>JANVCC010000077.1:7657526-7975539 GCA_025345505.1 Todiramphus chloris collaris
AAAAAAAAAAAAAAAAAAAAAAAAAGCTTTTTGCTTCTCAATTTGAAAGTCAATTATGTGGATTTTTGTCCTGTGTTCAGTAAGAACAGAACTAATTCTGTTCAGTGATTTTACTTTTCAGCTCACTTCATCTAACTAACTGCACTCACTGAAATTAGCATCCTGTACACAGGCAGTGTCTGCTTCTGGCAGTGACTACCAAGGATTGGTGTGCAGATCAACGCCACTGCTGGATCTGCTGTACCGTGCTGGGGGTGTAGAAAGCAAAAGACTGTACCTGTGGGGAGGAGCAGACAGGACAGGTGACCCCAAACTCACCTACGAGGGATTCCAGCCCATATACATCATATTCAGTATAAAGGTCAGGGATCATGAGGGTCAAGCTCTTCTGGCTTCTTCCTCACTTCTGCAATGACCAGCATCTGAGGAGTACTCTATCTGTTCTGCATTTGATCCTGATCCATCTGTTCCTGAATCCAGCATCAGAATCCAGCTCCTGAACACAGTTGCCATCTGCTGCTGGGTCCAGTCTGGGACATTCCCAGTGCCTGCTCTACAGCATCAATGGTGACAGTGATGGAATTGCCATCAGGGAGGGAGTTGGTTTCAATACCGGTTTTGTATATACTTGAACATATTCTATTATTATAGTTATTACTACTATTATTTTCTAGTTTCCTTTTCTAATTGCTGAGTCTCTCTCCCTTATTCCCTTTCTCTTCCCCTTTGGGGAGGGAGGGGGGTTAACAGAGAGCATCTGTTACAGGTCTAGCAGGCTGCCCTGACCCTAAACAGTGATAATTTTTAAGGCTACTTACATTTGTTTTAAGACTTAAAAGGAAATTTATGATGATAACTATAATAATGAATAATCATTTTATATAAATATACATAAAATTCTTGCAAATATTGTAATTAAGCATTTAAAGATACATACTTTTCACTCCATCTTTAACATATGATGTAAATAGATTAATTGATGAATAAGGAAGCAGATAACTGGACCATGTGATCCTTGTATGAACCTTTTATGTTATGCTTTAAAAGCTGTACCCATAAGCACTGGAGACTCTAAGCATTCTCTTCATAAAGCAGGATTTTATCCCTAATATGAGGGTTTCTGCAAAATCTTTCCACCTCCCATCATTGGCAATGACATACATTGCCATTTGGCTGTGAGCTGGCCTCATAATCCACTTTCTCTAAGATTTAATTCCATTTTACCTGGTCGGTTGTGTATATATATGATAGATGTATAATTTACCATGTGGGCTGTTGAGTTTACTGTCATATTTATTCATGCTGCTTCTGTCTCTTTTATTACCCATTCAGTGAGTTTAAGAGTAGTAGGAAAGCACTGTCCTCTTCAAAAAGAAACTGTCAAAAGAAGTAAGAGGAAGCAGCAGCTACATTGCAAAACAGGATTGTAGTCTTGGAAAAGTGGAGAATTATATGTTGATGCCCAGTTGTAGTGAATGCCAAACTGATCATGATTCAAAAGTTAATCTGGGAGGGAAGTGGAAAGCAAGTTCTGTATTGACAAATAATATCAGTAAAAAGTGTGAAGTGTTTTTTCCACTCTACTTGGTTTGGTCCATGTTTCATTAGAGTCTTCTGTTAACTTCTGCACCTGCAATTCAAGGTGCAATCTGGTTTTAGAGAATTCAGAGAGCAGTATTACAAGAGACATTTTCCAGTGCATATTTTTTATAATCTATGACTGTATATCAGATGTCCTTAGAAGAACAGTCATGAATCCAGATCTTGCTGTTCAGAAACAGTGTCCCATTCACTAGACATAACCATAATATTTATTCTTCCTATTATCTGGCCACGGGCCAGACTGGGTTACATTATTTTCTTTAAATAGTTTTCCTTAGTTTCTCTCTAAGATTTTAAGGTTAATTTTCGAAGGACTTTTTTTCCACTTCAAAGATTGATTTTTCACAAGGGTCCAGCAGAGTTTTTCATACATGAAATAAGATGTCACCAGGACAGCAAGCACAAAGTGTAGAATTCACTGTCATCAGTATATTGATGACCTGGGGCTCTGTGATTTGTTTTCATTAAACTTCATCAGTGAAAGGTTTCCTTTGTCTCCACCTTCACAGAGTGTCTGTGAAATTGGATTTGGATGACAACGAGCTGGCAAATTCTCAGACTAGGAAGAGCAGACTCTGCTCATTTCGGAACTTGAGATTCATTCTTAGCTGCAGGGAGCTTCACCGATGCTTCAGTTTGGTCACTGAGATCTCATAGATTTTGTGGACAAGAATGGGTTTTAGACATGCATTTGGGTAGTTATCTAAAACTTTGTACACTGGAATTTGCAGTTTTTCACACTAATCCATATTTATGTACTGGCTTGTTTGTTTACTTCAGTGACCTTATTTGTTTTGCTTCCTGAAGCCACAAGGAGCACTCGGGTATTGCTGCAAAGGCAGAGTGCTGCTGCCTGACTGTTAGGCAGGTTAAGGATGTTGTACGAGTCTTTGGGCAGTCCCTTGGATTTTCAGTTATTTTTTGTAGAATTTCAGGGGCCACAGTGGATCCTTAATAGTCTTATATGATTTAAGTCCTGGTACCTCCACAGATCTTTGTAGACTGCTGATCCAGCTGGGTATACTTTAAACATCTTTGTTGTGGCAAGTGAGTGTTCTCAGAGGAAGAACAATGATGTAGGCATAAATCATATTCTGTCTCTCCTCTCATGAAGCCAAAGCTAGTTCTTTTCCTTTATTTCTTAAATAAAAATAAAAGTCTGTTCTTTCTTAAATTTTCTGTACATAAGTTTGTAGCAGATCTGGTTGTTGCAGAATTTTGTGGTTTGGTTTTTGATTTGTTTTGTTTTCTGCAGGGTCTTTGTTGTCTTATACTTTATTACCACCATTTTTTGAAGGTTTTTGGTTTTTTTTTTTTTTGTTTTTTTTTGCTTTACCCTGGCAGCAAAATATCTGGGAGGCATCCAGATTTACATTCTGTAGTTCTAGCCAACCACATAGAAAGTAAAGAGCATCCTATACAGATAATCTGTTTTATCATTTTTAGTGATTTTCTGAATTTACATGGAATAAATTTTCTTTACATGGAATACATTTTCTTTTAAAGTACAGATCACAGTCCAAGATGGGATTAAGACAGTATTATCAAACAGAGAACATTAAGTTTCAGGCTTAAAATGTGTATAACTTAATTTGCATGACCTTAAAGACTTCAATACAAGTTCTTTACTGCATTGAGGGTGTGCTCTGCAGCATAGAAACCAGTTATTGTGAGAATAATCACAGTTCCTGCAAACCTGTGTTTACATTAATTTATCATTCATACATGTGGTAAATAGCAAAGCAAGGAGATCGGTAGCTGAGCTATTTTAACCACCTAACCACCTAATTCCTACTTGGTTTGTATAATACACAGATATTCGAAGAAATAATTGAATGTACCTGCATGTTCAGAAGTGATGTTGTTTTGTCATAGGGTCATAAGGTCATCATCCCATGGAATTTTTCAGAAAAGGAGAAGATCTGTTTTGTTACAATCTACACTGTATTTTGGAAATAATAGGCACTATAAAGAATGTATGCAAAACAGGCAAATAACTGTTTGCTTTCACTGTGATGAAAGATACAGCTTTAAGATAGACAAATATAAGGGTAAGAAGATCTGCCAGTGCATTATCATCCTGCAATTTAATTTCATATAGTCAAATATTAACTGTTGAATGAAAACTGACACAGCATAGATTTATCAGGTCAGGCAGCAAAGTGCATCAGAAATTACTTCTTTGGATGCTAATGGAATTTTCTTCATGGATATTTTTCTATTGAAATCTTTCATTTTGAGTAACCTATATTTCTGTGCTTGTCTTGCTGTTCAGCCACCTGGTTTGAAAGGTGTCATTAATGTTTTCCTATAAATTAGTCAAAAATTAGTTTTATCCAAGTAAATATTGTCAAAATACTTAAAAATTATTAAGCTATATTTTAAAATATGTTTGATTTTTTATGTTTGTTTTAATGCTTAATTTTTCATGTTTATACACATGGAACAATACTATTTGATAAAAGGACTTGGTAGCAACTAATATCACTACAACACATCCCATAATGTACTATGTACTTGCTGGTATGGCATGCTGTGAGATAATATACTTGAAATATGATTTAACTTGTATTCATGTTAATTAGTATAATTTTGTTTTCTGTTTTATTCTTAGAATCTTTAGTGCTGAAGGCAATTATCTGAGGGCTAGAACTGTAGTACCTTGGCTTCTGCCTAAATTGGGGCAACATGACATCACAGATTCGGTACCAACCTTCAACTGTATCATCCTAGTTTTCTGAAGTTAGGCACTTAGGCTCCTCATGCAGCTAATCCGAGTGATTAATATGTGTGCCCCCATGACAAGCAGATGAGAGTAAGGTTTAGTTGTGATGAGAGATAGCAAAAGGAAGTACTAGGCCAAGTTTAATCCTATTACTGCTGCACCTGTTTATCAGCCAATTTTAAAACAGCAAGAAAATATGAGCTGCTGTAAAAGCCTTTTCTTTATTTTTTTTAAATATAATACAAATAATTTGTTTAAAAAACAGAATATCTTTAATCTGAAATAATTTTATACAAATATCAGAAATATTTCAATAGTCCTTAAAATACATGACCTGATCTATAAGATTTCTTTTGTCATTAAAATTACTTCCATTTAAGTCTCGCATTGGAGAAATTCCTCTACAATGTATTTAGAGTAATGAACTAGTTGAGAAAATCTCTGCCTTTTTGTTTTGATAGCTAGACTGTATATTTTTATTTAAGCAGTCTGTAAGTAGGCAGAGAAATTATGCAGGTGGGCTAAACCTCTGGAATTTAAACAAACACAGTACCTACTGCTACAAAAGACTGTGCTCAAAGCCAAGTTTTTGTCGTTTTTCACATCCTGATTTTTAACAAAGTCCTACAGCTTTTTGGACCATCAGTGAGGTATGCTTTGGTTATTTTAGGGCAGCAAAGCTAACATCCTGATGGCTGATATTACACATTTATCCATGAAAATGAAATTTAACACACATATTTGTCCCATACATAACAGCATAAAAAGATGATTCTAAAGTGAAAAAATGTAAACAGCTGGTTTTCTTCTCCGTTTTGTGTACCAATACACAGTTAAGTGGTAGTTAGTCTTACTGGTTTAAGTTACTGTTCTGTATAAGACTGAGGACCGATCAGTGGCATTTACATTCAAACAAAGAGCAAGAAACTTTGAGTAAAATAATAATTACCTATATATATTTATATGCACATTTATTATGTTTTTGTAATCTCTACAATTATTCTACCTTAAGAAAAAGCAAAAGGAGTTTCTTAGTTTCTTCTGAACTTGGGCTTCTTAATGGTACTTGAAGGTGCTACCATTAGCTGGTGCTGTCATTTACAACACCATGCCTCGCTAGGGATGTTTTACTTTGTGGACATTTTATACTCAGAGTTGCAGTCCAACTAATATATTTCCATTGTTTTCACTCACAAAATAATTCCTAAAAGTTTGGGTTGCTGATCAAACAGTCATAATTTTGTAACTATTGTGCAGAAGCACTGCCAAGAGAAACATCTTCTGTGTATTCATTGGATCACAAAACTCAATTACTTTGATTAAATTGATAGTAATTTTGTGTGACTGTATTTGAACACATTTTCTTCATTTCTTGATAGAACTTCATTTCTGTTTTCCTCATGTATTCTGAAGTTTTGTGTATGGGTGTGGATATGGTGTGGGTATGAATAATCAGTTGCAAAGACAGCCCTTCTTGAGAGAAAAAAAAATAAATTAAATTCAAAAATTGACAACCACAACATGAGATGTGGGTGGGATGCTGGACCTGAAAGTTCAGTACAGCAAAATGCAGAATGTCCATAATGCACACTGAAGTGAATGGAGGTTTAGGAATAGGAGCAGCAGCACATCTTTGAAATTCAGGGGTTAGTTATAGTAAGTATATACACAGAATTCATGAATACTTTTGTTAAGTTTAATTGATTCTTACTTCTACTTCCTATAGAGAATTTGATTTCCTAGCTCTTTATTTTCACATCCTTCAGCTCCTAAAGAATGGCAAAGCATTGTTTGGAATGATTCTAGGAGAAAATAACTATAATTAATTACTATATGTTAATTTAAGGGAAATGGACTAAATAGAATGAGAATGTCCTCGAAGTGAGGGCTGTTTGATTTTTTTTTTTCTTTTATGGTTGAAGATTTTGTTCTTGACTATGAAATATGCATGCCTATTTATATTTAAATTGAAAAGTAGGTGGGCTAAAATACTTAGAAATCAGTCATCCTTACACTGTTCCTGCAAAAATGTTTGACAGCTGTAGATAACCAAATACACATTTGGGTAGTGAATGCAACTGTCAAATATTTTGCAGGAGTGTTGAAACAATAAGTTATGAATGCATTATTTCAGTCTTTCTTCCTAGCACTATTCACAAAGAAAAGTGTCACTGATAGGCATAACATTTTTGGAATTCCATGAGCTCAAACTCTTGAGAGAGCATGACTTGGCCCTAGGACACAGTAGTCATTTGTTTTGCTTGTCTTAATTCTACCCAATGATCTTACCAGCTATCTGATGATCAACAGAGATATTTAGGATTTTTGTATGATCAGTGTATACATTTCAAAGGAAAGCAACTGGTTCGCAATCTCCTACCTCATTCAAGTGAGAACTGCTACTGCATGTGATTCTTAGTAACTGAGGATGATACAGTACTGCCTTGTTCAGGGTAAGAATGCTTAGCTCATGTAACTGCGTAAATCAAACCATAAGCTGATTGTTTAGTAAGACATAAGAATACAGAAATAATTATCTGACTCCAAAATGCATCACAGTCATGTGCCTACATGATATTTTTCACCTTTATTCATGATTATCAAATATGTATCAGTTTCTTGTTTTCAACAGGCTATTTGCTTCTAAAGGAAGAGTAAAAGTCTGCTCTCCCATTGGTGCATGGAAGTGCATACTGTAGCTTCTTCTGAACTTAACTTTCCTTAAAAGTAATTTGTTAAATTAAATTATTAGAAAACTGTCAGGTGCATAGTTTTGGAGGATATTCCAGATCATAAATAAAACCAAAGCACATGGTAGAAAAGGAAGTTACTAAAATTATGTGTTGAAAAGTGTTTTTTTTGTTTCAGTTTTTATTTCCAGGTAAAACCGCAGACAATCAATTAAAAAAAAAAAAAAAAAAATCACCAGAGGTTATAATTTATCTCTGTTCTTCCCATCTCATCAATGCCTCTTACTGAGCAGAGTCAGAAGAATTAGTTTGACAGTACATGCTTTTACAGCTAGAACCTTTAAACTGTGTCTAGTGTTGGTTTTAATTAGAAGAGCTAAAGCACGTTAGAAATATTAATTTTGTAGCTGCATTTCATCTGTTGGCAGGATACATTTTAAAACTGTGGGTTTCCTTAAGTAATAACTTTTTAAAATAAACTGCATAGCTTAGTCAAAAAAGATACCTTTTCCTTTTTTTAGGTAGATACTGGCTTCACATTACTGTCTGTCTGCAAATAGTCATGTAACATTTTTTTAATCTGAGATTTAATAGGAGTAGAAATGTGATTTTAAAAATCATCATGCTAAGAAAGACATTTTACATTTCCTTAAAAAGCATTAATTATCTTAAAATATTAGAAAACTGTTAGGGATTTTACTGACACTGAACTGTTTAGAGTCTGTACATGGTAATGAAGAGTAGTGACATACCTTTACATGGATTTATTTATTTATTTATATTAAAATAAAATGTACCATCCCTCAGCAGCAGAATTTCATATAGTAATTCAGCAGCTAAATCTAACTGTTCTACCACAGAAGTGAAATATTAAAGTATTTTTATCTATCTTAAAGAAGGTCTGCCCTCTATCAAGTTCTTTGTATCATAGAGTAAATCCTGTGCATAGTTGTTTCATTCTTAGGGCTTTATTACATGCATTTTTCATTAAGTCATCAAGACTATAATGTTTTCCTAGAAGCTGGTTGCTATAGTACTATTTATATAGTCCTACAGTGTTATTTTAGCGTACTAAATAACTTTCCCTCAGGCAAGTAGGATCAAAGCGTTTTGTGCCTTTAGTTATTGTCAGTAAGCAGGACAGTTGCTATTTGAGTCTTTGCTAAGCAAAGATTTATGATGTTTTGCCTGAAGTCACACAGGATATCTTTGTCTCTTGAGACATGGGGAACTCCCTCATCACTTAAGACAATCTCCAAGTGTTGTACTTTAAAATTATTAGCATCTGCATACTTTCACTCAGTATCAGTATCTGGAGGTAAGTGTCACGATGAAAGCTCTTTGTGATTTTCTATTTTCCCACAGTTGTTTGTTCTAATAAGCTAACTTTTGGTGGATAAAATGAACAACAAGATTCAGAAAGTTAATGAGTCTAAAGGAACATCTGTTAGAAGGACCTTCATTATCATACATTTCCAGGGAAATGAGAACATAAGGCAAGACAGAAGCTGATAAAAAGCCTGTTTGGCTTAGGCACATGAATAATGTGGCCCAGGACAGAGAGGAGCTTTTCAGTCAGATACTAATAAGTATTGCATTGTTTTTGGCAGTTAACCCCCCATGTTAAACTGGTGTCAGCTCCATTGTTCTGTCCCTTTTTTCCTGACGGTGTAATCTATTCATCCTGGCAGAATCCACTTTTCCCTTTATTTTTCCAAGGCACCAGACCTAATGTATTTTATCTAGTAGGCTTAAACAAAAAATACCCATCCCTTCATCTACAATGTAAAATGGTTACCAGTCTAAAATTAAATTTCTTAAATCAACTTTATGCCATTCTTTAGAATACAGTGAACGAGCAAGGAAAAATTTGTGTCTTTTGTATTAAGAAAAAGAAATTTCAAGGTTGTTTGCATAATGTATCTTTTTATTTCTCCTTCTTTCCCTTTATGATCAATTGTGGTAGTTAAAAATGCATTTTGTATAAGTGGTTCTAGACACACAAAACAAGCTTTCACACCAAGGCACTCTGAGATGAAAAAACAATTGCAACAATACTTCTCACACAGTGAAACCTAAAGCACATTTATTAATCACTCAGTCCCAGATTTCGTATTTTGAAGATTACACTTTTATTCTGACATGGCAAACAACATATAATGAAATAAAATTATGTCTCTAGACAGATCTGGTATTTATAATGAAGAGACAAGAGTCACTCTTGAAGTTCTCATTGATGCTAGTTCTCCATTATAGAACTGATTGACTTAAACGTATCTTTATTATCTCAATAATACTAAGCTTCTGAAAATTGGCCAGGTACTTTTTTTTTTCCCACAGACTAGACATTTTAGGAGAGTTTGATAAAACTAATACAAAGAATTTTAAAACTTTAGCACTTTGAAGTGAGGTTATGGCGTATTTTTAAATCAGTCTGATCCTAGGGGAGGTGGGGAGTAATGGTATCTACAAAATTACAGCTGAAAAAAGAGAAAAGGTTTTTTTTCCATATCTTGTACTGAGGAGATGCTTAAAAATGTATCTTGAAAAGTTCATGGGATATTTCTAACAACATAAAATAAAGCCTGTGTGTATGTAAACTGACTTTGCATCTTTTGACTGTAGACAGTATTCTAAGGTGGAAAGTTGATTGAAGATGGGGGGAGGTGTGGCAAAGAAGGGGATACCTGGAAAGAGGCATTTATGTATAGCAACACATTCAGTTAGCTGTTTTCATTCATGTGGTTTAGAAGGTGGCAGGATGCTGATCCTTTTCTGTGAAGACTAAAAACCTTCTTATCTCTTCTGGTATTCCTCACCACCAGATGCTTCCCTCAGATCTCATGGTTGTTGTGATTTACTTCAGCCCTTAATTCCAACCTTGAGCAAGCTCCCCTTATCCAGCTCCTCAGTCTAAATATTCCCTTAATTCTAAACAAGCCTACATGAGCTGTTTCTTTTATTGTCATTTGATATAGTAAAATTGTTCCCATTTGTTTAGAAGGTGGTTTAGCATACCCTGGCTCAGTGCTTATAATTTCTTTATGACCAGCCTGATCCATTTTGCTTCATTTTCAGAATTGGATATGCTCCTTGATATTAGAGACATCAAACTTTCTTTCCAGGGCTATGCAGAGCAATTAAAGCGAGAGTTTTCAGGCCAATGATTTGTTGATATTTCTCTGCTCTGCTGAATAATAGACTCAGATGATACCACTCAGTACACTGCACTTTCATTTTCACTTACATATAATTATTAAATCTTAAAGTAATTTTAAAGATTAATTTCCAAACTATTGTCTGCACATGCTGAAAGAATAGTTGCTCTATTATTAAAATAATATTTTTTGTACTAGATCCAATTCTATCTTGCATAGTTTTAAAAATTGCTGTTACTTTTGTAATTCTTGAAAAGACAATGTTGTTTTCTTTTTTCTCAAAAGAAATTACTTAATGGGATTAATGACCATGTAAGCAATTTACCACCCCTTATAATTTGTCTTGAGAATATATTTTAATCAGTATAAAGAAATATTGCTGTTCTTCATGAGAGAGCAGGACCAGACTGGCAATGTTTTCATTTAATAGGGGAATTACTTTTAAAGCTCAGATTCAGTTTCAAAAATATTTTGTCAGATTTTGAAATTTGTACAATCTCAGTAGTTACAAGGTTTCTGTAGTGGTTGCAATTCACTTCCTGTGATAGTTGTTCATTTGGAAATCTGAATATTGACTTATAAGAGAGTTCAAGTCTAGCGTTATATTTAAAACTCAATAGTGATGATTACTTGTTTAGCTCTGTCATTATAATAAATGCAGTTAGGTAATGACTGCTACCAAGTGCTAAGTTTTAGTCTAAAATAGCATCTACCTTATGTTTTCAGTGTTTTCAATAAATAATATGAATGTAGTATGTCAGAATATGGAACTTGTGACAATGTATTTTACCTGAGTGTGTGCTTAGTCACTTAGGAAATTGATGATATATGGATAGATTATTGTGGTTTGAATTTAGAGATGTTCTTTAAAGGCAGCAGATAAAAATTATGTGAGGGCAAATGGATATGACTCGGTATTTCTACTCTTAAATAGTCTTCTGATTTGCAGCTTAAAACATTTCCAGTTCTGAATCTTTAGAAGTATGCAAACATGGACACATATTGTATTGGGGGGAAAAAAAAAAGTTAAAGTAATCAAATACCTTTTATGTTTTGTATGTTTCCTTAGTTTCACAGAGAACATAAAACCATTGATCCTTAGCTCTGAGCAGGTTTTTCGTAGAGTGCCCCAATGTTTACTGCAGATGGAAATGCACAGTAAGCACCACCAGGTATCTTTTTTACCAGTCCAGAACCTTCAGCAAGACTTTGGGTCCAGAAAATAGTAGTTGAGCTGTAGTTGTAATTGCTAATAGTAGTTGAGCTGTAGTTGTAATTGCTTCTTCTATTTTGTTTTGAAGTAAAATTAGTTCTGCAGTTATAGGAACAAATATTCTTTAATGGATATTAGTAATTTACAGCCTGTTGTTGTTATTATGTGTGCTTTTTGTTTGTTTGGATGTATTTTTTACTGCTGACACCTTGTTTAAATAGTGGATTGAAAATCTCTTGTAAAAAGGCATGATCCCATTGACAGTAGCAGTAGTTCAGGCATTTATACCTAGAGAGAATCGCATCCTTTTTGCTGTCATTTTATAGCAATGTTCAGTGTATCTGGTAATGGTGTTTTCTGAATGCAGACTGAGAATTGTAATAGGAGCTGCATTATATAGCTAAATGCTTTCTGGTTTTGAATGCCTGAATGCCTCGTTCAGATTATCTTTTACTCTTCATCAAAAATTAACAAATTAGAATATAAACTGTCTGGACCATAAACCAGTTCTTTCCTTTGTTTGCACAGCATCTAATGCGAAGAAGTCCTGGCTCATGGCTTTTAGGCAATATACTGTATATAAAAATAATAATACAATTAAATTCAACTTTAAAGTGAATAGATTATATGCAGTCAACATCCGTGACGAGGGGCTTTGCCTCTATTAACAGACATGTTAGGTGAAATTGTTGCTACTTGCGTTTTATTAGAAATACTGCATTTCTCTTTCTTGAAATTTGCTTTCACACATAGTTTCCCATTCTGCTACTGCTGTTGAGGCAAAGCTAATGAAAAAGAACAAATGATAATATATAGTGGGGATCAATAGAAATGTTAATCATTTGGTATTGCTAAAATAAGCTCTGATCTAGTATTGGAGTCACTCTACTCCTTTTTCTGATGCCTGCCATTATATTAGTACTCTAGATTTCAAAATAAGGAAACCCTGATGCTGATCTTTACTCTAGTTTTACACATTTTAGTATTAATACATTTCACACAAATTACTCTGAAATGTGCAAATCTTTCCAGATAAATACCAATTGTCCCACAAAATGGATAGTACAACACCATCCACGTTACTGCCATTTAAGTTCTTTACACAACACCAAGATGTGAATGTAATTCCAGTATTTTTCCCTTCTTTTTAACTTACTCCACCCTAACGTGGGCGCCATCCACACTGCCTTCATGGCAGCGTTCATGCACATTCCCAAAATGGAGGCAGATACAAATTAATCTTTTGCTCAAAGTCAGGGTTTTAACCAGTACCCTGCTTTTGATTAACACATGCCAATATAAGTAGGCATTCGGTTTGATTGAATCACTTTTGTCTAGTAATACTCCACGTAGCACAACTCCTTGATAAGTACATGTGTACTGTGTTTAATTCTGTGTCTAAAAACACTGGTGGAAATTAGAAATTCTTATTTCTTTCTTGCATGTAAAACCAAAGTAATTTTTCCATCACTTCAAGCAGTGAATTCTGACCTAACAGCCTTCATTTGTTGTGTTACTGTAGCAGCCTTGGTCTTGCTAAAAATAAGTAAGGTGCTGTGGGATCATACACTGAGACCTCTCTTCTTAAAGGAATTTGCTCATGGTAAGGTGCAGGATTGAAAAGCTGAGATTCTGAACCACTGGCTCAAGAGATAATCAGCAGGCAGATCAAAAACTTGACGAATAAATTGGAGAACAGCAGTGATATGCTGAGCTGTTATCAGGAGCCATGGACCCCGAATAAATGTTTCACAGGATAATGTCAGAGGCAAGTATCATGTCACGTTTAAGAACATGTCCCATTTGGTTTCTCTGTACCATAAGTGCTAGATTTTAAACGCTTGTAGTATTTTAAAACATGACAATATAAAAATCAGTGAGTAGATTTTTACTCATCCCATGATATTATGTTTGCTTTTTATTGAAGATGTCCAGGGAAAATAGGACTGACTAGTCTGTCTTGCCTATTTGCATAAGGAATATTCTGTGCTTGTGCTAGTTGTAGGCTTGTATCTGTGGTAGTAAATTAATACCTGAAATATTTGTTCCTCAGCTAAATTGCATTTTAGCCCCTTTTTGGCTTCATACTTTATGTGCCACTTTAATAAGAGACATCTACCTGTACATATATTTATTATAGTCTTAATTTATCTCAACATTCTATTAAAGTCCACATAATTTTTGCCCCACAGCTAAGAGGAACTCAGATTAAATTTTCCAAAATATTATTTTCTTTGGAGAGTTACTGCTCTGTGTGTTTATTTGTATGCATTGAGCAATATTTACTGCTGTGGTATGGCCTGTGTATGAGTCCTGGGAAAAGCTTGTAATCCCAGAAATCATTTGTATATTTGCAGTGTACTTATTTCCTATTTGAGAATTATCCATGAGTAGGAAAATATTATTAGTAATTTATTCTTTTTTTTTTTTTTTTTTTCCTCAAAATACTCACAGGAGCAGAATGGAAAACTTTACCTTTTTTTCTGTTTGCTAGAGAAGCCATTCTTATGTTGGTGACTAAGTAAACTTTTGTTTCGTTTTGTTGATTTTTTGCTCTCTGAGTACACTACCACCATGATCCAATAGGCAGCTTCCAAGGGGGGGTCAAACAAAGGATGTTTTTCTTGTTGTCTCTATTCCTAAACTGAAGCAATAGTTGGTGAACCAACCCAAAGAGGATATCCCCACTGAGTGCACAGCTTGGTCTGCTTGTACCATGGCTGCCTATGCATCATGGCTGTGGGAGGCCTTCAGGGAGGAGAAGGTGTGTAGGAGTGCAGAAAGAGGTGTTCTTCACACCAATCCTTAGCTGCCAAAAACTCAGAACAACTGGTCTTTGAGGGAGCAGGGCAAAGAAAGCCTGCCCTGAGCAGGTTCTGCTGTTACTTAAGCGATGAGCAACACCATCGCGAAGCTCCCTGTCTGAGGGAGAAGAGAAGGGGAAGGGGCATTATAGCAGAAAACCATGTTACTCTATTATCTACCTAAAAGGTGGGAAAGAGGAACAGCATAGGTTTCTGAGGGGAGGACAGCATGGTTTGGAGGGATGCCTCCAGCACCCCTGAGGTTCACATGGCTGCAGTTGCTGCACCCAGGCAGCAGAGCAAGGACTGCAAAACCAGGACCTCACCCACTGGGGTAGAGAGTGCTTCCTCCTCACATTTGTTTTGTAAGGGTGGTTAGCTGAGAGACGTGTTCCTACTTATGAATTCTCTTACATGTATATTAAATATGTTTTAAATCAGCTACAAGAGAGCTGGGCAGCTGAGAAAGAGTCCTGTAAAAAATTCTCATTCGTTTTTTGTTACTGCTTTTGTTTAGCATGAACTTTCTTGTGGTTATAATCTTTCGTGTTAGCATTCTCAATAATCTTACTCACAGTAGTGCATTATAATAAGAAAATGGACAGCCTTACAGACAACAAGTTATCTGTGGGATAGCAATGATGAAGGGGCTGGAACACCTGCCTGACGAGGAAAGGCTGAGAGACCTGGGGCTTTTTAGTCTGGAGAGGAGAAGACTGGAGGGGATCTAATTAATGGCTATAAATACATAAGGGCTGGGTGTCAAGAATGCAGGGAAGACTTCTTTTCATTTGTACATAGTGATAGGACAAGGGGCAATGGATTCAAGCTAGAGTAAAGGAAGTTCCACCTCAACATGAGGAAGAACTTCTTTACTGTAAGAGCTGTAGAGCATTCTCCTTCTCTGGCGGTTTTCAAGACCTGTCTGGATGCACTTCTGTGTGACCTGCTCTAGTTTTGTCCTGCTCTGGCAGGGGGGTTGGACTCAATGATCTTCAGAGGCCCTTCCCAACCCCTACCATTCTGTGATTCTTGTATGTGCTGGTTTTATTGACAATAATGATGAATGTATGGTTCTTCTATTTCTCTAGCTCCCTAGATTTTAAATATTTTAAAGTATTTTAAGTATACCTGTGTTTCTTTTGGATAGATTGTGATTATATTTTTTTAAATACTGCATACACTATTTATATTTTATATATATATTCTATTTATATTCTATACACTATACACTTTTAATGTAGCAACACTTCCCTAACAGGTTCAGATATGTTCTAGTTTAATATTAAAATGGAAATAATAATAAACCGCACAGAACTGTACAACAGAACTGAGTTAAATCCCCAAAGTCAGCATGATCAGAAAAAAGGGTGAAATGTCAGACCTGGCATAACCCACTTCATTATGCCTCGTTTTCACAGTGCTCGAACAACAGTGGATGATCTTAAACATCATAATTGAATAATTATGACTCAGGATATTTTGCCTTAGGGCATAGTTTCAGCTTTTCCTGATGTGGCAAATAATGTTCCATGTCATTTTGCATTAAGAAACACAGTAGCCAAGCTCCATATTATGCACTGGTAGTTTCAGACTAACAACACATAATTGTCTGTGGTATCAAGTTAAACACAGCTCTCCAAAACCATGTCTATGGAAAACAGGCAGATATTTAAGGAGACTTTCATATATATTAAGTCTGCTTGATGTCTGCAAGCCTTTGCATCAAAGCCTCGTATAATTTTAGCAGAAATAGTGATATGCCCACAAGTAATGTGCAGTTGCTTGAGGTGTTTGTGTCAACTTGGTACACAGGTTGGTTTGTTACTATGTCTATGAATTGATCCTTTTATTAGAAATTGTATGAAAGTGTTAAAAAAATATTTTGTGTTGAGCCACATCTATATGCAGTACCATTGCTGATGGCATTTGTTTTAAACAAGTACATTTCTTTGAGAACTGCAGCTGACATCACGGAACATGTGGCGTACAGTAAGGTTTTGCATACACACTTAGTCTTTGAAAAAAAAAAGTGTAATTTCAGTCCAGGTGAAGTGGTGTTAAATGTCCTTTTCACATATCACACATATTTAACTGTAGGTCCAGCCTCTATTTTTGCTTCATCATAAAAATAAATGACGTGCTCAGGGAGTGCTAGATCTCATCACATCACAGCTTGATTCTTCTGCACTGCTGGTGAGTTTGCCACTGGCAGCTGAGGTGACATTAAATGAGTTTGCTTCTGGAGTAGAAATTCCCCAGGAGAGGAAAATATGAGAGCTGATTTGTACAGCTGAGTCACAGCTGTCTATCTGTAGTTTGTAAAAAAAAACAAAAGGGCCAAAGCATTGCTGGAAATACAAGATTAGCAAAAAAATCCCAGAGTAAATGCAGTAGACTGGGTGTCACCTCTCATCTTTGCTGTGTATTAACCCATGCAGTTCAGTTTTGTTTATTTTGTTCATGTTATTCTGTGATGTATGTTAGGACCAGAGACATTTTCAAATGACTTCAAAGTACATATTGAATGAATAATGTCACGGACATCGTGGCAACGCTCCCTATGCTAGATGTTTCTCATTATTTCTTACTATGGCTAAATAGGATATTTTTCTTTTCAAAAGTATTACTTTATCTCAATGTCGGTTTTGTATGAGAAGAGAGATATTTCAGGGAGAATTTCTAATGAGTGGATGAAAACCTGATTTATTTTGTTTTGAGTCAGATGAACATTGATTTTCTGAAATGTTCAGAAGACAGCTTTACCTTCTTTCTGAAAGCTGTAATTCCTGGTAGCATGAAGTGTCATTTTCCATCATCTGTGTCCGGCTCCAATCCTGGGTTACATCCAGGTACAATCTCTTCCCATGGTTCAGATGCCACAGTTCTGTACTGTGTAGAGCAAACATGATCGATTCCCTCCATCTGAAAGAGTGCATTTCTATCTATCACACTTGCTGGCTGGGGAGCTTGACATTACTGCTCACCGTCATGTACCGCTTGAGAATGTGTTATATGGTTTACCTCTAGCTTTCCCCCATCTTTGCTCTCTGTTGTGTATTGCTGAGTGACTTGACACTTCTTTTTGCAGAAGGGGAAACTGGCTTACAAGAATCTTGGCTTGTCTGTCAGACTGAAGCCAGCATTATTCTTCAGCTGACTTTCCGGCTGTATTACAAAGTACTGCTCACTCAGTGTTGAAAGCCTAATATGCATTGGAATTAAATAGAATACATGAAAATTGGGGCATCTGTATGTATGTAAATTGTTTGCACTTGTTCTGTGTAAGCCTTACTTTGACTTACTAAAAAAATAATGTCAAGTATGTTACACCAAAGCCAGTGTTTGAAACAACCCATTTTACACTGTAGGAAATAACGCCAATATCCTGCCATTCTTTCCTACTTGTAGTTTCAGTAAATGCTGGTATAATTGCTATGTCTACTGATGTCACCATGTAAATACCTGCATATAATAAGAAGTTCCTACATATCACAAATATTCAATGTACATTTTATGTTGAGATGAATATGAAGAATTTTTTAATTTTCTAATTATACCAAATAAAAGCTATTTTGATGCACAGTATAGTTAGTGGGTGAAAATGTAGAGGCAACATTTTTAATCCATGGGATTTAACTGTATTTCATTTACCTCTAAAAACAAGAGAGTGTTACTTTATGCAAATCTCTCGAACTGGTTAAATATTTTATGTTAATACTCAAGACAAGGTGAATCAAACTGTAAAATAATATCTAGAGGTCTCTGTGCTGTCTACGTGTGACTGAAAGCAAGCAAAAATATTTGCAGAAGCAGAACTTAAAACTTTTCAGAAAAACAAATCAGAATTTATCATTAACTGAGAACTAAAAAATGGGTGTTGGTCATGGATAAGATGTGGAATGACATCACATTTATTTATCACATTGGCCACATAGGACGTGAACATCTGAGGAAAAGAAAATTGTGATTTTTGCCACTTGTGGTGAGCATACTCTTTCATTTTGCTTTTCATCATTAATTTTAATTCTGGTGTACATGATTCTGGTTTAGCATGCCCTGAACCTTGTCAGTCTGAGTGACACCAACTCTCACTATCAGTGTAGTTCACACTGTGTTTCACATTTCACTTTCTGAAACTGGGCAGGACCTGATTTCTGCTGTCTACATAACGTGGTTAGAATGCAGGGACTTAAAAATAATAATTCAGATACTTGGCTGCAGTAAGCCTTGACTTGTTGAATATAAATGAAGAAAAGAGGACAAAGTAGCTGAAATGTTTGGTATACATGAATCTGCACTCCTGCAACTGTGATTTTCAATGATTTATTTTTTTTTTTACTCAGGACTAATTCAGATGCAAACACAATTCATTTCTGAGTTGAGCGTTAAATTATACAAGCTGTACTTTTGCAATCAAAGAAGACAGAGTTTTTTAAAAAAAACCATATTTTAAAATCTGTGCTGGAGCTTACATAAACTGTCAGAAATATTGGGTGCTTGATGGGTCAATGGGACCTATTTTATTTTCACTGTAGACAGACTACATACAGCTGAGAATACATTTTAAGGTATATATTTTAGAAATTTGCGTTTCTTGGAAGAAAACATAAGGACTGATAACAAGTTTTATAATACATAAAAACAGATGTACTCTCAAACCATTTTAATTGGTGTAGTCACTATGTATCTAAAATGTCAGTACAGCAGTGGAAGACTGCATTTGTGGGATGTGACTGGTTCCACTTTTAAAGGCAATAATTGAATCTACTGTGATTTAAATTTATTTATTTTTATTGGAGCACCTTTTATTGCACTTGTATTTAAAAAGCTGCATTTAAAAATTGTTGACATCTTTTGCCTTTAAAGTTGCAGAGAATTAGGTCAACAATTCCCTCCATCAAAGATTGAGAAACTCAGAAATGACTTTTGCCTGTAGGACAAGAATGAATGCACGTTAGTTTAAATGCCAGTGAAATATAACTGCAAGCAAATCTTTACTGCTGAAATCATAACATTCGTTTATCAGAATTGAAATGGAAGAGAATCAAAGTGCTGATAAATTACAAGGCAAGGCAAATATTGGAAACTGTTTTCAAAAGTATTTTTCTTTTCTAATAAGGTTGTAATCTTACAATCAGTGGCTTGCAGGTACAGAAGTATCCCTGTATGAAACTAAATTTGTTAGCATTAAGTTATCCCATGTTTTCTGTTGGAGCATGCACAAAGGAGTAAATATTAAACATCCATTTTGGAGTATTTATATAGGGTGGTTTTTTGTGTACAAGGGTTGAAGTCACACATAAAACAAATCATAACTGAATAAATAACTGAACAAATCTTTCAGACCCATATCCTGACAATGCCAAGCTGCCTGTGTTGATTTCTTGTCTCCGATTCCAGCTAGGCTTTCCAAATTAATACTCCACACTGCAGTCCTCCTGCTGTTGGGGCATAAGGAATAGTTGTATTGAACAAGCAAGGCAAGATTTCCTGGTGCATGAGAAGCTGCAGACCCCTCCTGTATTACATGTTTCAATCTAACCAGGCAAGGACAAGCATCTTTCTCATCTCCTGATGGCATTAGCTGAGGCCATTGGGACCTGTTAGTAATGTACTCAATTCCCAGTAGCAAATAATTTGTCTTAAGCACTGTCCAAGTGTTGAACACTGATGGAGAAGAGAAAGAGCTCTCCACCAATGCAGGGAAAATGCAATGGAGGCATTATCCAGAAGATTTTCCTGTACTAGATTTAATGACTTCAGTAATCCACTCTATTTATGTGTGGCAGGTAAGGATCAGAGAATCCTTTCAGATCATCACACCCTGCCACTGCTCTTGTACTTCACATATCTGTGGTCATTCAGCTCATCTTTACTGACAGGTGTCTGATCCTTGCTTCACAGAGAGGAACTGCCTCCTCACTGCACTAGCACTTAACTGCTGTCATTTTGTTGTATTAAACCTGTGCTAGATCTAATGTTGAAAGTGATTCTTGCCCAAAGATATAAGACTTATTGGTCCCCAGTTAGATGGGATAGAGAATGTAAATATATCTCTGCCACGGTGAATATCATCCTTAATTCACGTGTGTTTTTAAAAATGCATCTATTTAAATAACAATAGTTAATGTATTCCAGAAATAACTTTTTTGATGTTACTAATCAAGAAACACAGCCCCCAGTAAGAAGATAAAAACTTACATTGAAGGGTTTGAATATTACATACTAGAACACTTCCCTCAACTCCTATAAGTAGGGAAAAATAATTAGCCAAATCATAGTTGTCATGCTGTTTTTCAGAAGCCCCTGAGGGCGAGTCCTTGCTCTGCATGCATTGTGATAAATATAGGTCTGTTGATGAATATAGTTGAGTTGGATGGCACCTTTGACTCATAGATCATATCTTTGTTTTCTTTTGTCTTCCAATTAAGTATGTTGTTGTTTTTTTTCTTGGTAAATAAATCTCAATTAGTGAAATTCCAGCTGTCTCATACGTTATGGTGGTGTAAATTTGAAAGCATTTAGCAGATGCCCATATAAAAATCCATTAACACATAGCAGGTTCCCTGACATTTTAAACCAATATATCTCCAGCTGGAACAAATAACAGAAAACAAGTTCACATTCTTGAAAAATTTATCTCTTTGTCTAGTGCAGGTAAAAGATTCCTATCCAGAAAAGGGCATATTGTGTAAGAATATTAAAATGTTTTATGTTTTCAGGTTTGTAAGAGGAAAGTCATTAATACATTTTGTTGTATTCATATTCTCTTTATACAAACTGTGTAAGACTGCATATAAAAAGAAGGAGCCAATCAAGATTCCAAGTAAAAGACAATACTGTCTCTAAGATTTTACTTAGTATTTATCACTCCTAATGCCACATGAGGGTGTCTAAAAATTAGCAGTCAGGTAGTCTGATAATTTACTTGTCTCTAAGTGTTTTGATCTGATACAATTTTTAAAACAACTTCAAGACTGACATAAAAAGCCCATTAGTAGTTCACTACTTAAAAGGCTACCAGCAAAGTCCAGCTTAGGGAGGAAGTAAAGGAACGGGAAAGATGACCTTGAATTGCCTAAAGCTTGCAATATTTAATTTGGAAATGGGCTGTATGAGACAAAAGTAGGTGAAAAAGGTATGCATGTAATGCCAATATTCACAGAAACTGTGATGGAAGAATATGGAAATATACTTTTCGAAGCCTGCTCTTTCTGGTGAAGTAATCACTGTAATACGGGCATTTTTAAATGCCTATTTTCATTTGCCTATATTAAAAAATGTTTTCTCTAGGAAAAGATGGAAAGTGGATTCTATGTGAAAAATAGCCTTATTGTTCTTTTGGTTTCTTTTTTAGTATTTATTGTGGTAGAAACAGTAAAGCTGGATTTTCACCCCTGTTGTGCAAATTCACGACTATGCAGAGCACTAACACAAGGCCCATTTTCCATTTGAATCCATCTAAGACTCTAAGCTGCAATTTAAGTGATGCGCAGTGCTTGTGATCACATCCATAGCAAAGGGATAAATTCTTAATATAAAAACTTCTATAAAGTGTTATCTGTGTAAGGTTCTTCAGTGCTTTTCTGTGTTTCACTGTGATTTAAATGATTACACTGTCAGTGCCTTCAAATAACCATGGCAAATTCAAATTTAAAGTCTTTTGGTGGAAAGGCAAATTCTAACAATTTACTGATAGCGATTTTCCTTTAAATAGCTAACCTATGTCCTAACCACAGAGTTATGATAGCATTCCAGTAGTGTACTCCTCTATTTTAAGGATTTAACTGCAAAGGTAAATCACTGTGTAAGGCAAGATGTGTACAGAACAGTGTCTGTAGAAAGGCAGTGATTGCAAGAATGCTAAAAAGATCTTTAGCGTATTGCTTCCTTAAATGAGGCTGGGGGTTGTCAGATCAAAGCAACTGAAAGAAATTAAATGTGACAGGAGATTTTGACCCAGCTGAAGTGGCTGTCCAGAAGAGGCTACCGTTCTCATGAAGTAGAAGTGCTGTGCTTCCCTTTGACTGTGTCATTGCCACAATCCTGTACTTGGCCGTCCTCTCTGTTGTAAATTAGGATAGATGAAAGCTGTCAAGCCAAGCCAGTGATGGAGGCTAATTTGGTATGATATAATTGATGAACTCTAAATCGTCCCACTTCTCTCTCTTGAAACAGTCTGACTGGAGCTCAAAATGCCAGAGTGCTTTGATTTACACTCTCTGTCACCTTTATATTGAAAGTCTCAGCGTGGCAGCCGTGAGGGATTAACTTCTTCGCAGTATTTTTTTTTCTAATCTATAGAGTATGTATGCATGCACACAGAATGGCACAACCCCTAGTAGGAACAACTGGGAAAGTTGGATTTCCTTGTTTGAAGCTGGATTGCGCACAAAATTATTGTCAATATAAAAAGAGTAACAACTTGTCTTCTGCTGCTACAGATATTGCCAAGATGGTCTCTTGGAATTAGTGTTGTGCTTCGGGTTTCAGAACTGCAACTGTAGGATTAGAGTGTTTAATGCTTAGAACACTGCTATCTGAAATTCTGATGTTGCTTAAATATTTTAGGAGATTTAACAGGTTCTAGTCCCTTCAGTAGCTTAGCAATTCACCTCTTAAAATTAATTGTTCACTAAAATATTGCAAGCTTCAGACTTCAAGATACTTAAGCCCAAAGCAAAATGCCTTGGTTTCTTGATTATTTTCAAAGGTAAGGGATGGTCAGTAACCTTGCTTTCTTAGGTCTGTAGCATGAGAGGAAAGATTTGAAATCCACTCCTTGTTCAAGAATTCTTGAGCAACCACTATTAAAAGGTGTAACATCTCACATCTGCTGAATCAGTTGTTTAAAATTTAGAAACAACATGAACAAAGGAGAGCTGCTTTAATTCACATCATTACTCTGATCAGATAGCAGAACTGCATCTGTTTCAAAGCCGTTCCCTCCTCCGCACATAATGAGTTGGCTGTGACCACATGCCATTCCCACTAGCAGTATGTGCCAAATTCTTGCTGACCTGAAATGTACTGGGTATGGTGAGCAAATCTGTGAAGTTTGGAATATTTCTTTGGACAAGCACTCAGATTTCAGATAAGTAACCTAGTATCTGTGAAAATACCATGTGGACAGAATTTGTTATTAGGATATGCCAATGACACACCTCAGGGATGGCATACCATCCATAGGGACCTGGACAAACATGAGAAGTGGGTCTGGGTGAACGTCATGAGGTTCAACAAGACCAAGTGTAAAGTCCTGTGCCTGGGTCGGGGTCATCTCTGCTATCAGTACACGCTGGGGGATGAAGAGATTGAGAGTAGCCCTGTGGAGAAGGACTTGAGATATAAGGAAGAAATTTTTGACAATGAGAGTGGTGAAACACTGGCATAGGTTGCCTAGAGAGGTGGTAGATGCCCCATCCCTGTAAAAATTTTAGGACAGGTTGGACGGGGCTCTGAGCCACCTAATCTAGTTAAAGATGTCCCTGCTCACTGCAGGGGGGTTAAACTAGGTGACCTTTAAAGGTCCCTTCCAACCAAAATATTCTAAGATTTTCTGTATGTTTTGAGTGACTTTTTTGCCACACTTCCTGATCCTGGGTATTAAAATCTATGGCTTTACTAATAACTCATAATTGTGTTGTTGATGTGAAAAATACTGGGGTTTAGAGCTTCTCCTGGATAGTGCAGTCGATATAAAAAAGCTATCAGTGGTAGGATGAGCTTCATTTTTTGATGAAAAGAGAGGCAGGTAACCAAGTACCATGAGCTCAGCTTTATGAAGGATTTTCTAGAAGAGCAGAACAAGGTAGTGTGGCTTGCCCATTTAGCTTGTAATAGCAAAACTATTCAGCTCTTTACAGTAAGGGTTCATGTAGATCAGGACATTTCCATCCTGAGACAGGCAGGACTACGAAGTGTAAGTGTACTTCTTTTTGGTCCCTTTTGCAAGGCAGTGAAAATGATGGTTATTTTGCTTAATACTTTAAGGATTAAAGCTTGAAAGCATTAAAGGCATCAATCAGTCATGTTACATCACCAGTTTACCTTCCTTCATGGTAATGTCATTTGTGCTTAAAGTACCTTCTAAAGTACTACTTTAGAATACTTGTGTAATTGGCAATGATGCTGCACTTTAAATGTTTCATTTACATTGTCACTTTATCAGTGTACCAGTAATCTCAAATAATAGATGGTTTTCAAGAATTAGAGGTAATAATAAAGGCAAACTTCACCTTTGTTGGAGTACAGCCAAGCATTACTGCTTGGTATTTATTATTTCTCTTCTTTCATAATTCTTACGTTAAAATACATTTTTTAAAAAGTGGAAAGAAAGTATTTGAAAAAATTACATATCAAACTTGGATTCAGTGTAATTGAAAATTTTTTTTAAGATTTCGAGCATCTGAATTCACTGTGTGGTCTAGGATCCAAGCATGTTTCAGAAACTTAAGCTTTTTCTAAATTGGCATAGCTTCAATTCAGTCATTATAATTTGGACCGTATGTTTTCACATCAGTTCACACAGGAAACAAATCCAGTGCCTACCCTTTTTGTTGTCTTGCAGGTTAAAAAATGCATTGACGTTATCTGCAAATTTCAATGTCCTTGTCCTGCACTTGAACCTCTCTTTAAAGTAAAAGTATGTACACCCCATCTTTCTGACTGTCAGTGCTAGACAAAGAGTCTTTCTAAAACTGCTTCAACTGAGGCCTTTTTAAAAGTCTCTCAGTATCTCTAGTGAAAAAGGGATGCAGTAATGTGGAAAGCTGGGGTAGAGAATACTTGCTAAATATTTTCAGATTGGATAACCTGATTAAATTCTGGAATGTTAAGGGAATTGCCTAAGCATGCATGTGATCCCAGAGCCTGTAAGGGTTATCTCAGACTTCAACTAGGACAAGTGAGGTTCAAGAAAGGCATGACTGTGATTCCTATCTCAGAAAAGAGGGGAAGAAAGGAAGAGCTGGGCACTAGCTAATAGGGCTGGCAAAGTGGCCCTTCTGTTCTACTATGTAAGGTTTGGGGCATACTTTTTGAGTGTCCAGCATTGGAGGTGTACAGAAGGGAGCACTGAAATTGGGAATAGGAGTGGTGAGATACTGCTTACATACCTACATTTGTTTACAGTTAAGAAGATTAAAGAGAAACATAACATTTATAAAGAACTCCTGTAAAGAAAAGGGGGGTTGTGGGTTTTTTCTGACTTGTAGACAGGGAATGCTCTCCACTCTAGACAGGACAAGAAGCAATTGGCTTAAATGTCAGCATGGGGATTTAATTTAGATTTTAGAAACGACCTTTCTGGTATGGGGATCATCAAACACTCTGGACTTCTGGAGCAACTGTGGAACCTCCATCACTGGGATCTTTTTAAGGTCTGATAGACCATCAAAAAAAACCATCTGCTAGAAGGGTCATAATCACAATGCTGCCGGCCTTTGTGTAGGACACAGAAGTAGATAAAGTGATTTTTATAAGGTACCACATATACACAGTTTCTTTTGTTAGACCATATTTACTATCTTTAAAGCAATCCAAATCACTATAGAAACAGCCTAAAACTTTATTCATAGCTGGGAATTATCAACTCGACATCTAAGGTAAGTAACTAGAGGCTTTTTTAACAATTTTGATAATAATGGATAATATTCTTGATGCTTCATTTCAAAAGCAGTAACTTAATAATGTCTATAGGACACGCTGAGATTTTGTTAATGTAAGGTAGTTTCATACTGTGTCTATTCCACTTATAAAGATGGCACTTATGTTTAAAGTACTACACTATCAGTGTTAGTAATTCTTTAGAAGACATTTTGAAAATTATTTATATGACACTATTGTAAATGAAAGAGTTCCAAGGTGTAGTTTGTTTCATATGATACCTGAATCTCTCTTTCATATTCTAAAAAAAATTTACTTTAACACATATTTTAATATATTCCTTTATAAATAACTGTCCTTGCACAAATACAGTAGACTGTCTTCTGTGGAAACATTTTAAGCTATATAATTAGTGGATTTGGCTCTCTTTTTCTCCATACACAGAATTAGTTTGCCGAGTAAGTAGTTCTAGAAATTTTCTGTGGATTGAAAATGTCTCTGCTAGATAAAAGTGAATAACACTTTAATGAATACTTTTTTAAACCCACTTGATTAGGAAGAAGAGTGCAGTTCTGGGGCTAGCAAGGCCTACAGCCCAAGACTTAAGTTCCTTTAGAGGAACCTTTAAAATATTTATGGTTACAGAACTCTGTAAATGTGCAACATGGATTCATAGTGATCTCAGTGAATGAGATAATAGGATTAGGTCTTGCTAAGCACTTCTTAAATTTTAAAGCAGTGAATTGAATTTTGAGCTTATTATTGATACTTAGCACCCAAAAAACCTTCCTATGCTAAATTAATCTCCAGGGAAAAATTCTGAAGGATAGATCACAAGTTTATTGTAACATGAGGCTCCATAAATTACTGGCAAATAAGCATAAACCAGGGTGCCATTTCCATTGTAATAAGCAGCTTTTCATGCTCTGAGTGTTTTAGATGTGAGGATTCTCTTCCAGAATCAAAAAGTTCCTAAACCTAAAGTCACAGTAGATTCACATTTTGCTCTTTGATTGCTAATGTGCAATACATTAAATGTCTGTTCCTCGGATCTAGAAACAAAATGACCTTTTCAGGGCTCATCTTTTTTTCTCATTTTTGATTTGTTCAAGGGAAATTACAGACAACTGGTATTTGGCTTCCAAAAGGGATACATAAAAACTTGACCTTTTGGAACTGTTATTTTTTGGTATGTGTACACTGTATTTTAAGTATGTCTTAGCTGTTGTTTGCTGGACTATGTCTAGTTTAAATAACCCTTCATTTTATCCAGAGTAAAGCTAGGACAAGAAGTATAGCTCCTCTCATTTGTTCCCATGACAGACCTTTGCACACACCTGAGAGCACTTTTTCTCCAAGCAATTTTAAAAGCAAGTGACATGGAATAGGCCCTGATAATTTAAGAAGTTCAGTAGAGTCTGTTTTGCAGTGCAAATAGCATGTTATACTATGTCCATCATTGTAATATCTCATTGCCTACCTGAATGTACTCTTATGCACTTTCCACTTAACAGAGTGGGAAATGAGGCACAGGAAAAGCAAGCAACCAGGATTATTTAGGAAGTTCGTGATGTAGAGAATGAATGAATCTATATTGTCAGACTACTCTCATAAGTATAGTTATTCCTGCTGCTTGGTTTCCTAACGTGACTTTTGTTCATCTCTTGAAGTTGCTGTATCTCCTGCAAGCATGGAACATTGAGCTTATTTTGCCTAAAACCCAATGAACTAGTTTAATGACTATGATACAGCCTTCCAGTGAAATCAGCTGATTTGGAAATTAACCAATCAAGTTCAACATGTAGATGAGAAATTCCTCTCCTTTCCAGCTGTGTAAAAAGCTAATTTCATTTGAAGAGGTTTGTAACACCAAGAGAAGAGTTAAAGAGTAAGCTATCTTTGTCTCTTCTTGTGTGTAAATTAAAGCAAATAATCAGCGCTTCCTTGAAATATCACAATGTATAATTCAATCTGAGAGTGAGAATTTAAGATCTTTTAAGAGAGTTAAATTGTGTGTATAACTAAAGTGACTGTGGTGCACTCAGATCTGTGTAGTCATTTAACCACATTTAAGTTACTTCTGTTGATTAGATATGGCAATAAAAAACCTGAAGAATGACTGAATTGCACTGCTTATAGAGACTTTCTTTTTGAAGGGCAATCCATTTAATTTTTTTTAATTATTTTTTAGAGGTTTTTTTTAACCCTTGGATTTTGTCAAATACAACACGATCAGGAATTAGTCAATGCAACTCCCTGTGAAATTTCAACATTTTTCCTCATTGCAGACATTTTTTGTATAAAACTCAGATTTAATGACTGGCATTTTAATGCTTTTGTGAAAGCCTTTGGTGTCATTCATGTCACCAGCTGACAGCACAGAAACAGGAGAGGAGGAGACCAAGTTGTAACTGCAAACAAGTAAGAGCTGGATGATGAATAAACAGAATAGGAATTTCAGATTAGACATTTGGAAAATCTTTCTCACTAGGAGGGTAGGACAGCAGTGGACTAGACAGCAGTTGCCAGAGAAACTGTGGAATTAACATTCTTCAAAGATTTGAATACTCAGCTTGACAAAGTCATGGAAGTCCTGGTACAATGTTGGTAGTGATCTGATCTAGGAAAAAAAACAAACAGAATATCTAAGATATGAAGGAAAGAAACCTAGAAATCCTAGGCAGTTGTTGCAGTTGTTAAAAGAATAGGGACCTTTTCAACTGCCATATCCTTCCTTATTTCTGAAATAGTGTACTGAGACTGCCTGGCTCTGAACAGCCAATGGGAAAACTGTTTTAGTCTGGCAGTCAGAAATCTTCCTAAGATTTTTACAAGTGTTTGCCACCTCTTTTGCCTATCCTACCTGTCAAGCTGCCCCGTGAACTTAGGTGTGCACAGTTGTCTGTTCATGCTTTATGGCACTCTAACGTGTACCTTGTCAACGGTCCATAAAGGTGCCAAACAGCAGCAGAAAGATCTTTGAAAGGATTTTTCTGTTCATCCTGTTACAGCATTAAAATGGTCTCTTCCTTTTCAGCTATCGTAATATATCAGTCCCTCAAGAATGTTACTGTATAACAAAGAGAAAGTACACCTGTCCTAGTTCCTAACATCTCCTGTACTTTATTAGGTTTTTTTCAGTTACGGTTTTTCTAGGACAGTTATGCTGGAAGGTGAAGAGAAGAGCATAGAAAAAAAGCATAGCGGAAAAAAAAAAGATAGAGACAGAAAAGAAAAGGAAATCTAAATAGGAAAAAGAAGCAAAATGGTAACACTTCCTAAAATAGCAAAGATTTGAAACATGCCAGACTGGGATTGCTGCAATGTATTCTTTTTTTCATTAAGTCATTGTAATATGTATTTCGCATTGAGTGTTTTATTATACAGGACTACAATATGGGCATTAAAATATTTTGAAAGTAAATCTAAATATTCTCATCTGAAAGCAAAAAAAACCCTGAAATACTTCTACTTAAGAACTTTGCAACAAATACATTTTCTTATATCAGCTTATACAAGGTGCTATGGAACACTTTAAATCACTCCAGACTTCATTGATCAGAGAACTATTCCCCAGGGGAATTTTTTTGATCAGTGATAAAACTGAATTGTATACCCAGGCAAATGCATTCCTATGATATACTTCTAGATGGGGAAGCACATCCTATTTCAGACACTTACTTGACTGTCACACCAAAACTCTAAATTAACAGAATCTGTGGGTGAAGATGTCTATGTGTTCGTGGAGAATCAAGTGAAATGTGTATTTACATGACAAGGGACTAATTATGCCAAAATGATTGGGTGTTTTTTAAGAAATGTTTTCAAATCATATTGCTTTGGAGTGGGAAATTGAACTAATTTATAGTATCCTAACATCTTAGTGTTCTTCATTGATGACAAATATAATTCTGTATTTGACAAAAAAAACCTCTTTAAAAGGATAAAAAATAATACTTTAAAACTGCTGCAAATAATAGATGCCTAAAAACATTAATCTTGTCAATACTCTTGTACTTAATGAGATTTAAAATTATGTTAGGACTTGAAATCATTTATCATAATTATATATATATATAAATAAGAATTATCATAATTATTGAATTTCTCTGTCCTATGCTGAGAAAAAACTATGGGAAATTCAAAACATCACTAAGTTAATACTGAGGCATGTACTTAATTCTGAATATTAGAAATTGTGTGATAAAATATCCAAATGTTACAAGTTAATAATGTCCATCTATTCTTTGTCTCTCACTAAATATCTGCAATTACTGAAGAAGTATGTATGTATTTTTGTTTGGATTATTTCTAAATAATAATAGTAATTTATTTTAATATCAGTATATAAGTAGCACCAACACAGTTCCACTCCACTACCCCATATTTATTCTGCCTCAGCTATGACAAAATCTGTGTGGTTTTTTTAATCTCTTTGACTTCTGAGAAAAAGGTAAGGAAGAGATTTTTCACTCTTCTTATAATACCCATATTTTGAGAATTTCCCTTTTTCTTGGCCTACAGCTGAATTATGGGAGTTTCTCCATACCCTTGTGGGAGACATGAAAACAGCATGTGACTGGAGCATGGGGTGTCACACCTGAACGCCACCTGCCATGCGATAATCTAGCTCATAAAATTTTCAGTAACTGTAACTTTGCCTTGTCCCAGTCTTGATACATGGACAGTTGCAGATCATGGGAGTTAGTGACCTTTTCCAGGCACAAAACTGATTTTAAGCATCGTAGTATCTTCCTGAATTTCTCCTCATTGCATCTTACTTTTCCTGTTCTGCACCTTACAGGGAGCTTTAAAATGCTGAACAGAAAGAACCAGTATTTTGAAGAGAACACTTCCCTCTGGTGTGCAGGTGCTCACCTGCCAAACTCAGCAGCGCTTCATTGGCACCTGAACATTTTAAAGTTTTCATTCTTGTTTACAAATCTAATTAAGAATCTTTATAGTGCCCTTCTCAAATGACAAAGTATCAAAATTACAGTGACTATTTTATGAACGGAAAAGTTTTGCTGTACACGTGACCAGAAGCAGAGGTGAAGGATACTGCTAGCCTTAAAAAGTAGAGTATGTCAAATATACATTCCTTTATAGTCTGTGTTGAGTAAATATCTTAAATAATTGCTTGTGCATTTGGAGCATAAGCTGTTCTGCTCATTTAAGTATTTTCCTCAAGCAATTCTATTTGTTTAAAACAATGTTTGTTTTCCCATTAAAAAGTAAGCATTTGCCAGTAGCTCTGTAGACTTAAAATACTGTAATGAGTTCCATATGGCAGGACTGCTCTAATAACATTGTTTTCTTTAATTTTTGTTATTTTAGGAATAAAAAGAGCTAGATATGGTAATTTTAGCATGTAGCAACTCAGTATTTTAAGCTTTAAATTTTTGTGGTCTTTGTCATGTTGATGGTAATACTGGGGGATCACAGTAGTTCTTTCTGTCTGTAGAATCTGTGAATATTACTGTATTCTTGCAAATCAGTGCTGATGTAAACCAGTTTAAAGAGACTACCAATTCATTTTTATATGAAGGGTTAAAGATTACATTTTTAACCACCTAGATATTCATGCTAAGCTTTTAGTTATTCTGAACACAAACATGGAAACATTCACCCACAGATATATCTTGGTATGATATACTGGGATCCCATTTGCAAAGGTCCTTACTGACAAATACGCTGCATGTTTCTAAAAACAAGGTCTTAGTAAAGTCCCAGGTATGCATTAAGAGACTACTGTATTGTTTTGATTTTAACATTACAAGTGCTTCTTTAGTTTTCTATACACAATCTTAAATGCAAGGCAAGGAAAATATGCATCAGTATACAAAATAAGCTCGTTGCTTGCTATCAGACCTTAAATAAGAGTGTTTATTAGTAAGCTGACAGCAAATATTTGATTCCATACCTTTTATTATTTCAAAGGCTTTTATGAACACTACATCACAGTGCTAGTGCCATTTACATTCAAATACCAGTTTCTAATGTTTTAATCTTTCTAGAGATATAACAAGGATAAAAATGCTAAGAAAATGAACCATAGATCTTTTCTAATGAAACATTTTTTGCAAGCATTTTGTCTCTTCACGATGCTGTGATGTCCTGTTCAGTTGAAGGAGCACATGACTTAATTGCACGACTCATTCCCTTTAAATATTTAATAATGCTTTTATTAGTTGCACTGAACCCATAAAGTAAGATCTGTAATATCTAATGCTGGTCATCATTTTTATTCATCATGGTTTAATAAGCATTATAATTACAGATTGAGAAAGAAATATGAGTTAGCTTTGTGATTTTGCTTAGGACTTCTGTGCAAGTGGTACGATTGGAAGGGATTATACAGCTCTGTGAGCATAGCTGATCATATTCAAATACATTGATGCAGGCTTCCCAATCCTGACACATTATTCTTCATATATAAGTAACTGCAGAAAAGATACTGCATAAAATTATGAGTCCTGACACTATTAACTCCACCTGGCTTAGAAGTGAAGTATGAAAATTTGAAGGCCAAGTGAACTTTTTCTTGGCAGGTGTTCTAATGCACACATTATCAGTGGAATTAGACTTCAACTATTTTTACCAACCATTTTCCATATTTGCTTGCAACTTGCACAAATAGAAAAGTTATTTAGAGTGAATAGTCAGTTAGGGAAGCTTTCATTTAGAGATTTCATCAGAGTTCAAGCTGAAAGACCATTTGTAAACAACATAAGCCCTCCAGGCTCAGTTCTCAAGCAAATATAGATGATGATAATTTAGTATAACTTTCTCCCTTTAATATTACAAATATGACTATTTGCATGTTAATTGCATTCTTATGTTTTAATGGGAGGTATAGTAGTGCAGACTGATATCTGGTGCATTTTTTAATGTTTTGTTAAAACATCATTTTTTCCTCATCAGCAACTTATGCGGGAGCGACAGCAGATGGCCAGCCGCCCCTTTGCTTCTGTCGATGTAGCACTGGAAGTAGGAGCTGAGCAAACAGACTTTCTACGAGGGCCATTAGAGGTAGGAACAGTGGTGCTGACAAGGGACCATTGTGATTTGCATATTTATATTGCTAGTCTCATCTGCATCTGCTTCTGAAACCAAGTAGCGTCTGATTACCTGGAGCTGACAAGTCTCAGCTACGTATGTTATGCCATTTTCAAGGCACAGAGTTTTAATAGCTTGACATGAGCTGTAACAAAAGCCACTGGAGAATCTATTAGCCTGGGTTGGAGTGACAGCCAGCTCACCTGGCAGTCCTTTCATGATGGATGTGAGCTGAAGGAATGTACGACAGACATTAAGGAGAGAGCAAACATCATGCTTAGTCCTTCGAGTACACAGTGCCCCCTAGTTAACATCTATCTTAATTAACAGAGATTACAACGAACAAACAAACAAATAAATAAAGCAGCTGTGAGTCGAATTTCAGTATTGTTTTTTATATGTACAGGTTTAAAAAATGCAGAGGATACTGCATATTTTCATTTGTAGATAATGGCTACATTACTGCATTCTTTTATTGTAATTGCAGTACATTGGGAAAGAAATAATATGCAAGGCAATGTGATATTGGAATAGTGTAATAATGCATGAAATGGAATCTGGAAGTTTCACATGAAAATAGGGGGGGAATTAAAATATGTGGATAATAATGAATATCTAATCTAGGTTGGGCTTTGGGTAGATCATAATCCTGTATTCCTTTACTTTTATTTACAATATCATGTTTACAGTTATTACTTTATCTTATTTATGGTGGGACCTGGGAGTGAGGTGTGATAGCTCTGGAATCTTTCAAGATTGTACTTTTCCTTTCATTGCTGCCAATTCCTCTTAAATTCAAAGCTCCTCTTACTTTTCTCAATAGCCTCTTTCAATGGAAGATTAAATACGCTCTATCAAATCTCTAAGGTTCATGGAAAAGTGAGCAATGTGAAAAATAGATTCACAGCAGAAAGTAAAAAATCAGCTCTTGAGTACTTTCCAAATTGAGGTGCTCTGTCCTGCTACTGTATAGGAAGCAATCACAATTGTTCTTGCTGACATAATTTAAATACTTAGAATAGATACCATGTAAAAATGTCGTATCTCTTTAAAGAAGCTTTGTTATTTTCTGACTAAATAATAGAACCCCCACATTCTTCACCAATATCACTATTTTTCTGTCTCGTTTTATCTTGGCACAGAAGACCTCTCCAGCTCCCCAGGCTGAGGACACTACACCGTAGCTAACTTTTAACATTTTTTGAAATTTCCAAAGCTAGTAGTAAACATCACAAGTTAGTTGCCACATTTTCTTCTCCCATATCTTTTATTTAGGACTGAAAGAGCTGGATGCTAAAATATTTTAATTATATTTTACAGTTTTTATTAGCTTTTTCTTCCTAGCCTAGAATTTTCTAGTAATTGTTTAGTATTCAGTATCCATGTTGTTTATTCCAAATTAATACATAGTTATAAACAAAATTAAGTCCTTTCAGAGTTTTCTTGGAATTAGGATGTACTGACCTAGATCAAAACATCGCATTGTGCTGAGGACTAAATGAATATGATTCGTTGTATCAGTTGTCCTTTGATATTTATTCCATAAGAGCTATATTTGAGGCCTATTTGTAGTTTTGCTAAAGGACACTAAAAGTTGTAGTTGCCACTCTGTTCTTGATTCTCAGCTCTTTTTTGGACTGAAGGGAATCTGGATCACACATGTTATTTCCAGGATGCAATACTTAAACAATAGGATCACATGAAGTATCTATAACTTCATTTTGTTGTTTTAAGTTAGAATCATTAAACTATTTTAATATTTCTATAATATCTGATGCCTATTAGGGTCTTCTAAAGTTAGAAATCTTTTGGTAAAAATGAGCAATATGCAGTAACCCTCTTCAAAGTGTTCCCCAGGTATTGCAGAACTCCTGCACTGATAATAGCAGGGTCCCAATTTTAATGGTAGTCCATTGCACCCTCTCACCTCATACTATTGACACAGTAATAACTCTGGAACTTCCAGTGACATGGTATTGATCCATGGGCCCTTTGAGCACAGTGTAATGCCTTTGAACTATTCCAAACATTACTGCAATTCTTCCATTAAACTGTGTAGTAAGACTGCTGTTCATCAACGTCATCTGGCTTACATGATGGTGGTTTGTACAGGTAGTATTCTGTATTCATAACAATGGTCTTGTACGTGTCAATATTCGTACGACTATTTACATGGTAATTCCTGTATGCCATTTGGTTAGTTTTTGTTTTCTGACTTGCGTTTATTTATAAATGTCCAGAGCAATTGTTTCATTTCAGAATTTTAGTTTGCAGTAGAACAGCACTTTTCGCCCAATGTTTGGGAAGCATATCTAAAAAAATATGAGTATGCACACTGTACTTAAAATGATTACCTAATTTAGAGGCTTACAATACAACCAATAATATTTGGGTCTGTTTTCAGTTAGCAACAATTTTCAACAGATTAAATAAAATCCTGAAAACGTTACAGAAGATAGTTGAATCTTTGTTGTTTTGTGTTCTCTTTCTGCTTTGGAGTCTTTCCCAGACAGTCTATCTTTCTTAATGTTTTGGGTTTTTTTCCCCACAAAGTGACTGTATCTTCATATTAACTCCTTCAAAAAACTTCATCAAAAAACTTCAAAAAACTTCTCCATTATATTTCTTCTATGTCCTGCTGTCTGAGTGGGTTTTCAAGCACTGGCAATAGCCTTTGCTCTTCCCAATTTAAACCATATTATCCTTCAATTTATCCACTTGAGGCTGCTTTTCTGCATAACTAATTCATGATGGGACATTAACAATATGACATTTCTGTTATATTGGCCTTATATCAACTATTAGATATCTTATTGTCATCTTAAAATTAACACAGAAGAAATAAAAATGGGGTTTTCCCTTGCCCTCTTTCCCTTCTGGTATTGTGTTAACCACTATCTTTATAATGGTATTGGTAGCATGGTGTTGTCTTAATTCTACATCTCTGAAGCAATACCTACTCCTGCTGTGATATGATATTCATGATACTCATTTTGTGCAGGATTATCCTGTTTAATCCATGCCAGCCCTGATCTGCATTTTTGTCTGGTTCCATTATGATTGCCATTTCCCTACTTAAAAGTGATGAAATCTGCATGAACTCTTACAAGGGAAGGTGAGACTGGAGGAAGGCCACCTCTCACTCTTCTTTGTCCCTGTTGGGAAGAACAAGAAGAGGCTAAAGTTGCTTTGGGGGAGGAGAGGAAGGGAAGTCTGGAAGTTAGTGTGGATTCCAGGAGAGGAGCAGTCAAGGAGGCACTACAGTGGAGTAAGTGGTGTCCCAGGGGCAGATAGAAGAAGACAAAGCACTCCTAAGGTCCCCCTATTAGCAGTTCACATAGCACAAGCTGTTAAAGAGCAGAGTAAGATCATCCATTGGATATCTTTACAATATTACTTGGATTTTTTTTTTTTTTTTTCGCAAATCAATGTTCTTTAATAATTATTTCTACAGAAAAATGTGCAGTAACATTTTTCAATCATTTTCCATCAAGCAGATGGAAATTCCTGTAGAATTGTCACAGATGTTAGACTGTCTTCTACTTCTGACAAGATAAGATGATCTCAAGAATTTTGAATTTCAAATAAAATCTAGCTTTGTTTCTCTAGCAAGCAGTAAGTAATAGTTATAGTACATGAAATAAGTCTCGGATTTCAGGCTCTTCTAATAAGTATCAAACAAAGATCAGCCACTATTTCTCATTTGAGTAAAAGAAATGGGAGGTAGGCCCTGCACCGGTAGCCATTCCAAGAATGGCTATTGGAAATCAGAGTGACTTATTAAAACACATTAATATCCTGTACCAGAGGTTTGTGGGGTTTATGTAATTGCAGTTTATACTAATAAACTATGTTGCTTGTTTCTCCTGCCAATAAGATGTCAAGACTTTTTAGCTTGCTTTACAAATAAATCCAGTTAAGTTTGGTTCATTTTCTTGTTTAATTTCAACAATTCAGTGAGTAATTTTTGAAACTGCAACCCAAGCATGTTTTATTATTTGTTAAAAAATGAAACTACCTGTATGCTTCATCAGCATTATACATGAATTATTTTGATGACATAATGTCTCATATCAAGGAACAGGCTCTTCCCAACTCTTTGTTAAAGGTCGTCACTAAGTTTCTAATTTTAGTCCCAGTATCAAAGGATGATTTCACTCTCACTGTAAGAAAGTAAAAATTTATTTAAGATAATGATGGAATTGTCCCTAGAATGGTCATCTTTTTTCAGTGACATATTTGGCAATGGTCGCTATCAAACACCATTATACTTGAAGTTCTTGCTTACATAAAAATTATGCTATATAATTTACAAAGGTGCAACTGTTGCTCATGCAAGCTTCTTGGGGATTGGAAGTTTGGGAGCTTCAAAGAAGATATTAGTATATTAAGTTATTTATTATACATTCTGTTTAAAATACGATCAAATCTGATTATTCTTCATTGTTACAGTGGGATAACTAGACATTATCCCACAGTGTCTTGTGCAAAGTAGACATTCTTCTCTGGCTAATCCATGTTTCTATCTTCATCATGCATAGTGCTGAGGAAGGTGTAATGCCAAGTGTAGGTTACATCCTGTGAGCCAGTTCAGCCACGATCACGCAGAACAAGTTGCAGGTTGTTCTGAATTATTCCAGGGACTTTTCCCTGTTTGCTCTGTTTAATGTCATTCAGAACCAAAGTTTATATTGTTCTTTTGTAACCAGCCCATTTGGAGACTTTGGATATACATACGAGTTGGAGTTTTTAGAACTCTCATCCCTGACTTCAGTTATCATTTTTCTTTCCTAGCAAATTTTTGTTTGGGTTTTTTTGACTTCATACTAATTCCAAATTTGGGTTGCCCATATTGTACATATGTAAGCCAAGCCCTGATTGGCATTGGAAAGGGCTTTGCTAAGTACTGTGTCCCATCTGTGGCTCAGCAGCTCAAGGAGGATCAGGGGAGAGAGAATCTAGATGAGAACAATGTGAGCAATCAGAGGTTTAAAAAATGTAACTACAAGGAAATTGGAGTAGACTATTGAAAGGAGTCAAAATAATAACCTTGAAATATGCACAAGGTCAGTAGCAATCAGGAGGGCAACAATCTTTCCTTTGTGTGCACTGTAGGCAGCAAAGGTGTAATGGATTTAAATTGTAGTAGAGGAGGTTTAGGCTTGATATCACGAAAAACTTCTCATAATAAAGCCAAATCACTGGAAGCAATTGCCTGGGGGGATGATGGAATTTCTTTTATTGGAAGCTTTTTAGAACAGGTTGGACAAACATTTCTTAGGTAGCCTGTACCCATTGCTGCATTAGCTTTTCTCGTTTCAACTCTGTCTTTCTTATTATTATGATTGCTGCCTAGCTTTTCCTTCTGCATACTGTCTGAAAAGTTTCTACTTCTGTTGTTTGAACACCTTAATTACCTTCATTGCACTATTATTTTTCTGTTACTGAATATTTCTCACCTTTCTCTTCACTTTTGCTGTTATCTACATTGATTTACATCCTCAGTTTTATTGCAAGAGCAGACACTATTAAGTCATCTCTGACGCCCAGTCTCTCCATGACTGTAGGTCTGCCTAAAATGATCTCCAGTCTATTCTGGAATAGCTTCAAGATACTCCTTGAAGTCTGTGTTCATGATGTAATTATTTTTGTCTTAGCGAGCACATTACCATTTTTATAACCTTTCAAAATCCATGTGTCCTACACTACTAGATCTCAGAGAAATGTAGTCAGATGATGTACCTGGCTAAAGAGAAGAATCTATATTGAATCACTTTCGCTGTTTTTCTGTATTACTCAAAGATCATGCTAAATTTGCTGTCCACTGCCTCAAGAACTCCATTATCTTGTGCTACACTTTGACCTTGATGGCTCACTGCATTCTTCTCTGCACACTCCCTCAGTTATGTTCATCTGGAAAACTTTCTCGTACACTATTGAGTCACTTTATTTTAAATCCTACCTTCAATTTTTTTTTTTTTTTCCTTTACAAATGATTGATTCACCTTGGGTATCCTTTTGTGATACCGTGTGTGAGGGACATTACCTGAAATCAGCACTGTTCAGTTTGCAGTAACTCCTTCCTCACATAATGAACTGTTTTTCGTGAAGTGAGAATTTTAGATTTCCTCATTCAGTAGTAATACACAAAAGTGTAGCTCTGCCCAATTAAACATCTTTACATTTGCATAATATTTTTGTTGCTTTTCTTTAAATTTATGTCTAGCAATATGTGAATGTACTGAGCCTGTGATTCAGAACAAATACCTGATCTAGTTGCTCATGCCTACTGGTCACAGCTATGATTTTTTGTGTGTTCTGTATACTAATTCTATTCAATGTAGAGTGTATAGACACTCAGTTCCTTGCACAGAATGAAGTTAAAAGTATTTTAAGATTTCCAAGTGTGGTGGATTGACCCTGGCACGACACCAGGTGCCCACCAAGCCCTTCTATCACCCCCCCCAACCCCCATCAGCACGGCACGCAGGGAGAGAATAAGACACAAAGAGCCATGGGTTATGATAGATAAGATGTTATTCTCTACTTCCCATCCGCAGGCGATGTCGGGCTGAGTCCAAGAAGCAGGGCTCCAGAACACGTAGCAGCCACTTGGAGAACAAAGCAGAATGCCCCCCCCCCATCCTCCTTCTGCCCTCTCCCTCTATAGTTGAGCTGATGTCATATGGTATGGAATATCCCACTGGTCAGCTCAGGTTGGCTGTATCCCCTCCCCTATCTTTCCCCCCCAGCCTCTGGTGCCGTGTGAGCACTGGCAGTCATAACACGGGTGTGTTATCAACACCCTCCAGCTCCCAGTGCTGCAGCATGAGGGCTGGAGGGGGAAAACCAGCTCAGCCAGACCCACTACACCAAGTAATAGTTTTCTCCTGAGAAATGTTGCCTGGAATAAGCCACAATGTTTTTGCATATAGACCAATTTTTTTTTTTTATGTGGGTTTATTGCTAAAATATATGTGAATGTCTCAAAACTTTCTGATGTTTTGACAGAACCCTTAACTGAAATAAAGTTTTAAAAAATGATAGATTAGTTCTACAATGTATCCCATCTCTATATTTACAGAAAATGCATTTTTAATCCCTACATTCACTAGTTTGCTTGCTTATTTCTGTTGAGTCAATTTACCCTGATGGGCAGACAGACATTGTAAGAATGCCTTAAGCATGATATATAGGACATATGTTTACATGCAGGTTAATATCCTAATATTTCATGCTAACAAGAGAGTAAAACCTCTGCTTATTAGCTTATGAGCCATAGGATCTGTGAATTCACAAATAGTTCTGTAAACATTATTTTGTTCAGGTTTTTTGATAAAAATGTATCGTTCCACTTCACCAAATTTATTTGGCACATGTTCTGCATAATCAGATGACAATAGAAATTGTTTGGATAGAAATATATAACTTGTGTTGAACAAAATTGCCAACAAATTTCATGCTCAATTGGAAAAATTAGGAGGAATTTTGGCTGACTAGCTAAATGTAGGTGTTTCAGTGGTATTGGCTTGCTGTGAATAGAAATTGTTAAATTATGCATAGCTGTAAATTGAAAGTATCAAAATAAATATTCTGATTGTTTTCAAGCAGAAGTGTTCAGATATGTCTGTAAATGTTATGGATAGTGGTGACACTGTACATGCCCTATGTTCATTAAAATATTTTTTCCAACATCTTATTTCATAAAGTAGATAGGTATAAAATTCAGTGAACACAAAACAAAATACGTATCTATGTACCTCTAAGATTGTCTTTGAACAAGGCTTGCTTATGGGAATCTTGCCTTTAGATAGCAAATCCATGATAATGAGATTTTTCCAGAACTGTTTAAATGAAACATACCAAAGCATGGAAATAATTATGCTATCAGGGTAACTGAAAAACACATCAATTGAGATTTTTCTCTGATTGACTGGGCCTTTCTGTGCATCTGATTTGCACATGCCATTCTCTGACAGGCTGCTCTTTCTAGTTAAATGTATTTTTTTTTTAGTATTTCTTTTGGGTTTAAATCCAAAGTTATTTCTCATCTTTAAAGTAGGACATTTCTCTCTATAAAAAGAAAGGAGGCGAAGAAGAAATAGAGAAACTATAGTCTTTCATCAGCTATTTCCCATGTTTCCATGTGGAATTGGCTACTGTATAGTGCTGTTTGGTGTTTGGCAACTTGTAGCCCTTAGCTTTACTTAGGAGACTTCACCAGCGTCCCGTTTCCTATCTCTGTACATGAGTTTCAGTTCTTCCTGTCACCAACAATACATCTTGAAACTGCAACAAACAGGAAACAAAAGTGCAATGCCTTTACTTTCCTTCACAGAACTTGACAACCTGCTTGTATTGTTAGGTGACCTAATAGGTTATACCAGTTTTCACTGAAGTTTTATCAATCTGTAACTTCTGTCAAACTAAATTTGAGTGCAAAATGAACATGAATTCATTGTGTAGAAGGCAGTGCACCTGCCCTGGACAGCAGGTGCCTAAACCTCATCTAAGCTTCAGATAGCCACCCGATTTGCTTAATTTTCAAGACTATTCAACCCAGCAGGCACTTTTCTACTTGGTCTACAGACTCAGCTTTCAGGTTATTAGCTCAGCTTTGCCTGAGTCCACAAAAAAGACTGAGATATTATGTCTGGTCAGGAGTACAACTAATTTAATTTTGAAGATTGCTACCTTTTGCACAATAATATAGCGAGAATAGCATTTGGTCATAAAGTAAGAAAGCACTGAACCTTGAAGGGGTCTGTACCTACATAGCTCTAGGCAGCCTGTGGAAACATACTCTTAGTTTTACAGCTACAGGAGTGGATTAATTAGTGGTGAAAAGATAACAGATTAGGAGGACTGTGACTGCTTGGATGACCTGGACACTCTGCTGGAAGAGGGCAGATTTAAAATGTTCCCTGGAGGCAGGAACCAGAATTAGAGTATGCTCTTTCCATCTCAGTGGCTAACTTTGGTTCTGCCTGCTGCACTTTGGGTATCATGCCTCTTGAATTTCTGGTTGTATGGTGGTTCAGTTTAAAAAAAAAAATGGATAAAGCGTGTTCCTTTTTAGGAAGCCCATGATCCCTCTGGACTGAGTAGAGACTGAAGCTCAGTTTTCTCCTTACCTGGATTACTGTTGTGATGTCTGCACTGTAAACCTGAGTCCCACTCTCATGTCCTCATCATCAGAGTGGGGGGAATTTATTATAAGCATGCTGCATAGCATTTCTTTTTGTTCCCTGTGTTTTCAGTGGAATCACAGATTGGAAGTAACCTTTGGTTTGGATTGGAAGGAACCTTTAAAGGTCATCTAGTCCAACACCTCTGCAGTGAGCAGGGACAACTTCAAGTAAATCAGGTTGCCCAAAGCCCTGTCCAGACTGACCTGGAATGGTTCTAGGGATAGGGCATTTGTCACCTCTCTGGGAAAACTGTTCCAGTGTTTCACCACCCTCATTGTAAAAAAATTGTTCCCTATATCTAGTCTGAATCTACCCTCCTGTAGTTTAAAACCATCACCCCTTGTCCTGTCACAACAGGCCATGCTAAAAAGATTATCCTCATCTTTCTTCCAAGCTCCCTTTAGGTACTGAAAGTTTGCAGTAAGCTCTCTCTGGAGCCCTGTCTTCTCTAGGCTGAACAACCATAACTCCGGAGATGTGTTCCAGCCCTCTGACCCTTTTTGTGGTCCTTCTCTGGACCCACTCTTAACAGGTCCATGTCTGTCTTATACTGAGGAAGAGGAGACCTGTTTTTCTCCCTGCATATTGTGAGAGGCAGTTTCCTGACTGTTAAGAAAGGTATGGAAGTAATTCCAGGCAGAACACATCCCTTCTTTGGTGTGAGGAACCCAAAATTTCAAAGAGCCTATGAGGAGGCTGGGTATGTAAGTTATAGGGATGGATTCCATTTACTGGCTTTAGCAAATAACAGTAAGATGTTAGTTTCAGTTATAATCTCAACAACTTTTTTACTACAGAAAACACCACAATATTACGGTTTGAAAAGTGAATGGGTTTATTCAGGATTTAGGGCCCAATGGTATGATTCTTTAATGGCCCTGAAAGAGCCTTCTCCTTGTACAATTTCTTTTAGAAACCAAAAGATTATACATGGTATATTTCACTAAAGTAGAAGCCTCAGTAAAGTAGAAGTTACAAAGGCAGTTAGACTGTAGTGAAATCGGGAAGATCACTAAGTTTAAATCAGGGCCGTCTCTATAAGAGGAACTCCTTTAAAAATTAAGCACTACTTGTGATATATGATAAAAAGTAAGCACTATTTCTGATATGTGATCACTTCCAGTTATAAATACCATGTAAATACAAATCTATTAGAGCATCCTATAACAAAGACTGTAAATCATTATTGTTCATTACTGTGAAGCAGTAAAGTTTTTAACTGATATGTATGAAATGCAATTTTCCTTTTTTAATCTTTATTACATATTCATGTTACTGGAATTTTATATAAAAGAAAATTTTGTGTTTCCAAGTTCTATTCCTTATCCTATATCCTTGGGAAGATGACCTTTTTCTTATCTTTATTTTCCAGCTTTCAGTGAGAAGCTAGGAAGTTTAAAGAGACACTTGCTATCAGCTTCTTGTCTCAACTGTTTAGACCTTTAAAAAAGATGTATAAATATTGAATCAGCTGGAGTTAATAAATAAAGTTATACTGTTCTATAAACAACTTAATGGTCATGAAAGGAAGAGCCACTGGGTTTTTGGAAAAGTAGACAAGCAATTTATGTAATACTGAGAAATTTTTCAAATTGTAGGAATCAGAAGGAATCAAATGTACCCTTCTGAACACACTTAAATATCAGTTTATGTGCAGAAAAGAAAGGCATTATCCAATGACTCACAAACATAATTTGTGTTTTGTAACACAGAACACACAAGTGTAGGACACTTTTTAAGAGCTCTGCTAAATATACCGGGAGACGCTGACGTGACTTTGGCAATGAAATCAGTGAGATCATTTCCTCTGGGCGTATGGGTGCCGTAAAGCATGTGTTTCATTTTTTTGCATGAAGAGTATCTTAAAATCATATTAAAAGATATAAAATGTATTAACATTTTGTTATAGAGACAGCCAAATACCATAAATTGAATATGCATAAACAAATCTCCAAAGCCTACTTACTGTTGTGTATGCCGATGTACCTTCAGGGCTTAGTCATGAATATGACTTGAGTTACATTCTGCCATCGCTCATTTGCTGAACTAAGAAAGTAAAGTTGCACTAGGTCCAAATCCAGCACAAAAACTATCTGCTAGAGCACCATTAAAACTAGACTACTGAAATAGTGTATTTACTCTTCAAGATTTATTGAGGAATAGTGGATTTGTGTGTGCGGTTAAATGCAAAGTAATTGCAGAAATATATTTTTGAAAATCAAAGAAAACGTATATTTTTCTCATTTCCCAGTACAATGAAGTGGTAGAAGTAGTACTATAATCTCAATTTTTTTTTTTTCTGATCTAGTAGGAAACTTTCATGGACAATATCCACTGAAGTGAGCCCAAAGTGCAATGTAGTTGTAATCTAGCAATGGTTTATAACCAGTTTGCCACTGTTTTGCAAAATAAATAACTCAAGAAGATCTTAAATGGGCTTTGCTAACCCAGATGCCTGTCTTATTAGTGACATTCTTTTAATTCTAAGGAGATGTAACTGCTCAAGGTGAAAAGGAAGTAAAGGAGAACTAGAAGAGGCACACGAACAATATAAGACCCTGAAGGAAAGCAATAATTAGTGTGGTGCCATGCAGGAAGATGCTTTGATGCTTTGGGAGCAACAATTATATATCCATAAAAATGCACTGAATACATATCCATAAAGCAGCACAAAACTGCGTCTATATTTCCTCTAATATAACCTCTTCACTGAGTAATATGTTGATAAAATTTGCATGCAACCCAAACCATATTTTCCGAAGCGTAGACATAGTGTGTGTGCACTGCACTTAGCCATTGATATTCACAACAGGAAATGGCATAAAACCAGTGCATTTAGTGTAGGAGTGTCTGATGTCATAATTTGTTTGATGTATATGTTTTGGCTTGCATTTATGTGAGAGAGGACAAAGAGAAATTTGTCTAGAGTTTGGAGTAAATGATAGGGAAGTATGTGAAAGTCTGAAGACCAAGTCATATGGCAGTAGCATTATTGACCTAATCCTAATGAACTTCTGTCTTGTGTAGTATTTGCAATTGGTGTTGTTCCAAAAAAAGTTCCATTGTGCAAGAGGAGCCAGAAAAGAAGAAAAAAAAAGAAAAAAAAAGGAAAAAAAAAAAAAGTTTAATCACAGACCTTTAGGCAGCGTTTTGGATGTGTCTTCTCAGCCACTGAGCATCTCAAGGATAAGTTCTGAAACCTTGAATTTGTATTCTTTAGAAAGCAGCACAGAAAGCAAGGGGTAGGTCTGATGTTTTTACAGCAATCTCTGCAATAGCCTTTGCTGCTGAGGTATACTCTATTACTGTTTCAGATCGTTTTTCAAAGGGCTTAAAATGCCCAAGTATATCATAGAACTGTAGGTGCCCTCAGAGGTGAAAATAATACAATCAACTCATTATCTTCCAGAATGTGGAGGAGCAACTTTAACTCAACTGGGAAAGGCAGAAAGCATTATTCAGAAATGCTGCTTAATGAGAGCTGGGACTGAATGAGAAATTCAAAAGCTCTTCTATAAAATGGGTTATATTGATCGTTGTTTGGTGTATCTTCTGTGTAATTATAGGGTCTTCTGAATGCTTTCTACTGCTCACCTCTGCCCTGCCCATTTTTAACTCTAACCAGTTTGTTTTCATTAGTAAGCAGATCTTCTCCAAGCACCATTGTATTTCAGCATTATGATCACTAAGATAGTAATGTGGGCACTTCTGATACACAAATGCAGCTATTTGTTAGCTGAGTATTTACAGCAGTAGTCACCTCATCTTCTCAGCAGCTGTTCTGAAGACTTTACATTAATAGGACCAAGGAACTGATCCTTGTTAGGAGAGTTCATGTTAAGCTGAAATTCAGTATTTTTACTTAGTGAATTTGAATTAGGCAGTAAATCTAATCTGTAGAAAACAGCATTCATCATGCACAATAGAATCATGGATAATTTAGATTGGAGTGAACCTTTTGTAGTTATTTGACAGTGAAAGAGACTGGGGATGAGCCAAAGCCCTCTGCAAAAGTAAGCTACAGTTGATCAAATTGCTTAGGTCCTTGTCCAGTGATGTTTTGAATATTTCTAAGGATGGTGATTCCACAAACTCATTGGCTCCTGTTCAGATGTTTGACTGCCCTCATGTGAAAAGCCTTTTCCCAGTATCAGAATCTCCCTCTTGCAACTTTTTTCTGATGACAGTTGTCTTACCCCTGCGAGAAAATTATGACATAGAGTTAGCAGTAAGTTCCCAACTTAGCCTTCTCATTTTAAGACGGAACAAATCCTGTACTGTGAGACTTTCTTTCTAACTCCTAGGCTACCTATATCTCACTGCTTTGTTTACAAATATATCATGGAAGACTGTTTTGGGAGTCTTGCTAAAGTCAAGGTTAACACCATCCACTTCAGTCTTCCACTGAGCCTGTCACTGAAAGTAACCAGGCTGGTGAGGCAAACTTTTGTCTTCCTTAAATCCATGCTGGCTATTCCTAATCAAATTCTTCATGTGCTTGGACAGTGCATTTAGAGGGATTTCCTTCATAGTTTCCCAGGGATGGTGGGAAGCAGTTTGATTGACCATTCTGAATATCCCTGAATCTTCCTTCTTGCCCTTCTTAAAGATCTGTGTAACATTTTCCTTTTTACAGAGATCAAGAACTTCCTCTGATCACCAGGACCAATTAAAGATGATAGCATTTTCTCAGTGACATTGGCCATTTTCCAGTGTCCCATCTGGTCCTGTGGACTCGTCGACATCCAATTTGCTTAAGTGGTCCCAAGCTCATTATTTCTCTACTATGAGTACTGTGTGTACTCTACTAACTCAACATTAGCAAAACCCAAAATATATGTTGCCCAGGATTTCAGACTTTGTGTGTGTCTGTGTAGAAAAAAAACTTTGAGATAAAGTTCTTGCATAAACTAAAGAAACTTTGATGTTAATGTAATCAAAGAACTGCTGTAAAGGCACTTCCTTCATCAGTAGCATGTAAGAGCAGTCAATGTCTGCATTTCTGCTGATATTTCTTGTTGAGACATATTTTTTTGAGTTTTTCTTCTTGTGCCACCCCATAAATTCCAGATTTTTTTTCCAGAAAATTTTTGTAGTCACAATCTTTACCTCTGTATACAATGCACAGTGGTTTTTAAAGAATATGTTTAAATATTGGCAGTGCATGTGCAGTTACAAGAGTTATGAATTTCTGGCTTATGTATGGTGAGATGAGTTCAACTTTTTGAGATGGTGGTTGGTATTTTTTAGAGGCATTGTAGTAAACTAGGCACAGTTCACAGGGTAACAAACCACAAAGGGTTAATGAAGATCCCACTCAAAGGCTTTTACCTATCCTCAGCTTTGATTAATTAGCCAATTAGAAACAGCAGCAGCTGTAAAAGCCTAGATCCAAATAAATAACGAATTTGCAGGCTCTCTTGGAAAGGCTGTGGAGTTGTGCTGAGATGCTGCAGGAAGAGCTTTGTGTGGAGAGCAATGATTGACTGTGGAAAATGGGAACTTGGTGAGCTGTTTCTTTTCTTTCTTCTTTAATGTAGGGTGCCTGGGTTGGAGTTCAGTACTGTTAAGGTAAACTGTACTAAAGATGTTTTCTATGCTGTACAAGTTGGCAATGCAATTTTAGGTCTTCAAAGACAAAAGAAAAAGTAGATTTCAAGTAGCTGTTACTAAGAGTAAAGGAGAAAGATGTTTCTCTAGGGCTGGTTTTTCTTGTGTGGGTTTTCCTTTATCGCTTTTTTTGTTAAACATGTTTTCTTACTTGTATGTGCTAGCTGCACTTTAAGAGAGCCCACTATTAAAAATCATTTGTTCCTCTGCTAGTACTTTTTTGCTAGTGTCCCCCCTGAAGCCTACCAGGTAGTTTGGGTAGATTCACCTTTTCTCCCCAGTATGTGGTTTGTTTTTTTTTTTATCTTCAGGAAATAGGTTGGCCTCTCTTCTTAACATTAAGAAAGTTTCTCTTAAATAGACAATGCCTCCTTTTTCTAATAGGTGTGCTCGTCTGACTAATTACAAAATCTTTGCCACGTCATCATCTTTCAGTGATTTATTCACATACTTTATTTCTTAAGTGTCTAAACTACATGTTTTAGGTCAACAGGTATATTGACAAATACTGACATATACAAATACCTGGATAACCTAAACTGTATCATCTTACTCTCTTTGGTTATCAATGAGAGATGATCGAATTGTGTGCTCTCAGGTACTGTAGTCATCCCAAATACCTTTCTCCTAAGCATGTTAGATAGCTAAACTATCTCAACAAAATAGCCAGTGTGCTAAAAAGATACTCTTAATAACTTTCACAGTAGAGGTGGTCATGGAGTCTGAGCTCTTTTTTACTACTACCATTTCAATCTGTCTTCTGATTAGTTTTAGCAATCACGTAGCATTTGTTCTTAAGAAACTAGCATCTCTTCTTTTTCATCTTTTCCAACAGATAAGTCATATTTAATGATAATCATTGCTATATATTGACTTGTAGCTGTGAATAATGCAATGCATGTCCTAATCCTTCAAACAAATTCACGTGCACTGCTGTCCTTCCAAAAGTAGTCCATCTGCCTTTGCACGAAGTAGGCAGCTGCAGTTAAGTATGTTCACTGAATTTAGCGAGATCAGTTTTATAGTCTGTTTCATTATGACAGCATTTACAAACAGAGTTGTGTGATTATTTTATCTGTATCTTCGGAGCAAACTCTTGAGTATGTGATATAAGACAGCTTTGAAAAAAGGAGAAGTGGTTATCTTGGAAACCGAATCTTTAGCGTTGCATACAAGTCCTTAACAAAGCTAAAGTAGTGGATTATTTAAGCTACAAATTGAAAAACAGTCCTCTTTATGTGATCTGATGTTATTAATGTAGACAACTGATCTACTTCTATAGATATTTTAAGCTACAATAAATGTGATAATTAAATTAAGTGGTAGTATTTGTACTCTTTTTCCTCAGCTGTAAATTTCAGTGAAGGCAGTGTATTAATCATTATGAAGTACATTGTGAATCTTCTAAAATTTGTGTTCAGGAATTCACTGTCACTAATTTCATACAATCATAAGCAACTTGAAGTCAATGTGACACAAGATATGATACTCAACTGTCTCATCTCTAACAAATTGCATTAATTAGCCATATTTCAGGCAAGAGATAATATATATCACAGATAAAGTTCATATTTCATACAGTGCCCATTACTAGAAATGTAGGGCCAAATGAGCTCTCATGTTACACTCCTTTATAAGCTCTTCTGTCATGGAATGTAATATAAAGATTATACTTACAAGTTTTAAGACAGAGGAAACATTAAAAAAAGTGATGGCTTTAGTGAGCAGTTGGCATTAGTATTTACATTGTTAAGGACTAAGGACTACTCATGTGAGTTAAAGAAAGCCTATGCATCCTTGTTCTGTTGTCTTTGCCACTGGTAATAAGGGAATGGCAGCTTGATTCACTTCTGATTATTTCCGCGTTGACACAAACACTACCAGATTTGTCCCTTTAAAAAGGCTATGAATAAAACAATTGTTCTCAAATATCTGAGAGTTCTTTGCTGCATAAAAGCCTAGTATGCATCACTGATCCAATGATATGGGGGCCTTGGAAATGGTCTGCACAATGGGAATGTAGATTCCCACATGGCATGGAAATACAAATCTTTCCCTTTCAAGACTGCAGTGGTCTGAGGTACATTAACAAATAACTCATTAATATCATATAGGTCCTAGACCCTAAAATCAGTTAATAGGTTGAGTCACTGGTAAATAAAGTTGATTCCATTTACTTGCCAAAAATAAGATAAAGCTGTGAAATGTTGAGCGCTGAAGTGAGCAAAAGCTATGACCTGAGCAGAATCCTGCCCTTTGCAAGAAGTAACACATCTCTGCAACTATTGCAAAGCAGCAAAAGAGGGGAAAGTAAATGTACCTACCCTTTATACAAAGCATTACTGTAACATCACAGTGTGTGTCACAGGTGAGTGAAAAAGATGGTGCAGTTTTGGGGGGGGGGGTGGGGTAAGAAGGCAGTGGAGCAGCTGTTGTTAGGGTGCTGAGAACATGCACACAGGTAAGGTGTGGTATGAGTGCAATCTATTGCCACAAAGGGACATCTGCTTGAAAAAACATGGATACAAATCAGTTTATTCTGCTTTGTGCAGGACTGAGGCACCCTCTCTGATGTTAATATACACAGTGTAGGCTTATTCATAGGAAAATTACAGTACTATCCTGTTTGATTTCTTATGTGAAAATGTGACTCTATATGTTTTTGTGTTCAACTTCTAGAAACTTAATCTTAAAAAAGCAGAATTAATGCTACCTGGCTGTGTTCTGTAGTATCTTACTGAAAATAGTCATGCTTATGATTTTTATATGTGTTTCTTTAGCAATAGTTTGCTGGGAATTTCACCCTTGTGTAGGAGGAAGGGGAGAGACTTTTGATACTCTTAGCATTCTGAAATCACGTAATTTGCATTCTTGATAACTTGGTTTTTCTCCTCATAATCAGTAACAAAGTAACTTCCTTTCAAAAAGGGGAAAAAAAAAAAAATTAAATCTCTTTAGATAAAGGTAATCTATAGAGCCTTTTCTAGGATTAAAGGTTTTATTATAAAAATGAATGCCTAAAATTTACCATTTTCTTCATAAATTACAATACTGTTTAAATGGAGATTATATTTGAAAAGATATGTAGCTTTTCTTCTGTAGCACTGCTTGCAATGGAGCTTTAGCTATTTATACATGAAAAAGATTCAGGTAATAGTACAAATATATGATGTGAGTGCAGGTCAAAATTAAAAGGACTGGTTTCAAAGGAATAAAATGTATTCTTTGTAGAGGAACAAATATTTCTAGTGTATGAACACTACCTGAAGTGTCCTTTTTGCATGTTCAGAGAAAATCAGCATTGCTATACTTCATGTTTCCTTCCTTATAATGTGAAGCTGAGTTGTTATTGTACCAATAGTGTCACGGAGGCACCCCACCCATAAAACTCACCTCAGTAGCTACACAAAATATGGATTTATTGTACCCAAAATTACACGGCACTCCTTCTGACAAAATTAAATTACAAGTTAGGGTGTGAGCTGGGAATATATTGCTGTACAACTAATTCCTAAGCTTTAAGGAATAGTCTTTCTAGAAAGATGAACCAAAATGTGTGTGCACACTCTCTCATAAAAGGAAAACCTTCCACACAAGTGTACCCAAAGAGGGTCTATTACCCCAAGGGAGTGAGAGCTCATTCAAGCGTATATCTAGACTAAACATTCACCGACCAAAAGGAGGGTGGGGAATCGCTTAATCCACAAAAGTATCCTTGGATGGTGTCCCATTCCAAGGGGAGGATTCATGACTCCAAGGCCCACTTGCTCAGAGAGAACCATCTTGAAATTGGCTCATCGGTGGGGCTCCACTTATATCCTCGTTGGTTCTGAACTGTGGTCATTCCACAGTTTCTGAACTGTGGTCGGGTGAGAGCACATGACAAAGGCAAGCTAAGGGTCTGAACCCTCCTGTGGCATTTAATCACCATGAGGGACTGTTTAATGCTTGTGAGGTGCTGAACTGATCTCAGGTGTCTGGCAAGCCCTGGCCTTTATTAGACTCTTTTGTCAGGGTGTCTGCACCTGAATAAATGGTGCAGCCCAAAATGGCTTTGAAATGTTGACAGGGCTCCAGTGTTTATCTTGTCTTTAAATGTCACAATTAACAAGGTGAGGTTATTCCAATGCTATCCAAGAGTCATTGTTATAATCTAAGTGGTATTTGTGGGTTGTGGAGTCAGGGTCCCTGAAGTGCAAATGTCCTTTTGCTGATTTGTAGTTTTGCCTTATTTTAGTAAATGCTGTACAATGCAGATAAGAACCTTTGAGAGAAAGCAAATATTATAGTAATTCAATATTTCACTAGCCTTGTAGCTATTTGAAACAGTGTATTAGTAAATTATGTTTATTTTCATCTTTAGGTATAAAAATGCTTCTTCTATATTAGGAGATATCCATCCCACTTTACACACAGGAAAATTGATAAAGAGAAATTGGAAGCAAGCCCAGGCTTTTTTTTTTACTCCCTATCCAGTGATCTACTCGTAAATGACAGTATTTATATTGGCCCTTTCTATCTTCAATCTAGATATGGCTTTACACATAACAGAAGCCATAAAATATAAGCCAGTAATTACCACAGCTTTTCCTAAAAATACAAGGCTTAACTACAACTCATTCAGAAATATGTTGTCAATTTAAAAACACCAAATGAATTGCTGGCATAAATTTCTCCCCGAAGATTTTGCTATTGTATTGCCCGTTGGTGTAGTAATCCATTTTTAGATGCCTGACTCAGAACTGAATGGAGAGTCATGTGTGGAGCAGATCCAACAAGGAATACTGAAAAGGGACACCTCTTTAAAAGTACCTAAAACAGGCTGCAGAAAGCTTTTTATCACAAGTAAGGATTCGCATCTGAAAATCATCTCCTGGGATTAGTGCTCATGCTTCTGCTTTCAAAAACAAAGGTAGTGCCGTTGCATTTATCCTTTATACAGTACTTCAGTGCCTCAAACAGTTACTGAAAATATAAGAGATGGGTGTTACAGGCCATCATCAGCCAACAGTCAAAGTATCATTTCTATGACCTGTATGTAAGAGTATGGGCTGCTCATGCCATGTATTGTCATAGCTGTGACTCTGTTATTGTAGAGAAAGGGGTTCTTGATCTCAGTAAGCTTGGTAGAAAAATGACCAGATGTAGGCTGCAGTCCTGGGAGACAGAAGTTATTGGGTATGGATTTTCTAAGATGTACACCAAGGGATGTCCAAGCCTCTAATCCAATTGTACTGATGTAATATGTAGTTCCTAAATTGCCCTTTGAAGCAGAATTTAAAACTTTGTCTCAAAAACCTAGTAACCTATTAGCAATAGATTAGAAAATTGGACTTTGTCCTGGCCTAATTAATCCTGAATTTTTCATTGTTCTATAGGAAACTTCAGCAGAGGAATGTTTACCTTGGTATTGCTGCTTGTGCTTATATAAGACATAAACAGATAATGGCTTCAATGTTTAGACCGCAATAAATTTGGAGCATGGGAAAGCTCTTCTGTATACCAAGAGAAATTTTATTTGGTTTTGGACTTACAAGTAAAATGATGTATGATTTTCTATTATTTACAATTATCATAGGAATAGGTATCAAATATTATAGGAATAGGGGACAAACATCATAGGAATAGGTATCAGTCCAGTCACAATTGACTCTCTTGGATTGGATCTACAGTCTTCCAATGGCTAATGTTTTCCACCTGTTTTTATGGGTCTGTTTAAAATAATGCATCAACTTGAGTTGTGATAAATTTAAGAGCCACTTAAGATTGTTGTGCCTTCATCTATTGAAGTGATCTCAAAGTCTTGTGCTTTTATTAGTACTTAGAGATTTTGATTTAATAGTCCTTTAAAAGTGGTTCAGTAAAGCAAATTGAGTTCTTCACATGGCAAAGCATATGTCCCAGACCACAGGTTGTTCTGGAGCCCTTCTCCAAATGCAGTGCAATTATTTATCTTCTGTCTTCCTTGTTTGGAGTAGGACTGGAGCCAAAGAATGGAGTCTGAGAGTTGATTGTAAGCTGGTATGGCTTTGTTAATGCTTCATGCTTGGTAAGGCTCTGGTACAAAATAAGCAGTCTTTACAAATGCTGTATAAAAGCACTCACCTGTTCCTGTTTCCTAGTTCCCCCTTATGGATGAAGAACATCCTGTGACTATGTAGGACATTGAATTCAGCTGTATTGTGATGCATGCATCTTCCTTAAAGTTGCCTTGCTACATAGTGTCTATCAATGGTAAATAACTTCTTATAGATCGATGTTATTTATAATCTGAAAGCTTTATTAGAAAGGCTTATTACCATGTAATGGATTGTATGGAGTCAAATATCAGTTGTCATGGAATACTAATAGAAATGCTAGTTGAGACTTCATCAAAAATACTATTTATTATAACATGCCTGTATTTTAATGTATACTGTTACTTCCATCAGTCAATTCTGGTGTTGAACTGAAAGGAAGATCCACTCATGTTTTTTCAGTCATGTGGAATGCCTTGCAACCTTTGGAATACTGCCTTTTATTTTGTTTTGATGTAATTGCAGATTCTTGTAGTTCTTAATTTTGTAAGGGTGTAAGATGTGATACAGACTTCCAGCTAACAAATTAGGGCCACAGTTCTTTATGGGAAAGTTCTTCCAAACAATTGTTTGTTTTGTGGTTTGTTTATTTTTAAATGAAACATTAAGTGTTTTTTACTAGATTTATGACCTACTGAGGGGTTGAGGAAGTGCCTTCTAAGTCTGCTACACTATTATCTTGATTCAGTGAATACAAGTAGTTTAAGTGGTCTAAGTGTGGTTAGTCTCAAGTAAGAGTTTACTTATTTAGTATACTTTTCCTTGTCTTGAAAAAAACCAATCCCCTTAAAAGAAGAAGAACAAATGCTGTATTCCCACCTGCCTTTCAAGTATCAAACCCTTGCTGACAGGGTTGGGAATAACCATTTGATTCCTGACAGTCTAGGTATGTGAGGTGTTAGCTTTGGTAATGAAACTAGATGAAGATGTTCCCATCTCTGATTGCCTCTTCATTTGTGTCAGTATAGCTGTGGATCAATACAATAAAACAGTGAAACTGTCTGGTCCAAAAGTAATCCTTCAGGCAAAGGGTTATTTCTGTTATTGGCAGAGGCTCTTTGAACATGGCCTAAATAACTCTCTATTTGACAGAATATTTGAATTGAATTTTTAGAAGCTTCACTTGTGTATCCGCAATGTTAAAGCGCCAAGCTGTAGCTGGTCTTCAATGGTCTCCTTCTGAAACAGGCTTCTGTCATCTGTCATTGCTCATCTGTGTGGTGACAGCAGTTTAAGGTGCTCCAAAATGACCATGGAAAGAACAGAGTGACTTCCTGAAGCTGGTCATCCTAAGCTGTTCCTGGAACAAATAGATCTTGGAAAATGCAGTTAAATGTCCTCAGGGAGGGAAATACCAGGCTTGTAGAAAACAAGAGTTTTTGAGTTGAAGTAAACTGTTCTCTTATTATTCTGACTTGTAGCCAAACCTGAAATACTTCTTCAGTTATGAAGTTTGTATGGAATCTAATAAACAGCAATGATAGTGTAGTGATGGTTATGTGCCGTTATATTTTTAACTAGGTTGGTCGATATCTGTGCTCAGATGGCAGCGATTTCCCAGTGGAAGCTCAGTCTGTTAGCTCTAGGATAGGCTTAGTCAATGGATTCTTGTCTGCTAACAGAAATGATCTATGGGAGCTCCCATAAGGAGAAAAGTCATGAGCCAAAACACAGAGCCTTTCATGCTGTAAAAGAGAAGCTAGGAAGTAAGAATCTGACCTATTTTTGAGGTGGTATTTCAAAGACTTTGCTGTTGAACTTTTTTCTTTATGAAATCAATTGATGTTATTAAGGAAAGTTAAAAAGGCTTTTGAAACCTTTTACTTTATTGCTTCTTATTTGCAACTATGGTTGATCTTTCTTGAAGTCACAGATTACAGGCGAGTATTAATACAATAGGGTTTTTCTAATATAAAGTGATCTACATTAATGAATGTGTTGCATACTGGAATGAGGTAGTTGCAGTAAGTCAATGAAACTGGCAGTAACCTTTATGCTCACTGGAGTTTGACGGATATGAGTACAAGCTGGTGAACTTTATCAGGTACCTATTGCAAACATGCTGGAATGTGATTGGTTTCAATGCCTTGTTTGCAAAGTAAAGAAAAAGACTGATAGTATATCGATTTCCAGAGAGTGCAAACTGTTACAAGAATGTGTATTACAACTGCAGACATAGATTGGCATGATTCCTAGATGTAAACCTTTCTCCAGATAATAAACTCTTAAATAATTATGCCATCTTAATTTATTGTTATAATGTAGCTGCATATTTGTACTTGGGCAGTGCTAATTGAAGTTCAGTGAATATTTGAAATCTGGAAGGGGGAGGTGTTTTCATAAAAGTGTTAAATTGTTTCTAGCTGACAGCTTCCCTGGAGCCATTAAGAAATTGATGTTTTGTATCATTATTCAAAGGCTCCAAGTAGACTTTTTTTCCCTTAAACCTTCCTGTGTTCACCATTGCCATCAAATAATCTGAAAGACTTCAGAAATAGGATGGAGAAAGTATTGCATGAACTAAATGCCTCCCTTGCCCCAAACCAGAGCAACTTTGCATCCTTTCACTCCGCTTATGAACCTGTGAGCTGAATTCTGTTCTTTGCATTTTCTTCAGCATCTGGAATCAGATTGTCCAGATGTGCTGAAATAGAGTATAGTAAATGCCTTCATGTGTGGTATATTTGCTGGCAAGCATGACCAAGACGACCCCACAAAGTATTTTGGCTGAGTCAGACAGAACTGAACACTGCATCTTTCTCGATGTAATAAAAGAGCACAAATAATAAAAGCAGAGTGTCAAGCCTACTATTGCAGCAGTAGGGAGCATTTGTAATGAAAGATGATGCCAGTGGGAGGAATGGGGGTGTCTGGATGTTAAATACAATTGCTAAATATTTTCTAAGCAGTCAACGGTAAAATTGAGTTATAGGCAGTTTTAAATTATTTACAGAAGAATTTAAATTTGCAAATTTATTACAAGCTGCTCTTTTTAATAACACTCAAGTTCTTGAAAATTCAATGCTAAAATGAGTTATTACAAGTAAGTTAGGTGTCTGAAATTAGGTGATAAACAATCCATTTTTCTGCTGTAAATTGGCGTTCGTGACAACTAGTTCTAATATGCACCTGAACCCCTTATTCTTGGCACTTTATAAAGTGTCAATTGATAGCAATTTGTATTGACAGACTCCTATTGAATATAATTTTTCAACGGGAGCTAGCTAATCAATTAATTATAGTGTTACTCACATTTGTTTTTATGTTGCTCCATCATTCAGAAAATTGCCTATTAACATTGGTTTTGATTAATGTAACTTAAACACTTCACTTTTCATTGGCTGAATTGCCAAGATTAGACTAATTAAATAAATGATAAAGCTTTTGGATTTACTAGCAAAAATGAAAATTATGTATACTAATTTGCAAAACACAAACCAAATCCTAATTCTGTTATACTTACCATTATTCAGTAATTCAAAACAGAATGTTCAGTCTTGCATTCCCTCTTGAAAGCTACTTGGGCATATGTGGAAAGACCTAGTTACTTCTGAAAAGACTTGAGGTAGTAATCATCAGGAACATTATAATGAAGAGCACCATCAAATCATGTTCTTCTAAGGCTATATAATTAATATTTGCATGTCTTTCACATTTAAATGAAGCTTTATTAAAAGAAAAAAAATTGCAGAGAGGTATCTCCAACCTACTGCTAGGTCATTCTGCACAGATGGTGTAAGTATGTGAACTCCGCCGACTACAGTGACTGTGCAGCGAATGCCAAGATTCATCAGTTTGCAGTGCCCTTTAAGTTTAAAGGGCTTCCCTGGAGAGCAGGGGTCTCCTGGCCCATCTCTGACTGCAGTAACAGAACCTACATTATGTATTTTGATTTGTGTTGACATAAATTTAATTTCGTAATATTAAAACCTAAAATTCCATTCAATGAATCCTTGCCTCAATAAACATGAGTCCTGGCCCAGAGCCACTTTGCCCGTGTAAGTGCAGCATTGCTTTTACAAATTAGGAGAATGACCCTGATAACCTCTGTTTAAATAAATAGTGGTAACACTGGATGTGGAATACACAAATTATAAAGTAATCTTGTAATACTGATAAACTTGTTTGTCAAGTCATATACTAGGGGAAATGTTTTGAAATGTAAATTTAGATTGTGACTTATTTGTCCTTTGAAAAACTTTTGTTTTCCTCTTTCTAGCATAGCTTGGTAGAATAAACCTGCCAGTCATTCTATGTCTTGGATCTTGTTTACCACATGAGTTTTCTTAAGATAAGGATAAAGTAGGTTTCCATTAATACATTATCAAGGAAGTGTAATTATTACTTTGTAAAGATTTATTAGAAATCTTTTGATTTAACTATTTTTTTCTTGTCAAACAGTAAGGTAAACTGAAGTCATTCAAATGACTGCTTTCTTGTAGAACTAGCATGGATAGAGGCTAGTGGGAAGACTGTGGCTCTGGCTGTGTATCTGAGCAAGAAGTGGCATCGTAGTTGTGCTGTCTTAGAAAGAATCACTGAACATCTCTATTTCTAGATTACCTCAGAAGCAGTCAAGGATTCTCTCAAAATCATTTCCACTGTACATTAATTACCGTCTACTAGATCGAGCATGAGAGATGTTGCATACATCTTGTATAATATTGAGATAGGGGACTTTTTTATTTTTCTAGTAAATGGTGTAATCTAAATTGAAATCTGACCTGTGGGGATGGAGAAGGCCTAACATGAAACACTACCGCAAAATTTCTGATGCATACTTTTTGTCAGATCTCTGTTAACATAGAAGAGCTAGGATGCAGTGAATCAGTTTAGATGCCAGAGAACTTGATTGGGATGCTCAATTTTACTATAATAGCCTAATCTAAAACACTCAGCCCTTTTCAGCTCTTCTGTGCTTTTGCAAAATTGTTCCTAAGAAGAACAATCTTAAAAAATGGGGCATTTGAGACAAGTTAATGATGCTATAGCTGCTCAAGATAACCATTACCTAAGAGTAGCATTTGCTGCCTAAGCAAAAGGCTGGTTACAGTGAATGGTATCTAAGTTGTTCTCTAGCAGCTCGGAGAGACTTGAGAAGGAAGATACATTAGCCATTAGAATAGCTGTGCAGTTAGACAAAGCCACAGGTTTTTAAAAAGTTCATTGTTAAAAAGAAATACAAAGTGGAAGAAAGATTAACCTAGTTTTAAAGTTCTCTTCTGCTTACATTTTGCACCAAGTTAAAATCCAGGAATTGGGAGTTTCTGTAGTCTGGCTTAATTTCACTTTCAAAATTTCTTTCATGTTTTTATCAGTGCTTGTCCTAGTAAGTTTGAACAAAGACAATCTCATTATACCGCTTCCCTCACACTTTCTCCAAAACTTTTTTGCAATTAAATGTATGCCTTTAAGTTACCAACTGTGGCAATATAGTACTGTATTGAAATATGTATCCTGCATAACTTTCACAGAAAGTTTGATTTGCCCTATTGATAAATCTAAGTATTCAATGAGACCATTAGCAATTTCTCTGTGATGATGTGAAAATGTAAGGTAACATGAGGAAGGAGACATTTCAGGCTTTGAACTGAGTATCTCAAGGAAGGTTTGTGTGTGAAATGGAACTGCTGGAAACAAGATTACTGAAATGGAGAGGAAAAATTAAAATATTTTTTTCACAAGTTCATTTCTGTTCTTTGTCAACACTCCCATCAATTTAACATTTAACTGAGTCTTGTGTTCTTTTTGTCAGGGAAGAGGAATATATCTGAGTATGAGGAGATGGGAGTAAATTGGTTGTGTGGGATTCTTTTGGGTTTTTTTGTTGTGTTTTTTAAAGTCACCCTGCTGCCACAGGACCCCAAACTTTCTAGCCTGAATTTCAGGAAGCAAATATTGTGAACTTAAATCATTATATTCCCTTTCCAGTAGATCATGCAACCCAATGCCAGCCCGACAGTGAGAAGGTGCATCCCTGATATGTTCTTTGGCACAACTTCCCCCATCTCTACCTGTTGCCAAGTCTCACTTCTGCTTTGGGAAAGGAAGCAGCAGTATTGGAATATCTTTGCAAGCCTCTTTCATCCTGGCAAAGACACATGGTTGACTCCATTAATGATAAACTTTAGAACACTGTGTTCTTTTTGCTTCAGTAGCTTTTGGCCTTCAAGGTTGCCTATGCAGTCCTAATCAATTAAGAAAAATTGAAGGAATCGGGAAAAGCAGTATATATTGCATGCAGAGATGACATCATGTAAGTCCTTGTCTCTTTTATTTACTAGAGTATTTGAAATACGCTTATAAAACCACAAACCTTGCTCCTGTTTGTCATTTACTGGTGAATTAGTCAATGCAAATAAAGTACTGGGGAGAAGCAATGGAGAGGAAGCAATTTGGTGGACAGGGAAAGGAAAGAAAAAAGAAGTCTTAAAAAAATATCCTAATCAACCAAAACTAAAGTATTCACTGCTAATGAAGCTGAAGTTTTATTCTTTTGTAATGGTGGGTAAAATAAGACCATCAGAAATGTGAAATCAAACACCTAGAAAAGCTGGCACTGGGAGTAGTCAGACTGGTGACTGGGAGAAGTTATGGAATGAATCGTAGAATCATTGAAGTTGGAAAAGACCCTTGGGATCATCAAGTCCAACCATTAACCCTGCTCTACAAAGTTCACCCCTAAATCGTGTCCCTCAACACCACATCTAAATGACTCTTAAACACATCCAGGGATGGTGACTCATTCATCCCCCTGGGCAACCTATTCCAGTGTCTGACTACTCTTTCTGTGAATTTTTTTCCCCTAATGTCCAGTCTAAACTTACCTTGTTGCAGCTGGAATGAGAATAACACTGAGTGGTAGATTTATCTTAATAAAAGCACACACAGAGATAAGGAAATTAAGGTCTTCTGCTTCGAATTATACTACCTCTTGCAAGATGTTACTGACCCCCTCGTAAGTGAAGGTGTTGCTGCCTCATGCTGTATACCCATTCATGAGTAGACCTGTCTGGGATGAAAGGGTAGGCAGTTACATTAGTCTGCAATACCTTTATTCTCATTACCTTGTTATATTTCACACATTTAGTTTTAAATCAGATTGAAATCTGACCCCGGATTTTTACCAGGCTTAAATGAAGAATGATTCCTCCCACCCCAAGAGTGCTATATAAGTAGTAACATTTTCAAACAATAGCATTGTCAGGATATAGAACTACTTTCTTCTTCCTTTATATTGTGTTGTCTGACCTTTCATTGGCATGTCAGTATAATTAATGATGCATAATTACATCCCACTGCTGACAAAAAGCTGAAGTGTTGTTTTCTTTTGTTAGTCAGGGACAATTATCTGTAAAGTCACCCTTTTGAATTCTCTACATTCAGTCATCACCTAAGTATGTTTAAAAAAAAACCCAGCTATTTAGCTATTTCATTAACAAGTTGATTTTCCCCACCCCACATTTGTGTGCACACAAAACAGCGTCCCTGTTGTCATCTTTTTTTCCTCTACACATTTGAAATTAAAACTTTATCACTAGGTTAGTTCCTTCTTCTAATTAAGGTATTTCTTAATTGTGGAAAAGTATGCAGGTAGAGCTTGGGCTATACATGCTAGGATGCTATTGTAGAACCTGAAGGTTGGAACAGACCACTGAAGGTTAGGAGCATGAGAGAAGACCTCCAATGAAAACATGTATTCAAGTACTGACTCCCATTTTTGATGTAAACAAATCTCTTCTGGATGTCAAGGTTTGATTTTATCTAATACACGTCAAACCTGTCTAATCAAGAGACACTTAGCACTTTCTTTTTCAAAAAGCTTGATGTAAGATGAGGAAAATGTGTTCCTTTTATCACATAGTTTACTTGTAAACTCATTCTTAACAGATCATCTTGACTTTGTGAGTTGGTTTCATTTTCATCTAAATTAAAAAAAAAAAACATCAAAATGATATTTAAGTGGGTAGATAATTGTAACTCTAATGTTGTTGATATCATTCCTAGCAGTACATCTGTATAAGATTTCTTCCTTTAAAACCAGCATTTTTCTTTAGTCATTTTGGTGTTGTATGTGTGATGATGGAGCTGAAGAGGAAAAAAAACTACAGATAAAGAAAAGCTGGGACTTTTGGAAGGTTGGGCGTTATTAGATGAGGATGTTATGCTATAAGAAATCTTTTAAAAATAATTCCATATGCTGTACTTTGTGCAGGGCAAAATATTGAACTCCTTAAAGTACAGCTGCGGAAATGCTAGATCTTAATGAAAGTGCTGGAAATCTCTGGCTGACGCTTGTGATATTATTGCACTAGACTTCTAGAGTCACTGTCAGTCAGTCTGTGACCTCCTCAGATGCTAAGCAGTGTAATGAACACAACAGAACAGGCATCCTTGAGATGAGTACAGTAGATTCGGGAGTGGGATGTAATCTGGTGAGTAATTGTGGTGTTGTTGTTGATATGTAAAACTAAGCAATATAATCTGACTACAAGATCTATACCCCTTAACAGATGACCACATAAAAGCTTTTCATGGCTACTGCATTTGATTGATAGATTTTTTTAGAATAGTCCAATAAACAGACAAGTCTGTCCTTTATGTCATAAGTGGTGAAGAACCTAAGTCAGGTTACCCAGTCCTCTGTAAAACACTTGTAGGCTTAACTACTGGAGAAAAAAGCTTAACCAACAGAGCACTGGAGTGTTGGTTGTCACTCTTCATATGGGAGCAGTAATAGGATTGCCCCTTTCAGACAGGTTGCAAAACTGTAGCTTACATGCTTTCCCCCATTTCCTCTTCCTGTACATTTCTAACACTTGGATGTGTATAGCCTAGAACTTGCGCTTGTGAGTCAAGGTATGAGCATAGGGAGCAGAGTAGTGTCTGGCAGTTCAGTAACATAAACTGTGCAAATTATGTCACCTTCCTTTGTGGTGCTATGACATCTTGTGAAAACTTAATCAAAGCCTCTTCCTACTGCAGCTCTTAAACAAATACGACAATAGGGAAATGTCCCATTGCAGAAAAAGTGAGAGTCAAAGCAGAGCCCTAAAGCAGGTCAATTACTTCAATTATCTCAGATTCATGATGAAAAACAGCAGCAGCTTTCAGGAAATATGCATGAGTCTGGCAATTGCTCGATCAGTTATGACAGTCACTGCCAAATATCATGTCCCATCAGGTTTTGCAAAGGGAAAGCCTGGAACAGGTGGATTATTTTAGTTACCTATGCTCCATCACAGGAGTGCAGTGCAGTTCTCAGGAGATATAACAGGCCACTGATTGCTTGATTAAGTATGACATCACTTGCAAATACTACAAGGCAGTAAGTGATCACAGTATAGGCAGAAAAGGAGTACAGACAGCAGATGGATTGTTTCAATTATTTGGGCCCCTTCATGAATAAGAACTTCAACTGCGATCAGTAGATCCTGTGGCAGGCAAGTAATAATTGCATTGCTATGACATCACTTTAAAATCTAGTATGGCTTAAGTATTTCAACAGCTTTAATGCTTAGATTCGCCTGAGCATTGACCTGACCCACAGATAGCTTTAGTGCTGAGAACTGAGCTGAGAAAATTGTGAATGCTTTCAAGTGCTTCATGGTATTTCACCACCTCAGGGAAAACACTGAACCAGCACCAAGCTCGCTGTTGGTGCTTTTTTATTTCGTTTTTGCACTTAAGTTTTCAGAAGGACTCACTAGGAGAAAGCTAAGGACTGCTTATTGTCAGGTGCCAGGACAAAAAGCAATAGCTTAGAGATATTTATGAATAAATTTGTGAAAGCCTGAGCATCCAGAAAATGATCCTTAATTGCATGATATACTAGGTCAAAGATGTAATAGCCCTGAAATTTCTTAGGAAAAGTTGACCTAAGAGCACACCCCCTCATTTTGCTTTAAGTCATCCTTGAGGCTGCTGCTGACAGAATCTGCCTTAATTTCTCCTTTTAGATTTGTATTGATATTAAAACAAGTTCTTGCTGTTTGCTTTTACAAGATGATATGTGGTACCTTATAACACTATCCCATTTCACCTAAAAGTCATTTATTGACTCTGGTGCACAGAAATCTAGCTTATATATAAAAAGATAAAGAACTGAGGACACTAAAGAATTAATAAACTTTGAAGCCTGGAGTTGTTGTTTTTTAGAAACCAAATCCCATCTGAGTTCTATCAGATTTAAAGTCTGAGATCTGCTTTAGTCAGGCCTTAAAGGCAAAAGAGAGTGTCAATAGGAAACTTCTGTTTGAGCTAATATGTCTTGTTAACATCTTTCAAAAAAGTTAATGTTATAAAGGATTTGATTTCTGAATCTTTCAGCGTCTTTAAATTCACCTCAGCACAGAATTGATAGAGAAATATTTCTGCAAGTAATTAACCCAGTTACGCAAAGATAGCCTAGTCATAGTAGGATATCATTTATGTTAGAAGATGGATGTCAAAATTTAAATCCTTTCTACTCTTACATTGGAAAATTAAATAGGTCCATAAGAGAATCCTGAGGGCAATTTAACTATATTAATTCTAGAAAATACAGAACCACAGCAATGAAAGGTTTTGTGGTGCTGAATGGAGTTAAAAAAAAAAAATTAAAAAAATACAACTTGCAAAACTAAACCTAGAAAAAAACCCAGCCAAAACCCCTTCCTTTTCCTTTCTCATCATATGCTTTGTGATAATTAAGGAGGGATATTGATTGCATTCCATTCAAGGAAGAAGTAATCCTCATTAGTAGCCTTTATCTGACCTGTCCCATTTCCCATTACAGGGGAAATAGCTTCTAATTTGAGATCCAGAAATGACTTTTGATAGAAACTATCTCTCGAACTATCGAGGAAAATTGAGATTTTTTTTTTCCCTCCATTTGCTACTAACTTGAAATCTGCAAAGTACCAAACATGACTTCTGGTCATTTCCATTCAAAGTTGGACAGAAGTTACTGAGACAACACTGCTGCCTCTTTTTACAACTTTAGTGTAATGAGTGAAATGGCACTCACATGGTGATTGCTTGAGATTAGCTTTCCTTCTCCCCCCTTCCCTTCCTCTAATATTAGAATAGTTCAAAATCAGGTATGGGCTTCAGCTGTTATGTGGTCTGCTGTTCTATATAGATCAGGTTTCTCTGTTCGTGCGAGTCAGAATGCCGATAGTAACATAACTTAAAAATCATAAGGCTTTAAAGCATTAGGGTTGAATGATACCTTTCTCACCTCTGATTTACTAAGTTAAGACAGGAACATGTTTCATGCTATTCCTGTAACCATGAGAACTTGAAACTTTCTTTCGAGAGAGCTTTTTACAGATTTCCTTCAGAAGCTGCAGATGTAAGCTGCAGAGTAATAAAAATTGTAATAAGAATTGGCAAGCGGTGATTGCACAGAAGTTTTGTATGGCTTAAAATTATACTGAAGATCAACTCTACTCCAACTTAGTCTTATTACACTCTTAGCGTGAGGCAGGATTGGTCCCTTATTCTAGAAACAGTTTGTGACCCAGTTGTTTGTCAGGATGGTGTAATAGCAGAAATTTGGTAGTGTGTGAAAAAATAATCGGAGATAGGAAATGACTGGGGTTTAGGTGAAAGAGAGATGCAAAGAGAAGTGAAGACTGCAAAATAATAAAGGCAAAGAAGAACCGAAGGTGTCTAGGGCAGTAAGTTGAAAAGAGGCAGGAAACAGAACCAGTAGAGAGGCTGTAGAGACCAGAACAGATCTTTGAATTATGCAGAGGAAGAAAACCAAAGGCTAAAATCATAAAGACACTTTTGGATCTGATGAGAAGGGCAGCATGGAGAGGACACCAAAAGTGAAAAGGTGGAAAAAAAACCCCCAGATATTTGGACAGACGGAAGAAAGGAAGAACTGTATAAGCAGCTCAGGGAAAATAAATAATAAGTAAACCTTCAAAACCAAAGAAAGGATTGTAAAACTTCCTAAAACAAAAATAAAAAACCCACAACTAATAAGTAAAAAACCAAACAAAACCAAAACAAACCAAAAACCCCAACCCAAACTAACAAAGCTAGATGATCTGGAATACTGACAGGCAGGTTGGAGAGTGGGATAGGTTTTGTAACCAAGGTTAGCTGACACTGTTTTTTAGTGAATCACAAGCTGCAATTGCAGGGCTTTTTACTTCCTGTAGCATTTTCATGCACCATTAAATAACTAAATCATAGAATGGTTTGGGATGTAAGGGACCTTAAAAATAATCTGGTTTCAATGCCCCTTACTATGGGCAGGGGCACCTCCCACTAGATTAGCTTGCTCATACTCAAACCACTTTGTGGTACTGTAACATGCAGGTAGGGTCTTCTATTGCAATTCTTATTGCTTTGGATATGTTGTGCAGGGAAAGCTAATAGATAGTCTTTTTAGACTGCTGTGAGCACAAGGGAAAAATACTGTGTTCATATATGTAGTTTTCCAGAAAGCCTATTTAATCTTGGAAAACTTTTATCAAAAGAACTGACCAAAAACTATAGGAGAAGAGTTTCAATGTGCTGTGGTTTTAATTGACCTATCACTGAATCATTTATCATTTTGCATCTTTGGCACAATACTTTCATACAGTGGTCCTAGAGATAAAACCATTGAAGATTGTATTTGAAGGAATGAAGATAGTTTTTATTGGTGTTCTTTTAGGATCGACCACAAGGACTGAATAATGCTCCCAAAGAAATACATTTGGATGAAGATGACTGAACATGCAGATCCAAAGGCCTTTTAGGATATGGTGAACCTTTGGCCTTGGATGAAGAATGTTCTTGGATGAAAGAACTGCAGCTGAAAGACTTTGTCTTTGCCTTTTGCCTCAAGAATTGCAAAGATATGAAAGACATAAAGGAAACAAAGATTTGCAGCTGAATTCTTGCAGGGTGCAGTTACAGTGGCTGACAGTGGCATGCAGCCAGCCTGCCTCATTACTATGGAATGTCACATGCTTGTACCCCTTACCAGTCTCCTACGGCTCCCTAAAAGTATCTCAGACACGGGTTTTTTTTCTGCTATTTTGAAAATTATATTAACAAATTTTAATTGCATAGTTTCTGTAGTGAAATTAGCACCTCTGGGATTTTTGTATATCATGTGTAGCTAAAAAGGTAAATGCAGAAAATACTTGCTATGCTTGGTTCATCAGATTATAATGTGCTTGTACCTGCAGCTGAACCGGTAGTTAAGTAATAATCTTTGGTTTTCTTCCTGGTTAATGACTTGCCAAAGTTTAAAATGACTAACCGAGTCAGTGAGCTGACATTCATCATATGGTCAGCCATGGCTACCTGGATGTTTGGATGGATTTTTTTTACTCTAACATATTGAACAATGATAAGTCAATAGGAAGACATCAGGTAACTTTAAGTTTCCTTACTAAATATTCAATATACTTGAAACTTGATTGTACATTCAATTTCACTTCTTGAAGTGTCCTTATTTTCACTTTAAAACAAAATGTAGCTCTGCTAGACTGTTGAGTATCTTAGAATATGATTTGAACTGTAGATTTCATGTAACAGTGTTTGCTAAAATTGACCTTCAAAGCATGTCTGTGCATAGATGCATTGCCTAACATGTTAATTACTAAGTCATTCTGCTAACATGTCAAAAAAAGACTACATACAGAGAAATGGTGTACCAGAGTTAAAGGGCTTATTTTGCCTTTGTCTCTCCTGGAATCAGCTTAGTGATTTTTCACTGTTCTGGATAGAATTCTGTAATTCTTCTGTTGTCATACCAACTCCCACACCATAGTTCTTTTTGTGCCAACTGGGCTTTCCTAGTAGGCCTGCCAGAATTCAGACATTTATAGTATCTATGTTCTAAAATGTGGTCACTAGCCTATGTAGTCACCAGACGGACCTCTCAAAGGAGAGACCTGAGCAGGTACTATTTAATCAAAACTTGCATCTCCACAGGGGTAATTTAGGTGACCCCAGCCTTATCAGATGAGGACAGATTAGTGTAACTCTCCTAAATGCCTTCTGCAACTTAAAGATTTTATTCAACAGCTATTTCTTGTTACCCTCCCATCCCATCTATCTTTACAAACGCAGTTCTAGAAGCTGTTTTTAGACAAGTAGTAGACTTTTCTAAATGATAATATGGACACTGTCTTTTAACAACCCTTAGCTTTTGACCTGAAGAACTGGAAGACAATACTCTATCTTCCATCAGTGACTTCACATTCTTTTCTCCTTACAATTGCCTGTGTCTTTTCCTCTCTTCCTCCTCCCTTTATCTGGCCTTAATTGGTGATAAAAATTGTGCATGGCTATTGGAAGTGTCAGTTACTGCAGGATCTCTGTGCTGGGATGAGTAATAAATCATATTGAGATACATATGTATGTGTTAGTGTGTGCAAGATGTTGATATAACCTGCTACCAAGTAGTGAATATACATTGAGACTATTGGAATGTGTGTAAAACTAAAGAAAGATACGGCTAAAACTTCAGATATCTAGATGCTGGACAGTTAAAATCCATTGTTTACTATTGATTATTAATGTACTGATGCTGTTTTGTTACTGCCCTAATAAAAGAAACCTTTACAAATGCTTTGCTATTGAGAAGTGTGTATGGCAAAGAGGTCCAAGGTGTTTCTCAAAAAGGAGACAAAAAAGCCAAAAGATGTGTCTGCCTTGAGCAAAGCAATGTGCTTTTACAGGGATCATGTCCAAAAGCAGGTCAAGTCAGTCATGGGTTAACTTGGAATACCTATGTGACTTAATTTTTCTTTTCCTTTTGCTACCATTGAAATTGAGCATTTCTGGTCTTACATTTTTCTTGTATGAAGATGGGGGCTACATCTATTTCCATGTCAGCAGGGGAATCGTTGCTGTTATTACAGACCCACTTTGTTTTTCATGTGGTTTTTTTTTGTCTAGAAATGCTGTGAAATATATAAACCAGCAAACTTTTCTGGATAACTATGTGACTTGCAGTCCTGTTTATCACTTTGTTCTTGTGGTTCTAGAGCCATGCTTTATTAAGGATCTGTTGTTGCTCCCAAGAGATGAGTAAGAGTCAGGATGTATTAAACCACAAGATGTTTTTTTTTTCTTGTTTTCCAGGAATTCCCCTTACCCAAAGTTTCCACCTCATGTTAAGCATCAGTAGTACTGCTGTGCTGGGAAATGCTGATTGTCCCTCAATGGGGAGAATGTGTGTATTCATCTCCTTGGTCACTAGTGTGGCTTCTTCTGACTTTGATAGACATTCACCATGCTTATTTACTAATACTCTAACTAAAAGCACTATAAATCTATGATATAACTGTGAAGGAACTTTAGAGGGATAATTCTTAGTTTGAAAGCTGCGTATGAAGATTTCCCCTTGTATTTGGCCTTTGTACACATGCTCAGAAGTTCTTCAATCACCACTGACAGGTCTATCTGAAAGTAGAAAGGACATGGGAAGCAGCTTCTATTAGGTCCAGTTCTTCTCCCCCAACCCCCCCTTTTTTATTTTTGTAGGGAGGCAGGAAGGGCAGCTCTTTGGAATTGTTCTCACTTTTATCTTCATTTACTTCTGAAACTCTGTGCTTGACTCTTGATTCAGAGGCAGAAAAATTCTGGTTTGTATTTAAGATGAAACCTAAACTCATCTTTTGTTTAAAAACATTGTTCCAACCTTAAACAAATTCATATGGGAACTTTCTTTTCACTTCTGTTTCCTTCTGTGGGCTTTTCTTTGTCAAAGAAGAATGTAAGAGGTGACATATCTACTCCACACAGAGTGGATGCTTGGTATTGGGGATTCATTTATCATGAAGACAAAACATAACAAGATCCTGAGGCTGAAGCTGAAAGTCACAGAATTTGATCAGGAAAGATGATGCTCATTCTAAGAAGCCAAAGTATTTTATTATTGGAATGCATCATTCAGGGAATATGATAGATTTTCCATTAGTGGAAGTCTTTGGTCAAAACTGCATATCTTTCTAAAAGAAGAGCTGCTTCAAGAGCAAGCAGCTGAGCCTGATGCAAGAATTATTGAATAAGGGAGTTTTGCCCCCCCTCCCTTTTTTTTGGTTGTTTTTTTTGTGTGCATGCTCAGGTGTGGGTACCACAAATGGTAGTAGTTTGCTACAGAAGTGGTGCTTGGAGAAATTATTAAAATGGAACCTAAAGCAACTACTCTTCACACTGGTGGTGACAGAGAACGTGTACGATGAGATTTATAGTTAGCTTTGTTATAGGTAACTTTGTGTCTGATCTCAGAAATGCCTGTTGAGGCAGGCATGTGCTTTTGTGTTGGCAGGAGACTGTTAAAAACAATTGCTGTGGCTTGTAGCTTCATGGGTCAGAGCTATAAATTCGCAGGGCTGACGTTACTGTGGATTTTCTTTATTTTAATGGTTAAAATGTTTACACAGAAAGACTTGGGTTCTAGATCCTTTTCAGTCTGAAGAGTTTAACCCTAAGTGTCAGAAGATGGCCACAACTATTGCATCATATATATAGTGCATGAGTATGATATATTCCCTTTCTTGATTCTGGGCTACTGCAGTTGCCACTGGTCAGAAGAACAGCAGTAGCAGAGAACCTCTGGGTAGACTAGAAGTTAGGGCACTAAACTCTGCTGGTAAGCAGAGAGTCAGACTGTTTGAAACTGGTCTTGGGTTTTTTGCTTGTTTTATTCAACGATAGACAAATAAGATTGTAAGACAGTGTAACATACGTGCATGAAGCATGGTTCAAACCCTTAGCTTCCCTTCTGATGAATCAAGTTGTGCCTTGCCTGTCTCTCTTCTTACCTGTGCTCCTTCTGGCCTGTTTCCCACGGCCTGGTTGGGCTGGTTGGGGTCTGGGGGGGTGAAGAGTGCTCCTTGGGCCAGTACCTGCTGAGGTGACAGATGAAGCCTAGGCAGTGGCATCCACACTCAAAAAAAAAAAAAAAAAAAAAAGGCTACATTGCCCAGATTCCAGCTAGATACATTCCCAAGACTTCCACAGGGTAGACTTCTGTGAAGCCTGTTACAGGATTTAGTCACGGCACCATCTTCACCACTGCTGCATTACAAACACATTACAAAGTTAGACCCCACATAAGCTTACTGCTGGACAGAACAACTCCCTTTGGCAATTCTGGGGATTTTGTTGTAAACTAACCAAATTGCAGAATTAATTTTGCAGACTTAGATGTATTATGAATGTTTAAGTACCACCATAGTCTCTCTATTATAGCATCTTAATCTTAGTATACAAAATTAATACATCTTCAAGTGCTAGAACGCTCACTACTGTCAGAAATGAGGCTATCTTAAAATTGTGGGTTTTGCAGGGACATCTTCCAGACACAAGGACTTGCTTTAAGTACATAAATTTCTAGTTCTTTCCCACCGCTTCAGAAATGATCTACAGGCTTTTTCTCCTCTGGGTAGTAATTCCTTTTCAATTTCTAAAGCTATGTGGTAGTCACTGATCTCCTGAATTTTACTAATCTTAGTTTGGTTTTTTTTCCTGTGTGTAACTTGTGCACAGACAACTGGAACTGCAAAAAAGGTCTGCAATGCTCAAACCACTTTTGTCTTTCTGGGCAATCTAGGCTTCAGAGTCCCCTACAGTGTAAGAAATATTAACCTTACTATATTATAGGCCTTTCCTTTAGCCTTATCCTATGATTTTGGCTTTGTCTAATGAATATCTGTGGTCTTCCAAGCAGTGCTATTATTTGCGCCTCATCTCTTTAGCTTCACTTTTACAGCCTCAGTTGTTAGGAGATATCAGAGAAATTACCAGGTGATAATTTTGATTGTAATAATAGTTCTTTTCTCCTACTACATCTCCCTTCCTGTGAAAGATAGATCTTTCTTTTTAACTGTGTTGTGTATTACTTTATTGTGAAAGTCTGTTACTGTAAATGTGGTCACATTATTAACTTTTATTGATAAATGTCCAGTATTGCTGCTTCTGATAGGTGGAGCCATTATACTTTCATTAACTGCTATTTCTACATGATGTGAGAGAAAGGGAAGAGAGGGAGAGAGTGAAAAGAATCTACAGAGGATAATTTTCCTTTGGGAGTTGAGAAATTATTTTTCTTCATCACAGTAACAGTTTTCTGAGAGCCTGAAAGTGTTTTGCTCCTAGATATATACTTTCTGCAGTGAAAGCATGAACTGTAAAATGATCTTGACACCAGTACCAAACATGGCAGTTCTGCCATTGTCTGTTGTCCAACATGCATGTAGCATGTCAGAATCAGCTTTGAAGTTGAATTCCTTGGGTTGTATGAGACTGTGTTATGGTTGTGAAATGAGTCTGTAATTCTTCTTTGTGTGTTGAGCTTTGTAACAAGCCATGGTATCTCCTCGTTATCAGAAATGTCATGTATTGATAATTCCTCCTTTTTATGAACTTTTGTATTCTATTGCTCTTCAGCAATACTTCAAAAAAAAAGCCATATGCTTCAGAGCCTAACACCTGAGTTATTCCATACAGCTCCTTTGAAACAAGAAGTGGAAAATATGATTTTTGAAAGGAAATAACTAAGACTTGAATATGGAGAATTTAATTACTTTTTTTTTATTATTTCAAATAGCCTTTTTTTTCTGGGAGCTTTTCATGAGGTCTTAAAGGGTACTCTGAAATTAATGTGCAAATTTGGGGAAATCAGTGTGTCCACAGAAATTCTATCCAGTCTTCATGAAAGCTTCTACCCGATTTTCAGGTATTGCTCTGGCCATGGAAGCATTACTTTTGAATATTCTGCAGAGGAAGACCTTTCATTATTTTCTAAATTGTCTTATGTCTAGTACTTGCATAGCAGGATTTTTGTAGATGTGAATATTTCTGAAAACAAGATCTGAAGTGTTTTCAATGACTATAAATTAGTAGACCTTTTATTTTACTCAAGAAATTAATCTTCAAATTCATGGTTCACATTGATATCCAAATGTTTTCAGGATCTTAATTTTTCCACCCTTTTTTGTCCTTCACCACCTCTCCTTCTTTCCTCCCTCAAGGTTTCATTGCCTCTTCACAATGTATTTACTTTGTGAAAGTATTGACAAGGATCGGGGATAGAAGTGGTAGTTAAGTGATAGGCTACATTTTGTACCAGGTCGTACAATTTAATTTTCAGGTAACACAAAAAAATCAACCCCAAACTCAAAATGCAGTGGAAGTTGTCCAAAAGCTGACACTCGAAATGCCAGAAAATATTAACATCTATTGTCAAGAAAAATAAAATGTATGAATCACTCCATCTCCATGACACATTTCAAAACTGCTATACACAGCACAAATTATAGTGTGTTTGATGGTACCAGGGATAATAGTACTTGAGAGTTCCTCTCTGAGAACCCAGCATTACTACTAAAAGGGTTCAATTGTCTTGGTTTACACTATAGAGCTGCGGGGTGGGGGGGGGGGAGATTAAGGTTCTCTGAGGTCATCTCTGCTAAAAATAAAAGCCAATACTGATTTATCGTTAATAACTTCAATCAAAGGAAAATAGGTTTGTATTTTGTGCATTACATTCTTACTGCGCAACAAAAATTAGATGTAAAATATTTGATATCTTAGTGCCTTACAGAACATTTGCATGCCCTTTTTCAGCAGTTGGGTCTCTCACAATCCTGTATTTTAATCCTTCTATTGTCAAATTTCTGATGGGCAAATAAGGAATGCTTCCTACACTCAGCACTTAACATCAGTCCTAAACAGAGGAATAAGAAATATATCAGGAAAGGCTAAAATATAAAAATCTTGCCTGTCTGAAAAGCTCATGTCCTCCTTTGGAAAGGCTATCAGCTTCAATTTTTCTTCTATTGCCCTTGGCTGGTGATTTCCTGTGCTTTGAGGAGAGGGAGAAAGAGCTTTGCTGACAACTGTAGAAGATGTAGGTCTTTCTCTAAGTGGCCACTTGTAGGCAGCATCTTGTTTCATTTCCAGGGAGAGCAGTGAAACATAAGTATTTTTTTCCAGAGCAGTTCTTCATGGAAATTACGGAACAGAACATTATTATTTGGCAATACTGAATTAAAGAAAAAACAACAACAAAAAAAAAATTAGTTGTGAAGACTTGTGTTGGGAAATCACTGTTACTTTCAGAAAACACTATTCAAAAGAGAAACACAAGACTTGAAGATTTGAAAAAGGGATGGAATTTGTTTTGTTTAGCTCAGTCAAACACAAATCCTTGGTTTGTTTTGTGGTTTTTTGGTGGTGGGAGGTGGTGACTGTTTAGGGTGGGGGGTTTTACTTGCTTTTTTTTAGTTCAAGGACCCAGCTGTAATTCACTTTATCTCCAAAGTGATTGCTGGCTTTTTATTTAAACTGAAAATTCAGCCATAGTAGAAGGGAAGGCACTGCGATTTTAATCATGTAATTATTTTGTTTATTATTTATGTATAAGGAAGAAATATGTTTCTGCTTTTAATGCTGAATTTAACCCAAACTGCAGGGGTGCAGTTCCTGCCTATGTAATGAAAAGTTTGATAGAAGAATTCCTGGGGAATAATGTTGCAGAATCATTATGATTACTGAGTGTTGAAATGGAGCAGAGCGCAAGAAGAAGAAGGGGATATAGAACATCATAAGGCCTGTTAATTTATAAACCCACCTGAAAAGAAACCAAATTAATTGTAAACCAAAAGAGAAAACATAGATGCTTACACAGATTGCCTGAGATACAGTATGCATCTTTGAGGATGAAAAGGTCACTGTAAAATCATTTTCTGAACAGGTCCATTTTCTGTGTCTCTGGGGTTAACTACAGTATTAAAATTACAAACAGAAAAGTTCTTTAATTATGTTCTGTTTAGGTTGTCTTCATCATTACAATGTCCCAGTTGCCTCCAGCAGTTCATTAAGGAATGCAAACAGTATGCAACTTGTAGTTTGTTCTTTTGACCCTGTACATATAAAGCAACGAAAAGGGTGCCAAGTAGCTGATTCTGTACAGTTTTGCATTTTTGCCAACAGGATTGTGTCCCTTAGTCTTATCCTTGTTGCCTGTAGAGAATTCTAGGAGTCAAGGGACCTCCAAGTGCTATTAAACACAGAATTACAAAGAGCCCAGCTGAGTGTGTAATTACCACAAATCCTTTTTTTCCTTAAACTAGTTAACTTGAAGGCATTTAGTGTGGATATGCTTAAAGTAGAATGGCAGACAAAACATTTTCTTTATTTTTTGGAGAGAAAGATTAGAAATTGTAATCTGTAATCCGAGTTTTGTCCAATAAAATTTACTTGAGTTCTTTTCCTCGGTGAAAGAACAGAGGATGATGCTGCAATTAAATCCAAACACACTGAAAGAGCAAGTCACATTTTTTTGAGGAGGAAAAGTGCTTTTTGGGTATGATGGTGCAATATGATAGAATAACTTCCCAAGACAAGTAAGTACTGCTGTTTGAGACAGCAGTATGGATGATGTAGGTTGAAAATTATGGTTGAAAATATGGAGTCTGGACCAAGTCAGTATTGAAAGAGCATATGAAGTGGCCTGTCATTATGGGTTTAATTTCTACCGTGAGTTTTATGAGTCATTTTGAGGTTTTTTTTAACTTTTTTTTTTCTCCATAGTGTGAAATTACTTTCAGAGATCCCATTCAGTTTGGTGCTGGCCTCCCTAATCTTCAGTATTTTGTCTATTTGGGTCTCGCTGTGTATTTCTGTTATGAGGTAGAATTTTACAGTTATAGGTGCAAATAGGATTAGTTCTTGTAATAACATTTCAAAGAAAGTCTTTCACAGGCACAAAGCAAGATTGTGCAAAATGCTGATGACATAAGCAGCGTGTTGGATGATGCAGCCTGAAAACGAAGCTGCTAAGAAATCTTCAAATCAAATGCGGTTGTGTCCAGGAGGAAACCACTCACATTAGAAATTTTGCTGTAGCCTGCTGCACAGGCTTGGCAGCCCACACTCCCTCTGCTCTGTGTTATCTCATTAACATTGTTATTTGGGAGCCAGAGTCAAACCCCTATATTGGGTAACAGTTATGATTACTTGACACAATGTCAGTAAAATGCAATTTTTTTCATATAATTAGAATTTTGACAGGAAAGAGAGGAAGAGGCAGAAAATGAGAAATTAGTTATTTCCTGTACCTCTGTCATTGCACACATTAAGCTTCACTGGTGCATTTTGCATGATCTCATGGCAGCCCCTTCACAGCAGCCTGGTCTCTGCCAGATTTAAAGACAGGATGAGTAAGATAAGGAATGATGTGCTAGAAATGTTGCTGGTTGGAACAGTAAACCTTTTAGATTTTCTAAATTGCAAGAGGTCCAGGACAGAATGCTGTCAACCTGATCATGCTGGTAATCTGGGTTTATGAAAATAAAAACTTTAAACCTTTCTTAAATTTTCAGATACAAAATTGCACTTGTTAGCCTGGTCCTTCTGTAGAATGATAGTGAAGCTTTTTATTATCAAACTAAAATCAGTGGGAGTAAATTCTAATGAACATTTAAGCCACAAGAAATTTACATTTTGGGGTGGTTTTCTGTTTCTGAGAGCTTATTTCCTCACCAAAAAAAAAAAGATTCCTCCTCAGAGTCTTTAATATGGAGCTTAGATTTCAGAGATCAATAATCTCTGCATACAAGCAGACATCTGCCAGCAGACCTCCATCTGGGACAGATATTGGTGAGGCTAATGTCCCTAGAATTACAAAAAGTCAAGTTATCCTCTGTCATCTTGGAAGGACACATTCATTAAGGAGTAGCATGTCTGCTTTATAGCAGTAATCAAGTAATAAATAAGGTTTTCAGGAAAGTGCATTTATTCAGCACTAGTCACTGCACTATTAAAATTTTGTCATTTCACTTTTAAAATCAAATTAATTTATTTTTTTTTCCTCTTGATGCTGTTTCATATCTTTGTGGCTGTGAGCTCCTGTTATGCTTTATTTGTGTTGTTATACGCATCGTGGTCCCAAGTGAAATGACAGTTCTCACTGGGCTACACACAGTGCAAGCTTGAGGTAAGAAGAGTCTTTACCCTAAAATGTTCGCTTTATATTTGAATAGAAGTGGGTAAGGCAATAGAAACATGCAGAGGTGAAGTTACTTGACAAGGGTCACAGAATAATTAAGTGGCAAAGCAGAAACTGTTTTCAGCAAAATTTCCCAAGATTGATCCAATCGGGTGATAGTGAACTCAGCAGTGTGGAATCTCTCCCTCTGCCTCAGGAAAAGATCTGATAAAACAAAATAAACTGGCATCAGAGCAAAATACTGTATCATTTTAAGGAAAAATCAAATTCTCTCCTTTAGTTCCTATGCTCCTCCACTTTTTATAAGATTCACACATTTCTTCTAGATACAAAATTGCTCTGTTCATATTTAAAGTTACAAAGGGATTGTTATAGGCTGCTTCTACTTCTTCTCCTGCACCTCCTGAGATTTAAAGTAATTAATAATAACACTACAATACTGCTGCCTTTTTATTTTTCTTCTAAAATCAGTGAAATTGGTATAAAAGCTTATCTTGTTCTTGCCTGCAATGCTTTTGGAAATGTTCATGCAAAATTGCAAGTAATAATAAAACACATTTCATTGTGTGCCCCTCCTCCAAGTTTAACGCTAACAAAAAAACCCCAAAACACTTAATTTGTTTATTTTACTGGAAATGGAAATTAAGTTTTGATAGCCAGTAATTTGGTCAGTATTGCCTTTTGCTAATGATTTGTGGGTTTAAGTGTCTGTTGTGCTTTCCGGGCTAATATCACAACCAGTATGTGTGAATTTGTCCCTTATCTATTTGTATTATATTATTCAAACTTAAATGCTGGATTCTATCTGATAATCTCAGCAGTAACTCTGCAATGTTCATTAATCTTCTCTTCCCAACTTATGTCACACTCTCTTAATCTGATAGTCTGATTCACCACCTTCCTCTGTCATTTTAAATCTTTGACAGCACACTATCTTTAGACAGCATCATGGCACTTTCTGCAGATGATGATAGAAACTTTTTTTTTTCCTTTCTTTCATGTCTTATGTTAGCAGATGTTTATGGCTAGATAGTGATCAGGTTAGCTGGAATAAAGTGAAATAAATCTCAGCTTGAAAGAATTGGATCCCATTAGAACTGCTGTTACAGCACATGAAGGAGGTGAAGCTTGAGTTGAAAAGTCCCTGTTAATGTAAGTTGTGCCGACCAAAAGTACAGCATTTCATCTCTCTACTGTCAGAAGCCCAGACTTGGGCTATGAAACCAAGCTGCTTTTGTGGTTAGTCATAGTTCTTCAGAAAAACATGCAGTTAGACATATGTAGGGAAAAACATCATGCTCAAGACTGCAGTGAATCCAGACACGAAGTTTTGTTTGAAATTTCCCCTTCCTGTATGAATTTCTCCTAATGTATTGATCATGTCACTCTAAATCCATCAAATCTTAATGAAGTATAGATGCAACTATTCAGGTAATGAGTACAGACTTCTACGTAAGAAAGTAATGTAACATTCAAATAACAATATTCCCTGAATTCTCAGAATTCTTCCATAATGATGCTTCAACAAAATGTGGAAAAAAGGGACATTCAATATATGTTATGTTTATTTTCAATGGCTAGCTAAAAGTTGTCCTTTTCAGAGTCACTTGTTAAAAGATTAAACCTGTATGGATGAACAAGGGAATTAAAAAAAAAAAATAAAAATTCTTATTTTTCTATGTTCTTGCGAAGTTTACTTTGGGGTGGGTGCTGGATGAAACATCAATCATATGGTGACAACTTCCACCATTGGTTATTCTATAACACAGGCAACTGTAGAGAAGCATTCATTATCACAGTTTCCAAACAGAGGGACTGTCTGTATCTTCTGATGCTCTTGTGTTAGGACGGTGTTCTCAGAAGTGTCACCTTGCTATTCCTAGAAGTACTCCATGGAACTTTTTGTATTGATTTCACTTTTGTCACCAAGAGTTGTTCATTTTAAATAACTAGACTCTCCTCTGGTTACTCAAGAACTCTGTGGAATATCTGCAAGTTTTCAAACATTTATCTGTCTCTCCATTTATTTGTCTCTCCAAACACAAATTTGTGTTTGCATAAGGAATATACTGGAAGAGAATCAACAGATTATCCCTGCTCAAGTCAATTGCATCTTACTTTTTCTAGGTATTGCTAGCAGTATTTATGTGTGTATGTTGATGGTAGAGAAAAATATATATTGTGACTGAAAGTTATCTACTGTGCCATTGTTCTTCAGGGATCTGCAAGACTCTTTGATTTCTATTACAAAGCTCCATCTTTTGGCTGTGTATTATGAATCTAATAAGGTTTAATTTTTTTAAAAAATTAATTTAATTCAGTGTTTTCAGTTAGAAAGTGAAGAACATTAGCAGGTATTTGCACCATAGGCAGAACAAAGCATCTGTGTAGCTCTATGGAAACCCCACAAAGAAACTTTATAGCATCATACTAACATCAGTACGGGATCCAACAGATGTAATTGACAGCTCTATAATTTCACCTTCCAACATAATATTCTTGGAACCTCATGAAAATGCAAAATGAATTCTTGATAACAAATCTACAATATGATGCAGTTACATTCTCCTCACCAATAAGGGTTTCTTTTCAAGGAGGGTTTAAAGTGGGTGGGAAGAGGGTCAAATCACATTTAGTCTTGATAAATGTCACCAAAAGCAAAAGGAAAATTATCATTATAAATCAGATCCATTTCAAGTTCTACTTTGAAACTCTATTTGTTGTCTCAGTATCAGTGATGTGCAAGTCACTGGAAAATGGTTTGGGGAGTGATTCTTATTCTGATAGAAGTGTATTAAACCCACTAGTATTTCACAATAGTAGCATAAAGGGGAAGTAATTGACTGTATCTTGTCATATGGGAATACCTTATAATCTAACCAGAAATCAAACATTATCATATTAATCTATATGAGATGTTTATAAGCTGTCAGAAATTAAGTCATAGGAGAATACTACTAGTTCATAAATCAGTAAATGAGATCAGACAAATAAATCAGTGAGATTTTGTAAATGCATGTGGAGTGCTTGTGTTCTCTCCTTGGCTTGCATGCTCTTTCCCCCCACTTTTCCATTCCCCCCCTTAGGATTGTTATTCCATTGGTTGAAGGTTTAGAAAAAAGAATATATAAAATGTAGGATTTATGAGAGCTTCTGACATTTATGATATTTTTGATTAACACTTTTATTAGACTTGTCTGAAAAATAATTCATTATTTCAGCTTTTCTTTGTAGTTCTCTAAAAAGCTGCTATGATCATCAAATAGATCAGGGCATGTAATAAAAGCCATACAGCCAGTAGTAGAACATACTGTCGTATAACCATTAAGACTGTTCCAAGAGCCAAAATGTTGGAACTAAAAGTAATTTTAATGACTTTAAATTGCTTGAAGTGCTTTCTGAGAGTTGAAGGGTGCTGATTTATTTATCTAGTATACTTACCTAAATTAATTTGGATAGAACTACTTTGGTTTCAATCCTCTATAGCAAAATTTATGTTAATATTTTTAGATGATGCATCATTTTGTCTGAATGATAGAGTTAAATAATACCAGAATGAAAATGTGAACAAATTGGCCAAAAGAGCTTTAGGGAGTGCAAACTTACCTGGATTATAGTAATAATTTTTAGAAGTGACCTTGCAGGAAATGCAACGTTTTGGTACTATCTTCTCTTTTTCTCCTTTTAATTATAGTCTTTCAGCATTGTAGCAGTCAGGAGCACAAGTACATCAGCAACTATTTTAAGAAATTTTGTATCTATATGAATTAATTTATTGTTCCATCTTCCTTTTTCTTTAATATGCTTACTGGGAGGAAGTGTATTAATCTGTTGGGACATATTGTAGATGTAATAAGCAAGTTAACGGCCTTATTTTTTTTTTTTACATTTTATTGGGTTTTCTGATGGTAGAGAAGAGACTGCTCACCTAAAGCCACTTTTAGTCTTTTTATATTCACTGCATTTCTTCTTTCAGGAAGTTCGGTAGCCTAGTGTCCAAGCTGATTCTTCATTAACCATCACTTACCTTCATAGTAAGAGTAGCTCCTATAAAGTCTTTTTCCTGTCATACTGCATAGCTCTCTCAGAGCAATTTCACCCAGGTCCCATCTACCTCATATTTCCTATGTGACTGATAATTCTTTTTCCTTCTGAGCACTGCCTCATTTCTCCTGCATATCTTCATTAGCTAGAATTTTGTTGCAGTTGTTGTAGTATTGGAATGTCCTTGATGAACATCTGTTCCTTCACTGTAAGTTTTACCAGCCAGTAGATATGGGCTTTCCCTTGTACATACACTTGTTTTCCTAGGTCTGGCTTGAGTAAACAGAGCAACCCACTGATTTATGCACAGATTGAAAGTACATTTGTTTCTATTGACTCTTGATTACAATTTGTGCACTGCCAAACTGTGTCGCTCAGTTCTTCTGGCAAAAATAGATGTATCATGCAGCAGATACTGGTTGTCGATGTCTTTGGGAACTGGAGAAATGGTGTGTCACAAAGATTTTACCAACACAAAATCTTGATGATGAGTACCAGTTTTATCCTTTTTTTTTCATGATCTAGAAGGTGTGGGTAGAAATACACCCCATATCATTATATACAGACATAGATATAGGTGCATAGATAGTATATATAGAAGGGTCTAAGAACATGAACCTCCCATCATTGTGATTAATTTGTTTATTTATCTGGTCTAGATATTTGATTTCTTTTAATTTTCTCCTGTTTCAAAATGATGAGAAAAACAGTGTTTGGGAGGAAGATTACTTAAAATATGGTTTTATCAAAGAAGGAAGAATTAAGCCTTTCTTCTTTTAAGTGATGTACATAGATTCCTGAACTCTTAAGTGGAGGAGCAGAAATTAGCCTTTCAGTTTTTCTTGAGAACCTTACAAAAAATAAAAATTACAAAAAAAAAAAAAAAAAAAAAAAAGGTGGACTACTTCATTAGCTTATAGAAAAAAAATGGATTTCTTAAAATATCTCAAAAAATAACCAAACTTCAATGAGATGACATTGTGGAAGATTTCAGAAACCTCATGGGAAGTGATACCTTTACATTTGTGCATTTTCTGCTCTAGCATGTCCCAGGCCAATAAAAACTTAAGAGTTGTTATTTCTCTCATAACTGAAGGTTATTATGAGAGGCTGTGCTTAATTTGTTTCTCTGCTTAAATGTGTCTGTATTTAGCAATTTCTGTCAAAACAGCACTACCTAGAAACCTGTTTCTAATTGCAGAAAAGTGAGGCAATGCCCCAGAGCTCTGGAAGTGTAGTGCTTTACATCTTCCTGTGAGCAAGTAGTGAAAGGAGTTACTTCTGAGTTCTGGTTTTCTTCACTGGTAAAGTTGAGGGCTTTTTTTAGATCAAGGAAGATAAAAAGTCAATATAAGGGAACCCCTCTCCCTGGGGGGGAAATAGTTGTCATTTTTCCTGCAACAGACCTAGTTTTTCAGAGAAAACTTGGGACAAGATGATTAAGAGGTTGAAGAAATATATCCTACTTACTAAAACTTAACTTGCCAGCCTGTTAATCACATACTCTGTAGGAAAATAAAGATTTCTCAGAAAAGCCATGTATTTTATTAAACTAATTAATATATTTCTGAAATAAAGATGGGACCATCTTTCAAGCAGTCAAGACCTCTTTTAGTCTGAAAAAGGAGATGGCAATCTTCAAGTTAAATACAGGTTGTAAACTATTAGTCCAAGTTGGGTTAGTGTAACATAAATGGGTAGTTTGGGATAAATTAGCTCCTGTGAGCAGAGGCATGCTAGCAAAGGAATGAGTAGGTTGATATTCTCAGCTGGTCAGTGGAAGTAATGGCTTACAGTATTTTTGGTCTTCTGTATCAGGCCCCTATCACTTACAATTTTTACCTGCCCACTTTTACTTGAGTCCTCCAAAACAGCTTAAACAACCACTGTGTTAAATAAATCAGAGAAGTTATCCTATTTTAACAAAATCCTCAACCTGCTTTATTTTCCTGGGTTATTTTTTAAGGTAGATCTTTTCAACAGTTCAGTTCTCAGGGTATGACTACAAGTATGGTTGTGCTGGGCAACCTAGCAGGGCAATGTGCTGCGATGCAGAGATGAAAAGGTAAACAAATTCCTAACCCAAGAGCTGAGCAGTTAGTGCACATATGATTTTAAAGGGGATGCTATGCTCAAAAACTGATACCTTAAGTCTATGGGATTTTGCATGAAGTAATTTACTGTAAAAATGACTGCAAAGTACCACCATGGAGTGACACAGCACATGTTGCAGACAGGGATATATCTTTTAGCCTTCAAACTACAATGTCAGCCCTGTCATTAAAAAGATTTTTCAAAAGTATTCTATAGACCTTAGGGCCTGAATATGTTTAGTAGCAGAGAAGGGAACTGGAACTCAGGTGCAGTAGAGGAAAAATGTCTGTAAGAAATGAAAAAATTAAAATTTATTTGGTTTAATGGCCATACTTCCATACTATGTTAGGTATTCAGCATATCTGCTCATTAAAATAGCTTTTCCATTAAAGAAAGCAAGCTAAAAGGCCTCATAAATGCTCTGCACTGTTACCGTAGGTGACCATATAAATTATGGGAAGATGCACAACATTGTTGTTTGCATCTGTTTGAGGGTGAAGGAAAAAGGGGGGCTAAAATGCCCAATACAAGAAAAGCAACAGCAAATCTGAAAAGCAGTCATTCATTACTCATCCCTTTTCATAAACACACACCAATTAGATGTAGCCAAGTTGATGGAATAGGTTTTAAACCTCTACAAGAAAACTTGATAATAATACAACACTTTTTTGATGTTTTAGTTTTATATTTAATGGCTTAGAGGTTCTTGGGGTTTTGGTTTGTTTTGTTATTGTTGTGTGGGTAGTCTTTTTGGTTTGGTGGGGTTTTTTTTGGTTTTTTTCCATTTAAGGTAATAGTTAAGGAAATCTTGATGCTGGCTATGGTGTGACTTTTATGCTTTATTGTTACGAGTGATCTTTTATTCCTTGCTCTGTTTTTTCTTGCTATAAAACCTGATCTGGTGTCATTTGTTCAGTCCCTTGTGTGTTGCTGCCTATTAGGTTGGCAGCAGCATGGACTGTGTTTCTGCAGGAGTTAGCCTGCCAAAGCACAGATACTCTGGTATTACAGAAACTGGCAGATGGAGGTGCTAATAGCTAGAGATGAGGTTGGAGACAGGATTCTGCTTACTTGGTAAAAAAGCCCCAAAACCCCTCCAGCTGAAGGTGAGGAGCACGAGCTGGCAGCTCTTTTTGAAGAGACCTGCTAGTGCTGCCCAGGCAGCTTCTGTAACTTCAGGGGTAAACGCAGGGGATTTGCCTTGCATCTGGCTTCTGCTCACTTGACAGTAATTTTGATCCTCTTTGTTCCCATGAGGAATGTTCTCCTTTCTCTATAAGCACCTCTCCTTTTCCATTCTTAAGGTGTAAGCTGTGATGCTGAGGGCATGGTTCAGCCTCTAAAGATAGGTCACAGCCAACATCACTTACTGTTTAACTTTGAACAAATATGGCAAGCACCTGTTACGTGACACATATTTTGTTTAGAGTGTAGAAGCAGACAGGAGAGAACAAAACCTAAATATTTACTACTTAAACAAAGGTAAATGCCAGTCCATCTACAATAAATAATTTCATTTAATCTCTCATACAATCCAGGCTGTTGGGTTATTTCTCTGTCTTTGCTTTTCAGTTAGTCTCCTGTTGCCTGAGGGAAGAGGGGACTCAATTCATCCATAGGATACAAAGTGATTTGATTGTAATTATTCTCTGTAACATACGTGTTCACAGACTAAATTCATCCATTATCTCACACTTAATAACATCGGTTGTTTCCAACTTATCAAACTTGCAATGTTTTTTATATATTTAATTCCATTCAGAATTTAAAAGATACTTGAAATAGTTATTGAACCTGTTATTGTCCTCAATTCAAAAAAAAAAACCACTTAACCTGTTCACTTTCAAGAAAAGGTTCACTATAAAGGAATAGACTTATTAACCTGCATTTATGTGAATTTTTCTCAGCATGCGACCTACTCACTTTAACATTCAATACCAAATGCAACTATAAATTTTCCTGCAAGATCGACAGATATCAGGTACATTTAAGTTTTGCATATAAGTGCATTTTAAGCATTACTAACTGCTATATATTATCAAGGAAGCAGGTAGTGTACCTTGTTTTATTAATTGAAGGGTAAGAATCTGCATATAGCAATAAAGGTAATGTTATAGCTAACAGATTCTATACAACAGTAACATAGCTTGTTTTGGTGCTTGTGTATTGAGTTTTATATGTGAGTCCTTCAGAAGAACTGGGCAAGAGCTCTTCTTTTTTTTTTTTTTGTTTTTTTTTTTTACTTGGAGATTTTTGTGAAAAATTCCTGAAAGGAACGATATAGATCTGAATGCATAAATTTTGTAGAATGACTGATGAAGTTGAACCTTCATCTCAAAAAGCACTGGGCTTTGTTTAACTCTGTATTTTTAGTATCCAGAGTTACTGAACCAGACTTTACTTAATTAATAACTATAGGATGTGAGGCAGTTCCAGTGCTGCTTTTTCTATTAACTTGCAATTTCCTTTAGGAAATGAATAAACTGAGGAGGGGGGAGTGGGGGGTGGGGCAAGTCATGGCTGCTGGGAATAAATGTGGTACCACTGTACATTGCCAAATTCATTTGAATGAGTTAACAAACATGTCTGATAAATTAAGTTTAATTCCGTAACTCACACAACACTTTGTAGGAAGAACAAAAGTAGAAGAATTTTTAACCTGAATATGGAATGAGATTAGGAAAGCCAAGAGATCATTTCTAAATGTTCGTTAAAATCATATTGTAATATTAAAATTCAGTTGTTGGTTTATTACTATCAAGGATATATTTATGTAAGATATATTGAGACATATTCCAAATATAATTCATTTTTTTCAACATAATCTATATTGCTTCAATTGAAATTGCATTTTGTCACTAGAAGCAGCATCTGGAATGCTCCAGTTATTAACAATTTTAAGGGTTAGGCTAGACTTAAAAGTAGTTACCTTTATTTGAAACTGAAAATTGACCATGGAAGTGTAAATGCTGAAGCCTGTGGCTATTTCTTGAAGGTTGCATTAAAACTAGAGGGATTGAATCTTTCCAAACATTTTCCGCATGGATGAAGAAGAACAATATTAATATTTGATATTATTTAATAAGTAGTTTATTTGTGGTTTTGCCCATCTAATTCAGTATACTTACATTCTGTGTATGTGTTTTAAATGCTCTAATTTCAGGAGATTATAACTTATTTATAGGGAGGTTTTGTACTTAAGTCATTCGATTAATTATAGGGACTCTTAATTGAAAAATCTTGTTTTCAATTGTTATCAATTAAGAATACCAGTGAAGTAGGATGTTGTGTGTCTGAACAACTCAAACACTGTAAAATTTTCCATTTTCTCAAATTTTCTACTGCAGGACCTATATTTATTGCCAATATTTGTATTTTTAGGTATATATGAATAGGAAAGAACCATACTCCTGTTTCTACAAAAACACCTAGTGAATGTGTACAGTGAGTTTTGCACAAACACTACTTGTTTCTTGTGTTTGTGTTGCATATTTGGTAAATACAGTTGTTGAAATCAAAGGAATTATGGTTAGGCAGCTATCAGAAATAAAACAGAAGAACAGAACAGACATATATTTGCTGCAAGAATTAACTGAAAACTCGTGCATTTCTCATCTGAGAAAAAACCACCCCACCTACATAATGGTTTTTATTATCTGCATGCAGAGGACTATCAGCACTGAACCTGTAGTATCTTGTCTACGGCATAAACTGCAGAATGAGTCTCAATGTAGTTTCACTGTCATTTAATGTGCGCTCATTAAGGAATCAGCCCTGCTTCCAGTTGTTATTTATTAGACACCTATGGTCAGTGCCTGTGTTTATAGTCTTTGATATCATATATTCATCATTTATGTGGATACCAATTTAAAACATTTGTCTTTCGTTTAATTTAGGCTGTGTATAAGCATCTAGTCATTTGTGTACCTGAAATTATTTCTTGTTCTTGATTAACATGTGCTAGTGAGTTCATCTGAGGGTGTCTTGTTATTAAGCTCCTTTATTAAAGTCACCTTTTAATTTCCTGAGTTAATTAAAGATTTCTGTTATATTTTCAGTCTCCTTAGTTGTGTGATGGCAAGTATAGTACCTTCTACTCGTTTCGTTTCTTGTAATTTATCATGCTGTCAATGGAGTTGTTGAACTATTACTTTGTATTTAAGTATTAGTAATGAGTGACTGAAACAAATGTTGTTATAATAGCTAACATATATTTATAAATCATATTAAAGTACTATCTTTAATTCGTGCTGTACGTAGGCTTTGAATGAAATGTGGTATTTCATCATTTTTTTTTCTGTCATGGATGCAGAATAATGAAGCTGTTGGTTTAGATTTAATTTTGCTCTGTACCAAAGAGGTAACACTGTCTTTTTGCATCTATTCTTTGATTTCTGTGTTCTGCATCTAATCAGAATGAGTAGAGCACCTCTTCCCACCATGTCAACTAATTTTTGGGCCAAATTTACTATTAGCTAGGTTTGATATGCACCTCTTTGTGCCTGTGGATGAATGAGCAGTCAAAAATTGACTATCAATGACAGCTGGCAAGAAAAGTTGACTTTAAAAGTCATAATTTCATGACAAAAATAGAGGTTAAAATTGGGGCATTAAATTATTACTATAATGTGACCATGAAAAACAAACAACAACAAAAAATGAAAATAAACAGAAAACCAAACAAACAAAAAACAAACACAAAAGACACCAAAACCAAACATACAAAATAAACAGGAAAAGGAGGCTAATTAGTATCTTACTGTTTAAGAACTACGATTAAGAGAGGGAGTCCCATTCCTGCTCCTGCTTATTGTCTAATCCAGACCTTGCAAGTGGTCTTGATTATAGTGTCTTCTCCATGTGTCCTGCCACTGGAATAATATTTTTTTGCCATACTTCTGCTTCCCATGGAGGACTGTGACATACTTTGGTCTACCCTTGTGAGAAAACTGACTCCAGAAAATTGTTCAAGTTGTGTGCTTTCCCCCAGTTTATGGGAAATTGGATCTAGGATTTATAGATCCCGGATGTGTACTTTATCTTAAAAGATTGTTATGCAAAAGGCATGTAATCTATACATTTTTAACATACAGTAGCATACATTTTTAAGAAATCAAGACCTGTGTGGTGTTTAGATGGCAATGAGATGCCCTTCCCGTACAGACTCCAGTTTCAGCAGAATATAGGTAGTAACTGAACACTTAACTCCAAATGAAGACCCCTTCTCTGCATGGAAACAGCTTAAGTGATCAGTATGGTTTCTGACCCAGATGAAGAAGCTCAGTGAGTGATAGACCCTCCAAGGTAAATCAGCACAGAAATACAGGCAAGGCAATTTTGTTTCTTAAATTACAGTTCTAAATTCTGATGAAGACTGAAGCATCAGGGAACCATCGTAGATCTCATCCTTGTAGCAGTAGTCTTGCATCCCTTAGGAAATTGTTTCGATTAACATACCATATATTAGTGTATTACAGGTGATCCATCCCACTTGGAAGAAATTAAATAAATCATCAACAATCAATGTTTGACCATCATGTGGTGGTATGGCATGTACCTAGTCTGTGGGAGACACAGGTGCAATTCCTTATTTTTAAAAAAACAAAACAGGATTTTCATTCTTATTTCTTCCATTCTTGGTAGAAGTGTTCCTGAAATTATTTGGTCTTGCCTCTGTCTCTCTTCCTCCATTCTCAAGGTAAAGCTAATTTTTCTAATAGGAAAAAAATTGTAATTTTTATTTTACTAGCGACACTACATACTTGTGATTATCTGCTTCCACGTGCAAGTTAACTGATTGAAAGAAAACCTATCTGATTTGTATTTCAATAGGTATCAACATGAGATTGAATGTAGAGACAGGAAATCTACATGCAATGAGAGATGACTTTCAGCACTGGGAAATATGAAACCGGACTTATCTGAAAGAATAGCTTCATATGCTTTTATGCCTTCAAATCTTTTTTAAGAGCTGCCTAAAGCAATTTAACAGGCAGGTCTTAAACCTGAAAAGCACTTCGCCATGGGCTTATTCATAACCAGTGTCCATTTGCTTACAGGTTATCATGCTGGTACAACATCAAGTGGTTGAGTGACGTTAAGTTCAATGTGGCAGATAGAGTTCAATCATTTGTTTCAACTTGGGGAGTTGGAATTAGGTTGTAATTAGCTGCATCAGTTCATTCTGTTTTCTTACTCTGACCTGACCACTATGGCACAATATGAATTGCATGGCTGCAGTTTTTACAATGAGGTATCTGCCAACTCTTTGATTGTAGTATTGATCGTGAATAATTAGAAATGTATATCCTAAGGATTTACAAGCCACATCCTATGAAGAAACTGAAAGGTCTATAGGTAGTTTAGAGACTTTATGAATCAACATTTGAAACTTTGCATTTGGTGTTTAATATACTGAAAACACTCCTTTACTAAAATAATAACCTTGGTTTTATTGCTGAATGTTTCACAGCAAATACTTAACTATTGAATACGTCATTATATTCGTATACGTCAAATAAATTCCATAAAGAAAAGAACATATGAGGCCTTTCGGGGGGATAGTATGATACATCTTAAAATGTGGGATATTTTGAATTTTTAGAGAAATTGTAGTGTTGAGCTATTAAAAAAAAAAAAATCCTATAATTTTTAGCCTTATTTCCTCAAATTTCAAAAAAAAACCAGCATGTAAAAACCTGCCCCTAATCACTACATATTGTGGAGATGTTGACAGTGAAGGCTTCATATTCCTGGAAGTTGTAGAACATTGGTACCATCAAAAATAATTAGAACTGGAAATGCCCTTTTATTTATCAAATTCAAATCAGACAGTAAAAGTGGTCCCTGGTAGATGACATTATAAATTGAGATTTTACAGTCCAGTTTTCTAATTTCAGAATTATGCAGTTGAATTGATGGAAGCTAAGGCACTGGCTTTAGATCCAAAGTATACAAAAAAACTACTATGAGAGGAAAAAATTCATATCTAAATTACTTCTTGTTCTAAAATGTATAATGTATATAGAGTGCGTAATTGTGTGATGTCAGTTAGTGTTATGCCTTCATCAGCACGACTTGCATAAGCTCTGACATTCAAGAATAATGCAGCCTTCCTAAAGTGATATTCATTGAATGTTTTCATCTTTTATGTGTGAGAGCAAGAGTTTGGGAGGACTGCATTACTCATAAATGAGCAATGTATGAGTTATATAGAACACACAAAACAACCATCAATAAAAGCTCTGTAGAACTCATTGCCATGCATTATGCATATGCCACATGTTTCACAACAGAAAAAAATAGAACTTAAAAACTGTGGTCTGGGTTTAATTCTTATATTCTTAGATCATAAAGCAGACACCTTCATTTGTATCAGTCTAAATTTGAAGTCCTGAAGCAGATGCTGTGTATCTCAGTGGAAGGCTGTGAATGTCTCAATTTAGGTCATCCAACTCTGTAATTTCCAGTTCCTAGGATCACAATATAGCAGGTCCAAAAGTGCTCACTGGTGCTAAATGAAGTATCAAGCTCATATATCATGAGCTCTGAGATGAATTCCAGATCTTAACAGAAAAGTGGTATTTTTGAGTTAGAAACAGCTATAAATGTACTTAGATGTATTTCGAGTCAGACGAGCTCTCAAACGCGTGGGGTTTTTCCATTTCAGTGCAGAACAGGTGAATAGAGGTGTGCAATGGATTACATCTGACACAACAGGAATGATAATGGCCTGAGTGGGATACAAGAGAACTCTAATCATTTTCATGTACATGGCAGAGACAGCAGTAGGTGCCATATTTAAGAACCCTGGCAACAAGTTTTTAGATATTTTGGTGAGTTTACTTTCAGAAGAATATGGAAAAATTACGAAGTGATGTCTCATGTTATACAATCTGTTGCTATCAATATGAAATAGATGTGCTGTAACAAAACTGACATCTCTTGAGTCAGAGAAAAACAGAACCACAGAAAAAGGAAGATGAAAGTCTTCAGGTGAGATGTCTAATTTGTGGCTCTGCTTTCACCCTTCATAGATTTTTTTTTTCTTTATTTTTTTTATCTTTCAACATTTGGTAATTAACAAGTTCATTTTATTTCTTCATTTTCTTTCCAGCTCCTAATGATCCTGTTCAGCTTCTAAAGACTACATAGTAGGGATCTAATTACATACAAGTGTTGTCCAGAAAACAGTTCTAACAACTGGGTAATTAAAGACAAAATAACGTGCTTTGAACATAAGTCACAATGAACCCTTTCTGAAATACTGATGTAAAACAAAATACGATCACTAAAACAAATGGGAGTATCTGCCTCTAAAGTCGTCTGTGCCAAGTTATGTGGATTCTGTCATTTTCTGCTCACATGACATACTATGTAAAAGCAACCGCTTGTGACAAACATATTTTGTGCAGATGGTCCAGTATGTGTTTCATCACACAAAATCTTCTTTAGTGTGGATTAACAGGAATGTAATACCTGCAATTTTCCAGTTATAGCAAGGTACTGAACAGAATAGGGAAGGATGAGAAATAGATATGATGGTAGCACTGGAAGTGCCTCAGAGTAGCTGTAATCCCTTCTGTGTGATTGAGTGGCATCCTTGATCTGCTTCTGTGCGGTAAAAATGAACAATGCCTGCTGACACACATTAGTAAGTTATCTCCTTGTAAGAATAGAGAAAATAGTTTCCTTTTGTGCCAGAAATTGCTCTTAAGTATGGACAATAACTTATTGTCTGTCTCTTTGTCATGGTTGTGAGCAAACCGTAAGAAAAAGAGCTAGAGGCTGTGCATCAAGTCTTTGTGAGCATATGTGGTCTGGAACAGCCTATGGGGAATATATACATGTATATATATCTGTGTATACATGCATATGTGTATATATATGTGGGTGTGTGTATATATATGTGTGTATGCTCAAATGAGCATGTTCTCCAGGAGGTGGTGAAAGACAAGATTTGGTAGGGAGGTTAGTTACCCTGTTTCAAGCTGTTCAGAAACTCTCATGGTCACTTCTGAGTGCAGAAAATGCTGCAGTATAGAATTAGGTAGTCAGCAGCTTTGAAACAATATTAAAGGTAATAAACTTACTGAATAAAACCCAAAAACATGAAATAGATTTCTAGTGAGTGAGCATTGCTGTTCTGGAAGACCAGTAGCTTTTGCAAATGCACAGAGTAATGTGCCTTTCTCTTTGGAGGAAAAAATTACCGTTTTTTTCCAAGGAAGTAATTTTATATTTAAGGACTGTCTCTATTATTTTCGTCATAGGAATGTATGTTCTTCGTTGTTGTCACTTCTTATAGCTGTGCAATACACAACTCTTACTGCTGCTAAAGCACCAGACACTTCATGGGAGCAATGGGCACCTGCAATTTTTGATGCTTCCTCATCATAACAATGACTCAATTAGAGAAAATCCAGTGATCCACAATCTAGATTGTGAGTTACTTGTCTATTTCCAATTACTGTATATTGTGAGAAGTCCTATCTACAGGAGGGCAGCATGGTAGCATAAGGTCCTTACTAGCTTCTGCTAGCTCAAAATAAATGGTTGAACCCTGTTACTGAACAAGGGTTTGTTTACAGATGGTTAATTAGGGACCTAACTGAATCTTTTAGAAGGACAGATGCAAAATGATTAACATCTATATCATCTACATGAGCAGTTGTTAATAATAAGCCCTTACAAGAAAAAATAAAGTGATATATCCAATTAACGTCTTCAGCTTGCTCAGCAGTTCACTGAAAATTAGGAAACTCTAATGACCAAAATCAGGCAAACTGGAGGAAAATTACAACCATACAGAGGCCTTTAATGTGGACATGAAAAAGTGTTTTAAATAAAGAAAATGTAAAAATAAACCTCGATAATATAAAAAACTGAATAGATGAAATGTTAATCCCCCAAATTGTTTGTGATTATGTATGTTTTCAGATACTTCCCATAACTGAAGGTTACACAAAGATTCTTTTTTTCATAAATGGAGAAAAATATTAATCTATATTTTGAGTTATATTACTTACGGTAGATTCATAGAAGTTTGAATAAGGGCAAAAGCAATTGGAATTGTGAAGGACAAAGATTGCTTGAGCAAAGAATGTTCACTGATAAACAGACCAAAAAAGATAGTGTTTGGAATTGCAAATTTCAACACTAGGTGATTCTGCAAAAAACAAGAACTTTACAACAATCAGAACTGGAAGTCATCCAGAAATGTCACAGCAGAAGAATCAGGGACAAGGGAACTAGAGAGAGTAGAAACCATTCTGGCAATTTATGATCAAAGAGAACTAAAAGACACCTATGAAATTCTTAAATATATTGATGTCTCTGGAACCTCTTAGTGCAACTCATTTCAATAGACATTTGGGGAATTATGAGAAACTGCTCTGTCTGGGACTGAGGAAGGTTTTCAGAATGATTTCTTTTTCAATGTCTTCAACATCATTTTTATTCTTCTTCCATTTTTGCTTCAACATAGCATTCCAGAGATTTCTAACACAATTAAAGACAATGACATATACTTGTGTGTGTAGTCATCTGCATGTATGTATAAATGCATTTTGTTTTTGTTTTTCATTTTTTTACATTTCTTGTCTTTTCTTTGTGGAATACAACAGGAAAAGGCTGTAAAATTAAACAAAAACCCTTAGAAAAGCTAAGTTGCTACACATAAAGGGGAATGGGTTTAGCTTTCTATAGACAAGTACTGAAGCTTGCCCTAAGTCAATGTAGCTGTAAATGGCATCTTGCTCAATTAAAATGGGAAGCAGGAGGCAGTAAGATTTGTCGCTAGCTGTTGTCATTCCTTGAGGACCCCTATCTAAAGGACCTGGCACGCATGGTATGCCCAGCTTCCTATAATTTCTCCTGCATGGAGAAAGCATGACCTACTTCAGACATACAGAATCTTTTAAGATGTTCTGAGTACAGTGCACAGGTAGCTGCCATTTAAAAGACAGCTTATATGTTTTCTGAACCCTTAACCTTCCTGTAACTACAGCACTTGCCTCTCTGGATGCTGGTCCATCAGGACATGTGCGGTGCCTTAATTGCATGCTTTTTGTTGAGTCCCACAGAACCACTTCTAAATTGTAACTCTGTCTTCATGAAACATGCCTGCTTTATCTGTGATCTCTTGTTTTGTTTGTGCCCTCCTTCTAGAACATACACATTTCTCTCACTTAAAATGTTTTATAGATTTTTTTTTAAAATATATTTTATTGTCTTCAGCATACTGCTGCAGGCAGCACAAATCACCACAACTAACACTTTTTAACTGGCTGCTTAGTTGTGCTCCTTTGTTAATGCTTTCCTCACTATGGCAGTATTGTGTATTAAAATAGATACCAGTGGCACATGTAGTTCCATACTTCTGTATATTCTTATGGAAATCTAATCGTGCTCTGATTGTATCACTGCATTTTTTAAAACAGATTTGTTTTACAATAATGAAAGGCAGGAATCTTCAATGTTACTTGAGTCAAGGCCAAGTTTTAAATTAAATTGTAAGCCTTGGATAGAACTGGTATGAGAAAAAATGCTAATTGTCCCACAACTCAAAGATAGCTGAGAAGTTTCTGAAAGACTTGGGAAAAATTGTCCTGTTTGAACAGACAGTACAGAAAGTTAAAGAAGGTTATGAGCATATGGCAATAAGTTGAGAATGAAAACAGCTTTGGAATTTTAATTATAACAGAAGTTGCTACTATCCCTGTCATGAACATCTCTGTATTCTTAAATATTAGCAGCATTTTATACTTTCTAAGGATTTCTCTGTGAAATGAGTCAGAAAGGTCTCAGAAGGAATATTTCCAATATCCATATGATGCATTAATCCTGTAATAAATTTCCTTTAACATCCTTGCATAGCCTTAAATACAGTTTTCCTTTTTGAGTGTAATAATAAGCCAGCTTTCACCTGCTTAACTTCAAATCAAAGTTTTCTCTGTTATCTGAGTAGTTTACTTGTAGCAAGTGAAAGAGGTGGTTAAAATACCATGCACAGGTTGACGTAAAGGGACTTTACCTGCCCCTTCCCACTGGCACAGGCTGTGGTGTTTTGATGTCACCTGGAAGTGATGACTGTGAGCGGCTCCAGCCCTGGGGATGTGCTCAGGGACAGGGATCCCTCATTACTAAAGTTCCACTGACTTGACTAGAACCAGGATTCAAATTTTCACTACTCTTCTATTATGATTAACAAGTAAAGCAGTAAGTCTGAAACTTCCAGTTATAATATGACAGGCCATTGAAAGATGCTTTCTGAGTGGCGCACAAAGTCTACTAAGAATGAAGAATGGTTTAATAGCTAAAGAGGCTGGGACAGGCATTTAGTAACCACTGCTGGTTTTGTGCTGCTGATCTAACCACAGGGATTAGCAGTGGGTTCCTGTTCTACACTGTCGCTGAAGAGGGAAACACTGATTTGAGTGGCTGCCCACAGGAGAGGGGAAATGAAACAGACGGGAGTTTAATGCTGAATGAGTACAGTGTGTGTCATTTTATGGATGACTGGTATTGTGATACACTATCTTCTAAGACCTATAGAAATCCTGTCTTGTAGTTGCTATTGAAAGCAAATAACCAGAAGGAAAATATGTGCGGTTGATAACTTACTGTGGGATGCAGCGTAACGCAGAGTGCTGTAGTTACAGCGCAGGCTAATAAAGAAGTGTTTGTTTGGAATGTTTTACAAAGCTTGGTTTCCATAGTAACAATCATCATGAATACTTTCGGCTTCAGAAATAACATCTGCTTGATGACTGATCTCAAATCTCAACCCTTCTTTAAGTAAATAAGATCCTGCTCCTTCTGCTTATTGTATTAGTCAGTGGCATTTGATATGGGGCATTTATTTCCACGGAAGGAGCACCCTAAGATTGGCCTTGGAGTTGTGAGGGGGTGTGAAAAGGAAAGAGGAATCAGAAAACAGTAGTGAAATGCACGATTTGTCCCATTAGCCTAGTAATAATCACTGCTAAATTAAACTAGAGTTTAATATATAGTACAAAAGTAAATGTGTCATACTATTCTGTTGTCTGAAGTACAGGAAAAACATTATTTCACTCTCGGAAGTGGATTAAACTATGTATAATATTAGAGAAGAGAAAGCATGTGTTTAGATATGGAAAATACATGAGAGTATAAATCTTCATGAAATGCAAGGATTTGAAGCAAACTCCAATGAAAAGTTCACAAATCTGTGAATTTTCAATGAAACTCTAAAGTAGAGGATCTCTCTACTGTTAAATTAGTGTGCCTTTTGAAGAAAAGATGTTTCAAGCATCATTGACATTGCTAAATTATACATTGTAAAATTTTAAATGAGAACTTTTCCTGAAGGAAAGTAACAAGCTTTTCTGTAATTTCATGCAATAAAATACGGAATTCAACATAATAATTTGTAGTGGTTGTGACTGTGTACCACCTTACTCAATAAAATAATAAAAATACAAAATATAAATCTAAAATATAAGATAATTAGAAGTTCCTGCTGTGCCAAATGAATGACAGATGGGATGGATGTGTAAGTTGAGCTGGACTGTGTTTCCATACTACTAATTTTCAATTTTCAGTGCTTAGGGGGCTAAGCAGGCTTGGAATATGGTATTTTCAAAAATAAATACTTAATTTCTATGCAAGTGGAAGAAAAAAAAGTGAGATGCAGCAAATCCAAGTTCACCAAATACTTTATTCAGTAGATCTTTGCAGGTTTGGTAATATTATGCAGATTTTATAGTATTGTAAGGGAGCAGACTTTTTCCTATTTTATTGTATTAAAAATAAACCTGCATCTTTTTAAGCAAAAATTATTTCATCAGTTATGTTAAGCTAACATGAGTAACATGCATAAATAATTTCATTCATGTGAGTAATCCTGTTTGCTATAACGCAGCAGCTTCTCCAAGAGCTAATTCTCTTGTGTCTAATTTTTTGTCAGATTAGATCCTGTAAATTTCATTTTTTGTGCATTTTCAGTGAATTTATGATATTTTTGTGACTACTGTAAGTTAAGTACTAACAATTTTGACGGAGAGCATCTTGGAAAGCAAGGTTAAGTGATAATACTTGAGTTTGAGCAGGATATTTCAAGGGCACCATTAAGAAATTAATACTATAGTGTCAGATTTGCAGCTGTTATGTATCAGCACAGTTCTGCTGTTACTCAAGTGTTGTGCTGATTTAGGCAGCTGAGGATTATCTCACAGATATTTGAGATTTGAATTAATTCATGAGATTCAACTGAAAAACTGTACCCAGTTATGCTTTCAAATTGGTGAATGGGCCAGAATAAGTGATGTAGATCCTCAAGAAAGGAAAGTGAGAGATGCCTCTTGCAACATTTTTAAAAAGGTCTAGTTTGTGCTTTCTCAAGCCTGCCAGCCTGCCTTCTCCTTTTCTACTTGCTGACAGCAACTACTTCCAAAACTGCTAGTCACCTTAACACGCACTGCTTCTACTGCTATATAATGCAGCAAAACTAGGTTCCCTTTTTTTTCCCATCACGTACCTGTTCCTTGGGAGAGAAAAGTCTTCTATGGTTCTTTCTCTGTGAGTTGCTATGATCTGGTCCAACTATCCATGCACAGAAGTCACCGGGACAAAAACTTCTATAGACTTACAAATCTTAAACAGGAGGATAATTTGTTTCAGAAAGTTTTTGGCTAGGGCGTACACATTATACAGCTGTCCTTGTTCAGTGGTAAGGACAATCAAAATAAAAGCTATGTCATGCTTTCAGACATTTGGTTCATCTCTTCCCAACATTCAGGATGCTGTGATCTGTGTAAGTTGTCATGATAGAAAGTAATTTGTTATTCTGGTGCCATTAGCATTTTTTCCTGCATTAAGAATATTGCCAAGTTTGCACTTTAATCCCTTCTGCTGACAGCTAGTTTTCACAATGTGTCTTGATTTAGTTTTTTTTTATTTATTATTATAATTCCAGGTATAAATGTTGTAATTTATCATTCACCAGGCATCCAGCATGTGGCCAGGAGGTTACAAAAGAACATTAAAAGACATTGCTAAGAAAAGTTCACTAGAAATGCATTTTGGATGACATATGTTGTACTAGATTTTCTTTGCAGTTTTGCAATAATTGCAAAATGCAGCAAAATAATTTCAGGGCACTTCCTAACCCTCAAATCTGACATAGATCTGAATGATAATCAAACCTTAGCTTTAGTGACTCTAGGATACTGCACAGCTGTAGGAATGAGATCTCTGTGGTCACAAAGGGCACCTGCTAGTTAGAACTTGTGACTTCTGACCAAGATTAATTGTTGCAATGACGGATAAAAAAATTGTATGACCCACCACGAGCAAAGGACAACTCAAGTTTATCTACCTCATGGATGTTTCACAAATCTGTAGCTGACCCAGTAACTTGTACTGTGCTCATAATTAGCTCAGCATTCCCCTGCCTGCCACCAGAGCCACTCTTGTTAGTCTGCAAGCTAGGCAGAATTTAAACCGTGCTTAATACTTCATCTTTCCCACCCTGAAAAGTTGTTATTGGCTCTGCAGGGATTATGGTCTCTTCTGCCAGGCAGTTTGGGGTAAAGTTAACCCACTGTGACATATTGGAGTGACAATCCAGCCTTAAGTAATCAGCCTAAATTCAAACCGTGATGGACTGGCAGTAATTTGTCACCAGTGAAATGTGGGTGTTCATAGATGAGCCTTTCAGTTTAAATTGCAAATGAATAGCATAATTCTCCACTTCTTGTTTCTGATCCTTGGAGATCCAACAGATACACACATCTGGGAAACAAGTGCCCATTAGCATCACTTCACTGCACAACACCACTTTGACTTACAGAAGTTGAAATAGCAGTAGAAAGAATTTACAGGAAAGTATCTGGGGATGCATGGCGCTTGGTGGATGCCACAGCCATAGGGTCTGAGGTGGTTTTCCCAAGAGGATCTACCTAGCTGCTGCCAAGAGAAATTTCCTTTCACAAACTGGACACAAGCATTGCCAGCCTTTAATCAGACTCATACAGCTTAATAGCGGAATGTTCTGAAGGCTCTTGGGAATAGCTCTGGCAGTAATCCAGAACAACTACTACAAACACTATCCATTGTAATTTATGTTCAATATTTTCCTGATTAACCTGAAATTACTTTTATTAGTGGGCAAGGTGTAGCAGTAAAGTAAAAACAAGTTGTTTTAACAGCTCAAAGACATAGGAAACTGCATACATGGACATATAGCAAAAGAAATGCAATGTGCCTTGCAGCTACCTGATATTTTGACTTCAGTGTTTTGTGTTCTGTTCAGCCACATGTGAAAGTCAACAAAATGGTAGGATGTTTCACACTAGTGTCACAGTTCAGGAGAAGCAACCTCTAGACAGTAAAATGAAAGCTAAATAGGCAAACCTGACTCTGAGTTATTTCTGGAAACCCCATTGAAAATAAATACATCTGCAGGTGTTGCTTATAGCTTTGTCTTAATAAATCAGTTTTAATCAGAGTATCAATTCATAACTCTCTCGCTAATGAAATGCAATATGACATTGTATTAGGTTTTGAAATAAAGTCTTTTACTAGATTAACTGAGAGTAACTTTATTGCAAATACATGTAGTTCTTATAATAAAAGTATAGCTCTTCTGAGCACAAACACTTTCTGATAATACATAAATTTAACATCAGTGCATAACCTTTAATAATGAACAAACAAATTCTACTCAGAAAAGACTGCAAAAAAGAATGCAACCTATCACTGCTTATTGATATAGTTGAGATAAAGAAATAAGACAATAAATTTGAAGATAACAATGCAGTTTGCTCACTGGGACCGTAATCACAGCTTGGTAATCATAATGTGTTCTTTTTATTGTTAATTCCAACTGGTTTTCTTATGGAAAATAATATACCAATATATTATAAAGTTTCTATTGCTGTTTTGAAACAAGGAAATTATCAGAGATTTATACTCTACAAAAACAATGGGGCAAAATTATCCTGGAAAGATAACTCAGTATTAAAAAAATCTCTACTAGGAAATGTTAGGATAATTTTAGTCAGGTTGCATTTTATTATCAATAAGCCTGTTCATCTCAGCTCCATTAGACTGTAGAAGTTTTCAGGGAAAACTGGTTCATTCTGAACATCAAGAGAATTGGAAGATTTCTCCCAGTAAATCAACACTGGCTGGCTTAGTCACAGAAGAAAGGTAATTGCCTCAAGTCTTTTTCAGTACAAGTGAAGGAATTATAACATACTCCAAAATGCTCTCCAGCTTTTACTGCTGTAGGTAACGTGGTTATGTACCTTACATGGGTTAGTGGTACCTTATTAACCTAAGTCAGAAATCACTGGGAAAATTCTCAGGTAAAAGAAGGTGCATTGTGGAAGCCCTAAAGCGTTGAGGACGCTCAAGTTCTGAGCCATTGTTGTAGGTTTAGATGAGGTAGAGCTTTCCACTCACTAATTGCAAGAGAGGACCTTTATGGGATGAATTAAATAAAAATCTTATGTGGATGCTTATAATTTCAGTAAAACTCTAGGGACATCTGAAGAACTGGTGTTTCCTATGCCAGCCACAAAGCAATGTTCAGAACCGCAGCAGTGTTTACTGGTTCTGTAGTGGTATTTCCTAAAATGCATTTCTCCTGGCATACGAATGATGTTTTGTCACAGGTTTGTTTTCCTTTTGCACTGTCATTAAGGCTCGTTACTCATTGAATTGTCAAAACTTTTTGGTGTATGGGAAGCTCATACTCAAAAGTATGTTAATGAGTGTTAGTTAATATGTACGCAACATTTAGAGTAGGAAGGCAATACAGCACTGATAGTCTAAGATAACAACAGTACTGATTACAGTCTTTTTTTTCTGTCTGGGGCATTGCTTTAGTTTCAGCCCTCTGGAAGAAGTTCCAGGTTCTCCTCAGGGCAGTGGTGGGTGCTGTGAACATGGTGAGCTTCTGCTGGGAAGAACAGCTAGGGCTTCTTCATTCCTCTGACTTTACTGTTGGTTTTGATTCTATTGGCAAATGACCATATAGAAAATGAGATGAAGATAGGATGGAGATTAGCTACAGGTACGAATCTCCAGTCTCCCTCTTTGTAGGCTAACTGTGCTAGGAATATTTGGAGTTTCTCCAGCAAAATGACCCCAAAAGCCTCCACCAAATGATTTTAAGGGGATGAATTTTCTTTCTTTCCTTTGCACTGATGAAAAGTCTGCCTTTACTGTGCTGAAAATGGTTAGAGAATCACAGCATTTTACTCTGCCTCTTCAATTGTAGCTCAGAGTATTACACCTCAAACAAGCATTTAGTAAAAGCAGAAGAGGATAAACCAGTTACCTCTCCTTTGAGCTGTTTTTTAGAAGAAAGTCACCAGAACTGCATTGTAAAAATCTAACATGGTAAGGTTGTTTTGAAGATGGCTACCTGGATTAAGTTCTACATCCGGGGCAGCTGCAGGAATTCTTGGGAATCCTGAGTGGGTGTAAGAGAGATCAGGATGTGCCTGGGCAGGTAGAGGACAGTTTCAGTATTGGGATATTTTTCAATAATGAAACTTAAGATTAACAGTGTTTTGAACCTTTTGAGTTTACATGTAGGTATCTAAGTTTGACCAAAACCCAACCTAGGTACTCAAGTGAATCTGAGACTTGCTTAACCCAAATAAATAAATTAATAAACTCGGAAAACAACCAAAGAATTCAGAAAAAATACCTGAAGCTGAGAAGAAATCAAGATGTGAATACTTCAAATGCAACAGTCCTAACACTCTCCTTTTCCTTACCTCTTCAGAGGACACAGTCTTTTTTTCTTTGTTTTTCATCCTAAACCTTGTACATGGAACTCCAGAAAAGTGACTGTTTACATTCTGAGTCTGGTACTAATCTTGCCACAACAACAGATTTGATTGTTTATTTGCCAAGCCATCAAGCTTAGTTTATGTGGAATTCACCAGATTAATTCTGTTTTAATAATATGATTAAAAGTGAAGTATAAATTGTCACAATTTATTACTGAAACAAAAAGTATAAGTCAAGCTGTTTTTTAAGAAGAAGAGATGAAGTTTTATTTATAATGATTTCTTGTAAGTAGTACTAAGACCCTTTTAGTTAAGAAACATTACACTGATTAATGCACAGTTGTTTGCATTTTAATACTTGATTTATATATCAGATCTGTATTTGTGCACACTGTCAAATTTTATTCTGTTCTTGTCAAAATACTTATTACTGCTGACAGGTGTAACATGCTCACATTAATCCTTAATTCCTTGATTCAATTTTCTAATTGCTTTTTTGGCATGAGTTTGGAGCCATTTAGTCTTACGTGAGCTATTTGTCTTATGGTATAATAATGCACTTTTAAAAATTGGAGGTACCTAACTTAGAATGCTGAACAGAAAATATATATAGCTATTACTTAGTACTGAAAATCCAAAGTTTTACAGCACTTCTGTGAGACACCACTTCTTGGAATACAGAGGCCCAAAACACTTTACACATTTCATCTTCCCGTATTCAGAATATTAAATTGTTTCATTGGTGGATACGAATTGATGCTAAAGTTTCAGCACATTTTCCCCAAAGATATCCATGCAGATCCATGAATATCACCTTAGTCATCACTGTGCTCTCCTGTTCTTCTGCCATCTTCATGCCGCTGCCTTCTGTTGCCCATCCTGCCTACCTGGTATTTGGCTTGGTCTTTGTAGGATTTTTAAAATGGAGAACCTTTTCTCTGATAAAAATCTAGGACTCCAGGGAGACAACTTCTACAACTTTCTTTGAATAAATATGTGACTACATATTTAAAAATCTCATCTTTCTTTTTTTTTCCTTTTTAATTCAGTTTTATTCCCCACCCTCTCCACTTATATCTTCCTTCTACATTCACTCACTTTTCTCAATAAAAATATGTTATTTCACTCTTTTATTCCTTTGTGGTTTTCTTCCCCTTCCTTTTTCACCTTCCCAACTGACATACCTCTTTCTGTCATAGCGTGTGCAAGAAAGGCAATATAAGAGTAAAAGGTTGCTAAATAAAGAAGTATTTCTTTATTCTGTCTTTCACTGATATAAAGTTTTATTAACTTTGTTATTGTCATTGGTTCTTTTTGGCATAAATGTAAGTCACTTTCTCTACAGGGGAAAAAAAAAAAAGATAATTCTAGCAAGTAAATCATGGTAGCTAAGTGCTTTGGGCAAACAAACATGTGCCTTATCTCTTCCAAAAAACCCGTGGAAAATGCATGATAAATGGCACATTTCAGAAAACATGTTATGTCACTGTGAAATAACTTTGATTCATGGTTATGTATTTATCTTTAAACAACTGACAAACCTTAGGGTATCTAAATTATTATCATTTGCTCTATGCTTCTGTGGTTTTTTGCTAGAGCATCAGAATGATGTGAAGTAAGATAAGAGATCTGCTTTTTCAGTCATAATATTCTATAAAGAATAAATAAGCACAAATACAAAATTCTTAATGTATTTGATTTTTGGATGAAGTCCCCTGGAATGCATTTATCAGAAATAATTTCCTCCAATTGTGTTTTGAAAAGCATTAGTATAAACTTCAAACAGAAAAGGACAGGGCCTGTTATTGAAAGGTATTGTGTTACTTGGCGTTAGAAAATACCATTGTCTTGATTTATAATAAAGTAATTATTCACCAAATTAAAAAGCATTATGGTAAATGTGTTCCTTTTAGTTGTGTGTCTGCATAAACTCCATTCTGAATGAAGATTTCATTTTTTCTGCCTTTCAAACAGAAAGGAATCATGTTGTTTGATTTGTCATTGTGACAAATCAGGAAACATGACTTAAATGCTCTATTACTTGTATTAGTAATACCGACTATTTTAACTGTAAATGCTGTATAAGGATTCAGGTGGTGTTGTTTTATTATATAGTAGAAGTTGGTTCATGATGCCCAATCCAAAGGTATTTATTTGTAAAATCTATTTATCATATTAGTAAGTGCACCGGAGTCACTAACCACATCCCCAGTTTATGGTACTATGTCCATAGAACTGAAGAGTAATTAGTTTCCTCAATTCCCAGCTCCTGCTGTAGGAACTTGCCTACAGCTGGAGTGTCTGGTTTGCACCGAAGATGGAGGAGCAGGGCTAATGCAGGCTAAAGTAGGAAGCATGGGGTTGAAGTGAGATGAACTTAACTGGCATGGAGCCGCGTCTCTATCTGGATAGTTGGGGAAGAGAGATATAGGTAGAAGTGCAGGAGTGAAGTGGTACATATTTAGGCCTAAGCAGAAGTATAATGTGAGTTTGTGACAGTTGGGAAGCCTTAGATTTTTGACAACTGAAAATGCAACAGATAGCAATGAATGAAACTGTCTAACAGTGGGAGAAGTAAGCAGAGAGGTCCACACCAGACTGCTGCCAGTGCTCTGTCATATTATTCTACGTCTATGCTTTTCTGATGAGATTTAAACAGCCTGGGATATGGATTAGCTGCTAATCTCAATGATCCCATCAAGACTCCTTTTTAAATGTTACGATCAGAAAAATCACCATTATTTTGGTGTGGTTTCTACGTTGCTCTTTAACATGTGTAAGTGAAAGAAACCTTAGTAAGAAAACTTTCCCACACTGCTTCTTTTCAATAATCCACTTGGACAGCATTTGTCTATGTGCAATCAATGCTGCTAGTATTATCAAGGTTCTAATTTTATTTTCATCCTTTTCTGCATTGCTTTAGTATAGAATCATGTCATCCAGCAATGCCTATCCCAGTGTTTTACTGGTAATAGATCCATGGAAGTCAACAGATATACATCAGCTTACACAAATTTAGAATCTGCTCTCTTCATCTGTCACTTTGGCCTGCATTGAGCTAATGCGTTAAAAAAATACTATTAAATGCTACAGATCTGGTAAACTCAGATTAGAAAATATTTTTATGTTAAAAGTTGTTATCTTCAACTAAAGCTTTTGTGGTTTTATTTTACTGTTTCATCATTTGGTAAGATTTTAGTGGATGTAATTGTCATTCATTATATCATAGAAATTTTTAATTAGATAACATTCCTCACCTAAGTTATTTTAATGCTATCGTCTCAATCTGCAGAAATGCCTTTCAAATATGACCATGAAGTAAAAAATAAGTACATTTATCTATTGTTCACTTTATTTCTGTATTCTCTGTTTCCTTATCTTCACTGAGCAGTAATAAATGTTGGTTACTTGGAGGTAGAAAAATAGAAAATGATAATTGCTTTACATGATGAAAGTGTGTTTGTTTTCTTTATATCTAGTTCTTTGCAGTATATTTAACTTGGCTAAACTATCATTTTTCTTCGTATGCTTGAATCAGTTGACATTTATATATACATTGCATTTAATGAGAAGTTTTGTGGCTTTGAATTTTGAATCAAAACATCAAACTCTTATTTTGCCTTGGAACATGACAGACATTCTAAAAATTTACAAAAAGAAAAAAAAAAAAAGAAATAAAATGCCTATGCTGATTTTGACCTAATATTTTTAGAAATATCTTTAGTGCTTGGCTAAATGTTTAAGCTTTCCAAATTGAAATGCCTATCTCTTAGTGAGCACAAAACGTGGAAATATGGAAACATTTAAACTCTCATACTAGAAACTTATTATTCTATGCCTTTGTAGACTGCTTTGCTTTTTCCAGTTCCTAGTGTCCTCAGACTTGGTAACTCGAGAACAATATAGCAGCAAACATTTAATCAAAATCTAACTGCAAATTAAGAGATCTGTATAGCTAATGAGAGAGAGATGGTTGGTAACAGCACACTCCTCCCACCATTATCACACCTTTATATAAGACAGTGTAAGATGATAACCACACATTTTCAAAGAGTTTCTAAGTTTATTTAAATACAGTAATTCTGCACCTGTTTTCTCTGTATGTAAAAAAATATCAGAAAGGTCCTGCCTTGAAGAAATCATTTGCTTACCAGAACAGACACAGAGAAGGCAGGCACAGGTCTGGGAAACTCAAGAGGGATAGGCTATCTTTATATATCTGTATGTAATATAGATTTGCTCTCAATTTATGGTTTTGGCATTAGGAGGACTAGGTAATAGACGCAGCTGAAGCAGAATTCTATCACATGGTTATTTCTTATTAGAATAAGGGAATTTCTGATACTCTGATACCAATGTATATGCTAAATGGTTTTGCCATTTTCTAAGCTTTAAGAAGTTATCACTACATTTAGTGAGCTATAAAATTGACTATAATTTTGTTGTCTTTAAGATCATTTTGCTTTTTCTGTTTGGTTAGACTTGCAGTGTGGGCTGTTAAAGCATATTTTTAAGTCAATTAACATGGATAGGACAGTCTGTTTAAATGCAAAGAATTATTTCAGAATAATATCTTCCTACGGTTCCAGTGAACCTAAAATAAATTAAAGATGTGCATCTGAAAACATAATGGAAATCTCAGACATTACATAGGTATCTTCCTTTTTCAGGGTGCTCCTAAACCGATTGCCATTGAGCCATGTTCAGGAAACAGAGCTGCAGTCCTTACGGTATTTTTATGTCTGCCCAGAGGATCATCAGGAGTCCCACCCCCTGGTCAGTCAGGTAAGGCCCATGTCGGTGAGCATCATGCCTGTCCTTGTGCAATGCAGTCTACTTGGACAAATGCACCTTCACAGATCCAAAAGAATGGCACAGCAGAGAATACAAGGGGCTACTCAGTCAAGTTACTGTTTAAGGCCAGTGTTTAATGACGAATTTTTGATTGGAATTTGATGTGGTATCCCAAATAAGAATATCAGTGATCAAACTAGGCTGGCAAGCAATGGCATATCTCATTAGCATTTCCTGAAACAATATGTGTGCATACTAATAGTCTTCAACCTTGTCTTCTAGGGAAAAATAATTCTGATGCAGCTACTTCTAGAGGTTCAGTTCAAGTTGCTATAAATGAGGCCATATAGGGAATGCCAGTGAGTATTCTCAGTTTGAGATGATGTTTGGTGCACTAACTTCTACATAAGTTCTTTTGCACCATGAATCCCAATGCTGTGCTGTCCAGGAGTCAAAATATTAACATTTCCAGAATGCCTGGGATTATGTGAGTGAACATGTCTGCTTCATTAAGAAGGTGTTCACTTTGTAAATGATCCCAGCTCATTTTAAAACAGCATTTGCACTATCTGGAAGCGCTTCTCGTGGTAATTTACTTTATCTGATCTATACTAGATTGTTGTACAAAACCACTACAGCCATTCTTATAGAATACTTCCTAAATAGGAGGTAGCTAGATACATTTTTTTAATCCTTTAATTAATTGCCTACATTAATACAATACAAAATGGTCACAACAGCAAAGCAGAAACAGTAATGTGGTGCTGCACAGATAACCGGTTTGCTGTTTCAAAATTCACTGGAGTTGCCAAAATGAACGCCTTTGTAATGAACAGTAAGCTGCATGGTATGTGCCCAAAATGCTCCTATAAACCAAAAAAGATGCTTTAAGGCTAACTTTTATCATTAAGAGCTAAAAAGATATCCTTTTAACCTTCAAAAATCCATTTAGGAGATTAAAAAGTATTGAGTAATGATGACGAGGGCAAACTGAGTTGACTTATGTTGGAAAGAAACTCAGCTGAGTGTTCTTTCTTCTTTTGGCCTGATGACTATCTGTTATTTATTTGGGTTTTTTAGTTCATTTTTTTTGATGGAAGGAGGAGAGGGGCAATTATTTTATTTTTTTTTCACCCCTGAGTTCTGAGATGAGGATTTAGTTCTGGAAATGCTGTTTATGGCTTTGAATATAATTTTTGGAAGTGCTGTGAAAATCGAAGTGTTACTGATGCTTTATCAAATACATTTCCTCGAAGAAGTATATAAACGTAAGTGCTCTGAAGAGAGCAATGAGGGAGGAAGGATGTTTAGTGTATTCCCTGTTCATATTTTAAGGAAATGAAAAAGAAACTAAGGTGTTTATAGTCTTACAAGGAAAAACACTATGAAAGGAAATTAAATGTAATTGTTGAAATTGGAGCTTAATTTTTTTTTCTGTTGTTTTTAAAATTACCTGTGATGTGCATCTCAGCAGTAAAAATGTATTTATCTAGTTACTTCCTAATCAGCTTCTATTTGCTATATGCAGTTTTTAAAAAAGTAATTGCTGTTCTTTGCTCTGTGTATAACATGGAGGGAATAGGCTTTTTGAAATGGGAGTTGTCGTCAGCAACACAGCAGATGTGTCATTTTGAATGTTTTTCAATCTATTAAAGAACATACCTCCTATTTATGTGCGTTGTATCTCCTGTTCTGCTATGTCTCTGCCTTCAATCAGCTTTGCAGGCATATACTTCAAATGCTATACCTCCATTTATTATAATGGTCTTTGCCAGCCATTTAGTATTTTAAAATGTCTAAAAATTTTAGTCCCACTACTTTCATTTTGATCAGGATCAAAATCAAACAGAAATGCTTGAAGTGTGCAACCATGCTGATTCAACCATTAGATTATATTAGATTATATTGCTGTAACCATTTTTTCTTTTATGTAATGAATTTTGGTCCTCATGGACTGCTTTCACTGTATGCAACCATCCATAGCCTAGGCAGAAGCTTTTATGCAAGTTTGTTGGCGTACCTGTAGCTCTACTAATTCACTTCATTCCTGTCCTGCAGCACTACCTGCTGCTCCTTTCCTGGGAGCAGATGCTGTGAACTGTGCCAGGTTCTTTGAAATGATGTGGAAGCATTATGCAGCAGACATATGTTTGCTGTGCAGTTGGTTTCCCTTATGACCTAAGCTAGGTTAAAGCAATGATATTTAGGTGGATGGAAGTAGTGCGTTCAGTAATTATGTCTTGCCAAGTAATGTAAGAATCCTCTATTACTTGCATATAACCATTTTCAAGCTCATTGGGACCGTTCTAGGGTAAAACTGTCAATCACAGAATCACAATGTGTCAAACATATTTGTTTAAATGGTACTTCAGTAATACTGATTCTCAGTTCACAATGAGAGTTCGTGGATATCATTTCTTCTTGTATATATCTGAAATATAGGAAGGAAATGCCTGTACTGTTCTGCATTGCATTTTCTCCAAAATCAGGAAAGCTAATTCTTTCCCTAAATGACTCTACTTTACTATACTGCAGTTTTCAGAGTTGTACTCCTGTTTTTAAGACCTGAATTTGATCAAACATGAGTTTTACTTGTAAAATTCTTTTACATAGTAAATATTTTGTTGAAATATGTCTCTGAGTATTAAAAAACTCAACAAACAAATGTAAAGGTTACTCTTTCTGCAGCATATGTTCTATACTTCACCTTTATCAGCATCTGGAAGAAAAGTTGAAACCAGATGGTGGGCTTTGGCCAAAGGCTATGTATGCAAGAGAAAAACTTCCTTAGGAGAGACCACATGTCCCAGTGGAGATTTGAGTGCTCTCTACTTCCTGCAGAAAATACTCAGAACTTTACATACTTGTGACACAATTGTTTAGTTCTAAGTGCTAATCCTATAAGTATACAAATAACAGATAGATTGACACAATTAAAGTAACTAAAATTGATATGTGGTTTAAGATAGGTCTTATACATATTGGTCATGCAGGTTCCGATGAAATATTGATAAAAATGAATTTATTGAATAAAAGAGAAATACTATTCATTGTGACTCGTCTTTTAAAAAGGGACTTTTTCAATGAAGGAATGATATATAGAATTAAACACCCTGAAAATGTAGAAAGTCAGTAAGTGTTGCCACCCTGGTAGGTTGGGTGTAACACAGTAGGTCTTATATTTTCTTTTAGATGTAAGCTTTGAATAAGATTTCAACAGTTCAATTATACTTCTCTAGAATAAAAACTGTTTTAAATGAAATTTTGTTTGGATTAAGGCAGAAATTAAAACCAAATTATAAATTACAGTGATCAATGAAAACCATTAAGTTTAGCAATGACATTACCTAAATTTCTCAATTTTGGATTGGCCAATAGAACATGTTGTTTCCTCCTCCTTTAGTTGTCTCAATGGCTTCATTGTACCTGAGTAATCAAATCAGAGTTCATAGACTCTCATCAATTTGTGTGCATATCGGAAAAATCACATTCAAGCAATTGTGTGCATATTATAACATGAAATGCATATACATGTCTTACAGATTTTGACACCTTGTAAGCTAGAGTTCATCTGTTATTTCTGTAGTGTCTGACCCCATGAGGTCACCCCGTGAGGTGAATCTAACTTAATAGTTAAAAATAACACTTGGAAATTAAAGTCAAGAACTATATAAAATATAATAATTAATAGAGCAACTTCAGTGGAAGTAATTTTGCAGTGGAAGTTGTTGAATGTATGTTCTTTTGCTATAACTGAAGATAGCAAAAATTCATGTTCAGCAGGTCTCTTCAACTATCTCAAAGTTCCTCTGATATCCTTGAATCAAAAGAGAATTTCATGTAATTCTGACCACACTAACTGTGGCATTCAATCCTACTTAATCAGCAAGCTACAGTAGGATCACAGAATCAATAGAATTATCATGCCATCTGCCTTTCCTGTACTCACCATCATAATGAATAACAACTCATTAAGTGTTCTACAAGACAATTAGCTCTGGATGGGGGCATTCCAGTAACAAGGCTTTCTTGGTTCTATTTCTAATTTTCTCTGATTAAAATTAAAAAAAAAAAGGGAATACATATCATAAGAGGCACATTAATATAAATATGAAATAATGAAGGGATTTTGTATTATATTTAATGATATTACTGATTTGTTCTGAACCTTGGAAACAAAACCATAGGTTAGGGTTTTTCATCTGTAGAGTGGGTTCATGAGTATACCTATCTCAGTATGCAGTAAAACAGTTGCAGACATACACCAGGGGTAAGTGCCATGAAGTTTTCTACCTTCTACTAACCTCCTACAAACTCCTCAGTCCCTTCATACTTGCAAAAGAACACAATTTAAAGTCAGTAGGACTACAAGGATGAGTAAAGACTTTTTTTGGTAGAATAATGTTAAAGATGTTGATGAATATATACTGTAATTAAGAGGTACAGAAGATGGTTGAACCTCTTAGGGCCTTTTATCATGTTGGAGGGTATTTGCAGAATACTAAAGGAGTGAAAATACAGGACGAATTAATGAGTAAATTAATAAGAGAATATAAATTAAATTATACAGTGTGATGTATGGAGTACATATTATTAAGGGCCTATGTGTGCGTCTTGTGAGGGTTCTAGAATTTCTGATGTACTCAAAGGGAAAAGACAAGGGAAATACAGGGAAAACCTTGAATCTAATTCAGCATTAGCAACTATATCAATGTGCATGCTGAAAAGCACCTTCTTCATGATAGCAGTGAAGCTGAAGAGTTGAAGGTGAACTTCAGAGGCTTGTGTTAACCTTTCACTCCGTGTCTTCTCAGACATACCTGTTCTGGTACAGTATTTCACCTTTTTGTAGCCATTTTCTTGTACTCAGAAAGGGAATGGGGGAAGGGAAGGTGTGTGTGCAGGAAATGTTTAAGGCTTGCTTCTACTTAGAGCTGAGTACTAGGTAGGCCAAATCGTTATTCTTGTTTGTCGTTTGTGTGGTCTCAGACTGGAGAAAAAGTTACGAGTTCAAGAGCTGTATGTGTGGTATAATGTCAGGTAACCAGTAGAGTGGAGTGCTGGCAAGGTATCTGTTTTACAATGATGCTTACACTAAGTATATATTTCATGCTATATAAAATGTGCCATTAACTATTTAGTATGGCACACAGCATTTTGAAGGCATATATAGACGAATACCTGCAGAAAAGAATACCTGCAGGAAAGAAGCCTTCATCTGAGCAAAAGAGAACCAAGGAAAAAGAAGAGCTTAACCAAGAGAAAAGGTACTGAAGTTACATCAAAGGGCTTTATTTCTCTTATTCCTTCATTTAGAAGTGGGACTTCTAATTCATACATATAGCAAGCTTTAGTGAAAAAAAGACTATGAATACTGAATGCTGGGAGAAGAAAAGTGGGAATAGAGGTAGAAATGGGAAGATATTCATAACTGGTAGGTTATTTAGACTCCTAAACATATAAACAACAAACATAACAGTGATATTTCAAAAGAAATCTGTGAAAGGATGTAATTCTAGGTAAAACAGAACATCGTAATGCATTCTGTTTTTTTCCCCATTCGATTTATTAGTCCCACCAAAGTAGTATCCAGGCATCTTACATGTGGATTTAAGTAAACGTATTTCTCTGCATCATCCTGTTCTTTGTTCTGTACTAGTCTGCCTCTCTAGACTGAGTGTCATCTCTCCTTTGTTATTTTGGAGACAGACTATTGGCTTATTTTCATAATTTGCTGGTTTACTGACATAAGTTTTTATTGATGCACCAAAGAAGTAGAATTTATATTAATAATCTAACAATACTCTTTAGGCAGAATAAAGTAACATGTAAACATGAAAGCAATACAAAAATGTTGAGCAAAACCAGCTTCACAACCCCCCTCCTAGAAATGACAGCCTTCTCCCATCATAAATACCAATATTTCTCTTATGAAATATTAAAAAAAATACTCTCAATTCATAATCTCTGAAGTGCCAACATGCAACTGGAAAGAAGCCAATCTATTACAGCAAAACTGTGTATGTCTAGAACTGTGTTAGGCATTTTGTCTGGGCCAAAACCAAAGTAGGTTTTATGGTATCATTTCACCTTTCTGGGAAAAAAAAAAAAAAAGTCTCCAGAAAATATTATACAGCTTCATTGCATGAATGCAATGATGGAAATCCGTGAGTCCGTGAATTCTATGATGGAAATCACAGTGTCAATCCCCATAGCTCAGCTTGCAGAGATACACTGCCGTATTCATTTGACCAGAAGCTCTGCAGATAAAGTGGATTATATTAGAAGACCCAGTTGGGAATGTAAGTTTTTGAAAGTTTACCTTTACTCTTTAAACTGTGTGAAGATTGAGTTTAATCTGCCTTTTTAACCTAAGGTGTGAGTACGGCATGTTGTATAGACGAGTAAAGTTGATAATTGCATCGAGGGATATTCCATATTAGTTATCAATATGCTGCCAGTTAAATTCTTAAAAAGTAGGAAAAGTTAAAGTGGTGTGCGAGAATCCAAATGGTCTTTGTAAGAGTTTAATGACTATAACTAAACCTAAATTCCTAATTAATATATTAAACAGTAACTTCAGCTTATTGACACTGAGAGACGGGTTTCTCAAGTGCCATGGTCTCAGAAAAAATAAAATCTGGGGTTCTTTTCAGTTAACTGGAGATGTTTAGCAAAATAGCTCTTTAAGACTTGCTGGAAACTGAAGTCATTTATTCTGAAAATCATGTTACTGAAGGAGCTGCTTTCTTTTAAATAGTAGGACCTATTTTTGGAGTGACTATTTTCTGCTTAATTCCATTCTTCTGCCCTGCATCAACTGAGGGAGCAGACGGTGTTTATAGTATTGACACAGTGAAAAGAACAGTGGTAAGTGGCAGATGGTGTTGCTGATTACTTAAAAAATATTTATGGCAATAGCAAAAACAAAGTAGATAATAACACCCAGTATCCACTACCACCCCTCCTCCAGCCCAAACCCAAATAAAGTATTTTTGCAACCTGCACGGTAAAGTCTGTGTAAAAAGTACTAAGGTTAGGAGCGCAGTAAGTTTGGTAGGTGATGAAGAACGAGGTGGTTATTGATTTTGTCTGGTCTTTTAAAGAATTTTAGGTAGTTCTGTTATGAATTAGTTTTTACATCATTCTGGCCATAGAACCTTGATGCCTTTATATTCTGAAGAATTTATTTGAAAAGAACATAAACACTTTAATATGAAGAACATTCAGTACAATATTAGCAATGTGTCTTCCACAAATCTTGGCAAAAGTAACTTATTGATTGAACAGTAAAAATTGCATAGTGTAAGCAACTGAAATGGGGGAAAAAAAAAGATAAGGTAGGGATGGTTGTTTTGCAACTTTATCACTGGATTTCCTGCCCTACAGGGACTCAATAAAATAAGACATATTAACAAAAGCTGTTAAATACTACGAACATTTCTTTGACAGCCAGTTATTCAGTGTTCAAACCAAAGCTGTCAATATTCCTCCAGAGAATTAGAAATAGGCTTCTTTATTTTCTTTTGGGAGCTTGTGCAGCTTTAATTGCATAAAGGGATGAAAGGATGTCTGATGAGACTGTAAAAGTTCTGGACATTGTGAAATGTAAGTACAGTCATGTGTATCTCCTTTGTAGCACTGTCCCAGTTTCAGCTTCAGTTCAGCTTTTTTTACCTTGCATGGCCAGGTTGTACTCAGAGTGCCATGTGAAGTCCCATCTGTCTTTGCCCGATGGCACCCCATTAAACTTACTTTTTAAAAACAATTTCCCCACCTTCAAACTCTGTCTTTCTGTGGCCAACTTCTTACATCCCTGCCCTCTTCTCCTCAAACAGTGAACATCTAGTGTGCAAGTTTCTGCTTGTTCAAAATACATGGCTTTGAATTTTGCACTGTTGAATTTGAGTACATTTATATTCCTCAGGTTCTTGAGGTCATGCATTTTTCTGGATTATGTTCTACTCCTTCTCTGTATTGATGATACTTGCCAATGTTGGTCATGATTGAATATCAACAGCACACTCCTACTTTTATGCCAACCTCTGTAATGAAAATATTAAAAAAAGACTGGTCAAAAGATTGATTCTTTTCAGCATTTTATACCTTCAGCACTCTTCTTTTTCCTTCTTTTTTTCAGAACTACTCAGTTTTCTCCATCATGCAATTGTCTACTATCCTGTACTAATCTCTCATCTTTTTTGTCTGTTAATAATTTCCCACAGCATGAGATTTCAGAAATCTAGAAAATCTTATGCATGTTCTTACCCTGAAGAATTGTTAGCTTATTGTAGAAAACTATCAGGTTGGCGTGGCAGAATCTTTCATGAAACGTTCATGCAATTTGACCCATTTTCCAATTATCTGCCTTTATTCTTTCTTGCCCAGTATCATATAGCTGGGTCTGATTAATAGATGAGTAAAGAACTAAATAGTTCTTTTTTTCTTGAATCTAAACAATTTTTAGTATGAAATAAACAGCATTTACTGTTCTCAATTTGTATACTGCTGCAGTTGACGTGACAGATTATTAAATTTCCCTATTAGCAGCCTTTGTTTTCTTGTATTCTTACAGACCAGCATTCTGAATACCCTAATATCAATGCATAAAACTGTTGTTTCTGTTTCCATATACTCATTCCATTATCCATGTTGATGATACCTTCTTTGATAAACATAATCTCACTTCTTGAAAAACATCAAATAATTTAGTCCTTGGGCAATATCTAGAATATACTTGATGTCTGCCTCATTCTTTCTACATAATGAGTCTTCTCTTTTTTTTTTTTTTTTTTGGTCTTTATTTACACAGTGAAAATCTTCAGTGTTAGTTTCAATACACCTTTACAAGGTCTAACTCAGATTGACTTTTGGCAATTCTTTTTACCTTTTTTTTTTAATCTCTAAAGCACAACCTCTGTTGCTTGGTCCTTTTTATCCATTTTCATAGAGTTTATGAATTTTAAAAATGTACATGTGTTTTGTCCCTTGGAAGGTTTGGACAAGATTTACGGTAGCCAGGACCTTGTGCTCCCAACCTTGTCAAATGGCAGGGACAGCCTTAGGATGACACAATGGGCTCCATGTGGAGGGGTGGGGAACTTCTGTACCTTTATATTTTGTCCCCTTTCTACTTGCAGCTCTTAATTTCATCACCATAACAACTTCCTCTAAATAAAGTGGTAGTTTACAGAGCTTGGACTGATTTTCTTTTTGTTTAGGCTGTTAAATCCTATACTTGTATTACTGGATGTGATGCTTTTTTCTTTTTGCCTGTTCTGTGATGAGTAAAGCACAGGATTAGTAGGGTTTGGAAAGTCAGAGTAAAATTGATAGGATGTACAAAGAAAAGTAATTCAAGAACAGAAAGAAGAAAATATTCTGTAAAGTTAGGTCTTCAAATTTGATCATATTCCAGGCAGATCCTTGGGCACTCTGCAAGGCTAAGCTTTCCATAGTTGAAACAAATCATAGTGTGGTTTTTTTTTCTTTTGATATGAACTATACAGATGTCAAAAAATTAAAGAAAAAACCAAACAAAAAAAAAACTAAACAAAACAAAAAACTGATAAAGACAACTAACAAATGCTAAGTTCTCACTTGAAAATTTTGATGAGAATTTATGTGATACTTAATGACATTTTTAATAGAAATCTTATGGGAAAAAAAAATCCACTATCATGATTCTTTTCACATGAATGGAAACACTGGTGATCAGATAATGCTATTAAGCAGTATTTTGTTGATACTGATGCAAAGACACAGTGTTTCTTACATAGAAAACAGCCAGTAACAGGGCCTGTCTTGTCTGCTTCAGCCCATGTGAATATATAGCTTTACCTAACAGCGTATTTAATTTTAATTTTGTACTGTTAAAACTTTGAGGATTCAACAGATCATCTAGTTAGAGTTGCAAAATTAGGTGAACAAATCCCTATGCAAGTGACACTCTGGGTCATAAGTGCCCTTCCTATTTGAAATTGGTGGTCTGGTTTTATATTCAGTCAACACATACTAGGTGGAGCAGATGGCTTACAGTTAAATTAGAACCATAAACCTTTCAAAGATAAAGTTATATATAATTTAAATCTTTCAGCAGAGGGTCATATCTCCTATTTATCCTTCCTCTAACTTTGAATTCCTTGAAAAGAAGGAACTTTTTTTTATCAACAGAAGTCAAATCTGTTCAAATCTACCACTAGAAATAGTTACATTGAAGCTTGTCTTGATTCTTAGCCATACCATCATGGAAAGTTTCATTCATCACTGGCACAATACGATAGCCCATAATCTACCTTCCCACATTTATTTTATCACACTCTTGGGGTAAGATGCTTTCACTGTCTACTATGGGGATAAAGCTATCCAAAATTATACAAAGACCAATCAGATTTATCATTCTGTGACATTTGATGGCATCCATCTGTTTATTTACAAAACCATTAAAACTTATTGAGTTACTAGACTACAGAGAAAATAAATTGAGTTATCATCTATAGTTAAATCTAGTCCTTGCATCTGCTGTCTTTTCAGCCTGTATGGTGTGTTCTGAAATTACAGACTTGCAGACCCAGGCTTCAGAAATACATTTACTTCACAGCCTTTTTATGCCATTTCAAGTGACTTTCTAATGCATGAGCAATTTGTGGTTCAGGAAAATGTTGACAGAAGGATGTCAGGGCTTTCTGTTGGTAGCAGTTTAAAAGCATGATACGGACAGTTCTTGCTTAAAAATAGCTCTTAAAAGTTTGAGATGCTCAGTTTCTATAAAGCTAGGTTTAAAGCTTATGGACATAAATTAATATCACTATTGTTATTATTATTGAGTATAAACCAATTTTAATATGAAGGATGGGACAACTTGCCCTTAACTATGAAATTAGTATAAATGTCCTGCTAAATGAGCAAGTTTGGATCCAGCAAAGATATTAACTCAAACCACCCACAGACAGAGAACTGAGGGTTGTTGTTAATTAGCTCACAGTTGTTAGAGATGAGATGCTAGTTGTTATGACATCTTCCTTTACCATGACAATTTTTCAACTTCTCTTATTCATGTGCCTTGGATAGTTCTGCTTCATAATTCTGAACTGAGTTACAAGGAATATAGTTCAGAGACATCTACATGTCAGCTCCTGCCTGCAGGGATTTAGTAGATCCAGGTCAGTACTGTCTGTACAAGTCCAGGGCTGAGCTCTGCATCTCTCTGCACTATCCTCTTAGCATCTAGGTATGGCACTGTCTCTACACATACAACCAGCAAAACAGTGCATCCAAATAACTGTCTTTGTGGAACATAAAATGGGGAACAGTGTAGAAACCACCAGATGCTGCTTTTTGGAATGAGTTTGAGCCTAGCAAGGCTGTCAGAACTCATACACCCTGGTGAATCGTAACTGACTGCAGAGCTGCTCAAGAATTTCTTCAGGATGCTCCATTATCTGTAGTACTTGGAAGGTGGGCAGGCTTCTGTGATATCAGGGCTACTCTTGCCTACAATTACCCAAGGTTTAAAAAAAAAAAAAAAAAAAAGTTGGAGGGTGATTTTTCTACTCTTCCTTATAAAATACAGCAAACATAAAGATCTGTGGAAAAAACAAGGGTTAAGTTTAGGCATACAAAAATCAAAGGATTGGTTAAATACATAAACAATTAAGAGAAGGAAAACATAAAATGAGATTGAGCTAGGTTTTTTTAAATATTATTGGACGTGGCAAGTAATTCAAGCACCAAAATATGTGTGTCTTTTGTACTGGAGAAGACAAGCTTGAAAATGACTGAGAGATAGTTAATATGGAAAAATGGCAGACAAAATAATCTGTCCAGACGAGACCATTTTAAAATAGTACCTGTATGTGAATTACTTTCAAAAGAATCTCTTCATATAACTGTGATCTTTATAAAATTCTTGGATCTGAAAAATATATTAAGTGAATTTTCTAAATTGCTAAGTATGAAGCATGAATCCGAATAGTAGCAGAAATAGTTCTTTTGTCACTTTAAATCTTTCAATAAAGTTCTCTTAACTGCTCAAATGTGCTAGGATGTAAATGAAAGATTACAAAGAAACTTACAATGACAAACTATATTTAGGGTTGAGAGTGACTCAGTGTGACACAGTCAGGGAAAGCTTAGAATGATGATTTTATTCTTTTTTTATTATTCTGTGCTTAATTCCTACTAATTTTATATATATTTATTACTTCTAATTCATGATTCAGTGACACACAGTCTTCGGTATCTTCTGTGAAGTTCTCAGTGTACTCAGCTTGCTTTGAATGCAACTGACAGTAAGTATAATATCTAGTGCCTTGCCATAGGGCAAACCTAGTAAGGCAGTATACTTGGATTTCAGTGTTCAAAGGGTAACCTTCCTTATCCTTTCCTCTGACAATGATACACCAGCACGATACCCATAACTGCAGTTCAAGGCTTCAGATTCGTCCCTTTCATTATTCAGGGCAGTTTTCCAGGTCCATAACTGCTCTAGGCTTGTGCTGTCTTTCCTCCAGTGGGTTCAGCAGAAACTTGCTCTGTAATGAAATGGTTTCACTGACTAGAGGTAAGCATGGAAGTTTTACATGGTTGATTGTGGTTAATTGTATCAAAAGGGAAGAAAACTCTCGAGATTTGCATGTGCTGGAACTTGTATTCAAAGCAGAGTTCAGTTCTTTTTCTCTTACCAAGATCCCCATGTGTTTAAGGATGGATGGATGGTGTTTCTCTATGATCTCTGTAATATGGGAATGCTACTTTGTGCGGATGTTGTGTGAATGAGTGAACTGATGTTTGATATGTTCTCAGATTCATGTTGTAAGTGTAATAGAAAAATATAAACAATCATTCGTCACATGGTTTAGTGCATAACATCGTTCATTAATTTCCAGATCCCTGCATTGCCTCAGCAAGAAAGTTTGAGTCAAGGACAGAGTTAAGAACTCTTCTTCAGTTTTTCTTGATGAATTTTCAGATCAGTATCTCAATATACAAGATACTCCATTTTTTTGTTTTGTGGATTATTTTTTTTCCAGGGAAGTGCAGATTAATGCATTATTCTTCCTGTAGATAAATGATTCCTGTCAAATATACCCATGCAGGAATCTTTGTCCACAATTGAGAAATACTGATTAGTCATCATGAGGGAAAATAGATAAAGAATCTTAGATAGCACATTGCAGCTGAGAGTACACAATGAAGTGTTTTGTAAAGGTAGTTTAGTTACATGAAAATGTATCAACATGCAAAAGACATACCATGTTATATTACAAACTATTAGAGCATAATACGTTACATTCAAGAAGAGACACTATCTTTTCCTGGGGAAGCAGCAAAGGAACATTCGCCATAAATTGCAAAAAGATCTAAGTATAAATGTGAACTTCAGATGGAATTTTCTTTACCATTTATGGAGATTGTAATTATTAAATTCTAAATACCAACTATTGAAGAAATAGTCTTTGAATAAATTCTGTTTGGATTTGTATATGGAGAGAATGAAAATGATGTGGGGGTTTTTGTTGCTGAGAAATCAGCAAACCATGGCTGGCAGCACAGTGGACCACATCCTGAGCTGCAGCAGAGGATTTGTCAGTGACATAGGCAAGAATTAAATGTAGCTTTATAAGGTCTATTAGTTTGAAATGAAAACATATTATTTAATTTACTATTTTCTGATTATTTAAGAATATTTTTTCAGAAAAAATACATTGAATAGGGAAAGCTCTGATTTTCAGAAACTGATGCATTAAAATGTTACACGTGCACATAAGAGCTGCCCATCAGCTTCAATTCGGAACAGAATCTGAAGAAATGTCCTGAAAGACGCATCAAATTTCTTCTACTCTGTAAAGAGCTTGGTAACACAAGATACCAAGTGTGACAAATGCAGCTAGGTGTAAATTGCCACCCTTGCAACTGCTAGAGCTTGAGACCCCATTTCCCTGCACTAAAATGCACACAATTCCACCTTGGTTTGTACTGGAAGAAATCTGAAATACCATTACAGGACACTCTGCAAGCTCCCATTATTTTCAATAGGAGTGATGCCAAGCTTCTTTCAAAGTTGATTATGGGATCATAAAAAAATAAGGCTGGAAAGGACTTTTAGAGATCATTTAGTCCTGTCTCCCTTGTTGAAGGCAGTATCAGCTGCATGTAAACAATTCCTGGCAGATGTTTGTATAACCTGTTCATGAAAGTGAAAAAAAAAAATGGAGTTTCTGCTTCTTAGGAAACTTTTTTCCCATGCATTGCTGTACTGTTAGAAAGTTTTTCCTAAGGGTTAACCTAAATTTCCTCTGCTATGGTTTAAGCCCATTACTTTTTATCATGCTCAAAATGAGCATGGAAAAAAGATTATTTCCTTCCTTCCTCTTCTCTGTAGCCTTTTATATTTTTATATTTTCCCTCTATCACCTTTCTCTATACCAAAATAATCCCAGTTCCTTCAAGATGGTCAAGGTCATATTTTCTAGGCCTGATTGTTTTGTATTAGTCCACTATATAATGCCTATGCAAACACAGGCACAGCAGGAGCATAGAATATTGAGGTCTGGAGGGGGAAATAGAGTATTTTAAAAGGAAATCTTCCTGAAATGATACCAAGCTTTCAATAGCATTTTTGCAAGTACACCTGCTTATCTTTTCACGTGAACAATTTCCATTTTCCTTACACTGTTAATTACTGATGTTTGATATGGCTGAAATGACTTGCTGAAAGTCTGGCTTACCTAAAATGAGAGGTACGTGATACGTGACATTGTAATTCTGAACTTGGCAATGTGCAGGTTCTGTAGAGTAACCGGCAAATCAAGGCTGTGGTTGATTGAGATTTTCTGCTTCCCAAATGTTAACTTTACTAACTGACTTGACACCGAAACAAGAAAGCTTACTCCACACTTCTTCCTAAGTTTGGCTATTTTTAGGATTTCCTGCAGAGATCTTGGCCCTGGGCTTTAATTCCTTCTCCTCACAAACATGCCCATCTCTTTCCATACACAGTGGAGTCAATGATTCATGTCTGGTACAGTCAGCCAGCAGGGATCAGTTATTTCTTCCTGCAGGATTATGGCACTTAGTGCAAGGTGCAATGAAAATTGCGTTTAATGAAGAGGAATTTGTCTTAAGAGCAAGGGTGACTTAGTTCCCAGCAAAAGTTGTGCATGACAATTTACGATCTGTGATGTACCTTTTGCTCACAAGGACTTGTAATTCATTCACAAGGGAATTTGTAAATTATTCTGGTAATCCTTTCCTGTGGGATAAATGTGGTCTCCTAAAACTTGCATATAGCTTTATAATCTAATAATCTACTCCTTCAGTATAGTGCTAAGAAATTCTGTAATAAACTTTTGCTGATTGTAATAAGGTGACTAGAGCTTTGTTCAAATTACATTTCCCTATTATTATGCTTCAGTGATGCTTTCTCTGATCTTTCTCCATTGATCAAAAGCAGTGATATGAAGAGATTTTTAGACAGCACCATTCTCTTGAATCATCTTATCATAAATTATTGGTGGTTTTTTCTTCAATTGTAGGTACATGAAAATATTCTAGATAGTTTAGAATTTGTATTGCCAACTTCAGCACAAGTAATTTTTCTGCACCTATGGGAGGCCGCTTTGCACTTCTTCCCTGCTGTGACAGTCCCTATGAAAAATTCAGGACATATTGGATTTTATATCCCAAATCAGATAAATCAATACAGTGGACTAGAATGATAACAGTGTGACAATCAACAGATATGACCACCGTCACAGCCTGTCCCACTCAGACAGTATTGCCCAGCTATCAAATACATTTTACATCAGCCAACAACAGATGACATCCTGACGTTGAGCTACACGAAGCTCAAGGAAGACCCAGTACTCTTCTTCATATTGGAGCAATTATGCTGCCAAATTTTGTTCCACAGCTCTGAGGGGTGCTGAACAGCCATTCCCCCTTTTCTCATCCCTTATTAGATGCTATCCAAAATGTTCAAATTTGGAAATGCTTGCAAACCTCATCTGGAGTGCCTGACTGATTGCTACACAAAGCCTTTAACTGCCACTTGTCCATCAAATTGGAAAATGATACTAAGAAGATAATTTCTAGAAGGTACAATTGGCAGAAAATAATTCACCTCAGCAAGTGCCACACTCTCTGTATCATCATGTTCCATGTATTCTATGCTTTTATATCCTTAAATGTATGAAATGCATCTATTTTTACAGATGCATATGAGTGCAACTAGACAACCACAGTGCGGCAGAGTGAACTTACAATCCGTGAAAGACAGAAATACCCAGCTACCAGTAAAATGATGTATTTTACAAAATTCTAGTTCTTGGTCCTGAATTATATTAACGTGAATCTAGCCAACTGAAAAGAGTAGGTCCCTCATCAAATCAATGCTTCTACTAAATGAAAGGTATCTAGCAATCTGAAAATCATTAAATTAGTTCCCAAGGTCATCTTCTAAATATGTTCTATGGGTATACTTTTCTAGCCTGTTTCAGGTGTTCTAGTAAAAGCTGAAACATACCTCCTACATGCATAGTTCAAGCATACCTCCTATAGTTGACTAAGTCGTTGAACGAAATTATAATTATGGAACAAATATAATTGCAGTAAATTTTTTATTCATTTACGCATTCACCAATAGTACATAAATAGCAGAAATGAAAACTTGGCATGCACACAATAAACTAACAAAGCAGTTATGTGGAAACGATTAATTTCAGTCAAAAGATGCTGTACTAGCAGAGTGCAGCCTGTGTCGACAGAGTTAAAGTGTGCAAATGTACCATATACTGAGATAAATTATTGCCTTTCTCTTTCAGAAGTAAAATACACTCCTATGTCCACCTATAGATACATCTTGAGAACATTTTCCACGTGAGGAATTGATATCACTGCTATTAAAACAGTTTTAAGTTTTTGAGTTGAAAACTCTTAGAAAAACCCCAAGGAACTTCACAAAGCGAGTAATTTCTGTAAGCACTCAAATTAAACAGTTTATGTGTTCCTCTTGACGTTTGTTCCGTATTTTGATTACCTTGGTTTGCCTTCTTTAGCTTGTATTGCATTTCTTGGGTGCTTTTGATAAAAGTACTTGTTACATTCTCCTCTTCCAATTCCCCTACCTAATCACAATAGCTACTGTATGCATTTTCTTTTCCCTTTTGAAAAGCAAAAGTTGAGAGATTTTGCTTCCCCAAATTATTTTTCTTTTGATATCAAATTGCATGCTTGAATTTTAATGCTGCATATTTGCTCTGGGAGCTGAAGCTTTTGTTTATTCAACTGAGAACTGGCAGCACTGGTGCAGTATTCCCAGCAGGGCTCTCCAATGTATCTCGTCCCTTACTTTCAAGGAAGCTGTTTCCACTTATTCCTTAATGCTCCTAGAGAAATTGCCAATAAATATAAAGCTTTGTAAGGGTTATTGAGGTTCTTGTAATGATTTTTCTAGTAGAATGAAATGAAAAAAATACCACATTCATGTCACAGAGAGCACCAAATAATAATCTGTAGCTGAAGAGGTGGACCATGTCTGAGCACTTAACCTGCTTTATATTTGCAAGATTGAATTGAGCATAACTTGAAGTTATGAGCTCTTTACTGTTGGTTAGGGGTTTTGCGGTATTATTTATATATTTTGGATTGTAATACAAGGGGTCCATTGAAAAGTCAGCACAGAGCAAAAGCCCTATCTTCAAATCAGTAATTCTAATCTCTCTTCAAGATACAGGGAAGAGAATGGAATATTGATTTCTCAAGAAATCATATATTAGGAAATGGGTGAGGTACTTCATTGGCAATGCTTCATGAAGTGCGTTCTGATCATCTTTGCTTTTGGATGCTACTTGTACCACAAATCCACCACTCTCTAACTGGGATGCTGTTCTGACAGGGTTTGAAAAGGAAACATTTTTTTCTGTTCAAATCATTTTCAGCATTTCAAGCCAAACAATTTATGTAGAGGAATAGGTCTCTGTTTAAAGAAACAGGAATAAATGCCTCATTATTGCATCTGGAATCTCACTTTAGTATGTTCTTTGTTTTGGAAGCAAGGCTATGAATTATGCTTATTTTATGACCTGACCAGTCATGAATTAAAGAGCTGTCTCATTTTGTCTCCATAGTTATGTGCCTTTCTTGTAGACTCTGAGTATGTTGTAATACTGTTTTCTTGTCCCAGACCAGTAAGGTTGAAAAGGAAAGAAATGAACCTGATTGAAGTTGCCGGTTGTCTTTTAGTTTGTTTTATTCTAGATACAGTTGAAACCAATTTCATTTCCCATTAGTGAAGAAAAAAAGCATCCAGTCTTACATACACTGACTTCACAAAGACAGACAGGTATGCTGCAGTTTGATTTCCTGGATCTCTCCCTGACTGAATGAAAAGGCATTGTCAGATGAGGCTGTAAAGCTAAATACCCCATTTGTAAACTGAAATGCCAGCATGGGATCAAATTGTTAAGAGTAGACAGCTTTTTTTAACTGTGATATTGCACAGGGTGTAGTAATGCAATAAAAATAGTAGCTTTGTGTTTTGGGTCTTTTTTTTTAAAGTGAATGTGATCTTCATATTGAAAAGTATTTAATTGGGAAGAAACTTCTGACACTGTCCTACACTTACAAATACCTTTCAAGCTAATGCTTTCTTATGAGCGACAGAAGCAGAAGTGTAAAATGCAGCCAGCCTTAACAACATAAGCCACTCTTCCATGAGTAACTTTAATTATTCATTGTCCACATATAGACTGATGTGTTGATATCACAGCACAAAATATTCTGACTTCTCCTAGACTTTTAGGACACTTCAAGGTGTGATTAGGGAAAGTAACAGTCAAGAGATTGAGCAAGTTATGACATATTGCTTGGAAATGACAAGCAAATGACTACTTTGCTGAGGAGAGAGAGATGTAGCTGCAAGCAAACATCCCCGTGCATATGGGAAAATGTAACTGACTATGTTTTGCTTGTGGAAAAAAAGTTATTTTTATTATTTTAATAGAAAGACAAGAATCTTACAGTATTATTTTGTATTAGTAAGTTAGCTTTTCTTCTCACATATTGAACTTTCTTTTATACATACCTGCATATGCTTTTTTTGGAGAACATGATAGAAAGTAAGTCTCTGTCAGGTAAAGGATTTTATTTTTGGGTGAACTTAGCAGATCAAAACAATTAATTATGAAGTTTTAAGTGCTCTTCTGCAGATGCTGTAAAAAGTATTTCCATAGCATAGTGCCATTCCTTCTATGCATTTTGCTAAAAAAATAAATTAAAAATCTAACCCAAAGCACCTCTACTATTTTAGAAATGTTGAGACATTTTAGTGTATTTTTAAATGCATGTGCAAGTGTGTACACAGATAAAAAATATTGATAAAGTTTTATGATTCTTAGTCGGCTGAATCATAACACCCTTAGCAACCCACTCTTTAGAAAGCTCAAATCTGAAAAATGGGCCCTGTTTAAGAAAGTCTGTATTTTTCCAACATTATCAATTGCTCAATACCATCTCTCCGTACAAATCCTGCCTCAATGTCATTCAATGTTGTATTACTGTGATGCATCATTAAATATTGAACCTTGATTATGTAAGTGCTGCAGTACTTTGTTTTGTTCATTGTACATAAAGAGTTGTGAAAGTTGGCGAGTAAGTTCCATAGTAGGGTAAGAAAGGACAGCAACACTTCTGATGCTGATCTTTTAGATAGAAGTTGCGTAGAAATTAAGAATTTGGCAATGTCTTATAGTACAATTTGCAGATCTTCAGAGAGCTACCCAGAACAAGCGGACAGAAGTACCTCAGTACTCTGAACTTTGTCCTTGTGAGCTAGGCAAGGAATTACTTCAGACACTGTAAATAGCAAGGTTAGCTGACTACGTGTACTTACACTCAAATTTTGATTCCTTAGACACTAAGCAGAAGTTTATTTTCTAATACTCTTCTGGATGCATTTTGGTTGTGTATAAGGCATTAGTAACTGTATGTAAGGTTGCCTCTGCAACTAGCTATTTGAAGCCATTAACAAGTTTAAGTGCAACTGCTGTCACCTGGGTGCCCATTTTATGTTTATAAACTTGCTTGTGAAGTGCTTGTGTAATTATATATGAAGTGTATACTTAGACAAACTTAGGGCTATCTGCTAAGTTTCTCAGCACATTGGAATGAAAGATTTTTGCGGAAAAATATGATTACTTTCAAAGGCAATTTCTGTCGCTTCTGTTGTTTACAGCAGACTTTTAAATTTGATCAAGGAAAAAACTCATGAACTAAAGAAGTGCCATTTTTTTGTTTCCTGAATTCAGTCTAGTTTAGTGGAATCATAAACCGTAGGACATCACAGTATTCTTTTTTTTATCTGCGTAATTGGCAACAGGCCAAACTAATAACTGAACTCAAACATTTTTAAAGATTCTTGTTCACATTGCTGCCAGAGCAGCTGTACAGCACAGGCTGCACTGTATTTGAGCTGCTGGAGCAGAGGGAAAGAGCGAGAAGGCACAGTCAAGGCTCTCTTCTCTACAGCCATACCTCTCCAGATGTGGTGCAGAGTCTTATCATTTTGCCCCATGTGGAGGGTCATAGAAAAAATAATTTTCACCCGCAGGATTGTTGTTGCAAATTCATATATTTGGTCTCAACGTAAAGTTGGAAATTTGTGCAATACAGCTAATAGGTCCAGTATCAAGTACTGGGGCTCTGCGGGGAACGTTGTAGTTGAATTAGCAAACCTGAAAATCTTTTTTCCTTTAAAACAAACAAATAGCAAAAGCCAGGGGTAAAAAAAAAATGCTGTAGCAGTTGTTTTAAAAGGAAACTGGAAAGCCAAGTTCTTGGATGTACTGCTTTGCCAGATTTGGCTGTGCAGCCATTTTTCATTTCCCCTTGGGTGAATGCATCGTGATGCAGCCTTCAATAACACGGTGTTGTCGTGTTTCTGCAGAGCACCTGCAACATTAATTGCATGGGCTGGACATGAGAAAGGACAAAATTATGTTAGTATGAACAGCTGCAATGTTTGAATGCTTGGTATAGCTACTTGCATATATTTTGATGTGTTCTTAGTGTGGATGCTGTTGGATGAATGTATAAGGGTGGGGGGTACATATGTGTGTATATATGTGCTCACTCACCTGTAATTCAGGAAATGAGGAGTTTTTTGTTGCTGTACAAGAAGAACTATCTGTTTCTCAGAAGGATGCTGTAGGGCCACCTTAAACACTTTAGTGCTGTAGATGTATGATTTTAAGCCCTGGGTAAAAGCTGACTGAATATGTCATAGACATGATTTGTCTTTGGATGTTAGCAGCATCTCTTATAAAGCACTCCACTCAATCTATGGAATGATATTAGTAGTGAATGTGGAGAATGCTCTTTTCCAGTAGCTTGAGGTGTACTTATATGAAGCTAGCTGGTGAGTGACATGGTAAATAAAATCCAGAGGAAAAATGATATACAGTTAAAGATGTATTTTAGTGACAGGCAATGCAGCAACAAAGGCAAACAGAAATAGAGCCTTGCAGTAGATTCATGGAAATAAGAAGAAAGCAGAAACAAATGCCTTCTAGAACTAATGGTCCCTTGAATGTTTTATCTGTTTTCCCAAATTAGACTAGAAAAGATTCATTTAACAGAAGAAAAGATAAATCTAGTTCATCTTCTATATTCCCCTCAGTACCCACACTTACAAAATGCATGTTAGGAATGGAATTGGTCCACTTGGAGAAAAAAGTATCACACACATATTAACTGTGTGTAGGTCTGCATTGGTGCAACATTATTTTCCCATCTAGATAGTTTAAACCACATCTTTCATATGCTTCTGACACTAATTCTAGCACTACAATTACATTAGTCTCTATAGCGGATCTCCTTTCCTGACAGTAGATTTCTCAGCAAATGAAAAATCATCCAGTCATTTCTCTCTAATTATGTGTGTCTCTAAATGCCTAATTATCATTGGGAACAAATTGCACGCTACAAAGATAATATTATGGAGAACTGTTAATCTGTTAAGATGCTACTTTTGAGTTTTGAGCAGCTGATGCAGCTGTTAAAACACAATTTTTGCCACCTGGACATATCATTACCATCTCATTGTAAAATACAGAAACAACTGATGGGAAGCCAGAATAGTGGACTTTGGTTCTCTAGGTGTTCTGCATGTCAAATAAAGAAGTGTATCTGTATGTCCTTCATAATCTACTCTTCTAGTCTTTAAACTACTTTGGCATTCTTAGATGGTGAGTCTGATGCAGCAATAAGTATTAAAATATTAATTTTTCTTTCAAGGTTATTTGGTTTGTTAATAGCTTGGTTTGCATTGTCCACATAACATGTGGCAACTCAGAATAACACAGTAGATGTGTGGAGCTTTCTTGCCAAATACAATCTGCATAGAAATTACATGTTTCTGTAGAATACTTGATAATTGTTCTTAGGTGGCCTAACTGTAATTAATGTGTAATGTGCACTTTGGCTAGAAAAGAGAAATTACCAGGTACATACGTCATGATTATTTCACCGTGCATTTCACAGTTGTGTTTTGTGGACATAGTAGTGCAGACTGCTGAGCATCCTCAGCTTCTCTTGAAGTCCATTAGTGATGACTATATCTGGAACCTGCTAGTCTCTGAGAAATACATAGTGACTGTACATAAAGCATAATTTATAGCTGATGCCTCCATACAAGTAATGCCACTGCTTGTTAATGATATAATCAAAAATTCTCAGCTCAAGGACATTCCTGAACATTAGAATTATAAATCTTTATTTGTAGCAAAACCTCCTTTTAGAGATGAAATTTTGGTTTTCTGTATATTCTTTTATTTTCATTTCAATTCTTCAGGCTACAAGCTTTTAAAGGAGACAAGTATGAAGTAGAGTCATTTCAGTATTAGAGGCAAACACAGCTGTATACACATTATTGGTGGTATTGATCTGCTAATCTGAAATCTGGAAAGGGGGGGGACTAAGTTGAGAGTCCAGTTCTAATTAGCAGTCATCATGCTGCCACCTCTTCTGTGTAATCAAATCAGCAAAATAATGACAATATGAAAGAGAGGTGCTTGAAGAAATCTAAGTTAGTGAGCCCCATTAATAATCTGATCTCACAGGAATACAACTAAAATTTATTCCCTATTTTACTTTCATGAAAAAGTTAATTAAACTAATCAGCACTTTAAGAACCACAGGAGAAATACTGTCCCCAATTCTGCTCATCTGTATACAGGCAGCCTTGAAATTGGAATGAGGATATAACGGTGCCATGTCCCTTGCCAGAATCTGCAGGCAAGTTGTAAGGATAGCTGTAAACATTGTGAACTGTCAGTCAGTCCCGATGGACTGGGATTCTGCATCTGTGGAGATGTTACAGGATTCATCATTTACTGCACCCAGAGACGCGCATTTGTTTTGTTCCTTTGCTCTTCTGTGATCTGTTCACAGTGGCATCTTAATCTTTATGTCCTCCCAACATAGTAGAGATTTGACAGGGGAACTATGAGTATTCCTTCCACTGTTGTGGAGACCTAGGTGGAAGAGCCTGAGGAGCTAGGCTTGGAATCTAACTTGGCCAGGGGTGGTGGACAGAAACCAGTGCATGAGTTGGTGAGCTAAGCAGGCTGAGAGAGCAATGCTCCAACTAAGACCAAGACAGACGGGAGGAGGAAAGAAAGGGTGTAGTTTAAAACTGCTGAAGGAGGTAGCTCAAATGAAAGGTCCCAGAGTTTGCACAAAGCAGCTGAGGAGCTGGTGTTGGAACACATGCTGTTCCTTCATCTCTTCTGTGAATGAGGTATGAGTCAAGGCATGGTAACACACACCAGAAGGCAGCAATGCCTTAAACCAGTGTAGCTGTGAGTGAACATCTCCTTACATCCAAGTTGGCTTTGAGGGAACTGGTTTCAAAGTCCAGCTTTATCTGGTAAATAGAGAAAGGGAGGTACTAAGCCTGTTTGATTTAGAGAAGCTGAGACACAGGAAGCAGAGGACCAGTACCTAAAAAGCACAATGCAATAATTTGACAGGTTTTATTCCAAGGAGAGATTCTTTAGCTAAAAGCCACAACTGTGAGCTAGATTGAAAAGCAAGAGGAACATGAAGGCTGTTTTGCAGTGATGACCAAATGGACTGGTATTACAGGTTAATGTAGTTTTTGTGGAATTTGATTCTTCCATGTTGGGATGCTTGCAAGGCAGTGTCTGTATCCAGCAGTCCAGCTGGGTTATTTGTGAGACTGTTTGCTTATTTGTATTATTTTGGTGCTGGGAAGCCCTAATCACGAGTCAAGCCTGCATTTTAGGCACTGAATAAACTCATAACAAAAGGCAGTTCCACCACCATAGAGGTTATAATCTAAGTATGAAACAAGAGACAACAGATGGGGCTAGACAGACGGGGGAGCATAAGGAAACAATGTGACAGTACCAGTCAGCCAAAAAGTCAGTGTTCAAAGGAAAGCAGCGAGCCAGCTATGAGTTTTCTATAAGCAACGTATCAAAGACAGGATCTGAAATGAGATAATTAAGATAGCTTTGCAGATGACTATAGGGCAGTCCATCTAAGAATGAGGCAGTTTGATGGGGAAGGGCTTTGGAAGTAAAGCCAAATATCTTGTGTTTTAAAGCATAGAAAGTAGGAAACCAGTAGAAAGGACACGGATAGTGGCAATATCACTGAAATTTTTAGATAAGTACATGGGATTTTTTCAGCATTCTGTATAGGTAGGGGTGGGCTAGAGCTGCATGCCTTTGATCTACTTCATAAGTGTGGAGCACCTTCCAAAGAATGCTCCTTCTTCTCATCCTTATCGAAGGATTTCACCCCCATTGTATCAGCAGACACCTCTTGGCCATGGACAATTTGATGAGATTCACTTCTGAGCACATGAAATCCTTTGTTTTTTCAAGGAAGTTACAAAATACTTCTATACTCCCAGAATTCAAAGGCTGCTGGAACAAAAGCCTGGATTTGGAAGTCAAATAAATTTCTTTTCTGAAGCACAACAGGAAAATAATCACAAGACCATGTTTGATCGCACTGGACAGTTGGTAAACAACTTGACAGCAATTTCATCATACGGTTACATTAGCTATTATTTTATATGCCAGTTGTATTTGGCAAATTACAATTTCCCTTTGAAAATGATCCTTGGAAAATAATACATGACATTTTAAAGAGCCATGATGCATACATGCAAGCCAATAAATGCAAGATAACTACATACAGCTGTATGGCATTAGCTGAGTTAGAAGAGCCTTTACTCTGAGATCTCTCACTTTGGTATTTCTGTATCCCATTGCTATATTAATAAAGTTCTCTGTATTTAAAGTGACAATTGCTTGTAAAAATATATGATAAGCTTTATGTTTGCTTTCAATTTCCGTGCTGTACATAGGGAAGATAAGAGCACTGAATATCTCTTAACAAAATGAAATGCTTCCATATAGCACCATTCTCCCCTTAAGATGTATAATATGAGCCCAAAAAGCATCTTTTGAAATAGTTTTATAGCTGAAATGGGATTTTAGTTTAGCTTAATTTGTGAATTGCCTGAAGCAAGAATTATCTTTAATGCTGTCTGCGTAAGGCTGCTCCCACAGCTGTTCTTAACCAATTCTATGTCAAAATAACCAGGAAATGTGTCTCATTCATCTGGAAGCTAGGTTTCTAATTTAAATTAACCAAAGTTTCCTTGATAGTCAACAGAAAGAATTGAAGCACCTGGAGAAGACATCCTGTCCTATTCCATTACAGGAGTTCAAAATAAAATTGTCTTTTAAATCACACTCTTGAGCTAGCCCTGCTCCTCTGATGTCTACAGAGGGAGGCTAGATGGTTAGCTTAGTCTGTGCATCTCACTCTAGGCAGCTGAAGTTGGATGAGATTAGAAACAACCTTTGAAACTGGGCTGAATTGCCTTTTTCAGCTGGTCGAATGTAGTAGGGTGATGCATTTAGCAGATGTATCTTTGACCTGCAAGTGTGGGAAGAATGTACAGAGAGCCTGAATAGAGCCAGGGTAGAATAGTCGCGTTAGTTACACAGCTGAAAGAATGGCCAGGCTTAGTAGTGACTACTAGTTTTAACAGGAATTCACCTTGAGAAACTCTAATGTTAGAGGTAATGAAAGAAAAATGTCATATATTGAGTGCTATGTAAATAATAATCGCACGTTATGATTCCTACATTAAGATAAAGCTTTACTTAAATGAGCAGTATCTTTTTGCACCACTGGATTGTTCTCATACCAACCTCTTCAGCCGTGAGGTCCTCACTGATCTGTATACTGAGCAGCATTCTGGACACTAGGTAACTGCTGGCGCCTTAGTGCAGCAGCATTTATGATGCTACAGACATCTGATCTGTGGAATGCCATTTGGGAACTTGCAGCAGTGTTTCATCATCTGCAACATACTTAATTCTTAGAGCTATTTACCAACTGCAAATGGATTTGACTGTCTGCGGGGAACATGGATCTGTCTTACCCACCCCCCCACCCATCACCTGTTTTACTACTTCCCCTGTTAAAAGTTGTGGTAGCCCTGTTGTTTGAAGGACTTTTATGTAGTTCGCAGAGCCTGTAAAATAAGCCTTTTTCATAAATCATGTTTTTAAAAGTGCTGCTCCAAGTGATTTGACATTTTTTCAAAAGATAAAAGTTTACGTGCTTGGAAATGATATCTCTAAGAAGTATGCACTTCATATTTTATTCATTTTGATAGCTTATGTTATGATACATTTGATAGATCCTGAAAGACACCATCAGTTTTAAAGGTACAGCCAATACACTTTCGTTAGTGATTAAAATGTGCCCCATAATGATCAGATGCCTCTGTCTATGCAAAGAGATTGTATTGACCTTATGGCATTTTTTTATTTTCTAACATTTTTGTTGCACAGTTTTGACCGGTGTTAAATAACATATTCCGGAAATGGAATATTTGACAAGCAATGGAAAGAAAGTAAAAAAGTAGCATTTTTAAAACTAACATTTTTGAAGCTGACAAGTACAAATTTTCTGAGATGGTGATCCTTAAAGAAAGCAGGTACAAGACAGTAATTATATATTTTTTTATCAAAGTTTCTTCTGAAAATTGCAGAAAAAAAGCCTGTATATATGTTTATATATAGTTCTAATACCAAATGCTACATATAACATCAATTAGGACAAGACAGAAAGAGAACCAGAACCTCAGAGAAACAAATTTGGGATTAACCCATTGCCTGTAGTACAGAACATCCATTAATAACAGCTGAAGATATGGCACATAGCTCTTCCGAAGGCTTCAACATTATCTTTTGTACTAAAATATGTTATAGAAGAAATTTTTTTTTTTTTCCTCATAATGGAACAAATTTCAAGGGCAGTGTGGAAATTGAATGACTTGAAAACAGGAATTAACCAGCAATCCTATTTAAAATAACATTCCTTACCAAAAAAAAAAAAAAAGCTCAATGAGATAATTTTTCAGCTAAAAAAAAAGAATTGAAATGCAATTACCAGGTGTGAAAGTTTAAACAGATATGTTAGTCTCTGACATCCTTCAACCAGTTTGGTGGATTACAAGGTGAGAGCAAGACCAACACGTAAGTATTGTCTGTGTACTGAGGTGCAGTACAAGCGAGAATGCAGTGTAGAGATAAGAGACTACTTAAAATCCTGCCAAGCAGTTCCTCTGGTTTTGCTCTATTTACACTAACCGATTCAGCAGTCAGAGCACAAAAGGATTTTTCTTTGTCTTGCAGAGAAATGATAGTTCTGAAATTTCATGAGAGCAATATGGTGATTTTTACTGATGCAGGAACCTCCTCGCTGCACTGTGTTGAGCTTCAGCAGGCACTGAGAATACAAGCAGTTGTTACTGTAGTTGTTTCACTGAATAATATAAAGTAGTTGTTTACAGGCACATTTTTAAACTGAGAAGAGATTTGAGTGTTTTATAGCTCTAAAAATGTTTTCAGTTCTGCCAGAGACTGTCTACATGTACAGTGTCTCACTAAAGATCTACTTTTCACATCCATTCTGTACCACGAGTGTCTCCTTTCCCCTTCTGTACCTACTAAATGTCACAAGAAATTTACTATGGCTGTATCCACTTACAATTCAGGCAATACCAAATTTGAGGTGTTTGGCTGGAGATATAATTTAATTATCTTTAATAGTCATTTTATTGAATAAATTTTCCTTACTGCAGTATTTGATTTTTAACACCTTCTCTAGGTGTCTCACCCTCAAAGAAATCATTAAGACCAACCCAGTGGAAAGTTGCTACCATGTAGATAAGAATTTTTTCATTCTTCTTGAGACTGTGGACAATGTACCATGGCCAATTTACAGTCAGCCACAATGTGCAGTCAAGAAGCATCTAATCTTGTTTTTGAAATGAACCATCTATGAATCTGTGAGTTTAAGGCAGGTAGTCATGGGAACCTTGTTCTTTCCAAAACCTTGCACCTAGAAAATCCACTGCCAGAAAACTTGCCTTGGGACAGTCCGACAACGGGAGGGACCTTGCTCTGCTCTGTTCAGAGCACTCCATAAACAGATGCCATTTCTGAAGTATCTATAATTTGGTCTCCCTACTAATGCTCCAGTATTAAGGTTTCTCCTAGGCAATTCATGAATTCCCTGTTTCTATTTAGCTATATCCATTAACAATATACTAATATGAGCCATCAAAGTGCACTGGCAGACCAAAAAGCCAACCTTATCCTGGGCTGCATCAAAAGATGTGTGGCCAGCAGGTCAAGGGAAGTGATACTGCCCCTCTACTGTGCTCTTGTGAGACCCCACCTGGAGTACTGCATCCCGCTCTGGCGCCCCCAACACAAGAAGGATATGAATCTATTGGAGAGGCTCCAGAGAAGGACCACAAAGGTGATCAGAGGGCTGGAGCACCTGTCCTGTAAGGACAGGCTGAGGGACTTGGGTGTGTTCAGCCTGGAGAAGAAAAGGCCTACAGGAAAGCTGGAGAGGGACTTTTTACAAGGGCATGTGGTGACAGGACAAGGGGCAATGGTTTTAAACTAGAGCAGGGTAGATTTAGATTAGACATTAGGAAGAAGTTCTTTATTATGAGGGTGGTGAGACACTGGAATGGGTTGCCCAGAGAACTTGTGGACACCTCATACCTGGAAGTGGTTAAGACCAGTCTGGATGAGACTCTGAGCAACCTGGTGTCCCTGCCCTTGGCAGGGGCATTGGAACTAGATGGTCTTTAAGGTCTTTTCCAACTCAAGCCATTCTGTGATTCTATGAATCTCTAATAGAACCCTGTTATATGTAGAGAGAGCACCACTTTTCCTTCTGTTTAGTTCAGATGTCCTTTTGCAGTGATTTATATTTCTTGTTTATTTATGCTCTGAAATAAAGTGTGGGAAAACAATACACATGAAATTATCTTAATGCTAAAAGCTGAAGTGTTTATAGTTGATAAATCTAAGTATACTGTATAATTAAACCAATTATTTCATCAAAAGATGCTTTTTAAAATTGTTTTGTAATTAGTGCCATTTAAATAGTTCTGTTATTTTACATGCATTTAATTTCTGTTTTGGTCTCTCCAAAGAACATTTTTCAAAGAAGGCAAAACAATTTAACATTTATAATTATAGTTTAAACAATTTGGGGTATGATGCATGATCAGATTAAAAGCCTAAAGTAAACCTTACTTTACTGGGATGGAAACACAGGAGAATAGAGTGTAGTGGATAACTCTATTCAAGGTTATGAACGTATCGGTATGCTAAAATATTTTTCCAATTTCTGTGATATTGTATCACTGTATATTTCCAGAAAGCTGAAAAAAAGAATTTCCCACTTGTAACACATACCTTACAAGTGCTTGCAGAAGAGCACAGTACTATTTTATATGTTGTAGATGTAACAGATCCTGCGTTGTGTTTGTAATACTGACTTCCCAGTCAGAGTTTATAAAGAACTTCACATCCTGGTCGTACATCTCTGGTCTAGACACTCTAGGTTTTAGCCTCAGTCTGTGAAAGACGTTTGCAAAGGGAATGTTTTCACATGCACAGTTGTATTAAGGCTGATGGAAAATTTGTTTGAAGCAAATGCCTGCTATGCTTGAGGGTCATTCTACGGTTCTGATGTTAAGTGTCCTAAAGCCTGTAGGCAGATGATCTCTTTCCACAGATATTTTTGTGGAAGATAACTGTAGGGAATGAAAAAGTCATGTGAATCTCCTAGAAATTTTATGAGATGCTACCATTAAAAGATAGATACTTCCCCATTGACAGGAAGGGTCTTTGTAAATTCCTCGAAACAGCCATGTAAAACTTTAAGCACACAGTGGATGCATTGACTTGGTGGTGAGCATTTGTGTACATATCTCCAGGAGGTGATTAACATGAGGGATATTTCTTAAGTCAAGAGGAACAGAGTCTGCCAGATAGGAACTTTAATCTGTTGTTTGAAGTCTTTGTTTCCTGTGCTATTTATGGAGTTTGAAGGGGCAACAGGTTCAGAAGTTACCATAAAACTAATTCTCAGTAGGATGACTATGAGACATTGGAGTCTGATCCAGTCAGCACATGTCATGTATGACACCAAGGCCCTGTCCTTTCATTTGGGACTGAACACCCACTTCTCTTCCCTGTTTTGCTCTGGCAGGTTGGAGGAAGACTTTTTTGAACAGCAACAATTCCCCTCAAAGCTCCCTTTTCAAAAGAAAGAAATGGAGTTCATCTGGCAATGTCTCTGCAGGTTGTTGAGTCCAGTGTTGAGGTTCACTGTATCTCTATTGCACACCTCCAAGGGAAGACAAAGAACGATCTAACAGGGACAAGTCTAGAGAGTGGAAGCTGTGTGCCAAAGTCCAGCAATCCTTTCATGCTGGAGACAGCAGAACCACAAAGAGGAGGCCTCATGCATCATTAATTTAACCATTCACTGAAAAACTTCAAAATATAATCAGGAGAGATTAGTCACGCAGAAAATGTCTAAAACTTAATTTCATTATAGCAGTAAGAACCACAATGTATGACTCTGTGTTCATTGTCTGGTTCCTGTACAGGGTTAGTACACTCCTGGCATGCAGTACAGGATTTTTTTAAGAGCAGAACAGGCAATAAGGATGAGGTATGTCTGAAGGACTACCATCCTACTGTTTTTTTGGTTTTTTTTAATTATTATTATTTTATTTTAAACAAAAATTGCAACTTCTTTTTTATATCTTTTAGTGTGTGTAAGCTTTTGCCCATAATTCCCCAAATCTAGGAAGACCTTTCTGTAGAAATATGTTTTCTACTACCTTTTCATCTGTGTTTTGTTCACTTTTAAGTTTTAACCCTTGGGCTTGTCCCTATTAAGGCACGAGGTTCATCAGGTCTATCTACATCCAGCTTGTAGTGCACCTCTAGGAGTTATTAGAAAACACGGTTGCAGTGTGAACACACAACTGACTTACTTCAAATTTTTTGTGACTGGAATGCAAGTAGATGGTGGTCTGATAATAGGTGATCCAAGATCCAAAGGTTTCACATAATCTGTGCATATTGTTTTAGATGTTTGACTAATTTGATCCCTAATGTTTACTTCTTAGAGCTTATGTCAAAAGGCAATTCATCCCATCTATAATGTTGATTCCTCTTTGGATGTGCCTCTCCACTGATTTTTTTGAATCTGATGTGATACCTTCCACACTTGGATGTTTCAGCTAAGTGCCTAAATGGGATGAATTTGAGACCTTTGTCCCCATTACAACATCTCAATCTACCTTGATCTGATGAATGTCTCTAATTTAAGGAGTCTGTTCCCACACATGTAAATGTACCTCTCTCCATCTTCGCTTCTTAATGTTCTCTCTCTTTCACACTTCCGTCTCTTCAATTTCTCTCATTTCAGAATATTCCCCAGTTGCCCCATGCTCAGCCTAGCTCCACCACTGCCTCTTTCTTCCCTGCACTATTAGCTCCATCTATCCCTGCCCTAGACTTCCCGCTATGCCCATTTCATCTCTGTTCCCTTTAACATTTTATCTATTTGAGACAAAGCATATTCTTCCTGCTCTTTTAAAGCACTGTACAAATTGATATATCTGTATGTATTTTCATAATTATCACAGTGCAGATTCAAATAATTCTATGCTTAATTCTCCTATTGTGATGCTCAGTTTATCCAAGATTCTTCCTTCTATTTAAGTGATGCTGTAGTGCAGTGTTTTGGTCAGAGAGCTTTGTTCTGTAATTGAGTAACAAATTATTATTTTCTTCTCATGTGTTCACTGAACTGTTTTTGCAGATCTTTCAGCTCAATTCATTATGATCAATTCGTGAAGCATTTGTTTCAATAATATTTTAATCTCTAGAACCATCTTTTGCATCAGTGACTTTTCATTGTTAATTGCTTTCTTGTCCCCTATTAAGGTGTTCTTGCAACTGCTTCATCCAAACTAAGCTCCCTGTCTACACACACAGTTTGAAAAGACTTCTCTACTTTCTGGGTAGTATAAACATTGTTACCTTCTTAATCCAGCGGTATGGATATTTTCCTCCCTTGGTGCTTACAAAAACTATACAGAATCACCTCTCAAAGGAATTTTAGAAATATCCTGAATTCCCCCCAGATACATGAGAATGGAAAAAACCAAACTTTTTTTACTATTTCATAGCACCAATTAAGAACCCCAGGGCACCTAGTCTATGCTGGATGTTTGTGAGTGAATTACCATCAATATTAATGATTTAAAAGGATATGCACTGACTGGGAGCACACCATCAACGTCTCATAGTCATCCTAGTGAGAATTAGTTTTATGATAACTTCTTCTGAACCTGTTGCTACTTCAAACTCCATAAATGGCCCAGGAAGCAAAGACTTCAAACAACAGCTTTAAATATGGCCTCAATTTTACATGTTGAAATAGCAAAATCAGGGGATGAGTTCAAGTGGTTCTCTCCCTTTTCAAAAATCAATCGGTTGTGAATTTATTATTTTAACACAGCTGAGAGAGAAAATACAGAAGGAATTCAGTAATGAAAAGCATTTGGGGGTTTTGACAGGTCTTGGCTGAAATGAAGTCCTTTGAGACCAGCATTTGGAGGCAGAGGTGAAAGTAGAAATTGGTTTACCTGAAGATCTCTGTATATGGAGTCTAAATTTTCAAGGGAGACTGCCTGCCAGTGTCAGGGCTTATCTTTTGACATATCCAGGCTGAAAGCTATCAAAATCTGGAAACTTCTTGACTTTTCATTGTAACTTCTATATATGTGATTTTCTACAGAAAACTTTGTTTGCACAGGTCCTAAAAGTTTCCCAGAAATTTGATGCTAATCATACAGTCTGCTCAAGACTACAAATCTTTTTTTTTTTTATCCTGTTATTCTGTGCTTTACTCTAAGCATAATCTATTTTTAAATAAGACTTATTCACTCAATCTGATATTATAACTAATTACATATATAACTAATAACTACACAATTCATTTAATTTTGCAACTCTTCGTTTATTAGTTTTCAGAAAAACTTGTCAAGTTCTCTCCAAAACCAAAAAAGTTGATTAATGTAGTCTTATTGCTCCAGAGATCTATGCAGCATTTATATTGACAATTTTAAATGTAAAATAGCATTTTTTTTTTTACTTGCGTTAGAACTGCAAGGACAATGTAGATAGGAAGGAGTGAGGTAGAATGTATTCTTTCTTGTAGATCGTTAATATAACTATTTACAAAGGTCTACTCAGCAGTGCTGTGTAGCAGGATGTCAAAAATGTTCTTTGAAACCTTTGAATTGCACAGTGTAACCAAGAGCTGATAGTGAGTTGCAGAATTTTTATTGCTTAGTAGGTGACTGCAGAGAAGAAAAATCTAGCTAAATTTTCATGTTCAGCCTGCCATTAAAACACTGTCGGTTAAGGAGGCCTGTGAACATGTTTCTCTTAACATGAAAATTTAAGCACAGAGAAAAGTTTTTGAGGTTGTAAGCTCTCTGATGCAGTGGTCGCATAATACACCCAGCACAGTGGGAGCTGTATCCCTGACTGGGAATAATAGAGGTTACAGGAGGATGTCTGAGTAAGAGTCATAGTAATTGCACCAAAAAAGAAAATTAAAAACTGGCAGGCTATTTTGAAGGGCCATTCTTTCTATGCATGCTGTAATATGTAACATACATAGAATACATTTGGGAGTATTTTTAAATATTCTTAACTGCATCTAACCCAGCAATGGAAATCTGGGTGATAAAATTAGCTGTGTTCCAGGGATTTTTCCCCAGCAGTCAGAGCATGCACAGAATTACACCATTATAAAATTGTATTTTCTTGCACTCATGCTTATAGATCTTTGTAAATCAGATTACTTGTTATATATTTATTTACGCATTCAGTATTTATTGTCTAAAAACATTAGCCATGTATATTTAAGGCACCAAAGGCAGAGCCAAGCCCTGAAGCTCTCAAAGCTGAGTCACATTAGATGGCACAGTGACGCACCATATTCATCCTGAATTGTGCAAACCAGAAGATATTGCTTGCATTTGACAATATTGGCAACGAAGTATGTTAACTCTCATGTGACCACTGGAATGCTGTGTGCTAGCTTTTGAAAACATAAAATGTAAGAAAAATGTGAAAACTCATAACTTCCTATCACACGTGACAACTGCTAGTGTGTTCTGCAGGAGTTAAAAGATGGATAAAAAGATACAATCCATAGCAAGGAGTAGCAGATGAACTGCATTCAAGACAAATAGATTCATGAAAATGCTGTGACATTTATTTTCAATATTAAAAATTCAAATGCAAGTGTTTAATATGTCTCACACACTTCAGTTCTTTCTGTAATTCTGGGACTGGCGCAGTATTGCCCCTAGTCATTTGGGGATTGCTTTTCCATCCGCTTTGATCACATTGTGCTCCTGCAATATTCCCACCAGTTATCCTACAAACTCTGATAACTGAATCTTGTTTAATCTGGCCTAGAAAATAAAACATCATGAAAGACACTTTCAAATAAAACTGCAGAGGAGGAAAAAAACAACCACCACTTAAAAAATGCTTATTAGCACCTTTAATTTAAACATTGGCATTTATGAGGGTTTAACCAAACCTCTCAAAAAATTGTAATATGTATATATACAATGCACAGCCAGTATCAAATCTTTTCTTTTCTACACAAAGAAAAACATTTATCATTCTGGTAACACAAGGGACAGAAAACAATGCCAATTCACAAATAAAACCTCTCATGATTTAATATTGTTGTTTTGTCCCCTGTGATCCTAAAATGATAAATATTGTACCTTCTTTTGTCAGTATCAGAAACACTTTCATATATGGAATAAAGGCTCATTCATTATATTCATACTGTGTTTTTTTCCAGATTGCTTTTTCCAAGCTTTTTCAGTATGCACCATACCAGTGATATTGTGGCAGCTTTCTTGTGATCATTCCACAGCTCCACAAATATGTGGATGTGTGATGATACCAGTTTTGTTTCTATTTATCACTATTTTATGTTATTATTATTTATATTCTTGAGGCTTTCAGAGGTGTCACTGTGTCTTGGGACCTTATTACATCAAGAACTGTACAAACATGTACTTAATCTAGCCTACACTGGAATTGTACATACCATGCAACAGTCCATCAGGTGTGGTCCTCTGTGAAGCCCACAGGCAAAGTCTCTTTGGCCTGTTACTTTTTTTCCCTGAAGGAGTGGAGAGGGTGACACCCCACAGAGGGAACAAGCTCTTTCCTCTAAGTACTTTCTGTGCTATTTGCTCCTGATAAGATGCTGTGAGGGGTCAATGCCTATGAAATTTATGCAGAACATGGTAGTCATCCCAGGTGAAATGTCTGTAGCTCCATCCTCATCCCATCTACCCAATAACAATCCATTATGGTTTTTGCCTAGTATTGTAATCTTTCAGTAACTCAAAGCATATCTTGTTTTCAAAATATTTCTACAAAACTAGTTGTCCTTTTCAAATAATCAGTACTCTAAATAGACATTATTTTCAGTGGGGAATACGCAAATATTAAGTACATTATGTTTTAAGAAGAGATGTCCTGGCGTCAGTGTGATGCCAAACCATCTCTCACTGAATGATGGCGTTAGGAAACTTAGTCATTGCACTAAACCTAGACAAACAAGCTAATCACTGTATTAGCATGCATTAGTTAATTTGTGTGTAGCAAGCTCAGTGTTTTAATACTGTTTTTCCTCCCTTGAAACATCTCTTGTCTTAATATTTAAACTGCCTTGGAAAGGTCAGTAAAAATTGATTTTGTAAATGAAAGCTCTAGAATATGACTTGTAAGGTGACTTATAAGTGTGAGAATTCTACTTTTTTAAGTCAGGTCTTTAATTTTGGGAGATAAATTTCTCTTCACAAGCTTTAGATCTCTTAACAGATTCATATATGGTTACGCATTTGTTTCATTAAAAAAATTCTCATTGTCCTGACCTAATGCAACTGCTGCTATGGACCAGAAGAGGCAAGTTTCAGGGCATTGGGCTGTTTTTACTTGGGTAACTGGAAAGACAAAGAGTGAAGTCAAATGAAAATTAAATGACTGCATCATAGATGGAGTGCTCAGTTGTCTAAATTACTGAGCATATGCAGCTTCAGCAGAGCACAGCAATGATGTACCTCACCCTAAAGGCTGTTTGTTCTTGCAAAAGCCTCTGGCCCTACTTTCCTCCCCTTGAAATCCATCTCAGTGGATCTGAAGAGGACTTAAACAATACTGCCTAAGCCTCTGTGGACCTTCAGCAGCTTCATGCACATCTCGCACTGGCACAAAGGATAGTTGTATCCTTGAGGCCATCCCAATGAGGAAAACACATTTCTGTCACTTTTGCAGAATGATTAGTGAAAGTACAGTTAAAGACATCAAAGATGAAAAGTTGCATAAAAATGTGCACTAGTTAAAACACAGCTCTTAAAATCTTGAAAGTAAATACTGTTCTTTAAGTACATGTGGGACTGAAACAGTGAAATAAGGCTAGTTGTACTTAGATTATTCACAATCTACTTCATCACTCTTAAAGAAATAATTAGATCATGGTTCAAATGTGAACAGTTATTTTTTTTTATCTCTCTTTGTAATAGTGGACATGTGTGTTTTTCTTGGAAAAGAATTGCACACTAAAATGTGAGTAGTCAGGAGAAGGACAAATAATATAAATTATTATTAAGACATTTGCAGCTTTTAAAACCTTCCATATCACCACCTCCTCACACTATTACTATCCAAGAAGATGAAAGAATGTGGAAGGGAATTAGTAACTAAAATCGGATTCACAAAGAGAATTACTGATTATTGGAAGTCCAGTTAGAGAAAAACAAATACTTTGTAAAGGTGGTTAAGTAGCACGGTGACTGAAGCTTAATGGAGTAAGAAGAAGCAAAAATAAGAATGCAAACTGAAGGGCTAATTGAAAGGAAGACAATGAAAAACAATGTACAAAAAAGTCAGGAATTCTGTATATTCTACTGACGTTATATTGTGTGCTTGTCCAGACAAGACAGAGCAAATAAAAATCAGCTCACAAGTTCACACTTCTGAACACAAGCCTTGCAGAGGTTTAGGTAAGTGCCTCTCATCTTTGACACTTCCCCTTTTAGGGGATAAACCTTCTATTACTGAGCTTCACATGTTGTCAAATCCCATTCCCACAACTGTTTCCCCACCCTCTCACCTTTTAAGATAGAGGTTAAAAAACCTGGTGCCCCACCTGTTATAAACAAGATGAAGTTTGCCACTATCTACTATTTCCATTCCTTGCACCCAAGCTTTCAGAAAGCTTTTGATGAACTAACCCTAAGCAGGAACTATGCTTTTCATTATCTCCTTTTTTCTACTCTTCATGAAAATCAATGTTTGCTTATGGCTGCTTCAGAGTCTCAAGTGAATGGTGTCTAATGGTATTGCTTTAAAGTTTTATATTTTATCTTTATAACTTAGGATAATTATTTATAGTTGCAAATCATAATGTAGCAGCATTATGAGAAACAGAATGGTGGATTGAACTGCAAAGGGAAGAGCAGATTCAGGGTTTATTGTATTATTATATTACAGAAGGCACTTCAGAGGCTACGGAAGAAAGCAACTCAAATTGTAGCAGTTCTCAGAAGCTGGGATAGTACAAAACAGATTTCATTCACAACACACTTTTGTATCATCATCATCACTGTATATATAGTCATTAAAGTATAATTGAAATATAGAAAAATCAGGAAATGAGAGAACTGAAGCCAAGTTTTTCACATGTGATCAAAAGCATATGGGGAAAAAATAGAGGGGGGAAAGGTCAGCAGTTACATAGAAAATAGAAGATTGAACATAATTTCTGCTTTTAAAAAACAGATGGGAGATTTAGCAAAATTGCAGTGAGGGAATTCTAATGTCCTGCTGAAGGTTTGTTTCTCCTTTATCACATAGTAAAAACTTTTTGAAATACATAAATGAAAACTATGACCTAATCACAATCTGGAAATAAAAAAAACCATCATGGCACTTTATACAACGCGTCAGTTTTTAACAAAAATCTTGTGAAGAACAATGCACAGAATTGCTCTGAAGTTTGCCTCTTGTCTCAAAGTACCATCCTGACATTGAAAAAAACAAGCAGAGTGTATCTCTTGCCACATCCTCTTCTCCCTGTTTTCATTTCTGCCACTTCTGACTCCTGTGACAGTGATGAGGAAGGGCTGCTGTAGTAATTTCTCAGTATCTGAAGGTTTGTTTTCATTAAGTGTATCTTCCTGGATCCAAGACTGCAGGGAAGTGGACTTTGAGAATTTCTGGACTGTATCTTTCACCTGGTATCTGCCTTTTGCTTTCACATCCATTTAGTAGCATGAATCCTGTTCAACAAAAAATGAGTGAGAGATTTTAATTTGTTGTATAAAAAGGTGTGCACATTAGGCTGTATATCAGATCTGATCCTGAGAGAAATATTTCACAGCTCCTATATCTCTTGTGGGTGTGGCTCCTAAAAGGAGAAACGCTGAACCTGAATTTGGTGCATCAGGAGGATCTTACTCAGGTTTTTCTGGGGCCATCTAGAAAAACTTTTTAAATGGCAAAAGTTGTATTTCGGTAATCTTGGTACCAAAACAGTTCTTTCAAATGTTTTTATATAGGATTGATAAATGAGATAATGAATACTACTCATTGGAGTGTGAATACACATAGAAAAAGCTGTGATTATATACTGTCAGTTTTCTAATTTTCCTTTCTGAACTAGGAGGCGTGCCCACGGCATATAATATATTTTCAGTGTTACACAGTTGTCGTATTACTAGCTCATAGTTTCAGGCATTTGCTCTGCCTGCGTATGTCACGCCAAAAGAAATGGTGTTCTGCTACTATCATTTTACTGATCTTTGTCCATACTAACTGTTCGGGACCAAGTGTATGTAATTCTTTATGAATATGAAGTATTTGAAGTGGAACCCTATTTCCATGCATTTTCACAGTAACCACATCTGTCATTTGTCTGTTAAAATCATAATATAGTGTTTTCAGTGTAATATAGAAGATTCTAGAAAGAATAAATGAATAGCTGTATAACTTACCTGTATATCATAGACTCATAGAATGTTTTGGGTTGGATGGGACCTTTAAAGGCCATTTAGTCCAATACCCCTGCGGTGAGCAGGGACATCTGCAAATAGATCAGGTTGTTCAGAGCCTCATCCAACCTGACCTGAAATGTTTCCAGGGATGGGGTATCTACCACTTCTCTGGTCAATCTGTGCCAGTGTTTCACCACCTTTACTGTAAAAAAAAATGTCCTATTTATACCTAGTCTAAGTCTAACCTCCTTTATCTTAAAACCATCACCCTTTCTCATGTTGCAACAAGCCCTGATAAAAAGGTCATACCCATCTTTCTCATTAGGCCCCTTTAAGTCCTGATAGGCCACAATAAGTTCTTCCCAGAACTGGAAACAGTACCCCAGGTGAGGTCTCTCCAGAATGGAGTAGAGAGACAAAGTCACCTCCCTCACCCTCTTGGCCACACTTCTTTTGATTCTGACCAGGATACAGTTGCCCTCACACGTTGCCAGCTCATGCTCAGCTTTTCATCCACCAGTACCCCCAAATCCTTCTCCACAGGCCTTCACTCAATCCCATCATGTCAATCCCCAGCCTGTATTGATACCGGGGGTAGCCCTGGCCCAGGTGCAGAACCTTGCACTTAGCTTTGTTGAACCTCATGAGGTTCACACCTGTTCATATACTGGAATCCCATTCAGAATTACATTCTTTCAGTGCTACCCAGGATCCTGGTAGGGTCAGTTGTATAAAATAGGTTTTTAAATGTTTCTTTTATGGTATGAGCTTTTCAGCCTTTTCACAAGCTTTTCTCCTATAATTAATAAAACCAATTTTCTGTATAAAGTGATGCTAGCTTTGCTGGTGTAGCCACCTTAATACTGACAGCTGGGCATGTGTGCCTTTTTTTTTTCCTTTTTCCTTTTTCTTGGGCATTAATAGATACCAAAACTACAAATACCCTTAAGTTAGAGATAGTAAGGACCCTGCATTTGTCACTTCAGTAAAATTTCAAAATATGGCTCAATTTATGGATACAGTTTCTATCCTGTTGACTTAATTCTCTGTTGTGCTTCCAAGGTTGTTTGTTTTGTCAGAGTGACTGCTGGCTATGTAGCTGAGGTTGTACTGAATGTCTTAATTGTGGAAATCAGCAAAATACTGAAAAACTGGCATTGTTATTTGGCCAGAACCAAATTACAAGCCAAACAGTGGTTAGAGTGATGATATATTGCAGCAATATGTTGGAAATGGAAAACGAGTCCAGTACTTTATCAACACTGGAAAGCAAAACTAGCGGTAGTGCATTATGGGAAAGCTCTGCAGATATCACGCTCTCTTCTGATTAAGCTGCAATCCTGTTGAAATTCTGGTGAACTCTAATAATTTGCCTGTATGAACACAGTCATCATGTTCTGGTTGAAATAAAAATTTTGACAGTTGAAAAAAAGTGCAGTGCCTGCAATATAAAGGTGCAAGAATGAGAAAAAGCATCTTTGAGGATTATTGCTCTGATCATCTTCTGTAAAAGTAAATGATAATTTAAGTAGTAATGTTTTATCTCCATTGAGGGTAGAATTGGCCCCTGTTGGGCCCTTAAACCTGTTGTCTTTAAGGTTCTGTGTTTTGTCTTGAGGAAAGTAGCAAAGCTGCAAATTTGACGATAAACGTTATCACCCGGATGGAACATTAGGGAGGTATTCACAACATCTAGATTTCACCTGGTGAGGTCAATCACCCCGAATTTCCTTTACAGACAGGAAGAGATCTGCTTTAAATCACCCCCTGCAAGTAAGGCCCCAGAGGCAAACCTGCAAGGAAGCAAACCCTGGTGAATACCTCTGCCCTTTCTCCTTCAAACTGTTCTCCTGATTGCTCAGTTGTGTTTGAACCTTGTCTCTGTTTCCCAGGTACTGGTGCACACATAAACACACACACGGAGATATTCTGATTACTTAATTGCATGAAATGATAGTTCAGCACCATATTAATGTGCTGATCACACTTGGTTTATATGAGCAATAAATCTCTTGTCTCACAGGTGTTCATCTTACTCACCATGTTTAGTAAGGCTTAGCTTTCATCACAGTGGTTAAAGAGTCCAACCTGCATGAATGGATCTGGATAAAAAGCTTTTAAAATGTTGTAACTGAAGCTCTCAATTTTTTAGGTTTCACGTCTTCACTTTTCTCTGATTGGCATGTATGATTCCAATAAAAGGAGATTGCTGAAGATAGAGACAGAGTAAAATAATGCTGTACAAGTAAGCTGAAGTGTACTGATCTAGAGCAGGCTTTTGCAATCCAAACGTGTCTAATTACTACAGAAAGGTTCATAAACCAACCCCAACCAGGCCACAGCTGTGATAGTGATTTCTAAACAAAACCAATTATAATTTCATTTGTATTTACCCAGGTATTGCTAAAAGAAAGTGAAAATGGTGCTTCTTCAGTACTCCAGGTAGATTTTTTTCTCTTTTACAGAAATGGGTTTACAAGACCAAATTAGATTCTGGCATGATTAATGCATCTCGCCAAATTCTTGCAGAGTAGCAAATTAGTTTATAGTGATTTTCTTGAAAACAAATTAAATGGCTGTACAACATCACAAGAATAGAGATGTTTTTCATAACATGTGGATAAACAATTCAATGGAAAGGAGATGTAATCAAACTGAAAATTTAGTAGTTAGTGTGGAAAAAAATACAAATGTTTCAAATATTACTGTCCATTATAGAAACGTGTGTAATTATTTGCATTATAACCCATGATGTGTAACATGCAGTGGGCAAGGATCAAGGAATTAATCTGCATGAGTCTTACACATACTTTAAGCAGCTTATTCCTTTTAGGTGTTTTTTAGGAGCCATCAGTTAAAAAAAGCAACCCCCTTATTTTGCTAATAATTTAAAATACCAATTATTTTGTGTATTACAACACACATTCATGTTCTTCATTAATAGTTATCTGAAAACGTTATATATCCTATAAAATTGCTTTTTTTCCCCTCTAAAATGTAAACATAATTTGCTACTAATACACATGTTTGAGTGTCCACAACTTGTATTCAAGAAATGCAGGGAAGAGAAAAATCTGATCATGTGCTTAATCATTAATTCAGTAATTACTTGTTGCTTATTTCTCAATGCAAAAGGAAAAAAAATTAACACAAAAATGTCCATCATTTTACATAGAATAAGTCATATTGAGAAAGGCAATGGAACAGTTAGGGGCATTCTCAGACTTCTGTAATTACCATTTGTGTTCCAAGGTCCAAAAAATTGCAATAATGGAATAGAATAATGGTCCAACGATAGATCACTTTGTTCCTTCTGCCAAGGTAAAACTTCTTAGGTAAAAACATCAAGATGCTTTAGTTCTCGTAGGTCTGCTATTCTGTGAGAAGAGTATGTTCCCTGACTAAATGTGATGCCTGCTTTATTAATTGAAATTTAGTATGGATAAGTATTGCAGCTTTAGGAGCCTGTTGTAATATTTAAAGTTACCCCAACAAGGGGTAGGATCTAAGAAATAGAAAATATGTCTAGTAAGATTAAGGTGTGCTTCACTCTTCAAATTTAAAGATTCTGTGGCAAAGCAAGGTGTCAGAGACCTACCTACATTTATTTGTAGAAAATGCATGTATTTGACTTTAATGGAAGTCTGTTTTCTGTACACCTAGATTTGGGTTACCCTTAACCAACAGGTTTAGGTTACAGACCAGTTTTATGCGGTTTATTTTTCATTCTCGCAATGTTTTACATTTCTTCATATTATTTTGTATTCCACTGTTTTCTCCCGAGTATGTGTTAATGACACTATTACCTTTGCTGTCCCTCCAATCTTGTCCAAGTATTTGATATTGCTTCCTCACCACCAAAGTGCATAGTCTTGCTGCTGCAGCAGCCTCTCCAAAACACCATCTTCCCTCTACCTCACTAAAACAAAAGACCTTGTACAGGATCTCTGCAGCTTATTTCTGAATTACTACCCCATTGAACAACTAGTGTCTTAACCATGTTTATTTCAGATCTTTTTCTTGACTATTATTTTTATCACAGAAATCATTTTAGTAGCTCCTTTTTCTATTGCCTCAAATTATTAATTTTCATGACCTGCCATGACTTACCATTCCCTGCCTGTCATCTCTTAGGCAGTTTCAGATGAGAGATCCTCTCCCAGTTCAGGTCAGCCATTATCTCAAGCTTCCTCTCCCACTTGTTAAGTTCATTTCTACTTCCAACTGTGCTACCTTCCCTGGGCAAGTTGCACAGGTCAGATGAGTGTACAGGTCTGACAACACAGTCCAGCTAAAAGCAATAATCTCTTGTTAGGTGCTTTTAAAAGTAATCAAGTAAAGGAGCAGCTGAGAGAACTGGGGTTGTTTATCCTGGAGAAAAGGAGGCTTAGGGGAGACCTTCTCACTCTCTACAACTACCTAAGAGGAGGTTGTAGGGACGCAGGTGTCAGTCTCATAAGTAACAAGTAATAGGACAAGAGGAAATGGCCTCAAGTTGTGCCAGTGGAGGTTTAAGTTGGACATTAGGAAAAATTTCTTCACCAAAAGGTTGTCAAGCCCTGGAATAGGCTGCCCAGGAAAGTGGTGGAGTCACCATTCCTGAAGGTGTTTAAGAGATGTATAGAAGTGGTACTAAGGGACATGGTCTAGAGTGGACTTGGTAGTGTTAGGTTAACAGGTGGATTTGAGGATCTTTTCCAATCTAAATGATTCTGATTCTTGTGTTCTAGGATGGCTTGCATTGAGAAAAGAGAGTGCGAGAAAAAAGGTTCAGTTGATCAACATCAGACTGCACCAATCCCACTGCCATAGTGTCTCCCACTCCTCAGTAGGTGCCCTTTCCCAGTACAGTGTTTGTTTGCCCAGATCAATGGACAAGATCTATCACAAAGTGCATAGTCAGTCTTTGCTGTCTCTTAGCCACTGGCAGGCTGGAGAGTTTAAAAGCACCAGATGTTGCACAGATCTGGATTGCAGACTAAACTACAGATACCTCACACTGAAAGGCAAGGGGAAACTGCTTGACCATATACCAAAAAAACCCACTACTGGCCTCTTGGAGCACAAATATTTCACAAAAATATGTAGGGCCATTTCCTTTTCAAAATGAGAAAAATTGGGAAAGGCTGAGCATGTTGTAAAAGATCCTTTATTGTATAGTCTGCACTTCTCACAAACTGACAGCAAGTAATTTATAAGTCAATTCTGGGAATAAGAGTTTCTTAGGCCCTTATAGATAGCTGTTATTACTAAATACCAAGGGTGTAATACAAAAGAGCATGACATCTCCCCTCTGCTAGTGTGTGGCTGTTTAATTCCATGCTATCATTATTTACTTTATTCTTGTTTATGGTTTAAGCTCTGTCTCATATTTTACTTATTTAATTAAGTTATATGCAAAAGAAAAGAAAAACATACCTCCTGGACTCTTGGCTGTCTTCCCATCTAGCAAAAATTATCACTGACAAAAAATAATGCGGTTACTTGCCCAAAGTAATTTCCTAGTTAGTTTAGTTTGTTAAATATATCTTTCTCATATTAAGAGCGGTGTCAACTTAAAATACATGTCCATGCACCAAACAGGAAGAGAAGCCCATAAAAAGACTTTGTGATTTTGAGGTGCTGTCAGCTTGTCCTTTTAAAAACCATCTAATTCAAATAAAAAAAATATTCAATATGACAGGTTATGAAGATACTTATTCTTCTTGGCAGTTGCTTATGATTGTTTTTTCTCTGTGACTGAGTCTGTGATCTCTGGATATTGTCTAGGCAACCCTGACAGACCAGGACCCTCAGATACACATGAAGGATTTGTCTATTTTCTGACTTTGAAATGAACTTAGCTCTGTAGTGAGATACAGTGTTTCCTCTAGCCATGTACAGCCCTGAACTTCAGATGACTCTTAATTTTTCTCCTGCAAAGTAGGCATTTGAGTATCAGGTTTGTACATGTTTAGTAGAAGGTTTTGTGGATCATGCTTCATTCTGGTTCCATTTTATGTGCCTTTTGGATATCTCCCAACACAACTTGATCTATAGCACAGGAGAGTGTGGAACAAATAACATTCTGGCCTTTTCAGTCATGAAAATTAATCATGAGTTAGTCCACTAGGAGAAAATTTGGTTGAGAAAACAGGAAAAGTGTAGGAAGTAACAGACAATTTTGTAAATTTTATCAAACAACTAAACTGAATAAGAATATTCCTGGTACAATGAGTCATAGAAAGTGAGAGAATTTTTCCAGTGGGTACTCAGAAACATTTGACTAGTAACAGCTTTTGTGAAAGTTATGTTCCTCCAGCATTATAGACACTATAGCTAACATGTATATTTCCTGGGAATAAATGTATGCAGTCCTAGTGTGCATCCCTAAAGGTTATGGTGAATGTGATCTGCTTCATCAAATTAAGAAATAGATAATACAAACCTAGATTATTAACAAGGTGGTTTTGTTTGTAAATGCCATTTATACACACATAACATACATTGTGTATATGCAAAACAGTTCTTTAGCAACTTGAAATAATCATGAATGACAGATCTCAATAAGAATCCCTACATGATAACTGGTAGTTTTATTGATGAGCATAATATTGTTTTCCCTGGCTTCACTGCGTGCTGTGGTCATCTCCATGAGGCACTACAGTCAGCAATTCTCACCACTTCGTATGTCTTCAAACCGCTTAGATCCCTTTCTACATATATTCATGGACATTGCATCTTCTACAAAGGAAAGGCTTTGAATAACAGATCCTTTATGATAAAAGGACTGTGTCCACTATTAGGTGAGCATGTACACCTGAGCATGTACATCTGGCTTTAAAGAATCCAGAAAATGAAGTAACACAAAGACTCCTGGGTTCTGAAGGGTGAAGCTATTACTTTAATAGTATAGCATTTACCCAGTCTTTTCTGTTTAAGCTCTCTGTATGACATCTGTCATTATATTTTCATTGCTTAAGGTCACCTTAAGAAATTACTATAATTTTGGTTAAAATGTCAAACTAATCTAATTGATCTACCTGAATTGTAGGTATTTTACTGTCTTCAGCTTTGTGAATATTCTGATTCTGCGTAACAATGAAAATGTGTAGACTTTAATCAAATGAAGACATCTATCCAAATGTTATCTCTGAATAATACATATTTAAATTGAAAAAAAATATTTCCGGTTACGCGCCTAACCATGAATCTGAGGTCATTCTTTGTTCCCTTACTATTAACAAAGGGGAGAGTAAGAACTCAATGCATTTCTCATTAAAATGAACAATAGAGGAGGAAAAAAGGCTTTCAATATGCATGCCAGCATGTAAGACTAACTTTTTCAATGTAAGGGTTTTTTCTACTTTGGGAGATAGTGTAGCCTTACATCAGTTCAAATGTAGCTGTATACAATCAGAGAAAAAATGTTTAAACATCCCAGCATGGGTATTTCCATTTAAATCTGATTACAGTGAAATAAAACTGTAGCTATTAAAGGTTTAGAAGAACTACAAATACAAGCAGTAAAAGAAGACAGTTAGTAAATGAGGTAGTAAAACATTTCAGCAGGGCAAACAGTTTATAGCACTCAGCCTTCCTGTAGCAGACTGTGCTATTCACTACAGACCCGTTGCATTGTTCCCTGAACTGCACTTAAACCCGCAATTAACCTTTCACGCCTAATGAAGCTGTTTTGCTGCAGAATTAAAATATATAGTACTGCCTGTTTATACAGAGACGGGGAGGAGAGCATCTCAAAATGAATGACTTTTTCAGATGCTTTTGTTCAAATGCAGAATTACAGCGCTGTTTGTATATAAATGGGGAATGCACTTTTCAAGGCAATCTCATTTGATGTGCTGTATTTTATTCCTGTACTTATTAATTGTTTTGCATAATTGTAAAAAAAAAAAAAAAAAAACCAAGACAAAATTCACACACCAGTAATTTTATGATTAGATACTTACTTCCTGAGAATAAACTATTACCATTTAACTTCCATTAGGAAAGACAATAGTTCTGCTAAACATAACCAAGTTCATATTGCTTTCTCTGGTAATTTTTCTCAATGTGGATACAATTATCTCTTACAAAAATATACTTTCCACTTACGTGTTTGACTGGACTCACTTCTTAATGATCCTTAAAACAAGCTAGAGGTTGTTTTAGCTGCATAGAACTAGGTCAAGTTATTTCTATAACATTTAGTAGAAAAACAAACTAAACTTAAAAATAGGTCCAGTTCTGCAGCTAGGCCTGAAATTCCAGAAATTAGATTATTAGAGGTGACCCATTGATTCTCCAATAATGCTTACTGATTCCACTGTTCCTTTCTGCCACCTCACTCAAGAGTCAGAAGCAACCAGAAACCATATACTGGTTTGGAAAACACCAGTTTGGATGGTAGATAGGATATTTAAATGGCAGCATTTGTGGAAGACAGGTAAACACAGTAACTTACAAACTGAGGTAATAGATGTAGAGCACTATACAATTTACAGTTCCAACTTTAATGACTGTAAATGTTGTCACATTTGTTGTTTAGATATGAAACCTGTAAAATAAAGGGACTGCTTTGGGTTTTTTTCTTTTAATGAATATTTAAGCCACAGCATTTTTATCAAATCTTCTGATGCATTTTGATGTAAATTCTGCTTTCTTGCAGCATCTGTGCATCAGCTTGACTTGGGAAATGAAATTCCTTTAGACTGCCAGTATGAAATAATGAATTGTTCCCCCAGTTAATTTTCTTGCTTTGATAACAAGAAACTATGCTAGGTGTAGAGAACATAAATGAATTTCATCAGGTGATTTGTATGACAGTTTGAAAAGTGATCTTCTGTAGTGACATGATTTTAATCGAACTCTAAGATAATGCCAGTATATCCCAATATGCAGCATTAGATTTGAAGGAAACACATCTTCCTTTTTGTTCCTTGTTATGTAAAGTGAGGTTAGCATCATACACCAAAGTATATTTTAAAAATATAAAAATGTCTTATAAAAAATAGAAAATCTGTTTTCCTAATAATATTCATTCCATTTAGCATATTCCCTAAGCCTAGGTGTTAAAGACAGTATAACATGTAAGCAACTATCAAAATATTATTTAGGTTTTATCCCTGAATTTGCTAATGCTAGATACTACTGATACTTTAAAGGTGCCTCAAAGATTTCAAAAATTTAATTTATCAAAGTCCAATTTAAGGCATCACTGGATCATGCCAAGAAATAGATGCGTATGTGAGATAAACAGCTTAATTAATCTTGGCTTTTACATATCCTGAAATGTAGCAATGATAATTGTACTTAGCATTTTACATTATAGTGCTGTGCATTTTCAAAAAGCTCTATGCACGTTAATTAATTCCTGCAGCATTTTTCTCAAGTAAGAAAGGTAGTGTTACAGTATGTAATAGCATAGATTTTTTTCAGGATACCAAAGACCTGAACCACATCTGACAGGGTATCATATACTAAGAGAGAAGCCTGCAGAAACTTGTGAGCAAAAGTTTTCTGTAACTTGTTGAAAGTTTTTTGAAACTTGCACATTTTTGCACATTTTCTTAACACATAAGTGCTGTAATGAGAGAATTAATTAAACATATTACAAAATTGGGTTCTGTAATAGATAAATCAAGTTTGATATTGGCCTGATTTAGAAAATAGAGACTGCCTGTTAAACATGGTGAAAAGTATTTTCAAAGGTTTCCTTGTGGAGTATTGTTATTGGTTAAAGATTAAGGCATATTGGGCAATATGGAGAACCAGCACCATCTTTACCTACATCAAGGGTTTATATAGATGTGCATTTGCAGTTAGGTGTCATGGTTTTATTGCATCCATGGGGTAGTAGAACATAAGAATGATGTGAATGCTTCTAATCCATTTCATTGCAATATTGCCTGTGTGAAATTAAAAATGCAGAGCTACCATGTATTTTGTTGTCAATCACAGTATTTCAGCAAGTCAGAAATTTCTAGCAAGTATGGAGTAGCAAGCAAATGGAAGAGTAAATTCTTACATGATTCTTTTCCTAGGCATGCCTGTCCATGCCCCCTGTAATACCCTGTTAAGATTATAATAGGTCATGAAATATCAACAACTTAATCAAAATGTGAAAAAGAAGAATTTTGGTGAGTTGACAATATTTTGAGTTTATCTAGGCCAACTCCATCACGGTTCACTCTCTGTTCACAATTCTATGCATTCTGGAAAGATACTTCCCTATCTTTTTGTTCATGGTAAATACTAACCTTTGAATATTCCCAAATTAGGGAGGCATATATATATACACAAAGGGAAATACTGAAGGATACAATTTTGTCTTAAATGTGGTCTCCATTTCTCTTTTGTTTTTGATTCTATATTTTCAACCATTTCTAAATGCAATGAACAAACACTTAATAAGAGGAAATCCATGTCTGGGACCTGCTGATCCACATAACCGAGCAAATGGCAATAAAGAGAGGTGATGCTAAGATCACACAACAAATCAGTAAGAGACTTAAATGGAACTCAGTTGTCCTTCTTTCCATTCTATTTTCTTAACTGCACACTTTTTCTTGTTCTGTTTCTTCACTGTTACCAGGTAGCACGTAAGACAGTGAGAACTTGTTGTCTAACTCTGAAATAAAACTGATCACTTCTGGGAAAGTACAAAAACTTAGCATGGAAGGAACCATCACACTGCACTGGAACTCTTCTCAGGATAGCTGGACATTAAATTTTGTTTTTCCTTTATTTATCTTACAGGTCTTGCAATTGCAAGTGCACTGATAGACATTTCACAACAGAAGCCTGCGGACTGTAAAGATAAGAGTTCAGGAGTCAGAAATCGAAAACATCATCTTTCAACACGTCAAGGAACTTGCGTCTGAGGTTCAAAAACTGAAATTGTATATTCTGTAATGTTTTCTTTTTAAATGGCTTCCATTGAAAGCTATACTACAGCCTCAGTTTTTATGGAGGCAAATCTATGAATGAACATATGAGGTACTGTGCTCTGTTATAGTCACACAGCCTACTATACCCCAAAGCAAAACGAACTTGTGGTATGTATGAGTATGTTTGGTGAGCTTTAAAAAAAGAGTGGATCCTAATACCAAGAAAATATGAAATAAATTACCTGCTATTCTTAATCCTGAACATATCCGAGCAGGGAAAATCCTTGAATAGAAATAGGAAATAACTGTACATTGTTTTGTAATGTAGAAGGAAATTGTATAATTGAAAACTAAGCAAATTCCAGAAAATTAAAGGACATTTTGTATAGCTTAATGTAACAATGAGAATTGTACAGTTCTCTCCTTGTAATCAGCATTAAGATTTCTTTCCAGCAAGCTGGAAGAGGATCATTTGAATTTAGGTGTTCTTTTATCATTGCCTGAAATAGGTAGTCAACTTTTGAATTTAGCATAGCTATAACCCAAGAACATCACATTTAATAAAAATGAAAGATAATGCCATTAAAAAGTTGATTTGAGCATTTCATTATTATTTTTCTTTACCTTGCAAAACCATCAGAAACATAATCTGGGCTGCAGCAGAGTGATGGGTGGGCTTTCATATTTATGTACCTAAGAGTCTATTCTGAATTCTGAATGATTTATTTGACAGAATGCATGTGAGTCCTCCATGCTAGCTAACTGATTAGCAAAATTAACAGAATATGGAAAAGCTTCTTTTGCAATAAAGTTTGGGATTTTTTTCCAAGAGTCTCCAAGATTGCAAATCTAAGGAGAGGTTAACTGACTGGTATTCTACCTGCTCCCATTTCACTATTGAAATTGGCTGGTATCTATATATTGTCCTGACCTCCAAGCAGAAGAAGTCAGCACTTTGACCCTTGTTTTTATAATAAAGTGTAGATGAATTTTTTTTTATTCCAGCTGCAGAATTTCATCTCATTCTCACTTTCACACCAGTTAAGGAATTACCCTGCATAACCAAGATTAAATGAATACGTATTTAGAAGTCCAGGTTGCTTCCAACGGTGGTTCTCAAATCCAACATCCAGTATGGAACCTCACACAATCAGTACTCGGCAACAAAAAGCCACTGAAAGAGTTTCCTTTCTATAGGACATTAGTCTTCTGGGGGCTCAGTCACCACAACTGATAACCCAGCAAACAGCTTTAATGGCCCTCAGTCTTTTTATTTACTCAAAATTCATGAATATACAAAAGAGTAAGAGAATGGAAAGGGGTAGGTAGCAGACATGTCATATTCTCATTTACACATTACACATTGACAACAGCGTAATATGAAAATAGTAGTTTTGTACAAGCTTGTTGAAAGTATAGTTTCTCTACTCCAAATTTGCCACCATACTAGTACAGGAGAGTGATACAGAGGTATAAATGCCTCATGTAATGATAGACTTTTGGTAAATATGAAAGATATAAAAAGATAATTGATGTTTACTACTATACCTGTATTTTTCATGTTCTTTTTATTTCAGGAAGATGATGACATTTTACTGTTTATAGTTGACTACATAGTTACTTGCATGCCATGGTGGTGCAGTAGCAGTAATAAAGCCCTGTTGTGAGTTGTGTTTATTTTGTAATGCCATTCATACATAGGAGTATTCAGCTTGATTTGGATGAGGACTCAATGTAAAAATAACTATAAAAAGGAACGATTGTACAGTATGTAGTTATATCTTATACAGGAATATTAGGTTGCATCTAACCATGACTGCTCTATTGTTTTGATAAATTATGCACTTATGAATTATGGTATAATTATTTCTTATGCTGGCATGATTGTTTCAGTATTTTCATATCTTAAAATAAGATTATTATCCTAAAACAATGTCATCACAATATTGTGACTTTTATTGCCTATTCTGACCTCAATTTCTTAAAACTTTAAAAATTCCTTTTTAAAGCTTCTGCTGGGAACTTTCAATCAGTGCTACTTAACGTAGTGAAAAAAATGGTCTTGTTTTCAAAACAACCCTTTCTGTCAGTTTTCATGTGAATATTCATGTGAATATAAACCAATAGAACTGGTTTATATGATGCATACACTTATGAAAAGGAAAGAACCACTTGTCTGGAATATAATCCAAACTCTGTATTATCCTCAACCTAAACATTTCACATAAGAAATTTACAGTGTGTGTTTTGTGAATGTACTGGAAACCCCATACACAGAAAGACCATGTACTCTTGTAGACCAGTTTTGACTGTACTGACTGCTAAAAGATTACATTCCTCCATATCTCAACCGGAGTTTGACAAATGCTTGAAAAGCAGGTATGAGTTTTGAAGGGATTAAAATACTTTATTGCAACACTGAAGATGGGCAAATAGCTATCAGACATTTTGTTGTGTTAAAAGTTAAAAATGTTATTTTTATTGTACAAGAAAAGCATGTTTGTCATGGAATCATTCAGCATTTTCATTCGCTCTGAGAATGTCTTTTTCTGAAGTAACTTTCTTTCCCGGGTTCCCTGCTTGCATGCAAATGAAAAAAGTCATATGATAAATAAATAAATAAATAAAAATGCTTATATGATGGCCACACTTAAATAACAGGTTTGCCAACACATTTCAAACCAAAGTTTCAGAATTACTTTTACCGCTTTCTATTTGAAAGGTATAAAAATAGCATAATATGTCTGATAACTACATTTTGTTAGTTGTTGGCAAATGCAAACTTTTTAATAATGACCACTATACATCAGTTGAGATGTTTTATCAACTGTCACATTATGATTGCTTCATGAAAAAGCCAATTTTTTTAAAAAGTCTGTTCTCCAGTCTAACTGTTGAACTCTTTCTTTGAGTCAGAAAATGTTGAATGGCCTGTTTTACCCCTAATGTGATATATGTTGGATGAAAAATAAACGACTAAGCACTGTTCTAAAAAGTGAGCCGCAGTGAAGTTTTGATTGTCAGGATTCCATCTCCAGCCCTTCAGTCTGGGGATTCTTGCGAGGGCAATTCTGCAACTATGAATTACTGTTCAAATTATGAGAGAGATTGGCTATGGTACCATGGGTTCACTACTTCAGTTCCTCTCTGTACTTGTATATTTATATAAAGTCCTGAAACTGCTTAAATCAAATTTGCGCCCATATAAAAAACACTATGAAATACAATGAATGGAAGCAAATATTCTAAAGTGGTTTTTTATATGGGCGCAAATTTGATTTATTCATTATTATTTGCTTCATTCCTGTGAAATACAATGAATTGCTAGTTTATTTCTACAAAAAAAAAAAAGATGGTTATCTGTGTATTGCCACTATTAAGATTATATCTAAAAAAATGGCCAAATCCTAGATATGTTAAGGCATGAAGATACAATTAATTAGAAACATTCAGATTCATCTGATTTGAGAATTTCATAGCTGATTGCTCTCTTCATAGTTTCAGTCCCCTCTCATCTTCACAAATGTCCAAACATTTGGACAAGTTCAAATTGGGATGTAGAATTTGTTATGTGAAAAGTCCTTGGCAATAATTATTTTCTAAGTAATTTAACGTAGCAAGCTGGAATCCTGATGGTAAGAATTTTAGTTTGGGATCACTCCAACAGATGCTCAGTCTTTATGCGTTATAACTTCCATAGTATTCATCTAAATTATAAAGTCATTATGTATCTAATTTCATTACCAGTTTTTTAAAAAGCATCTGAAAGGTTTCTTGACAATAAAGGAAAAGTCTCTGATAAAGGTAATTAACAATGTCTCTCTTTTTTTAAGCAAAGTTGTTCTATCTAGAATTCTTGACATTAAGGAGGAAAATCAGATCAATTAACTCTATCTTTTCAATTCTCTAAGGTACAGCATTACCTGAAATCCTGTAGGTTACTGTTATTTATTTTAGATCATCTCTAAAGAATGGAATACCTAAAGCTATTTTAGGTGCTTATAGCAAATAATAGCAAAACTACTGTTGCCTACAGGTGGCCAGAACTTTCTATATTCTCTTCAGCTGTACTTGCTTGTTAAATACTAACAAAGAGTATTTGGCAAAAACAGGCCATGCAGAGCCTGAGCTTTATAGCTCTGGGCTGTGTGTTGTTTCAGCTTTTACTTACTTAATGCTATCGCACTTTCAAAATGCCTATATTTCTACATGATTGCATATATGGTTATGTGTGGCCATTTATATGGCTACAAATATTTCTGATGTAAAAAATCATCACCTTGTATATGTAGTTGAACTTCTTCTGACCCTCTGAAACTTATTGTGAGGCTGAAAGGGAACTATTATTACCCCAGGCTTTCTTTCATTGATACTTCTTTGTTCAGGTGAGTTGAAGCTCAGTTAATGTTTTGGCAAAAAAACCATCTCTTTGCACCTCTCGATATGTTAAGAATTTCCTTTTTCTAAAATAAGAAAGCAAGGGTAGAAATGAAGAACAAAGAGGAAAAAACACAAACCAAACAACCCTCTTTAAAACATACAGGAAGAATATATATGTATGTGCATATGTATAGAATTATGTAGTTGGTTTTACAGCTGATCTAAATCTGAACATTTTCTCAGTTTCATTATATTGAACAGAATAAGGACTGTAACAGAATCAGGGACTATTTATTTGTATGCAAATGGTCATTTCTACAGAAATAAAATCTTAAATGTATTTATCCTTCTGAGTGGGGATATAGAAATCTGTTTGAAATATTGCATAGAGAAAGTTATCCATTATCAGTTGCTATCAGTTATTATCAGTGGCGTATCAGTATTTTCAGCATGTCCAGGACTAAGTGCATGAAGGGAGGCAAAAGTGTCTTCCAACATTTTATATCCTTTATTTTCTAGTATATTTTCCTGTAACAGTTTTTACATACTAAGGCCAGAGTTAATAAAGAAAGAATATGAATTTGGAGAGCATTGTTACTCATTTAAGAATAACTGCTTACCTTTTTATGGTATCATCAAAACAATGTTTAGCTATGTACTTTTCCAATTTTAGCAAATGCTTTTTGTCTAGAAAAAGATCTCTTATTACAAGAGGCAATAAAAGAATAAGATGGAGCTCTTCAAATATGCTTCCAGACATAGAAGAGATCTGAAACATCATATTCTGTTGAAGGTCTCATATTCCTTTCTAGGTCAGTATTTATCAAAAACCATTGTTATGACATGATTTTTAGCAGTTAATGTGAAGGCCAAATTACTTTTTCATGTGAAGTCCTAAAGCTCTTTTGTGATATTCAGTTGCAAAATATACTCGAGAAAAAATAAACATAGTTTTGGAACATAATGTTTAGGATAACCAATATTGAGGTTCTTATGGCAGAACTTTATGGAAATTGTCTGTGTCCTAAAGCTTTCTCTCAGGCATGAAATCTCTTAATATTCCTGCAAGCCTCCCACCTTCCCAAAGCACCAAATTTTCCAGTATAAAAATCTTTCTAAATGTATTAATGAAGGTAATTTTGTTTCTGTTTCTAAATAGATGGTTGGAATGTGGCAAATAATTTTTCTGTTTTGAGTGTCTTAACTGAATACTCAGGAATTATAACATTAACCTTACTAATGACATGGGAATATTGAAGATTAATTACTGCTCAGAGAGTACTTGGAGCTCTTTAGTGATGTAAAAATAACAGTCACTGTATGAGTGCTAAGTATATTGTAGTTACATTACTTAGTATCAGATTTATGTACTGGATGTTGCAGTTTTCTATACCACAATTTGAGGCATGATTTTAAAAAATTTAAAAAAAAAAATTCTGGCAGATATTAAATAATTTATACTCTGTGGCTTTTCACACAGTAGCTTTCATAAAATTTGCTCTCATTTTCTCCTGTTGAGGACATTTCCCTTTTGTTAGTAAATCATTTTACTAATCAACCTAAGTGATGCCTTTGATTAATCCGACTTCTCAGATGTCTGATTTTGTGTTATTTGTTCTTTGTTTTTCTTCTTCAAGTAGCCATTCTTTGTACAGTACCTGCTGCTTCATTCACAGTTGCATAGACCATAGGATCCCAAAGGTGCTCCCACTATTTTGATGTTCATTGAAGCCTGAAAATGTCAGTGATTGTACTGTTTTAGCCATGTTAAAGAATATAGGAGAAAAATGCATTTCCATGCCTTAATCCCTCATTTATAATAAATGGGCTCGAGATTTTACTCCATCTTCATGCTTCGTCTTCTTCATCACAACTAGCGACTATGCCTTCTTAAAAATGTTTTATGGGGTTATAAATTCTTCCAGTGTAGCTCAAAGGCCATGATATAGCATTGTAAGATTTCTTAAAATCTGCAAGTCTGCGCATTCATTCTGATTATAGTGTTATATATTATAAAATATCTCATGAAAATGTTTCATATTTGGTAGACCTCTTTTCCAGAATTCCCACTAGTGTTACTGAACTGTTCCTGCTTACTTCAAAAAAAAAAAAAAAAAAAAAAAGTAGTCTTCTGAGAGAGCTTTATATTTTTTAAGAAAAAGGCAGGCCCTGCACTGGCTTTTACACTGCAGTTATGGAAGCCACTTTCCATTGCTTTGAAACTTTTTCAAATGTCTGATATTAACAGAATTCTGTACAGCCCTTGGCTTTATTTACCTCCTCCTGCACTTAACAGTTCAATGGTAACCCTGTCAACACATGGTGCTGAGCTCTTCCCAAAGTGTCATAATTGCCTCTTGGATCTCTTCGGAACTGAACTCCAGAAACAACTTGGCTCCATCCCTCTGCACCTTCCCTCTTGGAAAATAAGTTTTTTCATTGTTCAGATTTGCAAGAAAATGATATGACATACATACTACCATCTCAGGCATTAACGTTCCTTCTCTGATCTATCCTCTATCATGCCAAGTACTGTCTTTTGCACTGGTTTTCTCTCTTGCATTTTCTTTTGATTCAATCTCATCATGAAGCCAATCCAGGTTCTGAAGGCATGCAGTCCTTGCTGCGTGTTGATTCTGATTCTTTTCCAAATTCTTTTCTTTTTCCTCTTGGAAGTATAGTGTTGGTTTCTGCAGCAGTCCTACTACTGTATCTCTGATAATCCTGCACTTAGTGTCAGCTTCATCTGCACACTTCATACAGGAATCTTCTAACACTTCAAACCTGTCCTTAGGTGCTACTCGGTGATTCCTGAATCCCTCATAATTTGTAAATTGCTTTTCTAGCGTGTATGTTGAATTTGGCTCTGCCGGAACGAGGCTATCTCCTATACAGCCCTTTACAGCTTTGATATCCAGCTGTTCCCCTGCAGTGCATTTTGGCTTCTTGCCATACGCGCTCAAAACTTTCCATGTCATCTGTTTCCACCCTTTCCTTAGACCTCTGCGGGCTTATCTGCTTTCCTAAGACGTCTTCAGGTGTTTTCTAAAATTTTATGCTGCTTTGTGAAGAAAGTGCCCTCAAATCCAAGCAATATTACTTTAATATGACCCCACTGTTTAGCCTGACAGAGTTTTTACAGTCAGCAGAGCTTTTGGAGTCACACATTTATCCAAGGTGTAGTGTGATATCAAGATCCAGGCAACTCTAGCAAGAGCAGGCATGCTAAACCATTGCCTGATTTCTGTAGTAATGTAGATCTGGGGGTTGTTTTGTCCAATACTTGGAAGGTGAGGAGGGAATGTTCGAGAAATTTAAATATTTTAAATTTATTAATTGTATTGCTGTATAGGTGTTCCTACCTTACTTAACCTGTTTGCTGTTTTATATGGTTCACCTCCCACTATGGCTCTCCTCGGCTCATCCAAAGGAAAACATAGCTTTAGGCTCTCTTTGCCAGTGAGACACTGATATCACCAATGGTAGACTTTATGTTATTTAGTTTATTTTATGAACTAATTATTTTTAAAAAGAGGCCTGTAAAATACTATGGCTCAATGGTAGTTCAAAACTGAAGTATTCAGAACTTGTGATTTACCCTCAACCTTCTGTTATAACAAACTGCCTTTGTTATAAAAATTACCAGCCTGAAAGGAGTGCTTTGAAGCTTGGTTGGCTTTTGCCTGCTTTGCAAAACGTTGCTTCGATGGCAAACATAGACTTGCAAAGGTTTATTTGTGTTCCTGTGACAATACAATGTGCAAGCAGTAGTTTTGCTGTCTGAGAAGATCAACTTGTTTGGTTTATAGACTCCAAAAATGAAGGTCAACAGGTAGGGCATCAGTAATTCTACCCATACAGATTATGATTTCAACAACAACAAGGCTGATATCACAAAACTCTAAATAAGTAAAGCTTAAATGAGTAAACAACATGACAATTTGCTTTCTGATTTCTCACTTGATCATTAGGAATGTGATAAACAGGTGAAGTTCTGTTTCACAGGAGGAGATACAAAATAAAGTGCTAACTCATGTTTACCCCAAATGGTACATTTCTGCTCATACACAACTATATGTGTGTGTCTCACCTATAGAAGTGTGTGTTGGGCTCAAGGTGTGTGTTCTTACTTGCATATATCTGTGATGTCTTTCCACATAAAGAGCCCAGTGTCCTCCAGGGGTGTGAGGAATTTTCCGTCTTTCCTTTTGAGTTTTACATAGACTGTAGCTACAATGGAGTTTTGGTTTATGAGTGGATACCATCCTTAGTTATCTAGGAGAAGAATGAGCCCTGATGATACATTTGAAATGTTCAGGCTTCCAGTTAGACAGAAAATCATGGCTCTGGATTGAAAAAGAATCAAGTGAAGTTGATCTTGCATAAGAGGTTGAATGTGCCACTCTTGTCCTCCAGGTGCCAGAGTACTAGGGCCAGAATGTAATATTTAGATCAAGTTCTTTACTTTATCTTAGAATCACACTTCTGAGTTATGTCAGCAAAAACTCAAGGATGACAGAGTAATGACACACGTTTATAGGAACTGGGAGCAAGCCCAAAGCTTTTCTGTGGTGTACGGACACCAAAGAATTACCTTCTCTTTTTTTTTCCCTTTTTTTGGGTTTTTTTGTTTGTTTGTTTTTTGGTGTTTTTTTTGTTTTGTTTTCTTTATTACTATGGTGTTTATATTTATTGGAGTCATCTTGTTATGTCAGCTGCATACACTGTATTACATTGCATTAGGGTTTCTCATGCCTAAGATTGTAAGGATACACTTGTACAGTGTTATGTAGTATGGTGCAGACCTCTCTGGCTAACTCTAGGTTAGTTACTCTGGGTACCAGAAGGGCATAGCTGCATCAGCACTATACTGCACCCCTGCTAATAGCTTATTGCTCTGCAGAGCTAATTAGCTCGCAAGAGAGCACAGGATGCTGGCACTGGTACAAGCCATCGTGTTCCCAGATAGCTCAGGTAGTTCTGCACAATGTTTAATTTTGCTGTCGAGTTCTGAAGTTAGCAACACTTGCTGAATTATCCTTAGTGCCAAAGCAATGTAAATAGCAGCCCCACTCCAGGAATACACTCAGTGCTATTGAGTGACATTTTTCTGCAGGGTTTCTTCTATGAGCTGGTGAAGCAAAACAAATGTTAAGATATTCATATTAGTAAGTATATCGTGCCCTTAAAAAAGTCAGTTACTCCTCCTATGAAGGCTGGCACTAACTGATCTGTGCAATCTGACTCATAGCTTAAAAAAACCAGCAGTCAGAAGAGCTGCATACAAAAGAACAAGCAACCAAAGAATAGCAAATATTCCTTGGATTCCTTTTGAGCCAGGTTTTATGAAAGTTTGTTGCCTGTTTGTCTGCTATTTCAAGCTGCACAGTTAGTCTCTGTACCTACATGTCTGACATTTTGTTAGGTATTTCTGTGTAAAACACTCCAGAAGTATTTAAATTTGTGTCAGTAATGAACAACTTTCTTTCTTTCTCAATGTTGTCATATGCAAAGCAAATTGAAAGCTATGATCAACATAATAAACTGAAACATCTATCTTTTCCAGTCAGCCATTACCTTGCCTTTGTTTTTTCTTCTTTTTTTTTTTTTTTTTTCCTCACTTTAGATAAACAATCTACAGTGTGTTTACTGAGTCTTGTACTGATATCCCTCAATGGTATAGGCGAGTCTGCTTTTATTCCAGCAGACACAGAGAGTAAGCCCACAGTGCACAGTGCATGCAAACCCCTTTGAAACCAAAGATTATTTGTTCTCAGACTGTTCTAAGGTAATTAAGGAGCATTGCATGTTTCTCAATTAATGATTCCTCATTCAGCTGGGAATCTTTGATGCTGATTTGTTTTAATCAGGACAGAGACTGCTAAAAAACTAAACAATTCAATGAAGAGGAACTAGGAATTTTTAATCAAGTGGAAAATATCTAAATGCTGTGAGGGACACATCCATCATAAGTTTTCACTTGTGCTCATTTAACTTTGTTCTTTCAGGTCTCATAAAATGATGCGTTAATCAATGTAAGAAGGTTTAAGATGAAGAACGTGCAGTATTTTTTCCTCCAGCTAATGTGAACATTTGTACAAAAACAAGAATCTGGAATGAGCTATGATATTAAGAAACATTCACCACTGGTTCTTCGTTATGCACTAAAGTTATAGCTTCATATTTTGGCAAACATTGTATAGGAAGTTGTCAATTGTTGTGGTCGTAGTATGCTGGAGAATCACTGGGGAAAAAAGGTGGGTTAGTGGTGGATAGGATAGTGTCCACTTTAATGTTGATTTTTAAATTAATTTGGTATCACATTACATGCATACATGGGCAAAGTGACTTTCTGTAATTTTCTGCACATGGAATTAGTATTTCAAATGCTGCAGCTCATGCTACATGATCACATGGTTTCTGAGTAGATCATGTGTATGCTTGATAAAATACTATTTTTTTTTCCCCTGAGTATTATATATGTGTTTTATTCCTAAGTACACTTATTTATAGCACTGAGGGAAAAGCAGTCCACAGTTCTGCCTCCTCCAGCTTCTTTACCATGATAGACTTTGCATCTTCCACCATGTAAATAGTACCAATGAGCATCTTCTACTACCATGATTTCAACAGAGCAGGGGGGCTTTCAAGTCTTGGCTTCGAGGGTTCTTCAGCCATCTGACAGAGTTAAAGCCATGAAGGACACCTATGTCCAAATCATAAATCATCCTGTATAAGTAGTAATTTAGCACCTGTTCAATTAAAGGCAAATTGTAGGTTTGTAGGTGCTAAGGAATTTCCACATCAGAAGGAGAGTCACTTAATCGTTTTGAGGTTTTTATTGTTGGGAAACATTCTCTGTTTGCTAGTTCTCACGTTACCTTCAGCGTATTCACAAGAACTGCTTTTAATGCATGAATTCTGTTTTGGACTGGCACCTAACTTCTAGTTCTGAATGAGTTCCTGGCAAAGTGCTGCGTACTAAGCTCTAAACAAGGCCAAAAATATACAAAGAGCCAAGAAATCTAAATGGCTTCCTGCCACCTTGCTCTTCTTCTTTATAACTGTGAACCGCTGTGTTTATATTGTAGTTCAGGAGTCCAAATCAACAGGAAAATCCTGCTAATATATTCCTAATGACCTATCTTGAGGATGAACTTTATGCAATTAAATAGCCACAAATGCTCAATTTCCTATATTTGGGGGGGGGGGGGTTGTTGTTGTTTGTTTGTTTTTGTTGTTTTTTAAGCAAGCTTAAATACACCACAGCTAAAAGTAGAATTCTCTATGTTAAATGATTCCTGTGCAAATGGAAGCACAGCTGTCTGAGTGTTTTCTATATGATGGCTTTTTTTTCCCCTCAAAAGCTGTCCGTACACTGTGAAACAGTTCAGATGCTTGAACTTATGCTAATTGAAAGATCAACATTTTTCTTTCTTCAGTGAGTACCCTGCTCTTTTCGTCTTCAAGATGGCTCTCCCATGTGCAAAAAATGAGCTGTAATTATGCCCAGCTCAAGGCAATCTCAGGATCCAAAATATCCTGCCAACCAGTGTGTTCTCAATCTGCCTTGTTAGTTCAAAAAATTGTGTATGTGCCTTTGCTACAGTCTCAAACCTGATAATGTCACATCATTGGGACAGGAAGCTTTCTCTGATCTTATCTGAAGTGACACTTGCAATTTCAAGTTCTAGCTTGATGAGATCACATTGTCAGGGCTCCACGTAAGTGTGATCTTTCCTGATTTGCAATTGTATCCGTTTTGAACGGTCTTTACACTGTTCGAGCAAAAACATATGATAATGTATTTTGTCAGATGCAAGGATAATGAAAGGGTGATTTCATGTTTCCACTTTTAGAAAATCCAATTCATGTGACTAAATTCAGTTTTCTTACCAGTTCCACCCCATCTGTCTAATTCTGTTTGCACCTGGAAACTCTAGTACCTGCAAAATATGAACATGTCAAGGTATGTCATCCTCTTTGTAAAACAGATGAACCTTATTACCTTTAAACCCCTATTAATTCCATGAAGCTCAGAGCTATAAAATGGTTTGCACCTGCTAGAGTTGTTAAAACATACATTATGCCTTAAGTAAAAATATTTAACATAGTGAAAGCTTGTAAAGTTGAAGAATACTTAAATACATACATTGTGTTATTGGCAATAAGAGAGTCTGTAATATTTAAAACCAGGAGACTCTGAAGTCACATTTCAAAAGTTCTTATTCATGATATTAATTTTCTTCAGATGTACAGCATATGGGAAGGAAAGAGCTGTTATGAGACCTGTATTTCCTTTTTTTGCCATATAGATTACTGAATCCTCTAACACCAAGTAAAAATAGAAGAGGGAAGAAATACCACATGTAGCTAACCTATTAAGACTTTAGGAGTTTCTGAACAAAACTCCAGTGGTAAGGTACAACGAATTAGACCTTGGTTCCCCATTTAATATGCATTGGCACAGAGCCCTACATGAATGGAGATGACCAAGAGAAAGAGCAAGTTTTGACCTCTCTTTTAATGATACCATGATAACGTTTATTTGCTTGGATTGTGGCAAATGGATCGTAGTAACAAGCACGACAAACTACAGCTATTTGATTAAACTACTACAAAGCCAATAAGTTTGTTTATTTATTTGTCCTTTTAAAGTAACAAAAAATTAAACGCAATAAGAATTTAGAGTATTTTACTCTTCTGAATAATAACATGAGCATGGAGTCTTGGTCCTGGAAGGCTGTAGAGTGGAATTACAGGGCTTTCTTGGCAAGCAGTGTTGAAATCCATACAAAACCTTTGACATTTTTATCTTTTCAGATGAATATTATTCCTAATTAGTCATGTCCAAGTCAGATGAAACACAATTTCTAGTTTATTAGAGTCATTCCAATATTCCAATAATAATTGTATCCCTCCTACTACAAGATTAGATAAAATACACAGTTTTGTTCTGTATCACGTTCTGATATATGACCCAGATAAATCACTAAAAATTAAACCCAAAGTGTTGCATTTGGACTTGACTAATCCTAGACAAATACTATTTCTTTAATAATGAAACCAAGCTGAAAATGCATTGTATTGTAAGGAAAGTGACAGTTCTGCCAAAACTCTACATAACTTGCAAGTTGCAGGCTCATGTGAGATTACTGTGTACTGTGCTGACTATAAAAAAAAAAGATAGGACAGAATTAGGTTATTGTGATATATATTAGGCCATTCCTGAGATGAGGGATGCATATGTAGTGCTGCCTGTGCATGTCCCTTCCAGAGACAAAGCGCTTTCCAAGTTTTGCTTGTGTTTTGGGGACAAAGCGGGCAGATGCCTCTCTCTATCCAATACATAGGATATTAAAAGTTTGTTTACTGAATATTATCTTGTTGTATTTATCGCAAAGCTACTCAGTTGAATGTGCTTGAAGGAGAAAGCTGTCTTACATTATTTCTAAGAGACTGGAATTCTTCTAGTTGCACAATATATTCTTATGCTGCTGTTCAAACTTTATGATTCAATAGTCTAAAATGTTATTAGACAGCAACAATAGCTTCCAATCTATTGCCTGGTCAGCTAGACTTTTATTGTTTAAAACAGCTTAACCTCCCCTACCTTTGTATACTGAATATAGAGCTTATTTCAAACCTCTTTAAGCTTTGACTGAAAGATGTATTTAGTAGATAGACTTCAAGAGTACTGTGACTGAAAATCTGCATCCTATGGAGACATTTGCAGTAATCTGTTCTTGGCCTAATGCTAGTTATTCTTTAGCAATGATCTGGAAGAAAATACAAAATATTTGCTGGTAAATACTGCAGATGATATAAAAATTAGTGGAGTGGTAAATAATGATGGTACAGCTCATTTCTATGTTTTGGATTTACATAATTCTGTGAGCTCATCTGAACAGTATGCATTTTAATACAGTCAAATGCAAAGTCATATGCCTGGGAACAAAGAATTCCAATCACACATACAGAATAGCAGAAAAGTACCCTTGAAATACAGTGATGCTGATGAAATTTAGAGTTTGAGATAGGTAGTGTCTGAATATGAGCTCCCAGTTCAATATAATGGCTAAGAGAAAAACATTAGCTTTGAATGGGTAAGCAGTGAATGTCAAGCAGGAGGGAGATGAGTTCATGGTATGACTGAGATAATTGCTAGCATTCCCTGTCCACACCTTGTTTTCCCACATTAAGAAAACAAGTCTGAAAAACAGAAAAGGTTCAGAGAGGAGTAAACGGATGATTCTGAGCTTGTGGGGGGAAAAAAAAAACAAACAAACCAACAGCATGTGATTTAAGAATATTAATCTACCTAATTTATCTGCGTAGGTTAATAGGTGAATTGAGAGCTATTTTATGATTATGAAGAAGTGTGAATACATCGCTAAAAAGGGTAACGGTATCTAGTGAATGGAAGGTGGAGCTAAAACCATATGGACTTAATATAAACCACGTAATGTTTTAAAACTGAGGGTAACTGATTACCAGAACAATTTATCTAGGATCAGAATAAATTTTCCCTCTCTAATTATCATTTTTGAAAAATGTACAATTGTTTAAACAGAAGTTAATTTAAAATAGATTATTGTAACAATCCCTTTGGTTTTACAATCCATTAAAGAGACATTACAAATCTCCAAATATGACCCAGAATGCAGATTTTTGTTTGAAGAAGAAAATGTTTACAAAATGAAAGACCTATAGGAATATGTGCTTGATTCATTTTAAATCTCCAAGAGAAGTATTTAAAAGAAGAAACCTCTAGTGATAGTTGTAACCCAAATATTATGCATCAGAATTTAAAAGGGAAAACCAGAAGAGCAGTGACATGAGTTTCTGTTAACTGTCTAAGCTGTCCCAAAATGCCAAAGAAAAATAACATAGGGGGAAGGTACTGCACTAAGAAAGGAATGCAGTAATGGCATAATTATTGTCATACTGCTTATGATACATATTGTTTACTGCCTTTTTTAACTTGCCACTGACTTTCTCTTTTTTTTTCCACTGAACTGTAACCAAGGTACTGACAGAAAAATATAGCCATTACATGAGAGATTTGATGAGATATTTTTTGAAATATTGGTATTATTGCTCTATATTTCTGTGGCTTGTCATGTGAAAGAAATGAAGAAAAATATTAGTGAGGCGTTATAAAATGTTTGACTGTAGCAATGCTCTGTACTAAGTCACGTGAAAGAACTGCTTCTGTTGCTGAAGACACACAAGGTAAAAGATAATAGTATGATAATGACATCAGAACGAGTCAAAGGATGAAGAAGTAATGAGAACAGACATACCAGAAGGATAAATAGGTGTGGTCATTCATTTCAGTTGAAGAGGCAAAAATGTAGATTCTGGCAAGATTCAGAGGACACGTAGAGGCTGAATATGATGCAATAGCTATGGCACAGACAGGAGTAGAACACATTTGGATAAGGCAAGAGAGAGGAGAAGCACTCTCCTTGCATTTATTCTTTTTTAGAGGGTAACACCTCATTGTGCTACAGGGTGAGCTCAGGGACAGAAAAAGAAAGAGCTGCCAAAAGGCAGACTGCTTTTGTCTGCTAGGTATAGCTTTTCAAAAACTGCTCACCTCAGTTGATTCAGGGTAATGTCTGCTTCAGAGCAAATGATAGTAGATGCAATGACTGAACTACTTGTGAAAGAAAGTGCTTAAGTACAGAAACTTTTGGAAGAGAAATTCCTGAGATTCAAACAGGAGCAGCAACAAGAGGGAGTTTATAATGTCATAGCTCTTCTCTTGCTTTAAAGCCATTATTAATACTGCCAGGTAACAGGAATGTGTGTAAAGTAGGGACAAGGATCTCAGCAGGGTGCCATAACAGACCTGAAAACCTAGTGAGTGCATATGTTGGGTTTATAGCATTGTTATGCATGAGACTCACCTAATAGTTTTTCTGGCTGAATACCTACAGGAATATAGTAATCCTAGAAATACAAGGAAAATGAGAGAATGTATATATATATATATATATATGTTTTAATGGCAAGGTTTTGAGCAGTGATGTGATAGAAACAAATATCCAAATATCTTCGACATTCTGATCAAAGACACCCAAAAGCAAAGAGTTCAGTTACTGAGTTTAAGCTCCCACATTTCAATTAACAACCAAAGAAATCTTTCCTCCTAGGATGAAGAGAAGTGAGTTACTGATGTAATTATACCAACGAGGAGGAAAAACTTAAAATACTACTTTTACCAACTGATTCTAGGAACCCATTTCTTTTCAATACCCAATTAAATGATTTTTCTTTTTCTATTTGCCAGGGCCTCAGTTCAGCAAAACATTTAAACGTTTGAGGTAACTTAGTCTATTCAATGAAACACACAGTTTCGTACTTACCCATATGTCCCGTTGACATTAAGCACATACTTAAAGTTAAGCACGTACTTAAAGTTAAGCACACAATTAAAGGCTTAGCTGAACTGTAGACTAAGCTCTTTAGAAAAGAAGTAAGTTGGAAGGAGAAAATGAGCAGGGATTTCTTTCTACTTAGTTGTGCTTTACAGGTAGATCTGTATTTAAAGAGTATGGAGTCTAGAAAAATATAGTTAATCCTAATTCCTCTTCCAGGAGTCTCTAGACAGAGCAAGCTGCAAAGGAAAACTGATGGGAAAATTAGGATTTTTAGGACTAGTACATTAAGTACCATCAATTCTACTCACCCAATTACCACATTTTGCCTAACCCTTGTTAGCTCTTCCTTGGGTGTGGTGGCCAGAGAGATCTGGAACTAAAGAGCCATTGCCAGCTGCCTGTCCAGTAACTCCAGGCCAAAACTAAATCTTTGGTGGCATTTTAAAGACACTGGTATTTCTGGAAAGGACATCACAGTAGTATACAATCAGGAAAGTAAAGCAGTGTAATATGCTTCCCTTTAGACTGTGAAATTTTTAAATAAGTTCCATCTTGTACTGGTCTCTCACTTCTCAGGGTTCTTATTTAGACTTGTTTGAGATGCAGGCCCATCACCATGGTTAGACAGTAAAGCTCATAATTTAGAGCATTAAACTGTTGTTGCAACTCTTGAAAAGTGTTTGGAAGAGATGGTAATTTTCCTTTTTGAACTGTCAGGCACTTTTCTCCTAGATTCCCTAAACCATGGATTGATATCTAAGTGTACACGTTTGTTACCTTTAGACCTCACACCATTCTTGTAACCATTTATGATTACTGTTATTAATTTTTCTCACATATAGCTTGGGTTTCATATAACCTACAAGTCCTTTCTTGTAAAAAAACAGCATTACTTACATACGCATTTCTAATTCATTAAATAAAAGATTCCAATAGAATCTTTATGCTACAGTTGGATTCAGATAAATCGTCTTTTCAGCACTGCTGTGAGTACAAGTGACATTTTTGAACCAAAACTTAATAGAGAGCGACTGGAATAGCTGACTCCTGATTTTTTGTGGAGATAAAATGAAACTTCAGGCTTCAGACAGTCCTATCATTGATTTTAGTCTTTTATCTGCCATGAAAACATCCCCCTCAAAAATCATTTAGCTGTGGATTTAGCAAAAACAGAAAGCAGATTTTGTCTGTTTTCAAGCTACCCCAGTAATACAGTTATCTGACTTTATTAGGGCATACAGATGCTAGTTGGAGAACAAACCCACTTCTAAGCTTACTTAACCCATTTCTTACCCTGAAAGGAAAAAATATATTTAGTGTGTATCCTTGGCATGTCACATTGAAAGAACTTAGTGCTGAGAACAAAACAGGAAGCAAAAAAGAGCAGAAGGAATAAGTTCAATGAGGTGTCTGCCAACCCATAGCTCAAAATCATGGGTTCCCAGCAGCTTCATGTGTGCCGTTACATGTAGACTTGCTGCTGAACATGTAATACAGTCCTCCCCTTCCTCCTGACATTCAACCTCCTATCATGTTTACTTGAGCATAACTGGTATTGCAAACTTCATAGAAGCACTTGATCACCTGTTTCCCGTAGGTTGCCGAGAGTTACCAGATCCTGGGATAGGCATGTGTGTATGGCCTACAACAGCGAAGGACAAGCCAGGAGAGGAAGACTGGCCAGAAACTCTGTCCTCACTGATGGGTGCTGTCAATATTACTCTAGAGGTGCCTTGTGTCTCCTGGAGCACATATCTGGCTGGCTTGTGCCCCCTGCACTGTGACCTACAGGACCCAGCTGTCATTGTGTCAGCCCACTTCACCTGCATTCCTTTACTCTGTGGGACTCCTCGTAAGTTAGTAAACTGTTGGTAATTCTCAGGCTGTGCAAACTCTTGAGGTAAGGCTGTGGAGCAAGGCTGTCAGTCTCTTGTGAGTCCAATGGCATGCTCTGCTTGGCAGAAGTACAGTGGTATGTAAGCTACCTGTGTACTCTAATCCCCACATGGGCTCAAAAAGTGCTACTTGTGAAACCATGGTCTAGAACACCTTATCTTTAGACTGAAAATCCTGTGGATAGTGCCTGTGGCCATGTGAAGCCTGCACCTGAAACTGAACCTGTGGGTACTTCCCATTCTTGGACACCCTTCCACTCGTGCAATCAGTCTTTCAGAGCAGCACTCCTGGACTGCAGTCTCTAAGTTGCCCATCTTGGTGGTTTAGTGTGGTGGAATAATCCTATTAAAAAGGACAAGAGTATGTGTTCTGCTTGTGTCATGGAGTACGTGAAGGTGCATGCTACTAAAGGTGTGTGCTTCGATTGTGCAGGCCTTATTAATCAGTCTTGTCAGATATATAGTGGTAGCATGGAAGCCTTAGAGTATGGAACATGAAGATTTCACATATGAGTACCTTGGCCAGGTCTTTTCCTTCCTTACCAGGGGCATCCAGGCCAGAGTGCTTTTCCAAAAGTCTTAGAGTACTGATGAAGAAGAGTGTGGGATGTCAGAGATCTGAACTGCACAAATGGAAGCACTGCAACAGGATGATGTGGACAATGCCAGGTAGCTTCTGCATTGCACCGCAGGCTTGTAGGTCTGTTCCTGAATGACTCTACATTCCGGAGAGGACCTTCAACATGCAGATTTTGCAGGTGCCTAGTTTCAGAATTTGAGGAGATTCAAGCAGCTGAATGAATTTATGGATGCTCGGTATGATAACAAGGGAACAAGATAAAAGCTTCTCTCTTGTTCAAGATGAACACAGGAGGGAAGGAGGGAGGAAACAGAATTTGCTTATGAATGCATAGTAAAGCCTGAAGCAAGTGTACTGGATGAAGGAGCAGAGAATCTATTTGCATTAGCTTAGCTGTGTGTGGTTATGTTTGTCTAGTAATTGGGCAACTAAAACCTTTGGGAAGTCTTTCCCTAAGAGCAAGTTAAATGAAAGGCAGCAGTTACAGAACGAATGTGTGCAGAGGTGCAGAGAGCTCCGAGGAGGAGGAGGGTAGAGGCTGGGTTTGTCAGCAATCTGTGGAGTGAGGTGGGAATCTGCTGTTCTTTATTTAAATGTCTGATCCCACTGTGGAAATTCTTCACTGCTATTAAAAAAAAAAAAAAACAAACCAACAACATGCAGTGGGGACTGAATTGAATTGCCTGGTTACTGAAGAGGAGAAAATGTGGGCTCTATTGGAAACAATGTTAACAAGGTGATAGCTCACAAACCTGCCCCTGGCTTTTTCTTGGTAGGGTCCTGATCCTCGAAGTTGCTCCATGTGGAAGCAGATTAGAGGAAATCAAGTTCTCCATGGTGACCTTTGCTATCAGCACCAATTGGATGGTGCCTTTGTTTATCGCGCAGTATGGCCCACTGTGTACATCTCGCCCTTTTCCCAGAGCTTCACTAAAGCCAGCTGGTAGTGTTGGCATATTTGCCTCTTTGCAAAAGGTAAAATGTTGAGGAAGCCAACTATTGCTTTCATTTTGATAAAAATTTAATTGTACATTCTGCACTAAATGTAACAGAGCTCTTTTGCTGTCTGTCCCTGTGCATGCATCTCTTGCAAACCACGGCTTACTGCAACTCTCTTCACAGTGCCTAGCAGCTGGTCCTGCGAACAAAGAGGCTTATTGAGCACTTCTTGATGCTGGGCACTGCTCTGGTGGCTGAAGCAGAGAGAACCACAGGATGATTCAGTGTTTGTTGATTCCCCCCCCCCCCCACTGTACTATACACTGTCCTGAGCTTGAACCCCAGCTTTCAGAGCTGCAGTTCAGCTAACCCATGTAACACACTAGGACAGCTGCTGGTTGTAGCTTTGAACAGTTACAGCACCGTGGGCTCAAGGTCGCCTCCAAAAATCACCCATGGATGATCCCCATGTCCCCTTGGGGAGATGTATACCCATTATTTCTCATCTCTCTCCTGTATCTGCAGAGTGCAAGGACAAGGAAGCAGCGAGAGCCGAGTGCACAGCTCCCTCCTCCCCTCTTCGCAGAGCACAAACTGCTTCTGGCTTGCCCATGCCATTTTGTTTTGGTTTGGTTTGTTTTCCCCTCATCTAACCCCTTACAAAAAAATTACTGAAGAGCTGTAAATCCTAGGGGCTAGCCATCCTGCTCAGTGCTTTGTTGCAGCCCGTACTGGCCTGGTGCAGAGAAGCCTCTGTGCTGTGTGCCGTATGTGGCAGATCCCAGAGCTGTGCAATGCTGAGATCATCCCGGGGATGCGAAAATAACAGCCAGGCAGTGGAGATCTCTGACAGCCACCACATCACACCAAAACTGGTAGGGGGAGAGTGCCCGTGAAAGGAAGTCACATGTACAATTTAATGTGGGGTGTTTGTTTTGTTTTTTCTAGGATAGATATGCGGTTTCCATGGACACCCGTTTTTATCTTATAGTATGTTTCCTTTTGTTAAATATGCATAACCAGGCTTGCTCAGGATCTGAAGTCTGGTGTTTGATTTTCTTTACATTGTCACTAGGGAATTACTAATAGGCAAGCAGATTTCTGAAGACATTTAGGACAGTTTTACCTTCCTGTCTGTTATCAAAGATGGCTTAACCCTTAGGAAGCCAGACAGATATAGGGAAAGGGCAAAGAATACAGGGAAGGCAAACTCTGGCACATAGTATGAAAGGCTCATCTTCCCCAGCACAGCCAATTTTTCCACTGGATCAGTCATTTCTTTCATCAGGCTTTTCCCACCATCTAGTCCTCTTGTTTTGCCTTTCTCCTTAGCCTTGATAGCAGGAAATACTTTTTACTAATAGAAGTTGATTGCCATGGGAGGTGTTGTCCATGGGACTTGAGAGCTTGTGACTGCATGGGGAACAGGTAAGTGAAGAAAGAAAGACCGCTGTTTAAGTGCAGAGGATTTGGGAGGTTTTTTTATTATTTTATTTTGGAGACATCTTGATTTAGAAGAGGAACTTTTTAAAAGAGAAAAGGCCTTTTCTTTTTTTCTTCGGATAGCCTGGGAAGTACAATGATGTCTTCCTATGGTGTCCTACTTCAGAAAGCCTGAGTAACACTGAACTTAATACAGTGCATAACCAAAGAGAAAAGTAGGTGTGTAGGGAGGCAGGGAATTTTTTTGAGTTTACTTAAATTTTAGTGCAGAATTATTTCTTTTGGCTTGATGATGAGAAAAAAGCCATAGGTGCAGACAATTTTCTGAAATTTTCCTACTGTTTTCCAGTTAATACCAAAGCTCAGTGTTCTGAGTATCTTCAACTTAAGGTACAGTATTCTTATATGATCTGCCCTTCACTTAGCTTATACTACAGATGAGTGATTATGAAAAGTTATCTCGTCCATATGGAAACTTAGCCTTGGCCACAGAAAGGGGGGAAAGCAAAGAACAACTAAAATATCTTGATTCACATGATGGTATTTTATATACCTGCGTAAAGTCAAAGGAGAAAAAAATGCTTAATGTTCCCTTTATTAAAAATAAAAAATTAAAATCCAGATCCCTTCTTTAAAGTAATTTATTCTTTGATGTTCAGGAGCAACAACTGGTGCCAAATTCAGCAAGTTTATTAAAAGCTATTGACCCCACATCATTCTGTGTTCAGGTCCCCACCTGGTCATCTGGTTCAGATTCATACTGCTTTTTACGTTATTGCAGCCATCTGGAATCAGAGGACATATATTTCTCTGTCAAGTTTAATGGTGAGAACATTGTCAGTGTCTCACTGATATGCTATTTAGAAAAGAGAAGGTGAAAAACTCAGGATTATTCTATCAACTTCACTTTACTCTTCCCATTTAAAAGGAAGTTTATAGGGCAGGTTCCCCACAAATGTCATCACTTATATCTGCTTATACTGCAAAGTTTTCTACCTGAAAGGTCTCGTGAAGTTTTTATCCATTAGCTCCTTCTTTATCAGGTCCATTTTATATTATCTTGGACACTGTGCCGAGCAGCAAACTATGAAAGCCAAGAAGCAGAGCAAAGGGCAGGTGGTACCGAGGCTGATGCAGAAGGAGGTGACTCATTTGGCATTTTATCCTGATCAGATTACTACATTTAATTTAGACATCGGAATCTGACGTCTTCTGACACTTCTCATGGCAGACAGGAGGAGAGGTGGCTGAGGGGAGAAAATGTTGTACAAAGCTCTGAGATGCAGCAGGGTGGAAAAGATTTGTTGACATTCTTTTGTATCATTACACTGGCAAATACATAATAATTGCTTTGTAGCACAAGTATAGAGTCTCTTGGCTGTGACTAGGAGGCAGGTTACACTGAGTTCAGTGCGTATCCTTTCTGGTAGAGCAGATCAGGCCTGAAAATGCATCTATGGAGATTGCATAACTGTCTTCATGAGGGGCATGGTCAAAGAAATTGAGTTGTATGAGGTCCTGTTGGCCTCAGTTCCTTCTCTCTTATGTAGCAAGTCCAAGATTGTAGTGAAAGTCTGTGCCCTAGCCAGTTTATGACTATGTCCCTTAAAGTCCTGTTATTAATCAGTGTTAGTTTATTGCCTGAATGTAAGTCAAGTAGTTCTTCAATAAAGTGGAAATGGATTCTGCATCAGGAAACCTTGAATTCCTTATCCCAGCACTACTGATGAGAGCATGAAAAGTACTTAGGTATGTTTTTTATCCTTTTATCTGTGCCTAGGTAAATGCACACACCTGTTGCTTACCTGCCTTGGGGAGCTCACTTGTGCATCCTCCTTTTACCATCACTGTCCTGCTGTCTTGTGGAAGGCAGGGAATCAGAATTAGCAATTAACATTTTTTCACTAAAGTGCCTTTAGATGAGATTTTTTAGCTGAAGCCTCTCCAGCGATAATGATTTCCAGAAGGGCTGACTGCCCAGCAGGGCTAGTGATAACCTGCCGCCAAAGTACTAAGAAGTGCTTCGATTAGCACAGCTCGCTGCAGTGCTTAGTGTAGACACAGTCTTGAGTTACTTTTCACACCAATCTTCTTTGGCATGGAAGGTGGTAGGGAGCTACATTGCTTAAGGCATGCAGGCATGGTAATATATGTAGTTTTCATGGCGAACAGGGATCTACATCAATGTTCCCACTCTACGAAGGTGGTCTGTTGTCTAAAAGCTGCCAGTCCTGCATGTGATTAGTCAGCCCTGCTGCTGGACTCTGCAGATTAATGTGTTGCTCTTCTCCCATTATATCCCTTCTCCACAAGGCAGTCTATCTCTTGCATCAGTAATGACCAGCTGCAGAGCCTCAGGGTTTTCTCTAGCTACTTTTAACTGATCTAGCAGTTCTTATTTTTTCCATGCTTTGCCCTTTCCTTGATTGGTAAATTCCCCAATGGCTTTAATCAAGCTGTGTTGAGCCCAGCAGTTCTGGCAAGTTTTCTTTTGTTTTAATAAAAGGTGAGTTTGTTCCCCAGGCAGGTTCTGCCAGCTCAATTTCAACTATTGCACATTTGTCTTTAAAAAAGGGGCCTCCCATCTCACGACCATAGGCAATACAATATCCTAGGTGAAATCCTGCAACTTGGCCTTTCCCCTGCAAATGAAAAAGAGACTTTTCCCTCCTACTTCACTGAGGTGACAGGTTTTCCTGGTGCATTCTTCATTCACAGCTTCAGGCTAATGGACACCAAGGGTTTAGTTGTGCAGCTGATGTTCAGCCCAGCATCAGACCTCAGATGGCCAGTTGGGCTCTTCTTAATTAATATCTTGAAAATTATGATGTTTGAACCTGAAAAGCCCAAGTTAGATATCCCTGGGTTCTCACTGCCTGTCTCAGTTCCCTGCATCTCCCTTTTTCAGGCACTTGATCAAAGCTGGGAGAAGTGTTTTGAGTAAATGGACTCTGGAAAAATTACACCTAGAAAGGGGAGAGCAAAACCAGTTACAACTGTGGCCAACATAGGCAAGTGAATTTGGTTAGGATTCTTAATTTTATTATTTCAAGCTCTTCTTGGGATATTACCCTTGCAGCAGCTCCTAATATTTATAAGGAGAGACGCTGCTTATGCAACTGTAGGGCAGGTGAGGGGAATCCCAAATAACTCATGAGAAGCTAAAGCAGTAAAGACTATCTCACTCCTGAGTATCCCTGACACTTGTTCTCCCTCTAACATATGTTGTTCCTTCTGTCAAGGTTAATTTAAAAACCATTCTCAGATACTATATATATATTTTTAAGCTTCCAGCTATCAGTAAAGACAGAAAAATTCAAAGGTAAGGCTAATTTATAAGGAATACTTCCAAAATTTAGACACTGGAAGTGTGAAAACTGATATTAAAAGCATCTCTGTAATGCATCTAACCCCGTATAAATAGACATGCAATGAAAAGTCAAGATGGGTACAATGTGGGGCTGTTTCTGGCAGGAGAAATCAAAATTGAAATGTTGAACCAAATGGTGTGAGAAATCATCAAATTTTATAAAATGCAGTAATTTATTTATTTCTGTGGAATATGACCCAAAATCTGTCATTCTTTAAACACTGAATGTAGAAAGCAGGTGATGGCTAATTAACAAAGGTAGGATTTAGCTACCACCCTCCTCTCATTCAGTACGTTATTGATTAGAAATAGTCAACACAAGATGGAGGTCCAGATTTAGCTTCTTTCCCTGCTTGATGGACATAGAAACCACCTCCCAGGAGAAGCAGCTGCCTGGTGCCATGTGCTGAGCCTGTCCCACTTGGGGGAGCATCCCCAGGAAGAGTGAGGAAGGAAGGGAGAGCAGGCGAACCATGGAGTAACACCCAGGATTTTCAGCTGGGAAGCGGAACTGCCTCAAAGGTCTTGCTCCACTTACTATATGCATGGACAGTGCCAGAGGACAAATTATCTCATGTACTAGGAGGGATGTATGAACACTTAAAACAAGGCCATACCAGGATGGGCTAAATCAGATCCTGTGCTCATTTCCCTTAGACATCACTGCAATTCTAGATATGCGATTCAAGCAATAGACACCAAATTTCTTGTTGCTCACCATTCCCTAATGTCTTGCTAAGCAGGAAGGCAGAAAAATGAGGGAACAGCTGCAATGGTCTGCCTTGACTGAAAAGACAACATGCAAATCCTGGCAGGGTGGGAGATGGCATGCTGCTTTCTGCTGAGAAGTGGACCTCAGTAAAATTTAATTGAGTGGGTCTGCATTAAACTGCTGGGTAAAAGATAGCAAAACCATCTACAGTCTCTTCTGAGAGTCCTGACTCTATTTTTTTCTTAGATGAAACCATTAGGAAATTTGACCTTAAATCAGAAATAGTTTCTGGACAACAGAAAATGTGGGTTTTTTGGTGTATTTATTATTGGCTTAAAAAAATATGTTTACCCAGCACCACAGCAATACAAATAGCTTTTACCTCCATTACAAACAGGCTTATTTAATCTATCAGTGATGTACTTTAAATCTCACATTTCTGTTACAAACAGGTTTGTTTTATCAGTGACTTACTTTAAATCTTGTACTCCAGTTCTGCCAACCCTAATTTTCTTTATGACCATATGCAGACAGAAAAAAAGTAGGTGCTCTATACTCCATGTTTCCAGTCAAAAAAACACTGCACTTGGCAAAATTTCCTTCCATTCTCTGTACAGAACAGAATGAAAAGGAGTTACTGGGACAATTCCTGAGGCTTTCCAGCCTTGGAGAAGGGACAACTGGGGGCAACCGGTTAAGTTAGTGAGCCCTGCTTATAGCAAGTGAGACAGGGAGGATCTCATGCCTAAGCCACCATGTGGGGCTTCAATGACTCTAATGCTCCCCCTGCATGGACCACCAATTACACAAATGTCATTAGACATGGAATGCAGCGTGTCTGCATAAATAAACCTCCCAGGCTCCGCTCAGGAAATTGTTGCACTTACTTTCCAAGCAGCACAAAGATTAGTGCGGTGATGAAGCTGTGCACTTAGCATTGAAGACATGAAAGTATGCAGTCAATTATAAAAGGAAAGCTCTGTGGTGCGCAAATAATTGGTACAACTATAGCGGCTCTTCTGTGTGGAATATATCCCTAGCGTGTTGCTGCAGCCTTCCTACACAACCCAAGAAAAGTAACTGATTAGGAAAAATAAACACACCTTACAAAGTAACTGTGAACGGAACAAAGATGGGGAGTTAGGGGTTAGCAGTGGGGTACATATTAATTAATATTTTGAAAGCCCCAGCTATGAATTTCCATACTTTGAGATAGTTGAGGTTCTTTTAAGTACAGCCAGAGCTCAGAATACTCTGAGTGGTTAATGGCTGTGGTGATCATTAGCTCTGGGCACCCAGTGAGTGTTAGAAACAAATAAAGACATAGTTTATGTTCAGAAGTATTTACAATCTGAATTGAAATAGGGCTCAGCGAGCGGAAATGATGAGCAAACAAAATACAAGAGAGAGTTTTGGTAGTGCTCCAACAATTCAGTGAGACTATTCTAAATTGCAGGTTGCTGTGGTGTTGCTGCATCACCTGTCTCCATTCATTCTCCATAATGCAGCTTTGCCAGAGGTAGTACCCAAGGTTTCTCCTCACAGAATTTCAAGGGTATGAAATTCAGGAGAAGCCACATAAACCATACTGACATCATGCCCTCAAATCTTTGAATTGGTTGATCTAATTTAGTCACTTAGGCCACAGTCATTTCAGGGTATACACAGCCTGCCAGAGAACAAGTTACTTTAAAAACCCTTGTGGGTTTGATTCACATCAATATCTCTCCTGACAGCTCCGTGAGCCCATCACACTCTCTTCATCCCTTCATGTGTCTCTTGAGTGCCCAATTTCCCTCTCGTCGGTCAGCGAGGTAAAAGGACTGTGGATAAGCAGGTTCTGGAGGATGCTCTATCTGAAGTCTTCCCAGTGGCAATGCCTGGCAGGCAGCGCCAGAGCTGGCCATGAGAGTGCTCCAGCTCCTCTCAGGAGCTGCTGTAATGGCACTGCCCCTCTGCAGAGCTACCTACTGTTTGAAGAGGAGGAGGAAATTGCCTCCACAGAACTGAGGGCCCCCCTGGTGTATCATTCATGCGGTTCTGCATTTAGCACGGAGGATTTCACTACCTAGATGAGATTTGGGGAAAGTCTCAGTGATAAGCAGAGCAGTGCTTAATTACAGCTATATCCAGAGAGTGTAAGTAAGTTCCACATCCCATGACTCATGTGTTATGCGTCTCATTATTTGGCTAAGTTTAAAACTGGTTAAAACCCAAAACGACTCACATTAGCTCTTGCTTCAAGAAGCAGAGGAACATAAGGAATATTTAAACAGTGTTCAGTATCCAGTATTAAGCTGAGTTTAAATAGGATTGTGTGTCTCAATGCTAGGCAGCCTTTTCCATGTCTGTTTAGGCTTGAAGTGGAGCATGCATAACACAGACAAGAAATTTAGCCAATATTAAAAAAGATTCAAATGACTTTTCAAAGGAACTCTAGCTGTACACATAGTCTTTTGCATTTTGGATGATCCATCTGGCAAATCATTAGAAGGCTGGAAAAAAGGAAAAGGGGCACTGAGTAACAAGATGGTATGCATTTATTAGACACAGTGAGTTATCAGTCTATTATCTCACTGAGTTTTCCTCTCTCTCTCACACTCCTTGTTTTTGGGGTATATAATTTTGTCTACTGTTATAATCTTGAGGGGATTTTGTGTCGTCTCTGGTATGTCTTCTGTTTTTTAGATCTCATTCATTACCCCTCCATCCTTCATTTAGCGGCAAGTTCTGTCTATTCCAGGCCAGCAGGATGTGTTGGAGCTTGAATGGTTTCAGTGACATTTTCCATGTAACTTATTGGCCATGTCCTCTTTGGTGGTAACTGTGGAGAGCCCCTGGGCTAGTTCATACTGATTACTTCTCTTCAGGAGCAGAACCTGGGCAAGCTGGAGGGGGGCGAGGCGGCTCTGTCAAGTCATCCCGGCTCCCAGGTAGCGCAGCAAGATTTGGTCCATTTTTGTCTTCCTCTAGTGCTTGTGATAAATAAGCAGCACCTTTTCCTGAGCTGCCCCAGTGCTGTGGAGGTAAGAAGAGGTTACGAACAGAAGTCCTATTTCCTTACACAGCATGGAAGTAACACTCAACATCTAGTTGCTAAGGAACAAAGTTCCTCCAAAGGAATAATGAACAATGGAGAAGCCAAAAATACTATTAGAAACTATTTGGCAATATGCCGTGTTTTTACTTTGTCTCAAGCCTTCATCTTATTATTGCCATGATAAAGGTGTAGAGCGCAGGATAAAATGATGGAATGGGCAAGGAATACAGATCATTTGTTTCCTGTTCTATGTCACTGCTTTGCAGAGAGGACGTTCCTGCAGGGGACTTGTGCTTCATTTTTCAAGTTCTGTGTCAATCTTCTAAAGAAGATATCTGTTGATCATGCTCAAGTTTATCTAGGGAGTATATCTATCTCAGCAGAGAGAAAAAGAATTCATTTTTTAGATCTGCCCGTCAGAACAAACATCTGTCCTTACAGTGAGGAAAAATGATGGGTTCCATATCCATATCATCTGTGGCAAGTTATCCCCAAGGAAGGCTTGAGTCTCACTGTTAACATGATCTGCAAGAGAAATAGTGGTATGCAGTAGTAGGAAGAATCACTTTCCTTAAACAAAGAATATTTATCCCTAAAATTTCTGATTTATATTCTTTCTCACTGCTGGGAGAATTTTACACCATCCCAATAAAAACCTTCATTTTGTTGTCTGCACTACTGTTCAGGTTTAAAGAAATGGAGTACAGTTTCTGAAAGCAAGAGATCTTGTGAGCTGCATGAGACTACAGACTGCAAGGACACACCTTCTGTCTTTGAGTCCGAGCTGTAGATTTTGGCTTTCAGGTCTTCTCAAGACGTTTAGGACAATAGAGTCTCTTTAAAAAGTAAGTAAGAGCTTGAAGTAAGAGAACAAAGCCTATCATGTCAAGTGGCAGAATACAGGAGTAGAGGAATAGAGGCTATAGACTTTGGTGAAGACACAAGAAGGAGAAAGACAAAATGAATGATAATCAGGTTGCCATGAGTTTTATGACCTGTACAAGCTTAATACAGTTTAATAAAGTGGAAAAGTCATACCTTTGAAGATGCAGTTGGAATGCATATTGCCACATGAGATTAGTTGAGGAAGGCCCAGAATTCTGTAAAACCTTACTAGTGCCATGTAACAATAAATATATATTTTACCAATTTATGTTGACAGGAAAAAAAAACCAATTAAAGCAGTACCTCATGGCTGTACTTCACATACTACCTGCTATATATTCTCTTGTTCAATTTCTATGTGTTTTCTTTATCCTTCTCATGTGCTGATGCTGTCAAACCATCCCTCTCCCACTTTCCTTGTCCTTTTTGTAACTGTGCACACTATTTCCCTCAGAAATGCATTGCATTCTGCTCCTCCCTGCCTTTTGCCATAGACTCTACAGGGTGTTATGTTTTGAAGCCCTAGTTACAAGGGAGTAGAGTGACAAGCAGCAGCTCTTACTCAGAAAGCTCTGGAAAGTCCCTTTGCCAAAGCTATTGGGGTATATTTATCATTGTTGGCTTTGAAAGTTTACAGCAATTTGAGACAGAGCTATTGATGCAGAAGCCTTTATTACACGAGGAAGCTTTAAACTTGAGAAAATATAAGAATAAGTATGGTTATAAAGTTCTTGGGAAGAGGGGGGAGGTTTGTGTTGCTTTTCTCAGTTGACTTTTCTTTTTGACTTGTTTTCTCCTTATTGGGTCTATTCTGTTAACACTTCCCTAGGATATACCTATAAAGCTACACTTCTTAAGACTCACTAGCTATGTAGTCATATTTAGATTGTTTTGAATAAAGTAACACATCCTTAAGGGCTCTTAAGTGATAATGATAACTGAAACAGTGAGACATCTTTCCTTTCTGGGGTAAAATACTTCTGCAGGACAGTGTCACAGCCCTGGCTATATTCCATCAGTCTCATCTTCCCTGGCTCACTGTCATGGCTTGCTAGTCCGGAACAAAGCCCTCAGACATGTTGCAAGAAATAAAAAATCTTAGAGAGAAAGAGAGTTAATGACCACAGTCAGAACTATTAGCATCAACCAAAGCTGAGTTAAAGGAACATGTGGCAGATCCATGCACTGGGCTCCCTTTGTGACTCTTTGATCCTGTGCAGCTGTAGAACGATTCAGCATAGCAACACCTCCTGTAAAACAGCTCAGTGACTGTGCTAATTGCTAAACTGAGGAAAACCAGCATTAAATAACACGAGGGTGACCACACTGTTTCCGCCTTCAATCACTTGACAACAGATCAAACACTGAGCTCGGCTGATGAAATGCAGTGAGAAGGAACAGGAGATCTGGCACTTCTACTTAGAGCCTGAGTCTCATCTACTACTCTCAGAGGAAGAAGTCGAGGATAACTTTAAGGCGTTTTGAGGGTTTGGGGATCATCTTTTCTGCTCTTCAGTCAGTGCAAAATAGGTAAATATTCCTGATGAATGGGTTTGGGGTCTGGAAGGTCACAAGTGCCTGCAAAACCCTAAATGCACATGGGCCAGCCCTGGGTTTCTGATGAGAGTCAGTGAGGAGTCACAAAACCAGCTCTTCACATATAGGACAAAACTTCCAGCCAGAGGGAGCTTTCTGGGTAGTTGTTTTGGCCCTGCTGTAAGAAGTCTTTAGGCAAAAAAAGAAACCTGAAAAGATTTTAGCCTGTCAGAGTAATGGACTGGTAGGTGTGAACTGAACTACAATGAAAAATGTAGTGGAGCCCCTATCATGGAGGTGCATACTTATTATTCAAAATATCGGCTATTTTTCATTATTAAATTAAAGTAGGCTTGAACTACAGGAGTGGGATATTACCTTACATTTCTTTTTTTTCCCTTGCAGTAGGTGTTATACTGTTTGCTATTTGCAGATCTGAAGGAGGCAGCCTTTTGTCAACTACAGTCATTGCAGGTGTTTTCACGGTAAAGATCCAGGGAATGCAACAAGATGGAGATTAATTTGCAGTTCTTACCTAAAATAGCCCAGTCCATGTATTTTAAGCATTCCTCTCAGTCTAAGACAGTGATAAATTAGAAATCCCTGCCCCAGTAAGGCTTGTTAGTAAATCTGATACGCAGTTAGCTGACAACTCCGATGCAGAGAGTTTCAAATCTGCTCTTTGGAAACCCTGCCTTCTGCCCACCTCCCACCCCATTGTTAGAAAGTATATCCATCAAATTTTACATGGGGTAGCTCAGATTGCTACCTGGATAATAGCAGCAACATTTTCTGCATTAGTAACTCTCTACAGATAATTCCTTGAGGATTGAGAGGGGGAGATTAAGTCTGAATAAATATCCCATGATATTCATATTTAATCATTGTACTTGGAGACTGTCTAATCAGTCAAAGCAACAACTGTTATTAATATATGTTTCATTAAAATATATACTAGACTGAAGCAACAAGCCTTGCCCCTTTAAATTCACTTTGAGTCTGTAAGTGGCTCCCAAACAGAACAAATGATGATCTGATGGCTGTAATGAAAGAGCCATGTTACACAGGACTGCCAAACAGTAACTTTGGGTATATCTACATGGCTGGAGGAAGGGGGAAGGAGAAATTGTCCTTTGAGAAGCTGGTCTGGCAAACAGTGTACCTTTGTAACACTATTATATGCTGAGTTCAGGATAAATTAAAGCAGTTAAAGCCATGTACACATATTTTAACATCACCACCTGAGTCTTTTCCCCCTTCATAAATGTCAATAGCATGGGAAGAGAGGAGGGAAAGATCAAGGGTGAGGGAATGGCTTTGGAGAGACTAAACTGTTTCTGTTTCTTTGGGTACAGAACTACAATACTTCACAAAAGGCTGGGAAGTGACATTTGGGGGAAGAAGGAAGGAGACAGTGAAAAAGGGCAGAGATGGTGACTTGAAAATTTCTAGAAGAGACAGAGCAGATATACTGCTGATGTGCTGCAAGTAGAGTGCACCATAACCAGTTCAGCTGAGGTGAGCTGGCATGTGCTTTCACAATGAAATTTGGCTCCTCCATCACAAGAAATATTCTCTGGTTGCTGCCCCATCATTTAACAGCATGGCATTCCAGTTAGGATGGAGCAAGCTGTTCTGTACCTTTAGAGACAGTGAGTACGTGAAGCTACGTCTTGAATGTTTTCACTGTAACATATAATAGAAAGGGTCTCCACTGTAAGCAGTAGCAATGCAATTTCGTAACTATCTGTTCAGACAGTGCACAGGAGCTTGAAAAACAACTTGAGACACTTTGTTCCCTTCGGGAAATGCCATCTGAGAATATGTTAATCTAACAAATATAAGAAAGGCTATCCCCCATTGGTGAACCATGAAGAATACCACCTTCTTTTTTTTTTTTCATATGTGTGTGAGATGTGCTCCTCTCTGCCGAGAGCAGAACAATCCTTACTCCCTCATCAAACCAGACAGCTGAAAAGTACAGAGACGTTATGCTGCCTCTTTTGCCTTGCAATGTGAATTTGATATTATCGGTACCACCTTTGACAATGCACTTGAAATTAATCAGAGAAGAAATGTCTTATTTGATTATATTTAACCACGAACATTGATCAGTTGCATACAATTTTAGCTTCAGAGCTGCTTGTCCAAAGTCCTTTCTAAAAAGGGCAAAACATTACCCAGAGATACACAGGAGCTTGTACTATCTGAGTCTCTGAAAAGACACTTGGGGGAAATGAGTGTACATCTGGGAAATTAAGAATCATTTACTATGAAACTCTCTGAGAGATGGACAGTATCAAAACAAAGATCCCCAAAACATCAATCCTTTGCTTATACCTGTTTTCATTGCAGTTGTCTTAGATCATCTTACTTTAAGATTTTGCACGAGTTTTTGGCAGACTAGAGTCTCTGAGGAGACTATAGCAAGACCTGCTGTTGCTCAGCATTTCAAGAAGCACTGAAAGCCCCTGTCTTCCCTGCTCTTAGTCTAATAACAAAACCATGGAAGCTACATAGTCCTCTGGTCATTTTTCAGGCTTCCTTTCTGCCACAGGAGACTTGCTATGGCCTTAGGTACAATAATAATTTGGCATCCGTCGGTCCCGTCGGTCAGAGGATCTATCAAGCAGTCTCAGACAGGGTCAGGTGGGCTGAGCCCTCCACACGTACACAGTATGCAGCTTGAAGGCTTTACTTCAGATGTAGTCTGCCTGGTTCCCTAGGTTGGACTTAGCCACCAGGTACGCTGTTAAAAGCTCTCCAAAGGCCTAGCTGTTGGTGCAGACTTTCACATCCCTGTTAGTGGCTGGTGCATGTCTCAAGCTTCAGGCTTAGCTGCCTCCAAAGATACCTAGCTGGCATACACCAAAACTGCTCCACAAACTAAACCGGCACGGAACTGTACTGCTCTACCGAACAAAACAGTTGTGATTCTGAGTACTTTGTAGGATGGCAATGGAAAACTTTCCACTGTTATTGCTTGCATCTTACATAGACAGAGATCATCACTTGCCGGTCTTGGCCCTTCTCCCCCTTATTTCTTGAGGCATAGAATCATAGAATCATCAAGGTTGGAAAAGACCTTTAAGATGATCAAGTCCAGCCACTAAGTCTACTCTGCCAAGTCCACCACTAAGCCATATGCCCAAGCACCACATCTATATGGCTTTTAAACACATCCAGAGATGGTGATTCAACCACCTCCCTGGGCTGCCTGTTCCAAGGCCTGACAACACTTTCAGTGAAAAAATTTTTTCCTGATGTCCAGTTTAAACCTTCCGTGGTGCAGCTTGAGGCCATTCCCTCTTGTTCTGTCACTAGTTACTTGAGAGAAGAGACCAGTGCCTACCTCTCTCCCAAATTTGGTCTGTTCTGTGATGCTCAGGTAGGCTAGCACTTTTCACTGATGGAAATAATTTACCTTGGGGAGAAAAAGAAAAAAAAAAAAAAAAAGAAAAATGGAAGAGAAGAGATGCTTATTGTAGCATGTAGCTGGATAATTGCCGTCAAAATATGTCTGCTCTAGTGTCTAGTCTAGTGCTTGTGGTAACTTACTATTCCTCATCTGTGAACTCAAATAACACACGTGTTCAGGCAAGCTCCTTTTTTCCTGGGAGAGTCAGAATTGTCTTTTTCCCCCCACCTTTCTCAAAGACAGGAGACTTCAGCATAGTGAGGCAAATTTGAATGTCCTGACAGGTTTTTTCTTGACTTTCTCTCAGACTGATCATTCCCTCATAAAGAGAAATAGCTTTTCCTACCTCTCGCCCCCTAAACTTCCTGCTCTCCAGACACCCTAAGGATCTTGGATGGCATTTCCCAGAGGGAGTAAAGTGTCTCAAGCTGTTTTATGACAGCTTTTTTTGGAACCTGAGGAGAAATTAATATTACACAAAAGTGACTGAGTGGGTGGAGGGGAGAGCCTGAATACAAAATCCACTTGTTGATTGGGATTCTGGGGTGGGAGCAAAGGAAGAAAGCTTTGCAGGGAGTGTTTTCAAGCTCTTAAGAGCATGTTTTTCCAAGTGCTGTTCTTAAGCATAAAACTGTTAATAATAGGAACACAGTAGGGTAATATAAATGACACAAAAGGCACTATTTCATTGCAAAGCTGAATAGTTTGTTGTTTAGTAGATTTTATCATAAAAGGGACAAAGGAATAAAAGTTTTTCATTCTCAAAAGCTACCATGCCTGGTAACATCTTTTGCTAATAAAAAGAACTCAGCCTCCACCCCCTCCTGACATAGGTTCCTACCCAATTAAAGTCCTCCTGCAGATCTGTAGGCCTATTGACAACTTGTTCCATGTCACTAAGCTTGGTTTGCTGCCCTGCTACAGAAATAACAATGCAGTCCCTCTTAAATGGTCTTACTGTTAATAAGTGGCAGAAGAGATGGAGCTTTTCAGGCTGACAGCCTCCTACCTGGGATCTCCATTCAATCATTTATCTTTCTCTTTGTTTTCCCTTCTATCTCGTTCTTTGCCAGCAGCAGGGCTTGCAGACCAACAGGAAGAGATTCAGTTTTCTTTTGTATTGTAGGAAATCAGTCACTGTTGTTCTTAGTGGTGATAGTGGGTTTTGCCTTTTTCTTTCCTGTCAATTTGCCCAAGGCAGCTTGCAGGTGAGAGGCTTGGAATTGTGCAAATTTGCTGCAAAGGTACATGAAAGGAGTGTGAGCACATGGAGAGGGGAAAGAAACCGTGGGAAAGAATAACCGGTGTCCCTTAACATTGCTGTGCAAGCAGCATTAATGCCAACTATCTTTTCAGCTGCAGCCCCCCAGCTGGTACAGGCTATTTGTAAATCTGAGTACATTTCTGAAGGCAAGGCAGTGTCCCCCATCCAGCCCCCTTCTCATACAGGTGTATGGGATCCAGATAAAACTGACTTCAGTCCCTTCTCAACAGGAACATTAGGAGTAGAGGGTGTCACAAGTTCAAAACATGGAACTGGTGTTCTCCTGTCATGTGTCCAAGTGTTCACTTGATGGCAAGAGCTTAAGGACAAAACCGTGTGGTTCTAAGGAGGAAAATATCTGTCTGTAATGCCTGCAAGACGGCTTTGTAGGCATCTCACATCTCTTTCACAGACTGTGTGAAAGGCTTGGGTGGGTATCTGGCACACTTTCTGTAAGCCACTGAGGTGTGTAACTCCCACTGAAATGAAAGGAAAGGCCTTAAATAAGTCTTTTGGAACTCTGTCATTTTTTATTATTGATATATAAAAGAGAAACTATAACACTTCCAGGCTATTTTCCCCTGTTTATTTATGTTGCCTGCTTAGATCTGTATGGTCCTTGCTGCATAAGCTTCTTCCAACCACATAAAGATGTCAGCACAAGGGAGTCTCATCTTTTGTCAGCATAGTAGTTTTAGGCACAGCTGTACTATATGGACAGAAAGGCCTAAACAGTCTGTGGTCCTTGTGTTACCAGGATCTACCACAGCACTCACAGCAGAACACTTTCCCTCTCTGCCCAGCCACCAGACCCATTTTTCATCACACATCTGGTACAAAAATGCACGCACGAAGGAAAGGGATGTACCTTGCTGCATGGCTCTAGACCAACGCACTTTGCAGCATAAGAGAAAACACCCAATGCAGTTACCTTGGGTTTTGTTTCATTTCTCTGATTAAAAGAAAACTTTTGTCTCCTCCACTGGATGCGTTTGTTATCATTAGTTCATTGACTGGTGCACATACAGCTGGTTTTAGCCTCTGTTTAAAATGCAATGAATTTAAATACTGATGTGTAGAGTCCAGCAGGATAAATAAAGATGTACTTGAGCAAACATACATTTAGTCATTTATTTTCCTACCAGCAGTTTTAGAGAGTTGTGGGAGTTTTTTTAATCCCTTCAGTCTGTGGTCTCGAGAGTAAAAGCTTCTGCCTCAGCTTGGTGTTGATGCTTGGTCGAGTCTTAAAGCTTCATGGTTTTTTGACACTGCACTGAGTCTGAAGCTTTGATGTCTAAGACTGCTGTCTGCACAAAGTAAATCATATTTCAAAGTTTATCAGTACGAAGAGTGTGCCTTTTCTCAGACATACACACATGCATCCACACACAGCATCTTTCCACATTTAGCTACCTACAAGTTTTCTTAGGATTAAATGATTCTTTCACTTACTGTTCCCACATAACATTGCCATCTTTAAGTGACACTTCACAGGATTTTTGGGCTAAGGTATTACATACTTGTGCTTAGGAGTGCCAGTTGAGGGCCAAAAGAAACACAAGGAAGTTTTTCTCACCCCACTACTATAGCTGCTGTACCTTGCCCATGTTATGTATCTCCACGTAAAAGCTCCTGCTGAAAGCGGTGGCACTAAAGTGAAGGCCAGACCTGTTTCTCCCGGAGTAAACCTGTAGCTGCCACAGAGACCGATGGTGGATTGGGGCATGGATACGAAGAACACCAGGCTCCGTGGACCTCTGTGGAACTCATGAGTTGGCACTATCACGGTGGAGCTCCTTTGGCTGCATCTTTGCTGTTCCCCTTTTGGCTGGGTCTGTGGAAATGTGTGAGCCATTTCTCTCAAGTATAGGGTGCCACTAGTTGTGAAAGTCCAAATCTGCCTTTCACAGGCTAATGAATGGGATCAGTGGGATTAGCAGGATCAGCATCTGAATTGTAGCTGTCCAAAGCTTTCTCCAGTCAGACGATGGTTGGCAGGAAAGAGCCATGGCTCCCCACGTGAAGGGCAAGACTCTGACTAAGCAGACACTCTTCTGTTACAGTCAGTTTCTTCTTTCACAAATGTACTTTATATAAGAAGCAGATAGTGCCTCCTGCATGTGTACCTTTGTGCCTGATGCAAACTTTCTAACAAGCTATTCAAGGCAATGGCACTTGTGATTGCCTTTGTGTATCTCCTGGTTTCCATCCACAAAAGTGGGAGCGCAGTAGAGCACAAAGAGATTGTGCAGGCTAAAACTAGTACTGAATTTCTTTACACAAAGCTGTAAATCAAAGAGCAGCATTCACCACAATTCAGGATATGTGGCAGTGAGCACTAAATATGTTGTGATTTAGTTCACTGTCTTTTGAGAAGATACGGAAGAGATGGTATCACCATGGAGAGAGAAAATGGAGGAATGCTGGAAGTGGGAGTTTCTGCTGAGTGTACAGTTCAAGTCACAGTCACTTCATCCCCGAGAGCCCATAGAAACATGAGCCCAGGACTCTGAAGAGCTGCGAGTGCAGAAACTCCTTCACCGAACAAGTGAAAAATCTCTTAGTATAATAAAAAATTAAATCTAATCCAACATCACCTGCAGTTATGAAGGATAATGCGTAAAATCTGCTGTTCCAGGTGTTAATTGTGGTGTGGCATTTTAGGCAAACCTAGGAAATGTAATAATACCTGTCAGTGGGACTTATGCTTCTAAATCCCATCAGTGCCTTAAAAAAATCCTCACTTGCCCCATCAGTCATTACAGTTTCCACTGCCAGTGTCTCCTGAGGTCTTTTGTGCCTACTAAGGAATGTCTGGGAGTTCTCAGGGAAAAAAAATAAAGCAGAGGGGGTTAATTCTTCTGGGGTTTTTTAACAAAATTCAGTCATTCTTCAAAGAGCTGGGGTACTCTGTCTTCAGCACCTACCATCCTCAATGGTTACCTAGAGGAAAAAGCCAAGTATTCTGGGTTTTTCCTCTTTCTTCAGAGTAGCTGCACAAAGCTCAGATTAGAAGTATATTGAAATACATTAGTGGCATAGAAAACCTCCTCCACCTACTCTATCATCTCGGCGTTTTTCCTCCAGCTTCTATTTGTCTTCTATGTATAGATTCCCTGAATGAAGAAAATTCTTCAAGAATTCATGATTCAGGCTGTGGGGCCAGGAGGTAACTGGGGACAAGGAAAGAAAGGGCAGGTAAAACATAATTAATTGTTCATATCCTGCTTTCCCTCAGCCATCTATATAACTCTTTCCTATGGAAGTGTAAATGCCTTTGTATAAAGGTCAAGATATTAGCGCGCCGGGCATGATTCAGACAATCTTTGTTCAGTTCCTGGTATTGACTCTTTGTATGACCTGAAGTAAGTCCCTCATTTCTCTCTGTCTTAGATCTCTATCTGTAAAATAAGGATAAGTGTATTTCTTCTCCTTTTTCTAGTCTATGTGGGCTGTCAGCTCTCTAAGCCTTGGTGTTAGGTGTGGATGCAAACGTAGCCATGGCTTTCAGAGCATAATGATGGGAATACAAGTATGTCAAACTGTACCTGAGCTTCAAAATCTGAAATTAAAAGAAACAGCACAGTTTATCTGGCTTCAGTGTTACTGATTTTTTGATTATTTGTATTCTTTGTTACAGTTACAAACCATGGTTTTAAAACAGTAAAGTAGGTATGAGTTCTTCTGTAAAGAACAGGGTGCTTGTGATAATCTTAAGGCACCTTCATACCACTGAAGCCAGTAAGAAACCACCCAGTTGAAAAGTTCATTTTTAACTGCAGCTTTGGGCTGTAAGGACTTTCTTTAGACAGGTCTTGCTGGCCCACGTTTACAAAAAGGCACTAAGCTACACAGGCTGATCTGGTGTTGAATTCCCTGTCGTCCTCAAAGGTACTATAAGAAAGAGTAGCAGAAAGCAGTATGTTATTTAAATTCACAGCAGTAACAGCAATAAAAGGTTTAAATGTCCCCATGAACCAGCTTCTTAATATCTTAATATCCCATCAATGCTACTTCACTAACACCCCTGCTGTAACTGAGAGGAGCAATCAGGGAGATACAGGTTTCAGCAGCAAAGCTGGCAGAAGACGTGTTTTCCTCCTGGCCAATTCCCACCTACCTTCTTGCAGTTCATCACCCCTCAGCTGTGTTGATACACAGTTTATTATTAACAGTCATTTTCAGGCTGCTCATTTCAAGAATCCAGGTTAGGGCTCAGCTCCACGAGCAATCATGATGGCACAAGTGAGGAAGCATATCAGACAACATACCAGACATGAAGGTCAAGAGGGGACTTGACAGACAAGCAGCTAGGAAGCAGGGACTCCTGAGGCTGGTCTTGCTGCTGAACCAGGATGCACTGCAATGACCCAGGTCTCACTACATGCAGTCTGATGTCATTCTGTTACCTGCATGTGAATGAGTGTATGTGATTTCCGAAGAAGCTGGGTGTATGACAAATTCCTAAGGCTATTCATGGCATACAATTCCTTGGGAGAATATCTGTGCTAATTCGAACGTTCATCTCATGGTATTTAGAAGTTGGAGGCACTGCTAGGAAACATGAGACATCTGGTCACATGCGACACACTGTGACAAAGAATGGGGGGCATTGAATTCAGACCTTGAAAAATCATAAACAGAGGAGTCAAATATGAATAATTATACAAGATGACATTTCATGAATTTTTATTTTTCCTTTTATCCTTTTTTTAGAGGATGAATGGATATGTTGGCTTACTTTCTGGCTTGTAACCTATAATTTTAACACTGATTTTACTAAAATACTATTGAACCACATTACGCTTGAGTGACCAAAATCGACTTCAATTTACATGCTTGTGCAGAAGCTTATGCTAGGTATGATCACAACATTTATGGTCTCCACATGGTAGCTGTTTTGATAGATGAAGGTCACATCTTTTTAGATCTGTTTGTTCTACATCCAGAGGCAAATTGGTTGAGATTTGGGGCTTCTTTGAATCAGAATAAATGGCTGAATGATGTAACCTCAACTTCCATGTAGGACAAGAGGTTAAAAACAGATACATCTCTTGGTCAACACATTAGCCAAAGTCAGCAAGCAGTTTTTTAATAAGAAAGCCATACCTGGGGATATATGGTATGAAAATTACTGGCAGGGGAATGAAGCAATTTCACAAGGAGAATACAGCTAAATGTAATCTTCCCAACAGAAATTGTCAGATAAGCTCATTAACAACCTTCTGTTTCTGCTTCCTTTTGCAATATTTTTGTCTTTGTTAGTTACAATGCTTAAGAAAGCATTTCATCTCTTCCAAATAATATAGAGGTTTTGTGTATTTGCTTCCATTTAGCAAGAGTAGAAAGAATTTTTTGTCAGTTATCATATTATTAATCCTGCGTTTCTAAGCTTGATGTGGCTATTGTGAATAGAGTCACTTCCAGAATCTATTTGAAAATTATTATATCTATGCTTTTCTTGTGCAGAAAAATTGGTCAGCATTCCGACAAATGATGTGCATAACACCCAGTTGCATTCTCACAGGTGGAACATGCAGCCTTAATATGACAGAATCACAGCCCAGGAGAAAGTATAGGCCAAAAAGAGAAGAACAAGGCTGGATTCTCAGAAGTGACTAATTATAAGAGGAGTCCAGAAGAAGATCTGCCTTTCAGCTAGTTTTGAATGCCTAGCCCCTGAAGAATAGAAGCATTTATGATGTCTTAAACCTGAGCCAAAATTATCTTCACTCTGGAGTTTGCTCACTGCTGCTTCTCCTCTCTTTGGGCTTGTGACTTCTGTTGTCCCACAGGTCCTTTATCAATGCATTTCTGTATTGTGCCTGTAGTCCTTTCATCTCACCTCATTTCCTGAGAGAGCTAAACTACTTGGAATTCTTTTCTTTTTCCAGATTGAGACTCCAAAGGATGGATTTTTAATTAACTATTCCTGATGAGTGGTTTCATTAAAAGAACAGAAAGGAAATTGTTCTAATAACCTTCTGTGTTGCAAATGAAAGGGACAGTGAATTCAAGATCTTATAAATAAAAGGGCAGCCTCCCACAATACTGAGAATGTCCCAGAACTGTAATATGCTGCTTTCTGCAGAATCATGTGGACAGTTTGGGCATGCTGCTACACCTCTGCTTTGTTGAAATCAAAATTAGCTCCACTGGTCTGCTTGTTCACAGCGGGGCATGTGCCCATGTCGCCACAATGATTCACTCCAGTGAAGTCCCAGAACTTCAGAACTCAAGTTCTAACTTAGACATTTTCTCCACAGATACCACAGACATAGAGCCAAAATCTTAGCATCTGGGTTTATTAAATGAGTATTTGTACAAGAACATGTAGTATTTGCATGCACTATGACTATTTTGGGGTTCTGTACATGTTAGTTGCAGAGCATCCAATGCAGTTCCTTCCAAGACAATTGAAGTATTGTTGCTATACACTGAACTCCATCAATAAACACAGTGGGACTTCCTAAAGCTGTGATGGCATCATCCATGCTTTTGACAAAGGACAGGTAGATTTTCAAATTATTATTAAGACAGATAGAGTCAGATTTAGTCTACTGTATTTAGAGGGTAAGACTAGCCTGGGAGAATCTGTGGTGTGTAAAGCTTAGAAGGGTAGTACCCAAACAGTCACTGGGTCAGACTCCAGAATGCCTGCAAACATGTCTGAGAAGTCAAAAAAGGGCTGTTAATAATGGCTTTTTGTGAGTTAACCTTTTATCTTGTCCTTTACCAAGTGCTGTCATGAACCATGGGTTACATGCTACCAGATAATTTTCCTTAAATATACAATGCACCAGTTATAGTTATGCTCTTTGTCTGGACTATCACTTTAGCCTATGCTTTCACTGCATCTTCTGTAGGCTCTAGCTGCTCAGGCAGTCTTTCAGCGATGCAACTCACTGCAGGCATGAAAAAAGAAATAACGCAAATTCAGAATGAAGGTGTCAGTCATCTTCCAATGTATCTAAATCATTTCTCCTAGGAGGAGGTAGAAAGACAGTGGTCATAATCTTGCTGTAGTCTGTACAACACTTACAACACTGATTAACACTTGTACATATGTTCTCCTTGATTTCAATAGAAATTCTATACAGTTTCTGTGAATTTTGAAACCCTCAGATAAGGAGTTCATTGAGGGTTACCAGCTACAAGGATCAGTGTTTGTTTCCGAACTATCTTCAGCACCGAAACTCAACATGACAGGGCCTGGTTTTGGCTACAGCCCCATGGCTTGTACTCCTCTGAAGGGCATAGTAGGAATTTGGTCTTATTTGGGACAAGCTGGGTCTAATCTCTGGTTTTCCCACATTTTTGTAGAGGTCTTTAAGAAAAAGAAATTAGCAGTAGGATGCAGCACTGGCACAGCACCCCACTCCAGCAGCATCTTCCATTGAGGTGGTTTTCTGTGCATCCCTGAGGCGTGATAGCACTTTAGGTTGGAGACAGGCACCTTTCTGCTCCACCCAGGGAGCCTCCCAGCATGCAGAAGTGCTTAATGAGCTCTGGAGTCCAGCAGGAAGGTGCTGACTGAATCAAGTCTTCTTTGGGACTGGGCAGTGTAGAGAGCAAATACTGTGCATCCCCTTCTGAGAGGCTGGCTCCTAACTTCAATTTAATCCCTATTTAGGGTGCTTGAACCTTTATGTTCTCATCCATAAAATAGATTTAATAGCATTTTCCCGTCTCTCAAGACAGCTGGGTAAGCACACAAAGGTGTGTGCCTTAGCGCTAATGAGCTCTTATGAATACTGTAAATGAGTACCATCTCGATTATAAAGATATGGGATATTTTTTTTGTGGTTTTTTTTAATTTTGTTGAAAATAACTGAATCACTAAGGTCACTTTTGTGAGGGTATCCCATAGGGAACCTTTATATTTTGTGGATGAAACAGTGGGGCTAGAACCCATCAAATATAAAGACCGTAGAGAAACCATTTGGGGTTTTTTGTTTGGTTGGTTGTTTGGGTTTTTTGTTTTTTGGTTTTTTTTTTTTTTGTTTTGTTTTTTGTTTGTTGGTTGGGGTTTTTTTTATTATTATTATTATTTTTTACACAATAGGAGGACTTGAGTAGAGGCAGATGTACTGGGGAGAGAGATAATGCCTCAGATCACTGTCTTTGGGCTCTGAACTCCAAAAAGTGAAGTAACAATTCCTAGGTCTTTCAGTCCTCCCTTTCTCATAGAAACAGAAGGAAAAAAATCTGTGCTTCATGCACACATATTTTAATCCAAATCCGCCAATTATTGCGATACATGCTTATAGACTTTGAGTAGTGTGAAACATGGACACATCTACTCTTTAAACAGAGTATTTTTGTCATACAGAGGAAGAGACAAGCATGTGGTTGAACTGCTTGTGTAAGAAGAGGCTACACCAACCTGCCCAGAGGTACAGAGGTGCTTTTCCTCTCATGTCTGCTTTGCCTTTTGCCCTTTACTCATGTGTGTATCCTTTCTTATGCTCGTGCCCATTAGTAACGGTTGATGGAATAAAATGCTACTCTGGCAGGATCAGGAAGCGATACCTCTAAGCAAGAGAGGAATATCATGGTATAAAATGACTTGAACTTTAAATTGCTACTTGGGGCTCGAATCCAATGGGCTTTATTGCTTATAATTTGCAATTGAACAAAACACTTTCTTCTTTTCTTGGCTTTCTTTCCCAGGTGTTTGAAGTATGATCTTCTGAAGCATACTCTGCTGTTTATCACCAAACCGGCTGCAGAGCAGAAACATGTGAGATGTACAAGGCAAAATGAACAGAAGTTGCCATTCCTTCTGGTTTGTCTCTACACACTGGCTTTCTGAGGTTCCCTTGCAGGGATACCAGTCATGTGTGATTACAGTGAGCATGTTTATGTCTGTATGCATAGTACCAATTTCCAAGCTGAAGACTATGATTATATTGTGTGTTATTAATAAAGTTCCTGCTAGGCCTCATGCTTGCTTCATAACAAAACACCACTATCTGAACAGAACATGTCTCCTTCCACTCAACAATCCACTTCATCAGCACACTGTCCACAATAATGCTGAGCCATGTCCGCTTCACACAGGGTAAATTTTAACTGTACCATTGCTTAGTCAGAAGATTTGCCTTCCTTCTTGATAAATACCTTCCTGACACCTGTAGCAGATGTGCCACCTGACAAGACAGTCAGGGTTTCTTGCACGCGGTTTGATGTTAATTCAACACCGACATTTTACTGTGGAAACTTTGGACTAGTCTCAGTTTTTCAAGTCAGCAACTGGATCGTATTTATTTAGGTCTGGCTGTGCAAATGCATTGATTTGTAGCCTGCTATTGTTTTGTGCCTTGTATTTATGTGGCTCTAATGGACCGAAAGTGTTTCAAAACCAAAGGGGATTGAAGTATAGAGCTTTTTCTCTGAGCAAGTGTAGGGGGAATATCATTAACTTGAAATCTATTTTAAAATGTGACTTTACAGTGCATATATATATATATAGATAGATATTTTAAACCTGGAGATACTCTGCCATCCAGTAATTGAGTACAAAGCTATGAAATGAATAGACACAAACTGGCATACAGAAAGGAAACAATGAAGTTGGCAACACAAACCCTTGTCAAATGTGAGGAATGAGCTTTGAAACAAGCTCTGACTTTGCCTCAGCGTCACTTGCTTGGGCGAACAATCTCAGCCCCTAGCCAGACGTCACCATATGGCCAGTGACAACTTTCCATTAAGGGCCTATTGTGTTTATCATCTCCTTTTACATATGGATAAAAAGTAGTCCTGTGATCTGCCTGTTGCCTCTGAGAGATGTTTTTTCTTCTCTTTTAAAAGGCATGTATGTCTAGATTCATCCCCATCCTTAAGTTTCCAAGCCCAGTTTTAGTGTTTTGAACCCTTGTCTAGCCACTGGCATCCCTGAAAACTGGATCAAGCCTGCATTTCAGCAGTCCCTAGGTACTGGGGCTGGTCTACGGAGAAGCTTAGGGCTCAACTCTTGACAGTGCTGAAAATGTTATTGATATGTTGATTCAGGCCCCACATGTTGCTGCACCTGCTTTGGTGTCCACTTACCTAAGGGGCCTTTTCAGAGCACGGCTACAGAAACATGAATGTTGTGCTGTGCACCTCTAACAACTGAGCAAGGAACCTACTGTGTTGTAACAACAGCAGCCACATTTACTAAGGAGTCCTGACACCCTTAATGAATGAGGGAAAGGTTCTAATGATCCAATCACCTGCTCATTCTTGAGATTGCTTAATCTTTATACAACAAATTTGATTATAGGAGTTACCAAGTGTTTTAAAGTTAACTGGATGTCCTCATACGCATGACTGGGCTTTCTTAGCAATCTCATACAGTGCATGTATCCAAGGCACCATTCAGTGGCTCCTTGCAAATCCCCACAAAGCAATTACTGGCCTTTCTACTTATTCAGGAATTGTCAGTTTCAGGTGCAATTAAAGTAAAATTGCTTTCAGTAGGTACTTGGCTATGATGACTTTTGCTGGTCATAATTCTCCCTACACTTTGTTGTTTCTTCAGATAAAAATTATGTTTCTCTTGTGCCCTGGAATTTCAAGCTCATTTTTGACCCAAAGTATCCTTAGAGAGTTATAAAGCTTAGATGATATAACTGCACATTACCTAGTAATGAACATTGTGACAATCAGGCCAGGAAGATGAAGATGAGAGATATGAATTAATGTTTTAATAACCTCCCTCAGATTAATACAAGTCATACAGGCAGGGATCCTAGTAACTGCTGGTGAGCAATACACCACCTCCAGTATGGCCCAATATTGCTTTATAAGTCTCCAAGGAGGTGATACTCTAATGGCTGCAAGGACAGATGGTCACTCAGCTACCCACAGAGTTATGACCTTGTCCCAGCAGTATGGTGCAACTGTGTGCTTTGGGCAGAATTGCTATTTATGGTGCCACAGCTTTTGCTGAAGATAGGACAAGCTGATTAACTTATTTTCAATTTAATCCTAGGCTATGTGAGACATTCTTTTCTACTCATCTAGGGCATTCACTATTTTCATAATGGAGAGCGAGGACCTGTTCAATTTCTGATAGACTAACTCTAGGTTTGAATTGAAATACAGCAGTGAATTATGCCACTTGGTTCTACAGTGTGTAATAGAATACTTGTTGGAGCAATATTTCTGACTGCACCATCCTGGTGTTATCCTTCTCAACCAATACAAGAGATTTTGCAGACCTACACGATGCAGCCTTCCCACACATACACATATGTGTCAGTCAAGACCTGCTGTGATGAATCTGTGGTTGTAATAACCAGACCAATAGCGTCTTATTCTTGCACTTTAGAATACAACAGTATCTTCAAAGACAGTGCAAAGATTCTGTTCTGACATGTTCAAGTGACAACACCAGACACTACAGAACTATATACCAGAGAAGTGGGTTAACCCATTATAGACTAAGAAACTATCCTCCGTCACTGCGTGGGGTGAGGCCTGTCCTGAATTATTATCTGAACACAGCTTTTCTCTGGGAAAAGCACCTTATCTGGTTTTAAAGATTTTGTTCAGTGGTGGAGAACGCAGTGCAAATCTAGTTTACTTGTTCCTGTGTTTACCTTCTCTGCTAGAAATGTGACACTCTTCTATTCTGAACTGGTCTAGATTTAACATGCAGTGAGCCAGCCTTGTTAAAGCTTTATATATCCAATGGAAAACTTTCTATTTTCTAATTCTGTTCCTTTTTAGGTACTTGCAGACAGTCTTCAAGACAATAAATACATGGTGGGTTTTTTTATTAGATTGTGTTGTTAGAGATTTACTATCAGGCTTTTCATAGAGTCTTAGAATCATTCATTTGCTTCTTCTAAGCACTATCTTTAATTTTCAGCACCAGTTTGATGGGATTTACTGAAAACAGAATACCTACCCAAATGGCTTTTTGGACAGGGCTTTCAAAACACGCAAGACAACTTTCCATTCCATGCACTGCCACAGAGATAGCACTCAACCAACCCAGTGTGCCTCAGTTGACTCTATCCCTCCACTTGGGTGGTTCAGAGAATTTGGCTTCGGTACAAAAGGCAGCACCTCTGCAGTGGCTATAGCATATATAGTCTTCTCAGCAAATTTCACTGATGTCAGTAAACCAGAAAATTGGGAACAGAGGGCAGTTAGTAGGGAAACTGTGATCCCTGCAACCTCCTTTGTTTTCTTTAATACACCCTCTCGATGTGTTCCATGTTCAGACTTACCTTCTAGTTTGTCAGCCATTGTTAGGCCAGCTCCTGGTTGACAAGTGTTTAAAAAAGTCAGTTAACCAATAAAAACATCAGCCAAGCTCCAAACGAGCATCTGGCATTGGTTGTTTAGATGTGTCTGTGAGTAATGGCAAGCTACAGGAAAGCCGCACCAGAGTTCACACATTGCTTTTTTGGCAATGGGACTTGCTGTGCTATTTCTCTTCTGTATTAACGGAAAGGGTCTGGCGTTTGTTTTTTAACCTTGTTGTTTCAATGCCAGAACAGCAGAAATATAGCACAAGTTAAAACAATAGCTCTTAAAAGATGTGATATTTTCTTTCATCCCCTGTTTAGTAAGCAGCCTTGGTAGTGCCATTTCATATAAAGAACTGCAAAAGTCACAAGGTCCAGAAATACAATAATTCCAGCAATGACAGGAAAAATGACCTGCTTTGTCTTTTTATTGACTATAAATGTGGTGAAAAAAGCCATTCCACATCCTCAGCCATAACTAGTTAATTAGTTTCTGTTGTTTTTTGTAGATGTTTCTAACTGACATTAAGCAAAATGTACATTGTGGAACAAACCATCCATACAGTATATGCCATAATTACTGTTTAGCAATTTCACACTAGCAAAAATTTATTAAAACTTCACGACTCATTAATAGTAAGTGATCATAATCACTTAATAGAAAAGGAAACCGAGTTAATGATAGAAGAGCTGATTAATGTTTTTGACCTTAAGAAAGGAAGTCAAGTGAAATTAATGTCACTGGGTGTTGAAAGTTAAGTTATTGTCAAGTGTAGATTGTCTGTAATCATAAGAGGAGACCCCCCAACTTCAGATATTTTGTGTTCTTTAGCAGAAAAATATTCCTTTCCTATACTGAGTGACATTTTGAAAAATCTTACAGCTACATTTCACGTAAGCACAAGATTGTCTCATTTATTATAAAAATGGGTTAAAAAAAAAAAAAAAGTAATATAAACATTCATATATATGCTCACTTCAGAAAGAAATTTCACAGTGATATTTCGTTATGCTAGCAACCAAGGGGTTGTAGCTGTTTATCTCTTTTGGTCAATGGGATTTCTTTTATGAGCTCAGGTTAAATATTATCCAAGGGATAAACACAGTACAGCTCACCAGTCAGTTGCCTAATCACATGTCACATACTTGGACACCACTGGACCTGACAGGATGACTTTTTCTACAGGCAGCTGTGTGCCTGGAAAGCATCTTCTTTAGTTTCACATCTGGCTGCTCCTGATGCCCAGTGAGGCTGTAGCAAGTGGTGGTGGCATGTGAGGCTCAGCAGGCATTTGTCTGCAGTAAGAGGTCATGTGACCAACCCCAGGTCAGATTAGTGTGTCACTATGTCTATGTAGCCCCCAGTGTGCAAGGGTCACAATGTCCCAGGTGGCACAGGTACCAGGTTATAAGTGGAAAAGTCTCCTGCTTTAGTAATTTTTTTTTTTTTTGTACTTGTGCTGCTTGCATTTTTTGAAATGAGACATTACTTTAAACAGAGTCACTAGGTCATGTTAATTATTAATTATGCCACAGCCCCATGTTCTATGTTTAAGGAGGATGCAGGTTCTGGAGACTCTCACAGGTTGTTCTAATCCCATCCCACTGCAGAAGTTGAATGGAGATGACTCAGACTTTTACCCAAGAAGGCAAACTACTTTTGCAAGCTAACTCAGGTTCCTAGCACTCTAAAACGGTTTGAATAATCTTCTGTGATTGTTCAACAATTCCCTTGATAGGCAGAGAGGGAGACACAGTTTCTTGCAAGCACAGACAGAATCCTGGCTATTTGTTGGTGAGCTTTAAGTTCATTTGACAAAGTCACAGAGGGAAAGGCAAGCTCTTTCTAATAATGTCGCTCAATATACAGCCTACCTACATTTTTATTAATAACGAAGCCCTCAGGCAGTGAGTTATGTGCAGCCATTGATCTGCTCAAAACAGTACTGGAGTATTGATAGATATTGGTTTGGAGTCAAATAAAAGCTAAACTGTATTTATAGCCACGGGATTCTGACCTCTGACAAACAGGCAAATATCACTGCTCAGCCAGGCTCATGCTACTTTGGAGGCCTCTCCAATGCAGAATGAAGCCAGCATGAATGTAGATTTATTTTTAAACTTTTGTTCTGTGTGTGTGTGTGTGTGTGTGTGTGTGTACTTTGTGAGACACTTTTGCAACAGCCTCTCTTCAAGATTTTTTCCATTAATGTCTCTTTTGAAAGCAAGAAGGATGTGGCACACCTGCAAACTCAGAGATAAATACCATCTGTTTAGATAACCTCACTGAGGATGTTGGTGGAATGTAGTTATTTAAAAAAAAAACCCACCCAAAAAAACCCATACAATAGCAATTTCAGAGGCTTGAATGTCAGCTCCTTCCAAAGCAACTGACTACCAGTCTTTATTTTATAATGCTACAAAACATAAATGTGTTTTTTAAAGACTCTGTGAATTACGCTTTCTACCTCAAAGCAAAATATTTTCTAGCATTCTCTTTGGAAAAAAAAAAAGAAAACAACAACAAAACAAATCAAACCAACAAACAAACAAACCACACCAAAACAAAAAATCCAAAAACCAAACAAAAAAAACCCCAAACCAACCCTGCAAAATTACTTTGGAGCAATGCTTCCTAGTCCCTGTTTTGGCTTGTTCCTGGCTGTTGCTCTGCATTTTTCTATAATTAATATAGATTAAAAATATTTGGTGATTCATAATTAGGGAGTGTAATTTGTATTTCAGGCCAATAAAGACATGCATATCACCAAAACAATCGGGTTTGTTGTTACCAAAAAAAATGTTTCAGGAAATCTTACGCCTGTCTCTGAATGTAAACCAGAATTCATCATGAAGCAGACAATAACACAGACAGTTTTTGTTGCCAACACACAGGAGCTGTGCAAGTGCTGGGGCTGGCCGGTTGCTTGGGCAGAGTGGTTTGGAAAGCTGTAGGAGCATGATCGGAAAATGATTAAGACCATCTTTCAAAATCAGTGCCCTAGACAGCTGAGACAACTTCTTCTCATTGAAAGGGTTATCAAGCACTGGACTGGGCTACCCAGGGAAGTGCCTGATTCACCATCCCTGGATGTGTTTAAAAGATGTGGCTGTGGTGCTTGGAGACATGGTTCAGCAGTGGACTTGGTAGAGCTAGGTTAATAGTTGGACTTGATCTTAAAGGTCCTTTCCAACCTAAATGATTCTATTACCTTCTACTGGTTTAATGGCACACTGGAACTGCATCTCTCAGAACACTCCTCACGGGAAGCTGGCCTATTTGCACCCTCTAACATGTCCATCATATGCCTGTTCTGAAGATGTCAGAGCTTTCTTCAACCATTCACCAGGATGTCATTTAAAATGTCCCTGCATAACTCAAGATATTTAACTGAAATGATTCTGTAATACCATTAAAAGTAGATAACCCTACTTTATGGGCATCACTAGACCTTACAAACCTTCCTACAGAAAGTCAGACAAATTGCCTGGTGTGATAGGCATTGTTTGTTTAATACCTTGCATCCAGGAGAGTGAACACAGTTTCTTTGTCAGAGCACTTGCTCTGTCACAAGAAGAGATTGATGCTATGAAGAATCATTCTTTATTAATGGCATAATATATACACATGGAAGAAGGGCAATGTGGGGCAATGACTTATATTTGTGCACTTTCTAGGCAGATGTCTGAAACTAACTGATCCAGTTGGCCTTTGTCCTGTAAAAGTAGCCCTGTTGTCATTATTCCCATTCCAAAGGGAAACTGTCAAAGAAAGACTATGTGTGAAGAGGAACAATTAAAAAAAAAATAAATTGATGAAACAAAACCTAAAATTCTAACGGACAGATGATGCACACAAAAGAACCCATCTGGTCATGCATAGCTGGCTGTTTAGTGGTGTTGAACACAGCTTGATTTCATCTGTCCCCAGAGAAGCTAGTGCTCAGCAAGTTTGTCATGGAGCTGTACCTCTTGAACAGAGGCTTAACTGCTGTCCCTCCCTCCCCAGCCTCCTCTCAGTGCTGGTGCTCTGGTAGTGTAGGGAAGGAAGGAAAGCAGGTAGAAGGAAAGCCTAATGCTAACTCGTACTGGCAAGCATTTTGGTTGCTTTTGTGCATCACATTCCCCAATTATCTGGCTTTCAAATGGTATAAAAACTTGGAGCTGGCACTGCAGGAGCTGAAGTACTTGCAGCACCATATTCATAGGACCATAATAGCAGCAGAGTGATGCCTAAATCCAAGCAACCTAGGTGGCCCAGGAACCTAAGCTGAGCTGTTGGATGCTCCCATATGGAGTCTGCTGCCTTCCCTCCCACCTCCAGAAACACAGATCATCTGAGCATCAAATGATGCCTGGACAGTTAAACATCTCCTCCTGCTTGCATCACCACCCCATGTAACTCTAGCCCCTCCTGGAGCTGCTAAAGCACGATGATAAACATTTAGGATGGTGACCTGTTGCTCCATTAGTCGGGAAAGTAATTTTCAGACCTAAAAGAGCAGTTCTTTCATCTTGGATTAACGTGCATTTCTACCACTCACATCTTCCCTTCTTGCACGCTGTCCCTCTCTGAGGCAACAACAAATTAAACTGTTTCACCTTAAAATGGCAGGAGGCTCTGGCCCGAGCTTTGCTGTGCCGCAGCTTTTTGCAGGCAAGTGTTACTGGTCTTTGCCCATATTATATATTCGTTAAGTCTCAGCTTGAATATGAGTAAATGCTGAAATGATTTTCCTGCCTTGTCGTCATTAACACAAGCAAGTGCATCATGAAGACTCGTTTGTCCATGTTGACTTTCTCCTTCCAGCACAATATGCATTTCCCAAAACATTCCCCCTGCAGACTCTTTTGCCTTCGAAGCCTTTGCAGCTCTTTTGCTCCCATTGTGTGAAAACAGGAGCTGAGCCCTTTCATTCTGGCCTGGCAGGATGGAGGGGTGGGATGGGTGTGGAGGTGTGTTTGCGTGCCAAAGAGAGAACAAGCATGAATAGGGCCAGCTGGCCACTCTTGTGTCCGTCTTTCCATCATTTCCATCTGATACTCCCCTGCTTGTTGTAATTTTGCAGGCCACATTCGCTAACACAAAAAGACTAGGGAGCAAGCAAATGCACGGATATTTAAAGGGAAAAGCTTTATTTCTTATTTTCTTAGATCATAGTGGACTGTAAAACAACAGGGAACAATGAGATAAACCTTTAATAAGCTTGTTGTTGTTTTTCTTTGCCAGTCAAGCTTTTTTTTTTTTTCCCTATAAATCAAAACAGAACAACCAACCATGAATTTTTTCTCACAAAACCATGCTTTTTAATAAAAAAAGATAATGTTTATTGATAAGGATTTTTTTTTCTGGATATGTAAAATACTAATGCAGGAGGACTATGCTAACAGAAAATGCCAAACATCATGATTTCTGGAGTGTAGACGGTCCAAAGAGCAAGGTCCTCAGAGCAATGTCTAAGTCAAGAGGAACAAGGGAACAGTGTTTTTATTTTTTTACACAAAATTACCAGCCATTATGACTGAAGACCTGACACATAATAACCTGCATTGAGATGTACAGAAATTCATAAGACAACATAGAATTTACACAAGAAGGTAACTGTGTAAGAATTTCATCCAGAAAAAAAAAAGAAGTATGTTCTAGACAGTTTTGGAAAAAGAGAAGGAAAAAACAAAAGCAAAAAAAAGCAGGGAAATACTAACAGTGGATATCCTCAGTTCACAGTGAATGCCAGTCTTCCTGGGTCCAAATGCTACCTGTTGCTTTTATCTGCATCCTTTCTGCCTACCTTCAATTAATGCCTTTATCATTGTAACAAAAATTACTTTTACCTGAGCCTTCCTCTGCCATTTCCTCTTTGCTGCACCTCTCATTGACTTGCACTTTACACAAGAAGTGCAGACTTAGACATACCCTCAGGTGAAAGACACGTACACCTTCCCAGCATGAGCGGTACGAATCACAGCTGAGCATTTCAGCACGAAGTAATGGTGCACAAAACATCATACAAACCCTGTTAAGCAAGCTCAGCAGCAGTAATTCTGGGGGAAGGGAGGACACGGAGATTTGTAAGTGTCACCAGTTAAGTTTCCCACACGTTGGAGGGCTTTGAAACAATTTCTTCCACTCTCTGCCTTTTGCATTTATTTTATTTTCTTATCCAGAAACAGTGGAGGGTACTGGGAGGGGCTAAGAGCCAGATTTTATGCTGCACTTCTACCGTGACCTCCCAGAAAGGAGGCAATATAAAATTCAAGACTGTATTTTTGCAATTTTCACCTCCACTTACTTTGCTTTACAAGCAGCGTGTGACTCAGATCAGTCCAGGTCGCGCACTCCCAAATGCCAGATTTGAGCCACTTTGCTCTAACTTTTACTCTAACAATTGTTAGAACAAACAATTGTCTTTGTTCCAACAATTCTTATGAATGTTTTTCCTGAATTAAATTTCAGTTAAAGGTTGAAATCTTTGTCCCATCCCAAGGCATACAGAGGATGTAATTACTGATGCCAGGTTTGGGGATGTGGGAAGAGGACCCCGAGTTTCCATTCTGCTTAGTATCCACCTGAAAGAATTGCTTCAGCCCTCCAAAGGGGCAACAGTTTCCATGGGCCAATTCACAAAGTCAAAGAAAAAGAAACCCTATGCTTTTGCCGTCTCCTACGTAGTGGGACATATATTTCTATCTCTCAGCAGTGTTCTCTCTGCAGTATCTCCTGCTAAAATAAATGGTCGTTCTCTAAACAGTAACTTGCATCTTCAAGCTTTCTCCTGTTTTTGATAAAAAATGCCTTCTGTCATATGTATCCTATTCTATTAACATTACTAGGAGAGGACCATGATATTTTGCTTTTATTTTGAAAATTACTCCAGAGTTTCAGCAGATTTGCTGGCTTCTGTGCTTAAAGGAGTTTACATGTCCCCGCGATTCACTAAATCTATGGGGCTTGGCATTTGTACGTTTTAAACTTTGACGTAAGGACAAGTGCCATGGTCAAAAACAACTTCTTCTTCCAAGGAATATTATAAGGAATTATGAATTATTATGAAGAACTTTGCATCATTGGTATCAATGCTGGAAAACTGCTTGACAGGTGCTGGCGAACATGGGGAGTAATGTCTGTATGCTGTAATGCCGTGACACCATCTCTAATTACTTCTGTTTACCTATAGCATCAATTTGTAGAACGAGTGGCTTGAAGAAGTCTGCAAACAACCATGGCCTCGTTTACTGGTAGCTGACTCCCCAAAGATTCCGCTCAGTTTCATAAGGACAGAAGGTGCTGGCTAAGGGGTATTCAATGCTTTGGAGGATATTAGTCTGTAAGAGGTCAATTACCGTGGCATTTTTGCAGGAGGAATTTGAAGAAAATTGCCCTTAAATCTATGGCTCATTTTCTCCTGGATTCTAGGAAATTCTCCTTTTGACAGATTAAAAAGTAGTGCAAAAGAATTAAAGTGTGCTGGAATCACTAAAAGCGGGGGGAAATGGGCTAAGGGGAGCCCTTGCTGAAATGGGATCAGGTTTGGCTGCTGTAATCTAGGCAGCAATTAGCTCTAAGTGTATGCATGGCAAAGTTCAGCTATTGGCACCTGGCAAAGGTAAAGTAGCACAAACTGCAGCTGCGCTGGTTAAATGTGTTCAGAGAACTTTTGGGAATTGTCTAGATGGTGCCAATTCATAACATCACAACCTATGCCGATAAAAAGTGCTACTGCAAAACTGGTTAATTCTGTGATCTTTTAAAGTTCACATAATCTTTAGTCCACATTTTGAATTTGTTGCTCTGTTTTTTATGAATGAGAAAAGAGATGGGGCATCTAAGTAGGAGTTGCAGGACCTGGCTTTTGATTATTGAGGTGATCATATCTAGTATGTATCTCTTAAGAGTAACTGTCCCCTGAAGGCAAACATTATCAGATGAAAAGAACATGGAATGGTGTATGAAAGTCAAGATAATACTGAGTTTAAAATGGGAATTCACCACCCTCCCTGATTTTACCTTAAAAATGGACCCATCAAAATTTCCCAGTGAAAATTCTTACCTCTTGAAAAAAAAACAAACTACTTAATAAGACTTTATCTATTTGACTGAAATTCCGACTAGAAAATACATTAGAAGTATTTAAATATCTCTAAAGAGCGTGAGAGTTTAAAACTTTTAATCCTTAGTCAGTACCAAAATAAATTTAAAATTACATCTGGGAAATAGCAACATCATGTTTTAGCTTGTTCTATTCAAATCAGTGCTAAACAGATAAAGTAGGAACTTGCAATTTCCTCCCCCTGTAAAGATGTTGATCTGTCCGTAGATACATATCCCTGACCACGTAATTTTTTTTTTCCCTCAGAAGAGAAGGCTGTAATTAAAAAAAAAAAAACCCCAACAACACTAAGGCAAATCTATAAAGTGGATTACTGTAGAGTATGGAGAAAATGACCTTCTGAAGTTAAAGGAGAAGCTAAAATAGCCAATAATTGAAATGTCATAGGAAGAATTGAGCTGGTAAGAAAAAGCAAATATTTAAAGATGAGAAATATTTAACAAGTCACTGGATTAATTCCTCTGCCAAGTTCATCAGAAGCAAATATATTTCTATTTGATGTCAGGGCATCAGGTAGACTCTGACTAACCTTATGCACATAAAACAAACTTGGAGGCCTCTTTAGGTCAGAACAGCTTTATATCAGAAGTCTCATCAGTGAACGTGTATTTTTTCAGTGAAGTAGATCCACCTTGGTGTAGAAGGCAAACAATTGCATTTTATGACAGAAAGTTATAATTGCTGTACAAATAACTGTTAGTTCTTCCATCTTTTACTGCTTCCTCTAAAGGAGTTGCTGTTCTAGCAGCAAACAGCTCTTTCATACAAGCTAAGCACGAGATACTGCTGTCACTTGACATACATAAGATGCATGTCTCTTCAGGGAGCTGTTCTGACTTTTGCTCTTCTCCTTCATTGGTTTCTCACAATCTCTCCTCTGTGGAATATTGTGATTAAGCCTACAATCACAAATTAAAGGTAGATTGAGATTTCAAGGTGATTCCTTCTCTGTTTTCTTCATCTTCAGTATAATTGCACAGGCTTAGCTAAAGTGTATACTTTCATGTTTTCAGTCTACTGAGTCAAGCTGCAACATCCCCCTAATTGTGAACAGCCTGATGTTCAAAAGGTTGGCTTGTAGAAGGACATAATTTAATTTATAAAAAGGCTGGGAATAAGTCTACAGACAGAGTCTGTCTACACAATGCTTTGAAATTATTAAGAATCCCTGCTCCTGCTAATTCTTCCTAGTGACACGGTGGGAATGAAGCTATTAAATGGAAAGTGTCCAATGCCCCAGTGAAGATGGATGGATGGCTCCTGCTGAATGCTCAATGCTCGGTAGCTCCCTTCCCTTTCTCCTGAAGCAGCCAGGATCTCCAGGAGCCAAGTCAGTAAGACAAGGGCTGCATCCTTGTTACTGACCAAATTCCCATGCAGACACTCCTGTAGGGCTGCTGCCCATGGGTGGATGGGACTGTCTGCACCGGCTCTCCTGCAGCACTGGGGCAAGCGAAAAGCTCAATTGCTATAATTTTTACTAATGTCTGAAAGGTTCCTCTTCAGTGCTTCTTTCATTAGACTTCGTAGAATTTACCTTTGTTGAATTTGTAGAATTTATATCTATGTTAAATACTGCAAAACCTTAGCCATATATTTCAGATCAATCTGAATTTTATCTTTGTGTGTACTTCTTTTAAGAAGAAAAAGAAATACAATAATCAGGTTATTTAACATGGCAGAGGATATACACTCCTAAGAATACTGATGACAATGTCTGTTCCATTATGCTAAATAAAAAAGATTATTTGTGGATGTTTACAGTAGCCCATGATTTAACTTACACACAAACAAATTGTTTAAATTTACAATTTAAACAGTAAATCATTGATACGTATATCCTGTATTTGGACAGTTTCTGTATTATGTTTATATTGATAAAACTAATATGTTAAAGTAAGATATCAAGCCAAGCCTAAGCTTGTTGATCGAGCACTCAAGACATGGCATTTTAGTGACTGAGAAAAAAATTAAACGATTTGCATACTTCAGTAGTGTAGCAAATGGCTGCACTGACAAGGTCACCATGCTAAATTGACATCATCCACATCATATCCAACTTCTGAAAATCCTCCAATACTTGCATGGTGATGTCTGTAAAATCCTCATTAAGTGTCAGACTCTGAAGGGCTTTTTTTTTTCCCTCTTGCTTGTTTAATAAGCAATTTATTTTTTTAAGTAACAATTCAGTATGCTTTTCATTTACATGGGAAAAAACCACTTGAGTGCTCTGTTTTGGTTTGTTGGGGTTTTTTTTTGTGGTAAGATGGCTAGCTATATAAACACCATTCCTTCCTCTACTACATACACAATTGTATTTCCAAAGGTAACTCTCATTGAAACAGATAACCAGCAATTTCTTTTGTAATCAGAACCTAATTAGGTTGTTGTTTACAATATAAGTGATCAATAGCTTTTATTCTGGATCACACAGTGTCAAAGCTCTAATAATTGGTATTAAATGTAACAGAGATTCTATAATCAAAACAAATAAAAAAAAAAATCTTCAAAAAGTATGTACTATACTGGAAAGCTATTGAAATTCCCGATACTGCTTAAAATGTTTAATGTGCTGAATACAAATTATATTTTAAAGAAAGGTTTGTGGATCAAAGATGGATTTAATAGTAGTAATGTTTATGAATTTGTTTTGAAAATATTTTTAATTGGATAATGGCAGACTTCAGAATCATAATGCTACATTCATTAGCATTTCAATAGGTTATACTATCAACTCCTTTTGACATAAAAGAATTTGATTTATTTTTTAAATCATGAATCTCATAATCTTTTTCTGTTGTCACTAGTTTTCAATAATTTGATTAGCTTCTACAAGAAGAGCAACAGGAACCACATGGGCTTTGCTGGTAATGATGTGCTAAGTATTTCTTCTCCAAAAGCAGTTCTGCTGCCTTTGAAAGTAATTTGCCGGTTTTTATCAGCAGATAATTAAAGAGTAATACTCTCTACTTTGCTATTTTCAGTGGCACACAGTATCACAGAATTCTATCACATCCATAGTGCTTTGAAACCTATATTATGTGACCATAATCAAGAGTACATAAATCAATTACAGAATTTATGAAAGTGTTTATTATTAGCTAAGCAAAAGGTCAAAAGTTTTATACTTGTCAATAGGTTTATTAGTCTCGTAGTAAGATGTGTGTTTTGCACGCTCCCAAACTTCACTGCAGTTTACAAAATGGTAATTTGTACTTCATAGTCATATTGCAAATAACTGATCTGGACATTTCAGAGCAGGATAGGGCATAACTGTGTAAGTCTCAATGTAAATCTGTAAATTCAACATGATGAACTCCTTGCTTGGTGAAGTTCTCTTCTACTTTCAGTAGAAACAAAAACTGATTACTGTTGATCGTTTAGACATAACTGCTTGTAACAGTCAACAGGCCATCACAGTAAGGTACAAAGACAGCCCTTAGAAGAAATGCTGCCTATTTGATGACATTTAAAGCTTTATAGAATTCCTTCTAGAAACTGCAGAAAATCATCATGAGCCAGCACAGGCTGTCATTGACACTGAATGAAAAATAAAGTGATCAAATCATATATACTGGCAATATTGCCATCCAAACCATTAATAAAAAGAAAATGGAACTGGTCTTGCAAACATGTCAACGATACCAACATCGGCAGCAGGAACTACCAGGGTGAAAAGCCTGTCACATGAGTGAGTGTGTACAATACCTTGTAATTGGATCAACCATCCTTTTGTGTTGATTTTAGCAGTCTAAGAAAAAAACCCCACAGTTTATATGATATCCTACTACCTCTTTTCCCTCTACAGTGTTGTAAGAAGTAAGGCATGAAGTTTCCTGTAACTTTTTGAGCTGACATTATTAGCTCTGTATAAACAGATACTGTTGTTTTAGTAGAGTAAATAAATTGCATGTCATTTTTTATTAAACAAACTGTATAATAACTGGCCTATATTATCACAATGGAAGCATAGAAGACCATGGACTGTATAGCTGAAACCCTGTAGCAAAATTTGTTTCTACTGCTTACCCTCAAATTTAAAGAAATGTATTTTTATCAAGCTTTAACAATGGCTGCTTCTGGTTAATTTAAAGAATCTTCATCCTTGTTAAGGCTAGATGATTGTAATTAAAAGATAAATGTACTGTTAGAAAATTCTATGCCATACTCTATGAGAAGGTAACTGAAAGATGTACATTATACCTGTATGTGAATTGTAATGGCTTCTCAGCAGGGAACGCAGAATCACTTACAGTACATAAACATTTAAAGAGGAAAATGCTAATACACTGAAAGAGTTTAACATCAGTAGCAATTTATCAAATGAAGAAGTTTCATAAAGTCCACTCTCTGGGAGAGCATTCACCATTAGACAAAAGCCTGGCATCCTTGATAGCCTGAAGTTCAATCAATTTGAAAACCAAAACCATTCAATGAAATAAATAGGATCTTAAGAAAACTGCCATCTTCCTCCTCAGGTAAAAGCCAGAATTAAAATTATTATTATTATTATTAAAATAATCCAACCAGGTCGCTTTACAGGCAAATTTACACACTGTCTCTTTAAAACACTGCATGCCCAAAAGCGTTTTGGTTTTGGAATGTAGCAATGAACCAAGTATTTCACAAAGCCTCTAAATACCACAAGAAGCTTTTTTAGAGAGAAAAAAAATAAAATAAATTCCAGCTGACTGAAACCGTTCTAGTCAGGAGTGCCTCAGCTTAGCTCCCAGACCTGGAATTCCAGATAAACAACAGAGGACAGGAAACAGATTTTTTTTTTTTTTTTTTTTCTCTTTTTTACACGTCCTTTAGTAATGATGCAGCTACAAGACGACTGATGAGCTTAGGAACAAACAGAGTGAGAGTGCAAGTGTCATCAGAGTGAGTGGTGTGCTTAGATAGAAGCTTCCAGGAAGAGCGAGTGAATTCTCCGAAGATATGTGACTGGTGGAGACTCCTGCTGTGTTGTCTTTCCCAATAGCATTCTGCAAGACACAATACTCTCCTTGGTCACCATTATGCATTTTAAGTGAAAACGATTTACATCTACAACATGAAATTAATCTTTTGCTTGTTTCTGTCCCACTCTCCACTCCTACCTCTCTCTCTCTCTCTCTCTCTATATATATATATATATCACTGTCACAGATTGAAAGATACAAAAGGCATAAAACTGGATGTTAAAACAACAGCATTTTAAAGCTAGTTTAAAGGATAAAACCACCAGTATAACATGATTTTAAAAACTAAATAAAGTATTAAAAAAACCCAACCCTGCAGCTCCTACAGATGGGACAAGCCTCCTCCATCCTGGAGAGGCAACAGGCCAAGGTACAAGATAGAAAAACACCCAGAGAAGATGCAATGAATGAGTACAGAGCATCAGTTTCCACAGGAATGGCAGAATCAGGGAGGCATTCATGGATAAATCTCTGTGCCATTCCCTCCCTTTGATATCACCTGCTAGGACTGGATAACTGGAAGGCCTTGAGATGTAAACTATTAGTAGTAGAGTCATTGGGAGAATTAACACAAAACACTTTCTTATACTGAACCCTAGCCACCTGCTTTTTTGGAAACTGGCACAGTGCATGGGATAAGATAGACCAGAAGTTCTTATAGAATCAGAAGGGTAGGGGTTGGAAGGGACCTCTGGAGAGCATTGAGTTCAACCCTGCTGCCAAAGCAGGATCACCTAGGGTAAGCCACACAGGATATGGTAAGCTACAGTTACCATGGTCTTCTTATGTCTTATAGTCAGCACAAGACGTCAACAGATCTGTTAACGTTACTGCATTGTTCCCTCACCCATTATTAGGCTTCATTCTAGGATCTACAGGAAATTCTTAACAGAACCTAAAGAATTAGGAGTGGGCTAAGAACTGTCATTGTTTAGAAGAACTAAGCAAATCTAGACTGGAGAAGGAGAACCTGGAAGATATGGTCACCTCTTTTTGGTGGCTTATGCCTGTACCGCTGGTCTTGCTCCAGTGCCTAAGATACAAGCTTCCACATTGTATAAATTAATTTATGTACATCACTAATTATTAAGCTTCCCGAGAGACTCAGTACAAAGGATATGGGCTGACAGACATGGAAACTGATGTAATGTTTATGTCTGAAAGGGGTCCTGTAGGTCAGGCTGAGTAGACTACTCAAATAGCACTGGAAGGTTCGTGTCTTGGGGCTGTCAATCTGTCTCCTGATGTATGAACATCACATCTCCTGATGTGAACATCATTTCACGCCTAAAATTGGTCATTTCTGCTAGCCACAGAATGATGTCCAGTATGTTTCTGCGCATTTATTAAAAGACATTTCATCTTGTGTTCCTGCAGATTATAAGATAATTAGACTTGCTGGGTGCAGCAGTATTTACCATGGGATCTGCCCAAACAGGTATTATACTGCTATTAAAATATAAAGTCATCAGAGGCCACTTTGAGCTCCAAATTTCTGAGCAAGATCATCCTTTAATACAATATGGTAGCCAAACATAAAAATATTAAGATTACAGGGTGAGGTAAGCCCACTATAGTCTTGACAGATTTTGAACGTTTCACCCATGTTGAGAAATATACAGGTTCCACATCCTTACCTCATTAAGACAAAGCTCTGTATCTGCAGATTCGTTGGATTTCCGCTTCTTCTGTGCCTATGAAAAAATGCAAAATTGATTCCCTGTACAATTTATACATACAGCAGCACAAAACAATTAGATAAATTTGCATGGCTTGTCATACTCCTGTTATTTTGACAGTGGTTCGCACATGATTAGCAAATAAACTCTCCAAATGTAAGTGCATGTTTTCCAAAAACATTCACATTCTGATTTGAATTTACAGCAAAAATTTCTAACAGTCAGCTAAGGGTACTTAGTAATTACAATGATGAGTGCCATCAGCTGCAGAGAACATGTTGTGTTCTGTGGATCCTTAAAAATGGTACTGGATATTCATGAGAAGAAATGAAATATGACAGTTAATAATTACCATAATACCACTGCATATTAACATAAAATCTATTATATGCCTCAGTTTTCATAGAATCATAGAATGGTAGGGGTTGGAAGGGGACCCCGGAGATCATCAAGTTCAACACCCCTTCCAAAGCAGGATCACCTAGGGCAGGCCACACTGGAATGCACTCGGGTGGATTTTGAAAGTCTCTAGAGAAGGAGACGCTACAACCTCTCCGGGAAGCCTGTTCCAGAGCTCCGTCACCCATACAGTGAAGAAGTTTTTCCTCATGTTGAGGTGGAACTTCCTGTTCCAGTTTGTGACCATTACCTCTTGTCCTAGCACAGGGCACCACTGACAAGAGCCTGGCCCCTTCTACTTGACACCCACCCTTCAGATATTTGTAAACATTAGTAAGATCCCCTCTCAGTCTTCTCTTCTCCAGGCTAAACAGCCCCAGGGCTCTCAGACATTTCTCAGAAGACAGACGTTCCAGTCCCTTCATTATCCTCACAGCCTCTGTTGGACTCCCTCTACTATCTCTCTGTCTCTCTTGAACTGGGGAGACCAGAACTGGACACAGTACTCCAGATGTGGTCTCAGTAGGGCAGAGTAGAGAGGGAGAAGAACCTCCCTTGACCTGCTGGACACACTCTTCTTTATGCACCTCAGGAGACAATTAGCCTTCTTGGCCACAAGCGCACATTACCATTCCATGGATAACTTATTGCCCACCAAGACTCTAAGGCCCTTCTCCATGAAGCTGCTTTCCAGCAGGTCAACCCCTAACCTGTACTGGTATGTGGTGGTACTCGTCCCCAGGTGTAGAACTCTGCACTTGCCCTTGTTTAATTTCATTTGGTTCCCCTTTGCCCAGCTCTCCAGTCTGTCCAGATCTCTCTGGATGGCAACACAGCCTTCTGATGTATCAGCCACTCCTCTCAGTTTCGTGCCGTCAGCAAACTTACACTCTATCACTTCATCCAGGTCATTGATGAATATGTTGAGTAGGACTGGTCCCAGAACTGACCTCTGGGGAAAACTTAAAGGTTAAAGGTCACCAATGGACTCTGTGTCACTGATCACAACCCTCTGAGCTCTATTGTTTAGCCAGTACTCAACCCATCTCGCTGTCCACTCTTCTAATCCATGCTTCCTGAGCTTACCCACAAGGATGGAGGTGAGACTGACTGGTCTGTAATTTCCAGGGTCTTCCTTCTTGCCCTTTTTGAAGACTGGAGTGACATTGGCTTGCCTCTAGTCCCCAGGAATCTCTCCTGTTCTCCACCGTCTTTCAGAAATGATGGAGAGTGGTAGAGCAACTACAACAGCCAGCTCCCTCAAGCCCCTGTGGGTACATCCCATTGGGGACCCTAGATTTGTGCCTGTTCAGTTTACCCAAGTGATTTCTAACCCAATCTGCATCAACCATTGGAGAGTCATTCTCCCTCCAGGTTTTCTCTCTTACTTCCAGGTTTTAGGAAAATATACAACAGAATATTTTATCCTTTAATGGTTCCTACAATTTCTCCAAGTACTATTCTGAAAATACAAGTATAATTTTAATATGCTGCATGGCTGTCACAAAGTCTCTTCCAGAAGGTTACAAAAAGAACACTTAATTTATTTTAACATATATACCTTCAAGTCAAAGTGAGCTGTTTGTTTACATCGTGTTCACTGATTATTATACATGTATTATTATTAAATGCAGGAATATTTTAGATGATCAAAAACTAAAAAATGAATCTACCATATCTTCAGCCATGTCTTATGATGAGCATCCATCTGTTGCTATTACTGTGTGCTCTCCACAGCGACTCAAGTAAGAAACACTTCTGGTGGCAGCATCATACACAATGAAGGTAATGGTGTGCACTCTGTCTGGCAACATAAGGTGTTTAATATTTCCACTGCTCAAGTGAACGTGACTGGGCTGGGAGTTTTCTGCTTCACTACACAGCAATAGCAATCCCCGTGGTGCTGAAGATATTTTCAATAAATGGTGCTGTGGCTGACTTAAGTACTTCAGTGATTCTCAATATAATTTCTTTCTTTGTATATTCCAGAAACATAAGCAGCTCTCTTCTATAGGAGCGACCGACATTAAATGTACAATCAAGTCTTAGAACAGAAGATTTGGATTTGAAGACTTGGATTTATGCACTGAAACTAACTGACTGCATTGAGAACATTTATACTTCTGCCTGGAAGTTTTGTTGAACTTGCATTTTATTTCCTGCAAAAAAGAAGGACCCAAATCTCACTGTGTTGCATTCATTTTACACTGCAGAATCCCACTGGTTTTGACAGAGATGGCCTGGACTAAAGCTGATGTGAAGAAGTGCTGAGCATTCTGATTTCGTACCCTCAAAAACTCAGTTGCATGTATGGCTATTTTGTTTTATATCTGTGAGCCACTGGTGCTGCCTATGGATACAAAATAGTCTTCGACCTAATTACTGATTTTAGAATCCAAATGAAGGCACTGAACTTCTCATTAGGAAGCAGCACATTCCCTGCTTTTCATGATGCTTTTATATTTATAAATAGATATATGAGACATCTGAAAAACTAAAACAGCTGGGATTTAAGAGAAAGCCTAGCTATAGTAAGAATGCATACTGTATACAAGTTGGTAGTTTTCACATATATGAAAAAATAGCAGCTCAATACGTTAATAATCACCCTCCATGAAATCTCTCTCTTACATACCCTTTCTTCTAATTAGTGGCATTAAAGTGGTTATGGTAAGCATAAATTTAACTACATAAATGGAAAAAGAAATGCCTGGAAGTAAATTTGCTACAAAAAGAAGCAACACAATGAAGCCTTCCAGCCGTGTTTGCAGTGGTGGTGGTGGTATTCACACAAGTAAGGGAATTTCTTTTAATGGCAACTGGGCAGATTTCAACTCCTAAGTGGCTGGCTCCAAGGATATGGGTAAAGAAGGAAGAATCTGGATTTCAATCCTGATTTTCTTATATCCTAAACACCTGTCCTACATTGAGCTAGAACGTGAGGCTTCAGATCTCACCCCAGGTTCAGAGGTTCAGATCTTGACAGGGTAAACAGTAAGGATCAAACAAGCCTCATGCTTGTTAGTCTGTCACTCAGTGCTAAATTTCCTAGTCCACACAGGCATCTGTTTATTGGAAACGTTGGGCTTCGCTGCTTACACCTGCTTTGGGTTCTTGTGCTAACTACAAGTCTACCCTTGGTAGCTGGTCTCAACACCAAATCAGAATTTATGTTCCTTCTGTACTGTGTTCCTCAAATGAGAAAAGAGAAAAATATCATTACTTTGTCTATATGCAATAAAGTCTTCCTTTACTTCCTTCAGCCCGATAAACAATAGAGTGCAGCAGATAAAACATATTTACCTTTGAGAACACTATTTTAAGGGTAAAATCAACAGCTAGAAACAAAATCAACATAAAAAAAAGCTTTTCAGTCATTTTGATCAATATTCCTTAGCTTTCATTTGGAAGGTAGTACTTCTCTGTATCCATATACTTATTGTAGTCATTCTAACATCAACAACACTTATTCACATGCATTCTCTATATAAAGTCCTCCTTCCTTGGAACTGAAATGTAATTTTAATCATCAGGCAGGCTTTTCTCTTATCAAAACAGAAAGGACAATATCTTCCACTTAAAAATACAGCAAAAATGCAACCTCCTTTGGTGGGGGAGAGGTGAAGGGAAAGGAAAAAACCTATCATTTTGAGGATGAGATGAGACATTATATGCCAAGTTTCAAACTGGAAGAGTACATTTTTTACTGTTGAGTTATAAACCTGTAAAATGGGTTATAATGGAAATGCTGGCATAGGCTGCACTACTATAACACAACAGTGCATCACTAAATCACAAGTAATGGGGGAAAAAAACAACCCCTACATGTTGAAGAGAGTACTATAGAAAGTGTATGTCCTTTAATTACAACCTAAGGGGAAAATTCTTCGTGCCCTACTCTTGGTCAGAAATGACTCCAGATGTAGAAGAACCACTATATTTGTGCTGTGGTGAGTGAACACCTGATCAGAGGCAAAACCATCAGGGCTTGGAGGTCATGCTGGCAGCCTTGGTGGAGTTACACCCAGACTGGGAGACATGCACTTGACTTATGAAGGGTATCCTCAACCATCGGGTATTTACTTTATAATATCTTCCATTATCCTAAAAAATTAAACAATAGAAATGTGTGCCCATCGTGTACAGCTGCAGACAATTCTGACGAGGAATATCTACGCCATCAACAAACTTGGGAAATGAGAGTTGTTCAATATGCAAGTTGTCAAAGCTTCACTGCCAACCCGTATCTCAGGTATCCTACATGCCTAATATACAGGCAAGAAGGTACCCTTCAAACGTGCTAGAAGTACATAATCCCACAGAAGTAAAATAGCACACAGAAATGGCTAAAATGTCTGTATTCAAGCTTTTTTTTTTTTTTTTAATTTTTAATATAAAGCTCTTATCTGGTGACAAAATGATCTATGGGAATTTTGCAATTAAAAAACCCACAAGTGGGTCTAGCCTGATAAAAATAATAATTAGAAAACTCTGAAAGAAAAGCAGCTTAAAATACCTGGTTAAACAGATGGAAAGAGGTATTTTGTACTGAGGTAAAATGGCATTTGTTAATGACATATACACTCAGCTGTGACATGCCTCTGACTGTAAACCAAAGTTATGTCAGATGGGTTGACACTCACCCTGGCTTCGCAGGGAACTATAATTCAGTAATGTGGGCTAGTCTGACAAAGCTGCCCCATACTGCCAACAGCCTCGTACTCATTTAAGCTTTATATTCTGTAAAAATGAACATCTGCTTTTACAGAAAATCTTATCACTGTGGTAGCACAAGCAACAGACAATATATAGAGATAATAATATTCATACACCACCTGATGAGCTTCAGTATCCTTTAGTCACACAAGCCTTGTTTTGGTCTTCACAACCTTTAGCTTTTAATATTATTTTGGTCTTCACAATCTTCAGCTTTTAATATTCAAACGGAAGTGTTGGACTTAGTCAAGGGCTGGTAGAGAAACCAACTGCATGCTCAGTAAAGAAAAAATTTTCATGACCAGAAAACAATTTTATTTATTTCTTTCCTAGAAAGGAAAATCAGGACCAGCAGAGGAGCTACTGGTATTCTGAAAGCAGAAAGGAGTATTGCTTATAGAGATATTTCTCATCCAGACACAGGACTCTGTGGACCTCCCATGTTTCCTCCTAATCCCAGTGGCTCCGAGATGTGTTCAACATATATCCTTGCTCAGACACGCCCTAACCTAGTCTTTTCTTGTCCTGCACCTAATAACACCGTAAGATACTCCCAAACCTAGTAACTCTCTACTTCCCATCCCCCAAATCCCTCTACCTCTGTCCTCTCCAGACACTATAGCCCTGGATTTATTCCCAGAAACGCTATCTTGCAATTATGCATCCAGCTTCTATAAATCACAGCACTACATGGTTAATAAATGTATTAAACACTGCAGTAGTATCTCACTAGGAGTCAGGACACACATTATTTATTGCTTGTCATCCAGCAGTATTTTTATATACCCACTACAGCACGCATATCTATGTTCCTTACATAGCAAGAAAAAGGTCTGACTGGAGATGGCTCCAAACAGAAGTGAGCTTTAATTTGGAGGGAGGGGAGGGAAGGAGAAGCATGTAAAGGGAAATAAATGCATTGGACCTGAATGCAAACAGGCACAGAGTGAGAATCCAAACTAAAAAACCAATCCCTGGTTGCTAGCTACACACTCTGGGCCTTATATGCTTTATGGAACATATTGCTTAGACATTAGAGTGAGAGACAACTTAAGTATCATTATGATAGACACCTGTTATGTGGGTTGTTTTTTCAGCTAATTTTAATGAGTGTGCCTTTGTCCTCTCCTGAGATCCCTGGTTAGTTATGCCCATATTAGCATCTTCTTTCTGAAGAAGAGGGACAAGTCTCCCAGAATACATCCTTCAAATGACCAGGCTTCTGAAGTAGCTATTACAAATGAGGGTGCTTGTTCTTTTTGTTCTTTTCTTGTGTTGATTAGAGAGATTTACTATGCAACTAACCTGTTTTTCTAACAGCAGGACACAAACAATAAGGAGAGAAATATACAGACTGTAAAAATGCAATCAGTTTAACTCTTCTGCGCTTACTAAGCGATAGGTGCATCTATCACAATTGCCAATAGTATTTTCTTATTAGCACAGCAGTACTATGCCATGCTGGAGTATAAATTTCTTTCAACAGGGAAGATAAACAAAGTGTGGGTCAGAGGTACAGGCCACTAAAATGAGGATCCAATTCAGCACTGAGTAATTTTGAAACCCATACGATACAGCCAGGGTGCAAAGCTATTTCAGCTATAAAAACAATCTGATTTGCACAATCCTATAAAAATAAAAAAAAAGTCAGATCTTTTTTTCCTGCTTCTTTTTTTTCTTCCTCTGCTGCATCAGCCCTCAAGATGCAACCTTGAGGCATGAAATTATCAGTTGTCATTCTACATAACAGCACTACAGTGCTGTCATCCTACTTTGTACAGTGAAGCAAGTATATTTTATAAACAAGCATTACCAAGACACTGCTGGCACTAGTCTCCAAAGCTATGCAGATAACACCCAGCACACTAAGAATCAAATCACAAGTTTTTCAGCTGGGAGACATTAAGCAAAGCAAACCGATTAATCCCTTGTGCCCAAATATGCCCTGGGGAAACATGCAAAAAGTTTTACAAGCTGCAGTACAGTGCAATGAACAGTTTATTAGCCAGTCCCTTCAGATCCCATTACCTCCCAGCCCTAAGCTCCTGCCCCCGTAGCTGTGTGCCCGTCTTAAAAATCACAGTTTGTCCACAAAGGTCCTGGCTGGCTTTCCCCAGCCTGGGCAGGGTGGTAGAGCTCAGGTCATCCAGAGCCCAGGACCATCAGGCCCAGCCACTCTGGTTCGCCAGTTCAAACACTGAGAAACCATGAGTCAGGCCCCGTCCAAAACCAGGAAACAGCTGCCCAGTGGGCAATACGGTGATGGATCTACCTAGCTCACCTTCACAAAACTCTGGCTTTCCTAAGAGAACATACCTGGCATACAAAAAGACCCCTTATCTCTCAACATTAGTAGATTCTTGCTGGTTTTGAGTACTTAAGCATCAGAGACAAGGGACAGAGGGCAACCTCAAAGCAGGAAGGTTTGTTTTATGGTTGGAAAGGGAGAAAGGGATGGTGGGTCTCCTGAGAAAATTCCCGAGCATTCCTTCAGGAGGAAAGGAGGTTGAAAAGAGGTTTTCACCCCAGGGCAAGTGTGAGAAAACCACTGGGAAGAGGGGATAGGACACATTAAGTCCCCCTTCTGCTTGGGAGTAACCCTCTCAAAATGAGCAGAAACAAGTGTGAAAGGAAGGAGAGTTGACTGGTGTTAGTAAAGATGAGACCTAATTAAGTCCCAACTCTCAATGCACTTATATGGCTGGGACAATATGGCACAAAACCTCCTAACTGCAATCTTACAACGTTTTATAAAAAACAGATCCTATCAGAAACACCAAACTGATCAAACAGCTTACAAGGACCAGACACAGAGATCTTCAAATATTTATTTCAAGCAATTAGTCTCCCAGTGAGCACAGAACAAAATATGACACCCAGCCAAGACAACTGGGCTGACTGACTTACCTTTCATGAAGAACAGTAACTTGCTAACAGTTTTGTTTTCATGTTCAGCCATTCATTTATCTGAGTAAAATGAATTTCTATAGTCCTAGATTCTTCCTTCCTATTTTTAGGAGATATTATGCAATTCTCCTAATATGGTCTTTTTATGGATTTGCCTCGAGCAAATATTTCCGCATTAAGATGGGAAGAGGAGAAAACAGAATACTAAAAAGCAGAGACATAATAAGTTTTGTTAGGTTAATATTGCAATGGCTTAGGCAGCCTAGGTTTTCTTTATTTTTTTCTCCAGTTATACAACTGAGCAGCCATTTAATCCAACATTGAGTTGTTTGGGATTTTATTAATAAAACCCATTTCCCCTGTGATTGACCACAGCTATCAAGCCAGTGCCATACATAGTGGTTACAGGTAGCACCTGGCTGTTGTGCACTGAGCAGCATCTAAAGAAAAGCAGCACGAATGCAAAGTCATTACAATCCCAGTTAAAGGACACACTCAGCTTTTAATTTTGAACAAAGGTTGAAGAACTACAGATCCCACACCACTTCCCCAGACTGGAGTGTGTGCCCTTGCGTGTCTGGATATGCAAACAAAGTTGTTCTGTCTGGCAGCAGGCGAAATACCTACCTCCCCTATTAGACCGGGCTACGTGGTGCACTGAAGTGTGGTGTAAACACTCCTGAGCAGCTGTCAGCCATGGCCACTCAGGGACTAAAAGCAGCTCAGCCAGAACACCACAGGCCTGTATTGCGCTAATGAGCCTTGAAAAGAGGCACCATGCTAATGCAGCTACAGTCTCTACAGCGCATCTCACACCTCCAGGTGTGCTTCGGCTGGGGGCGGCTGCCTGCGCTGCTCTGTGCAAGTTCTCCTGCACACCGAGCAGGTGACAGGATGGTGTGGGGCTGGGACTCTGCTAAGAAGAACTGAGGAGCCTCCCAAGTTGAAAGCAGAGTTGCAGGGAGACAGCTCAGTAGGGATGCTCACCACATTGTTCAGCCTCATGACACATCCAGCTCTGAGCTGTTGTAGGTGGAGGAGATTAAGAAAACAAGGTCACGTGTTGCCTCTCCACTTGGGCAGCAGGACCAGGGTTGGTGTCCTCTGGTTCTGCAGCTGGAAGGAAAGATCAGGCAAGCTTGCTTGAACATCAGTCTGCATGAGGCCTTGAGCACTGAGCATTACAGGAAGCTTCCATTCGTGCTATGCCAACCTCAAGCAACTGATATTATTGCTGGTCTCTTGAGCACTACATCCACTCATAAATTTTAAAAGGCAAGGGAAGAGAATGACCATGAACGTCTGCTTTTGGTTAAGTGACTAAAAACGTTTAAGACTTTTCACTAACCACATGTGTATGCTCATGTGTCTGGTGAGTACTGGCATGGTTACGCACAGAAAGAAAACACAGAAAGCCTTAAAAGGGTTTCAAAACCACTTCAGATAACAAACGACCTTGCTGCAATTACAGGGGTGCAAAAGCAAAGGCTGCAGATACTAAAGTAACCTAGTATAGAAAGACAGAAGGAACTAGGCACTTTGCTGAGCACCCATCGCACAGCTATGCCCTCCCCTCCCCAGTGTTTACACATTTCTAGCACAATGTATAAGCTTCCTTACATCCACAGTTATGTGGCTATGCCTGTACCCGAGTCCCATTAAATCATGATATTTGAAAGACCCTTTTTTTGTCTTTTGAAGTGATTCAATCTTGAACAGCTGTGATTTGGATTAATTGGTGAATTTTGCATTTCTGGCAAAACCTGCTCTCCAGAAGTGCTGCTGAAATAAAAATGTAAAGCATTTTCTCCCTGTTCCTCTAATCCCGTAGCTGCATTCTGCAGGTGCACAGATGTATCCTCAGAACTGTTAGGGCTGAAATTTTAGTGAACTTACTGCAGTACTTGCCTCAGTATCCATGTTCCTTTCTAGCACTGAAAATACCATTCAGGATAAAAGTATCGGAGAGCTGCAATCAAATTTCCCAAGGTGAGTCTATAAGGTGAGGTGTACTGTGGTTTTGACAGGCAGTTATTCCCCAAGAATTCAGCCACAGCCACACACGTAACATGAAAATTTCATCCAAATACTTAATGTTTTAGCAAAGTTCAAATTGCTGAACACAGGAATTTTTTTAATGCAAATTGTAAGACAATTTCAACTTTAAGCATAGCTGCTAGCTGTGTCTATAATAATCTATTTTTACTTTAATTAGAATATATGCCTTTATACTTTTGTAGAAAGGTAATGAAATTCACCGTTAGTATTCCTAATTAATAAATTCTTATAGTATTTTAATTTCTAAAAGTAGAAATGTATCACACAATTTTGACTGTTGGCATTTTATTTTTTACCACAATCATATTTCAACGGATTTAAGTCATGACTTAAAAATAATAAACATCCAGTTGGCCTTGTTTACAGATCTCTGTTATCTAAGCTAGACCTTGGTTTGTCCTGTCAGCTTCCTAAACATTATTAAAAGGCCCCCGCAGTATGGACCTTAATGCTCAATACTTGCATGAGACTTTGATGGAACATCCCACATTCATTCTTCCCCTGCTGGAGTGAGTGAAGGAAAGAAAAAACATACCAAACATATCCTTCTCAAAAATACTGGGAGTGCATCCTAACACTAATTCTCTTTAATAGGCTATACTATAGTGGACTATAATGAATGGTATTATAGTGGCCTTCCTCATATCCATTATTAACACATGAACGACACTTTCATGCACAATAGTTAAACTGCAGCTAATGAAGCTGTTCAGATAAGCAGAGAAATGTAAGAGGAGTCTGCAGAATCATGGCCTTATTAGAAAGGTGCCTTGTTCTTTACTGCCCTGATCCAACGGGAATTCTTCCACTGTCCAGGCAGCAGCAAGTGAAAATGAAAAGCAACTTCTTAATATCATTTGCATATATGGCCTCGAATTTGAGCTTAGTAAGAAGAACAGAGAAATCTTTTCTATCTTAGACACAAAGAATATTGTGAATGTTACATGTTTAACAATTCTAAACCTATTAAAATAAATCTGAGCCTGTAATAACCAGATTATGCAAGCAATTATCAGATTATGCAAAACTGGATTCACAGGATATGATCTTGCTTTGTTTCATCACACAAATCATTTGCGGAAGGACAGAAGGCTTACATTTATATTTACACTTAAAAAGCCAGAAAACAGAAATAGATGAATGCTAATACAAGTAATGGAGATCAACGGGACCACTTTGTATATTTTTTGCAAGGTTTCCATAGTAAACTGGAAAAAAGCTTTTGAAGATTTATTGTAACTAGTTTGCCTACTTTTTGAAGTATTATGCTGTGGCAGACTGGATAGTTCAGGGGATTACTAATGGGATATACAGCCTTATATTCCGAGGTAGCTAGTTTAATCTAGCTCAGGTCAATAACGACAACTATTCTGTAGTATTTTTGAAATGAATAGGCGGTTCTGGAGCACTTCTTCTCTTAAGAGGAGAGGTTCAATGCACAAAAGTGGCACTAATTTGCACCTCAGGCAGTGCACTTCACCAAAGAGACCGAGGAATTAATGAGATATAGGTTCATAACATTGCAAAGCACTCAGGATGTTTCCCCATGCCATTCTTTTCCCTTTCTGTGAGACGAGCTGCTCTGAGAAAAGGGACAGTTCTATATGCTCAGATTTTTCCAATTCCATTGCAAACCCTACAAGAAATCTTGAAGATGCTCTACACTGCCAAATTTTAACATCCTTTAGTGGGATTCAAGAGAGAGATTAGAAGGTTTCACCTACAAAAAACATCTTGCGAGTGCTATCTGAAGAGAGTCTTGATTGATGATGGTTGGCAGCAAGTATTTCCCTGAGTGCATAACGGTTTTGTTAATAGTTCTGGACTGAGCTGAGTGAAGTAGAACACAGACCAAGTGAGGGGAGGTTTTTGTGATCTACATAATACTCTTCATCTGATCCTTCTACATCTAATACTCACAGCATCAGCTCTGTCTTACTAACAAGTTTCAGCGTCAATACGTTGTCATCAAGTTTCCAGAGAGGAAACACTCCAAAAAAGTACATCTGGATGTGTGTCAACTACAGCAACAGTATGGCTTCTTGTGTTACCTCCAGACTGGCAAGACTGGCTGGCAAGTCAGAACCAAGATAGCATTACTACAGATGAAGCACAAGTGTAATGCAGACTGTGTCTACCGTATATTAACCTATGTTTATTGTATGTGTACGTTATATGCAGCCTGTTAATATATAGACTGAGTATGCACACCAGCACTGATACTGCTCTAGTGTCTTGACATGTCCCAGTGAGAAATGAATTAGCCTCTCTAGTATTTGAGAACAGCATTCTTAAAAGGGATCAGGGATATCACCATGCTGCTCACACTCAGTGGCCACTTGAACAGCACAGGACATCGTATTTCTGGTACGCCGTGCATGGATGAACGTAATTGCACTACAACAGGCTTTGTACATAACAAAGGGCAGCAGATGATGAATGAGGACTTGCAGAGCATATATGAGCAGATGCGCCTCACTGGCTTGGAGATTATTTGGAGCTGCAGCTTTGCCAGTTGCTCTCTTTAAATGTTCATGAAACACCAGAGTCCAGTCCCCTGTTATACTCACATGAACCAGCATGACTTGTGTTTCAGGGTATGTCTCTGTGACATGGATATAGGACAAGCAGTCCAGCTCCAAAAGGGCAGAGCTCTCTCACTGAGGGCACTTAGCAAAGAGTTGTACTGGTACTAAATACAACATTGTCTCTGAGCCATCAGCCTGAAGGTGAAACGCCTCTGCTTACTTAATGATTCATAAGTATCCTCATTAAACTGTTCTCTGGGTATAGACTAGTGGGTTTTATCTAAACATTTTCTGTTGTGCCTATAACAACTGAGTTTCTCATCTACAGATAACCACGACTGAATCCTTAGGAATAATCAGGAGATCTTAATCAAAAGTAACGGGGGTTAGGCCAGCTCTTGGTGAGAGTATGGTATCTGCAAATGGTTGTAAGAATCTGTCAAACTAATTAAGTTCAAAATCAGTATGAAAAAAAGGGCAAATTTCCTTCTGAATTTGCATTTGACTTAGTTCCCTGCAGGAACAGATCCCTAAATTTACCCTCAGAACCAGATAATTACAGTGCATGTGTGATTGAAGTGTGCAGAATGGCATGCTGACATTGAATTCATCACACAGAGGCCTTCAAGAATTTAACTTGAATACCCTCAACTGTTAATACATTGCTTTTTCTAAAGAAGCACAAGCCATTGTAAAAAAAACCCCACTAAATGCTGTCAATCAGAAGAGTTCTGATCAAACTACTTTTTTGCATTTGTGCAGATAAAATTTAGGAACGGATCTGCACAAATTAGCTATTTACAACTGCAGGTAGCTGTTTAGATCCTACCTGGTACACATCTAGCCTGCCACATACAGTACACATTTCAAATCTGAGCATGAATTCAGCATAGCCAAATGTTTATGGGCACGTGATAATGCATATATAGCCTTGAATTAGAGGCAACCTGAGGCTTCTGAAAACATCAATTTGGAAAAATCAAGTGGTACTGTGTAATGCAGTATTTAGAAAATTACTGCCCTGAATGCTTAATTCTGTTTTAAGAAAGACATGAGGGAGGATAATCCTGTAATTCTTTAGGACACACGCTGAGTGAACCTATGAAAAAATATCCTGCATTTTGCACAACAGTCAGTCTGTTTACCAGTGGCTCACAGAAAGAGCTAAACATGCAGGAGGGCTTAACCTGAAGTGGGATTATTAGACCAAGTCTACTGATTAGAACTAAAATCTGGTGTGAAATAGTTAGGTTCTCCTCCAAAGTACAGACTAAACCATTTTGAACTCCTATTGATTTTGAAGGCAAGGAACTGAAATGAGTGACAGTGTCTGATGTTCTGGAACTTGACAGCAAGTTGAAAAATGCTGTAGACTAGATGGTTTGAGGGCATTGTAGAGATCTATTATTTAGGTAAGAGCTGATTAGGAGTCATAGGGATAAAAAAGTAAGTAGGAGATAAGGGTGTGATTTATTTCCAGTATTTGATTACTAATGTACAGTGAAGACTACAAGTAAAATGAGAGCAGAACAAAAATATATTTATGTTCAGATGTTTTGTTATCATTAATGTTTTAATTGACTATATGATAGCCAATTTGGTTAAAAGACTGTCTTATAAACTTGATTTGACTACTTGAAAAACACAGGTATGCTACAGAAGTAGTTCCAAATTCTAGCTCTTTAACAGTATACTACTTTTGCAGATCTGCTGCCTTGTCACCAGTGTATGATTTAGAATTATTACTTATTATTGCTTCCATAAGGCTTCTCCATATTTCATTTGCTGATGGTTACAAGGAATAATCTATTCTTAAAAAGTCTTTATTATTAGTGAAATGCTTTTGGAACTATCTGCCACATGACAACTGTGAGCCTGGGTAGTTTACTTTTTAAGATCATTAGTTTATGGGTTACATAGAAATATCAAAGAATTATGTATATATGTGTAAGAAGAAACTGAAAATTACAACATACACTTAAGGATAGTGCCACTAATGCCATTGTGACTCCTGTGCCACATGGGCTCAACATCTCTCCTGCTCAGTTTTGTGCAGTCCTTTTTTCCCCTTGAATCTGCATTTAGCCATCACATCATTAGAGGGAATACAGAAAAATTTATACTGATGAATTTCATCCCAGAATAAATCTATGAGGCAGTAGAATTGGCCAAACATTACAGAACAGATCTGCAAGAAGGATGAGAAAGGAAAGAGAAGAAAAAACAGGTAAGAAAAGGATCCAATAAAGATTAATCGTTAACTGCAAGTGAGGTTTCAGAGATGTTGTAGATATGCCAGTAAATTGAGACTAATAGTCTAACAACACATGTCACATAAATAGGCAGAACTAGTCTTGGTTATCATTTCCCAAAGGGGAACTTTCCATGATAAAATAATGTATTTCTTGAATTTCTATTATTTTCAATAGGGATGGTTTCCAAGAGTACAGGAAGATGTTTAAAAAGGGTCTTTGTGTTTAAAGTTGCTATCAGTGTATAAGTTTAAGGGAATCTCCATCTCTAAAAGCAGTGTACTGATGGTACTGCAGAGAAGTTTAGACCTCCAGTTCTGTGCCATAGAAAGTAATGTTTCCATGAGACTGAGTGTAAGAGGATGAAAAAAGCTGCTACATCCACTTCCACAATTTGCATGTTCTGCAAGATGTGTAAACAGAGAGAATATGGTAAATGTCTTCTAGTCCATTTTCATCCAGTGGGTAACATCAGGTTATCCTTTCTATTTTTCTGAGCACTGGAGTACTCAAATTCATACACCTTCATCAAATGCTTAACTCTACTATACTCTTCATAATGATTCAGCTAAACCCAGCAACAAAGCAATCTGAATACTTGAAGCTACTAAGTAATGAACAGTTAAACACGTACACAAGGCTCCTGAGGCTTGTGGAGACCTCTGTTTGCCTAACAACTGCTCAGGACGTACCACAACAGGGCAGTGGCTTCTGCATGCTACCCAATTCTTATCTTTCTTAAAAGTATTTTGGACTGAAAATAAATCAGACAGAGCTGTGAGCATAAGACGGTGAACTATAGTTCACACTTTTCTGTAGCCATAGGCAAAATACAATCAACCACTTGTCCCAAACAACAGCAAAGGTTTGGTGTACTCTAGGAAATAGATCAACTATGCAAAGAACCTATTAATTCCTAAGAAAAACAGAAGTCTCCATAAGTGTCTGCAACAAGCAGACTGTGAGAGTCAACAAGGGTGCCATAAATCAGGCAATTTTAGCACAATTTGAATGCAGTAGTCATTTATGAGCTCTCCTCTACCCACTCATATACACAAGGACTCATTAAAAATACCAGAGAACAAAGATTTTGGGAGAAGACTCACAGCCCTATTCCAGCATCTGGAATCATCTCTCCATCCTCTGGAGATTTCAGGGAGAAGGGTAAGAGAGAAGGCAAATCTCACAACCCTGCACCAGGACTGTGCACAACACATCCGGGTCCCTCTCCAGGAGTGAGCCTTCTTCCCCATGGAACAAGGAATTTGTGCAACAAATTGCTCTGCTGCTCCTCTAACCCCTTCATGATCACCCACAAGATGGGGAAGGCATGTAATTTATAAAGCTGTGATTTAAATCCAAAAATTCAGCCTTCACACTGTCATTTCTCTTAAACCATCGCACTACAAAACAAAAACATCAATACTTGCTTCAGTAGCGTTTAAAAATACATTTCAATTATAGAAGTCTTGCAAAATCCTTTTGCCTGCCTTGAAAATAACAATTATTTGCAAAAATGACAGAATTGATGAAGAAAGATTTTATTTGTTAAATTTTGATCCATTCTGGCAAACGCTGAGCTATTTTCATACTTTAGCAACACCTCTGTATTGACAACTTTATCTATTATTTGAGAAAGTACCAACCTTTTACTTTGGTTTTCCTCATGTATCTCTGGCTATGCTTTTTCAGGATAACACAGTACATTAACATAGTTTATAACAATAAAATATTTATTGTTTCTAGAGAACTCAAATACACCATGTCATTTTCAGAATAAAGACTATAAGGTGATAGCTTAGCTTCACTGAAGTTAACTCCAATTCATTGAGTTTTTAAGGTCAGGAGTACCTTTTCATTAAGAGCCTAAGGAATAGCTAGCAGGATGGAATTCTGGGCTATGAGTAGGATTTCAGCAAGCTATTCCAGTTAAAATAAAAAAGTACTAATGGTTTCAAGGATTCTATTCTTGTTCTCTGTTCCATTAGAAACCTGGTGTCACGGTCCCTTTTGCCTGCACTTGCTTTGCAACAGGGTCAGCCTGATGGTATAACCAGAGTTACTTTCACTTGAACAAGTATAAAAGGAAGCAGAGTCATGGCTAAACCCTAGTATTTTCTAACAGCAAACAATCTGTCTTAAACGAAGCACTTTGTCAAGTCCCATAAATGCACAATATATTATGAACTATACTTCCAAAGACAATATGATTAAACATCTACCATCACAATGCAATGACCTAGAATTTTTATTAGCAGTAGCTATGCCTTAAAATTAAATTACAATACTGTGCTCCATTTTATGTCTGGGTTTTGTAGGCTATGGAGAGCTATCTGTTCTAAAAGGGAAATACATGATGGACCAGATATTTGATTGAGAAGTAAAGTTGGCTGACATTAGGAATACCTTTAATATGATGAAGAACCACATAAAGTAATAGCAAGGGCTATGAATAGCTTGATTTGGCTTATCTGATGTGATCCGATTTTCTGATTCCAGTTTATTCCAGCACTTTGTACTTTTATGAGTATTCCTGTAAGAGGATACTGCTGTGAAATGCAGAAACAACTGTGGCTTAGGGGAACACCGCAAATGCTACATCTGCTTTTAGTAGTAATAGTTTGCAAAATTCTCTCTGAGGATAAGAACTATAATCTGTCCATAGAAATCTCCATTTTCTGTAAAGGTGTACGGTACATTCTAATAAAGTTGTATTTTTGTAAGTTATTAAATTGTTTTTTATTAACCTCATACTCATTTTCAATTGAACAATTATTAAACTATAAAACAAAATTGCATGATTCCTAAAACTGTAGTCTGGAGTTTTACAGTTTGCTATAAAGTGCCATATTATTATAATACACTAAAGATGCTCAGACTATTAAAACTTTTTTTTTTTTTAAATAAACTGTAAAATATTTGATCATTGGTGAAATAATTCTAAAGTATTATGCTCTCCAGAAGTATACATGCATAATATTTTGGCATAATGAAAAGCATGCTAATCAAAACACCATAATTTAAACTGTAATTCTAATATGCAAACTAAACCATTTTGTTGCCTTCAGTAACAGTTTATTACACCCAACTTCCAACATGAGAAATGTTTCATCAGAGTATTGATCATTAAACATAAGGTCCAGTCTTGCAGAGAACTCTACATGCTTTCTGTAAAAGAAACTGATTGTTAAAAAGGGTACATCTGTGTAGCTCTGACAATAACAAGAGATGTGCTTACTTACACTGTCAGAGAGTCTCAGCCTGTATTTTTACTTCACAAATCATGACTGATCTTGCAAGGGGGCTCACTGTTCAACGACGAAGTTCAACCAAGGCTGGGAAATGAGCAATTTTCTACTGACTACTGATGGCTGATGTCTCATAGCAATGCTGACACTAATATGAAACATATGAGTCTATAGGATATGATACTTGGCTACATCCTCAAACTGTTCCTCTGATGTTCAAAAAAAGGCAAAAGACTCTGTTCTTAGAAATTAATCAGCTATATTAATCAGACCTTTAACTTCAGCAGGATTTCAACAAGCTTGACAATGATCTATCTTGTGTGGTCCTGGAATACTTTGTCAGAGATGGTGAAGAACCCAGGCACAGCCTTGCTCTGAGTGTGAGCAGTCTACATGATCATACCATTAGTGTGTATGTATGTATACGTTCACTGCAAAGCAGCATTTGGCCACTGAGGTCCACTGTTTGTGTAGTAAAGCAGGCGGACTGCTGATTGCTTTCCTGCCTATGAACACCAAGATTACCACATGGACTGAAAACCCAAACCTGTCCCTCGCTCACGGTGACCTGACCTTCTCTGGTTCTATCTGAAAGGTGTAAGAGTCATGCAGTAAATTAATACAGGGAATTTTATACACCCACAGTTTTTGAGGACCCAGTCCAGCATGGTGCTGAGGGAAACAAGGATCAACTTCACTGAAATCAATGTCAATGAAATCAATGTCAATGAAATCAATGGACAAAGCAGTATCCGTTTTGGTAAAACACAGAATTTTCTTCAGCACTTCCCAAATTAGAAATATAAGATTAAACATTAAATTATCCCCAACTGTCGGATTTTAATCTGAACATGCAAAGCACACAAGACTTCTACAGGTACAAAAGAATTCCTACTGAAGCAAATTAAAGATGGTTTTTTGGAAGAAAAGCTGTCCATAGGTGTTCTCTAAATCATTTGTATGAGCTGGCTGACCCCATCATGTCAGCTAATCCTGGAAAACAGGAGATAAATTCACATCTTTTCATACAAAACCTTTAGTCAATATTGCCTTTTCCCTCTACTTCTCCTTCTTCTCCTTCATTTTATTCTGGAACAGCATTGGGCGTTTTATAGTCCTGTCCATCATTTGCCCCAGACTGTAAGTTGCTAGGTAGTTGCAATGCCTGGAGGAAGAGGTTCAATGACTTCTGAGGGACACACCAGGGCAGGGCATTTGAAAGGACAGTGCTTGTTTTTCACAAAACAAAAAAGAAAGAAAGATCACAGCCTGTGTGAAGAGATGGAGGAAAGAGGGTGCCAGGCATATGGGTGAGTTAATACTGGTGCTCAGGGGTTAAATCAAGCTCCCTTTGTTTGTATGCCATCGTACTTGGCACCTTACTATCCCCCCATCAACAACACACCTACATGCTGCCCATGTTTCCTGCTTATGTTCACCCACCACCCAGTTACCAGTACCTGAAGCTCCACACCTGCTGTGTCTTGATCCTCAGAACACTACACAAAAGCTTTTAACCCTCTCCAAACACCTACACAATGCTTTATAATTATGATACTTAGCACACAGGAAGCTACATTAAATGATAATAGACAATACTTCGAACACCAGATTAGCAGATCCTTACACAGCACTGAATATCAGCAACAGATAGAAAAGCACAATCATTTGCAGTCTGAGAGTCACGTCTAAGTCCTGGTTTCCTCTGAGAACTGTGAGCCCTGTCTCCTGTTTTTATTCTAGGACTCACAATAATAGATAATTTCTAAAATCCCAAATTTATGTGGAATTATGTAAATCTGTGGAAGAACAGCTTGCAATATGACCCACGTCTGTTTGAAACATTAATCTTACATGCAGATAGAAAGAATAGACATATTTAAGTATCTAGATTTCTCTTTTCCTCCTTGTTTTCCACAAAATGTTTGAGCATTTTAATTCCCAAGTTTTTTTTTTTAGTTTTGCTGCTGAGAGTACAAAGGCATTCATACACTGGACTCAACTGAAAAGTACTTGCCTTCAGTCTGAAGGACGTGTCCACTTCTTACACTGCTTCAAAAGCATCTTAAAAGGTGATCTTGTACCTTAAAAAAAAGCCTTAAATTCCTTCTGAATGCTGAACTAAGCTTAACTAGAGCAAGACATTTATGATTAACATGGGAAAACAAAGCCTAGAACTAGCTTCGGAGGTGACAGATTTCAAAGCATAAATTTTGATTTAAACATCCCGAACCATCATTTTTGTCTTGTGCAAAATGACCCCTAAATATTACAGCTAACCCCGTATGAAAGTCTCAGTTTTATATTTATCTCTGTTGATACCATAATAACAATTCGCCTAATCTAGTCTGATCTATCACTTGAAGTTTATTTCATTATCATCTTTCAGTTCCATGCATCTCTCCTAAATGCAGAAGTAGCATTTTTCTTGAAGAATACACAGTGTGAGTACACATCCAAACTCATTCTTTTGTCCCCTTCAAATAATCCAATACGACGGTTCAAGCAGGGGTGATATGACGTGAGACTGAAAGACCGTAACTATTTTTTGACTGTTATACTGAACACAAGTTATAATTGAGAATGAGGATAAACAAACATGTCAGTTAAAAAGAAAATGTTAAGAGTAAAGCTATCAGGAAAAGAAAAAAAAAAATATATAGGGATGGCAATTACTTCATAAAATATGCCTGTATGAGGAGCATGCTGTTGGCATTCATCTTCCTTTTTTTTCCACGATACTTTATAAATTAGTTTTATTTGCTGCTGAGGATCCTTTGCAAGATGTCAAGCACCTCAAAAAACACTTGAATTTATCATTTTATAAACAACTAACCACTATTTACTCTGCGTTGAGCGAATGTTTTTAGAAGCTGCATTTGTAAGAGATTTTATAGGATGCTTGACAAAGTTAAGCATCTTCCTGGCAAAGATGGAGTGCTGATTTAATTTAGGATTAGAAAGAAAGAAAGAGTCTATTACACATAAACAAGGCATGTATCAGAAATCAACATTTCCCTGTGTCAATTTAAAATAATAAAATACCATCATAATAGAACTGTAAATTCTTGTGGCAATGATAAACTGAAATGGAGAACAATTTCTAAACGGCATCACTGACACAAAAATTATTTAGAAGTCCAAACCTTCAACAGGTATTAGAAATAAATATTGAGCACAGGTAAATAAGGAGTATCTCATATTTTAAGCATTCACAACCCTTCTGATTCCAGGTTTGCACGCGTGCAGGAGAACATGGCACAGTGACAAAACTGTTAGTGCTTTTCAGACATGCATTCTGAGCAAGTCAGAAAAAAAATGTATCAAAAATTGCTCAACCAGTGACAATCTTGGCAGATTGGGTTACTGCCCTGTATTTTACAGCCCCAGGAGGTCAGTATTTGTTCATTCCTGTGGCAATTAATACTAATCAAACACTTCCTGCTCTTTCTTAGTGTATCTTTAAACCCACTAACCAGGATACGAAGCCTTGTAGCGTCTCCATGATCATTTCCTTATCCCCTCTGCATTTTGTGCTGAGCCTAATGCTTTTAATTCTACTTTCCACGGTGTTTAGGCTATATTACCTTTTTGAAACCTTTCAGTTCAGCTGCTAAGCATGTAACAAAGCCTTTCAGATTGCTTTTAGTCGCATTAGTTCATGTTTTCAAAATACTACAAAGGCATATTTTTCATAGGAGGAAAGCCCTGGCATGAATACACTCTCCAAGCGCAATCTGAATGCCTCCAGTTCTTTTGTAAAATTTGCATTGAGGTTTCAGTCTCACATGCAAAGTGGCACCATACTGTCCTACAAACACAAGTTTGTTTTTAAAGAAGTGTGGGCTTGTTTTGGTTCTGTTCCTAAGGGTTGGGGGTTTTTTGAAAATGCATTAAAATACAAGAGCTTTTTCTCTGTGTTTTAGTTCTGACACAAGGCAGTAGTAAGCATCAAAATGTTGTACTTCACAAGAATAAAAGTGCTTGATTCACATAACTTCAGTGACCTTCTAGTGTAGACTTATCTATAGTTTCTACAAAACAACAGGGACCATTTATTTAAAGGAAGATGTTTTTCCTACAGACCTTTACTTCTTGTGTCAAGTATACCAGGGGTACACTTGAAGTAATAACATATCTTTAAACCAGTGCTGATAAACTCATGTGAAACATGACTTCAGAAGGCCAGACTAACACGAGTAAGGACAGGGAGGGATTTCATTCACTTCCAAAACAGTGGAACATCTATTCAGGTTTGAGGAACATTTGCAAATCGAACTGAATCCAATGGGATTTCTGGTCTGTCACCATTTCTTCAGTTCATTACTTATCATGTGTAGTTTGGTAGTACCTGGAGGCCTTGCTCTATAGGGGACTGTACAAACACTCAAGGAAAATGTGAGCTCTCCCATAAAACAACTTTTCAATATAACATGAAGTGAATTTACAACACCCCATGAAGGTATTGCTTTAAATGCAAGAGAATTCATTTCAGGTGTAAAAGGTTATGTTCCTTTTTAGCATATTCTATTTGGTCAAATGATGACTCCATATAGAAATATATGCATACAGCTATCTCCCTTTCACCAATAACTGATAAAGCTTTACTAAGAGTGAATGCACAGATACAAAAAATAGAATTAAAACAGAATGACCTGAAATCAACACTATCTAACATTAACCCTATATAAGTTGTATCTGTATAATGCCTCTGAAAAATGTTAATTTGTATAAAATTTGCCAAGGTAAAATAAATGAATAAAGTAGAAAAGGACAAAGGTGAGAGAGTGTGCAGCAAAAATTAAAAAGCAAAATACACTTCTGAGGGATACTAACTGTCCATTTTAGTGAATATGGAAACTCTAATACAGCTTAATATGAAGAATACAAAATCATTTTTTTTATAAGTAAGTGAAATGCAGATGCTAAAAGTGTGGAAGAGTTTGGAAATCCAAGAAAAAAAAGGTATCTTAATACTACATCAGACCTTAAAGCTCGAAGACTTTTATTTATGGGAAATAGCAATTTTCCTTCTGTAAAGAAAAAAATAAACAGGCCAAGCTGATCTACCCCTGACCTAATTTTGCATTTAAACCACCAGAAATTTTTAGAACCCCAGATTCTAATCTGGCCTAAGGATGTTTTCAGCTTACATCTCCTGTTACCCTTTTTTCCTGCTTTGATTTTGCAGCTGTCTCCTGCCCATGGTCGTCAAACTTTCTAAGAGCTGCATATGCCGCCTTTGGCAAATGATGAGCCTCCTTAAATCCAGAATCAATGATGTACCATGAACAGCCTAATTGAAGCACCAAAGAAAATCGCAACACCCATTGGCCAAAAGCATATCACAACCTTGACCCTAGCTCAGGAAGGTGCCTGATTCAAAATAGCTTCTAATCTTTGTCCAGCTTTTTCACCAGTTTGTGGTACCGCATGTTCTCTAATATTGAGACCTGCTCAGCCAAAAAACCTCTTAAGTTTACTGCAAATAACACAAGAAAGAAGGCAGGAGGACATGCTAGCTGACATTAAGAGTTCCCTCTGAATTTGGATTACTCAATGGATTAATTTAATCTGACATATCCTGGCAGCGTTTGGAGAATGCCACACTCATATCCAAACCTGTGATAAAAATTAAATGCTATGCCCTTTTTCTGAGTCAGAGAGGTAATAAAGTCCACTTTGAAATATGCATGTTTCTGATTTAAAATAAGCACATCTTATATTTTGCAGTATGTCCATCTTGTAACTACAACATGGGAATAAACACATATTTCATTTTAAGCAGGCAGCTATTTATGCAGCAGAAGACTACTCTGTGTACGTATCTGTGAAAATCTTTCACTTCTGCACTGCAAAAAGTCCAAGACTCTCTTACCTGCAGGTTTGCACATGCTGGTGAATCATTGTGGTTGGGAATTTCATTGTTGGTGGTCTCTGAACCTGTGTTTTTAAATCTGGAAGCTGTTGTAGTTGTGGCTGTAGTGGTCTGTACAGGTAAGATTGGCTGCCACACATTTACATCAGTACCATTGCCAAAGGCCTGAATTGCATTTTCTGAAAAAAAAAAAAAAACGGCAATTTTCCATTTCCATTTCAGAAAATAGAACTGACTTTCTAATTATCTCTATCATCATCATCACTATTATTATTATTCCATTGTTCCATTGTATTCCATTGTTCAATTGTATTATTATTATTCCGTTCCAAATGTTTATTTTTAGAAACTCGATTTTTAGGCTAAAAAACACACCTTAATTTTTAATGTAGCAGAAACATGAACTAAGAGTACGGGGTCACACAATTATCTGGTGCAGCCTCTCTTTGTAACATTCCCAGTAATTCTTGACAGAAGCTCTCTTACTGTGATTGTATTTCTTACCATCCAAAAGCCTCAAAACTTGACTTTCAAGATTTAAAATACAGTTTGAATATTATGTCCTAATTTAGGCAGGTGATGTTACACAGCAAACTAAAAGCAGGGCAGGCAAAATATTACTTTATTTCTACAGCTTGTTGTACTAAAACTAATATGCCTATTACTACAAAATGGTTTAACTAAGACAATCTTTTCCTTACAGTTTTCAATCAAAATCTGCATAATTAGGAGAGGGAACCACGCTTAAACTAAAACTTCAGAATATAAAAGTTAAAAAGCTTATCACAGTTTCATGGGATTAAAGAGTGTGTTTATGGCAAGAGTAAATTGGTTGGGTTTTTTTATAAACAAACAGAAAAACAGTTTTTAATCAGGTCTTTGGGGATTCAACATGGATTTAGGGATTTCTTATTTCAAATTCTTTGTACAAGAAATCAAACAATTTCACTGGGGACTAATATGTGGAAGTCATTAATACTTCCGTCTCAGTGGTATTCCTTGCCTTATAAAATAATTTACATTTAATTCGCATGTGAATAAGATGTATATTATTCTGATATTAGTTCTTAGAACTTCAACATGCAAAGGGAAATATTTGTAAAAGGCACCACAATCAGCTGGGTTGATGGAGACAAAGTGGAAAGAGTGGAATGATATTTCTCTTGGTTTTACCTGAATAAGGCAATATATAATGCAGTATTTGCCTATGATTTGATAAATTACAGTAACTCTTTTCTTCCATTATTGCAAGAAGGATCACAGAAATACATGCAATCCTTACAGTTTTATAAGTAAAAACAGTCTTTACAATTAAGTCTTCTCTAATTATTTCATACAATCATACTTGATGATCCTAATGAGTTCCTTCCAATTTGAGATATTCTATGATAAAATCATAGAATGGTTTGGGTCAGAAGGGACCTTTAAAGGTAAGCACTGACATCTTCAATTAAAGCAGGTTGCTCAGAGCCCCATCAAACATGACCTGGAATATTTCCAGGGATGGGCCTTCTACCACTCTCGGGGCAACATGTGCCAGTGTTCTGCCACCCTTAGTGTAAAAACACAGGTCTTCCTTTTATCTAGTCCAAGTTTACCCTCTTGTAGTTTAAAACCATTACCCCTTTTCCTGTCACAACAGGCCCTGCTAAAAAGGTTGTTCCTGTCTTTCTTATAAGCCCTCTTTAAGTATTGAAAGCTCATAATAAGGTCTTCCTGGAGGCTTATTTAAGACTAAACAACCCCAAATTTCTCAGCCTTTCACCATAGGAGAGGTGTTCCAGCTCTCGTCAGGTTCTCATAATATCTCAATAAATTATATTTGAAGTATGTATTTTATATAAAATTTTCATCTGTATTTCAAAAAACATAGTAACTGTAAAGAGGTGCTTCAAGGTGCTTCAAACTGCTCTAGTAAAGGTCCTTTCAATAATTTTTATTAACTAACTCACTGTTGTACGCTCTTCCTCCCACTTCCCAATTCTTTTTACTGCAGTATAAGGTAGGTGTGAACAAATCCTTCCAACAGATATGTAGATATACTGAATCCTATTCAGTTCAGTAGGAATTCTACAGTTTGTAAATGAATGTCAGGACATTTACTTTCACAATAGATAAAACAGAGTCTTAACATGGGTTTCCAGAATTTAAGATTGGCCAAACCATAACTGGAAAGGCAGCAATTAGGACGACTGTAAGATTACCAATAAACTAACATCTTCCAATATAGAGGATGAACGTATAAACAAGGTAATACATAACCCCAAATTTTATGTTGTAACGTATTTTATTTGAGGCCTATTAACTTGGATTTTTGGCTTTTTAGAGCTTTTAAGCTTGGGTGAGTTTCACAGTTCTGATATATGATATAAGGAAACATCCTTAATTTCTTCACGAAGAAGACATCTTTTACAGCTAGGATAGCTATAATTTGTCTCACAGTAACCTCTAATGTCTTTGATTTGTCTTCATTAATGCTTTTATACTGATAGCAAAAGAAAGGACAAGGGATCACTCTGTCTTTATGTTCTAAAAGGAACCTGTAACATTCTAGCAATTAATACATTCACAAATAGAATAGAATAGAAGAATAAAACCTGATTTATTACAATATATATAAATGGCAGCCTCGTTAGGTTTGAAGAAGGTTTGATGCTATACTGTTTATTTTTATTCAGACGTAGGCTGAATTTTTTCCTGTTTTTTTTTTTTGTTTTGTTTGATGATCTTGAGTAATTAATTAATTCTTCCAAATCTTAATGAATAGTGTATCAGATAGCAACTCAAGTCACTTTTTGTTGTCAAAGCTCCCTATTTCTTTCCAAACATGCTGCCCATTGAGAAGCTGCCAATGGATATTTTCACGCCCTATACTAAAACACAGACTGAACCCTGCATTAGCATCAGCTCAAGTATCAGAGCTGGGTGGGACAGTCTGGACCATCAAGTTCATTCACTATTTTTGAAAAAAGCAACAATGTATGCTTCTTTTCATAAGCTGATGAAATCTGATTTTTAAAACTGAATTTTTTACCCTCAAGCTCCTGCAGGAAGCCTATTTCTTAACTTTAGTCTGATGGTTAAAAGTTTTCCAATTTTGAGCCTAAATATGTATGGTCATTATCTCCCTTTCTCATCTTGTGTCAACATTGCCCTCTAAGTAATTTTTTTTCTTTTTTTCCCCTCCCTGGGTTTGCCCCTCTAATGTAATTTCAGAGGACAATCACGTATCCTTTCAACTTCTGTTCTGCTAGGCTAGGGAAGCCAAGCTCTTTTGGTCTCCTCATTTATCTGAAATTAAAACTCTGATGCACACTCCACATCATCCAATTATGCTGCTCCAGGCAGACAGGAAATTTGAAAAGAGAACCTGCCAAAATCGACTCCACTGAACCATTCTGAAATCTGTAACAGTCCCTAATTTGGAACTGAGTTTGACTGGAAAAAAAAAAAAAAAATCAATAATTTAACAAAATCTTTACAATAGGTACCATCCAGACTTCTGTTAAAACCAAGCACCTGAGATCAAGTAGCCTAAAAAACCTGAAGCTTGGCTATAAATTGCAAGAACAATCCAATTTATACTTACCTACAGCAAACCTTCATATCATACACTACATTTCTTTTTTTATATGAAATTCTTATTATACAAAAGCCCCTCAGGTGTTACAATTTTTATGTACGGATGTTGCCTGACTGTTAGGGTCTGAATATGATCTGTGATGTACACATATTTCTATAGGATACAACTTTGTTATTTGAGGTTTTTTCCAAGAGCTTCTCATGTTTGCAATCTTGTCCATAAACCATTGTATCAGGCATATTTGCTCACGTGTTAAATATTTACACCTAGAGCAGAACCATGCTTACAAATAACACACTTAAACAGTAAAGATGGAAGAAAGCATGCTAAACTACATTTAAGATATCTAATTTTGTACTCACTAAGGCATGTATTATCCTGGAAGAAATTCAGAAATTTCAGGCATTCATCTATGTCGTTACCACTGTTGCTGCAGTCACACCACGGGGCAACACTGAGACTATTTGAGTCTATGTAGTTTGGTGTCATCACCGTGCCTGTTAAAAAAGAGTGAAGAACAGTATTGTGAGCAACTTACGTACTGAAATATTCTTTCCATACTAAGAAGATAGCAAAGAGCATTTGGTAAGTCATGTATTCAGAGCTGGATTCACAATGCAGACCCACGGCAGGACTCTGACTTCAGACTTGAGAGTTCCTGGCTCCCTTTGGCACTTAGACCCATGCTGTAATTCACACCTGTGGTTATTTGAATGCAACCACTTTGGGTACTGTAAAAGGAGTCACACAGTACAGACCTATTCCCTCCCTCCAGAAAGGTTTATATTGCATTCCTGCAGAGAGCTGCATCAGCAGAATTGACAAGTGGAAAACTGGCACAGGAGAAGGATAGATTGGGAGAAGATGGGAAGCTCTGAAAATGGCTTTGCTGGCAAATCAGACATAAGTGGACCCGTGTCCACTTGTTCTCTAAAAATCCAGTTTTCCATCCCTTCTTATGTTTTTTGTCATTTTTGTTCTAGCTGCAAATAAATGGCTGTAGCTAGAGATGCAGACCTCAGCTTCCACCTTAAATCTGTAGCGAGCCTGAAAAAACATTTCTGAAACACATGAGCAAAGAGAATGCTAGTCATGCTGAAAGGAGCCCTAATACGTCTTGGAGGAGTATTAACACCATGGTGCTTCTTAGGGATCTGCCAACAGAGTGGGTTATGGTGATGAACAAAGCAAAACCATAACCAGCATACTCAAATGATACAGTAGCTTATTTGCAGGTAATAAATGACTACTAATCTTGCTGTGTCACTGTTTTTTCTGTACCATGATTCTTTCCTAAACATTGTCAACAACTTGGAAGCACAGGTTCATTCTGTTTATTCTATTACAAATTCCTGGGTAAATGTTCTCTCATGTATATGTCAACTCAAGGATACCAAGAATGAACGGAAACCAAGGAATGTGTTTTGTGTCCTAAAAGATACACAGCAAATATTCAACACTCACCTGAATCAGAGACGTTTTATATGACTAGCACTTTAGTCAAACAAGTATTTTCACTGAAGGCATCATCCCAGTAGCTTAGAGATTTCAAATTTCTCTAAGGATTGAGAAGTTTGATCTTTATTTTATTTGTCTGACCAAACAGGAAACATCAAATGAAAAGGGGCAGGTATTCCAGACTTGTACTGATGGAAGCTGCTTCAGGAAACACGTTCCTCCCTTTGTGACCTACAGTTCTAGGACAGCTTATATATCATGAGGATATGTCATCACAACTCCTCAAAACTGGCATCAAAGTAGTCATTAAGAAGATGGAATAGATGAAGGATAAATATTAGAGACACAGATTTTACACTAGCAGAGAAAATTTGGTCCATAGGTCTAGGGTCCAAGCATCTGCAACAACACGCACGGAAGGGCTATCAAACATCAAGCTGAAAAAATGAACATTAGAAATAACACAAATCACAGCATGATGTCAAATAGCCTTTCAGTCACCAAGCAGCTCTGGGGAATGAAAAAATCAACATGCAAAGTGCTTCATACATGACTTGGGAGACAAAGGAGAACAGATATTAAGGGCTGGCCTGAGAAAAGCAGTAATGTATGTGGAATGAACGCCGTTGCACTGCCAAACTCACAAAAAGCATCTTTTGTTGTGTTTTGGGATGTGCTTAAATTAGAATGGAATCCCATACCTTTATCTACTTCCAGCTTTTAACAGATAGTTGCAGTAATAATTGTTCAAATTCTACATAAGATTAGCACATAATCGTACAGTTCAAAATCTAGAAAATGGAGGTAGAGAATTTAGTAAAATAGGCAAATATCATTTGCACCATCAATGAAAACTTGACAGTGGATAAATAAGAAGAGGAATGATGTTAAATTAAAATATCTATCCATTTTCCATTTGATGTTTCAGTGCACTATTTCAACCATGTGACATGATCTGAAAAGAAGTTGGAGAAAATGAAAAATCAAGAGAATTTTGCAAATGGAAAAAAAATAGTAGGATTCAAAATTAAAAAAAGAAAAAGTTAAGTAGCAAATGCTTAGCAAAGGGTTAAAAAACCAGGAAGGTACTAAGGAAATTAAAAAGGTCACTGAAGTAAGCCTTTCTTATCAGAAAGTGTTAAGAAGGTAATTAAAATGGGTCAAGACAGGGGATAAAAGTGTAACAGATACTAAGGTCTGATTAAGGTTGATGAATACAGATAGACAGAACAAGGAACATGTATACACAGCACACAAACTGTACATCCAGCAAAACCAGAGTGGCTGAAAGAGCAGCTAGTAGAAAATCAGTCTGTCATTTAAACCTGGGGGCAGATGTGAACCCAAGCAGATTATATGCTTGGTTTCCTGGGGTGGATTTTCTTTTTTTCTCTGCTATGTGTGTGCCTTCCCCTTCCCCACCCCCGCTAGCTGGCATCTTGGAAATTCTGCTGAAGGACACTAATGGATCAGAGAATCCATGGTGGTTGGCAGTAAAATAGGACATGCTTGGTTTGCTGTGCATTATGTATCAAACAGTTCTGTGAGTGGTCTCAATACCAGTAGGCAGCCAGGTCTCCCTGTTTTAGACAACAGCAGAATTGACCTGAACACAGCCAAGAGGTCGTTCAATTAGGGTCAATTAAAAATGAGGACATGGATGGTGAGCCCAGGAAGAAGGGCATGTGATAGAAGATTCTTTGTCTCAAAGCAACTCCAGCTTATCCACACAAACTCTCATAGAATTCCTGAGAATCCCAGGGAAATCAGATAGAATTTACTGGAGACAAGGGAAAATGTATGAGAAAATGAATGCTAAAGCAGATCTCAAAGTCAGCAGTTAGAGCAATACTTAACTGATATGGGAGTGCAGATGGCTTAACTAGGCTGTAACCAAAGCACTGAATCTCAAACATTACTATCTCCAGTCTTATACTACATTTAATAATTTTCATACTTTTCCTTTTTTTTTTTTTTTTAATATTAATTTATCCCAATTACTACAAGGAGCCTAAAGTGATGAATTAAGATTTTCAAAAATCCTGTAAAATGTACCTATCTTTAAGATTATATATATAACACCCTGATGCAAACCTTAAAGCACCCTATATAGATTGTTCTCCATGTACCTGGTAAAGCATTTCATACAAAAATTGTGCCTTACTCTGTTTCCATTGAAGTCATTCATTTCAGGTGGGATTTCACTAATTTCAGTGAGGTTAGGTCTTTTACATCACTGTGTGTGACAGCAGAATCACATCCACTGTACCTCCTGTAGAGAATCCTCAATTTCCTGAACAAACTCTATGGAGGTGTAATTTTTGCCACATTTAATGAAATGGCTAAATGAAACCATATTTTATTTTAATGAACAATATTTTATCTTAATTAAAACACCTGGAGATCCCAAAGCGCTGATGAATGAATGGATCTGTAACAGCTTCTTATCCCAGTATATCTATTTCTCTCTCTCTCCCCCCTTCCTGCATTTTATACATATATATATATATATTAAGCAGGCATTTGGAAGATTGTGCCTCAGATTTCTATCTCAGCATCTTATAAATTTGATAGTCCTTGCATAATTTACTCCACTTTACATCACCTTGATATTAGAAGTAAGAATTCACTGCTTCAGTACATGAAAGCTTTGTTTTAGAAATTTTCTTGTTTTCTTGTTTTATCAGAATTATTACAGAGAAGTAAACACTAAAAACTCCTGCTAACACTAATCAGTTCCTATGTTTTTGCATGTGTCTAGGGGCCAGTGGGAAGGAAGAAAAAATGTTTATTTTTCCCTTTGAAAACTAGATCTCCTTTTGATTTAAACTCCTTAGGGATCCTTTCCATATTTCCGACGTGTGACAGAGTTTTGCAGCACAGTCATCCACAGGAATACAGAACCACCTGACTAGGAACTGGGTCATCCTTGGGGTTAAATTGAAAAATGATCCAACAAAACTGCCAGCAAAATTCACTACATCCAACAAGAAATTCTTGGCAGCTCTTAACCAGAAGTATCTATTAGCAACAGTTAATCTTTGCCAGCAGCTAAACTTCTTAATCTCATTGATTAGATCAGATTTCAAGGCTATTCAATTCTTTGTTTTAGAGTCAAATGATGTTCTATCGTAACCGTTCTTCGCGTACTGTTTTCATTGCTTTAGATGTAGAACCGTATCTTTTTAAACCATCACATCTATTTTGTCAGTTGCCATGCAGACTTACCTCGCTGGCTGGTAAAGTTGTAAGAATGATAACAATAAGCCAGTGAATATACCTTTCAGTCATTTTTTCAGTGAACCTGACCTATTTTAGAAATATTTTTTTTGGGATATTATCTCCGGAGACATTTATTTAACAGTAGGATCTGCTTCAGGGCCTCAGCTGGGACTTTCACACCCAGCAGAAGGGGATATTACTGCATCGCAGCAGGTGCAGGCTGTATGCTTAAAAACATCTTATCTGGTGGCCTTTAAAATTTGTTGACATTCACTTATTCTTTATTGCCCAACCATGGTATTTCTACCAGTTCACCTTCCTGAGACGATCTCTCTCATTCAGGAATCAAATACTGTGTGTGGTATATGTAATTTGGCTTGCATAAAGGCATCCTTCTGCCTGTTGACAGGAAGATGACAGCAACCAAAATTAATTATCTTGGAGAGGAAAGAGGATTTCAGAAGGTAAGTTTGGTCTCAGCTCACCTCCATTGACAGACACCTCAAACACTTAGAGTGGACAGAACAACATCATGGAAAGAATAGCAGCTGGAAGTGAAACAAGCCTGGGTTGGTCTATTGTCTCATTCCTCACATGTCTTGCAAGCTTTTCCTGAAGACCAAGATGTATTTAAGCAACCTTGTGATGACAGCTGCAAAATCAACCAAGCTGCAGTTCACTTGTTCTTTTTAACTTCCTACTTCATGGTCCTGTCCAAATTCAATCACCTTAATGAGGTTCATTTTGCAAGCTTGATATTATTTCAACTTCAAGCACCTTTCCCTCCTTATCTTCTATCCTTAATTTCCTTGCAATATCCTGATTTACCCCAGTAACCTCTGTAATGTAAAACAGGGCCAATACACTTTGGTGGAGAATTTTGCATAGCATCATATCGTAGAGTATTATAGTGCACAGTTTTTATTTCATGTGGGCCTTCAAAATACAGTTTGAGTTTTTCTCTTAGACTGACCAAGCCCCCACCCTTCCCTGCCTTCTTACCAATAAGCCCCGAGTAAGCGAGGAGGCAGTCAGCATAGTTCTCCTTCAGACAGCTACTAACAGACCGTGACTCAGGCTGGCAGTTGGTGAAGAAGTCTGCAAGGCGAGATCTGCAACATGAAGAAAAAAGTGTATCTTTAAAAATCAAGCCTGCAGGCATTCTTACCTTTTACACTCTTTTCGTTTTTGGACAAGGCTTAATATTCTTTAACTTAAATGTATATTTCTCTTTCCAGAATCCATTTTGAAGCCAGAACAAAAAAGTGTAAGAAAACAGTAAAAAGGGACAGAACAACAGGGAAATGCGTGCTCTTTACTAAAAGAAATGTTCTCCATTTTCATGCCAAAAAAAAGACAAAGAGCGATTTTTATCACATGAGCAGTCATTTTGCCTGGATCTGAACTCTGACTGGAATCTGTTATTCTACAGATTGAGGACACAGTTTCTTCTGTTTCACTGATTACACAAAACTGTATGTTTGTGTTCACAGAGTCCTCTTACTACATGACTCGAAGCAGAATCTGTTTTGGTACTGCCCTGAGTTTCCAGGGAATGGGCTTACCCCTGCTATGAACTGGTCTGCAACTGGCTGCCAACTGGCTGACTGGGATAGCAGGCAGATCCAGACGGCATGGTCTGCACAGCCCCCCAAGAGCCATGGTACTGAGAATCTATTTGTTCCTGTAAAAAATGTGCATTTATCCACAGTCTACCATGCTGAGCCCAGGGCAGAGAAGTCAGTGCTCTGCATCAAGTTCTGCTACTGAATAGCTGTATTTTCTTTACTTACCTCAGTTACCCCATGTCCAAGAGGGGGAGAGCACTGCTTACATATAGAAAGGGTGTTAAGACTAGGAGTGAAGCTGTATTGCAATCAACAGATTACTACTACACTGGAAAAAGAGGAAAAAAACCCCAACAAAACAACTAGCAGCCAGGAACTCTTCTGGTTATTTGCACTTAAAGTCCACATAACGCTCCCATTCAGGTCTGTAACATTTGAGATGCATCACTGAGGCTGGGTCAAGGTCCCTCACCCTACAGCCACTCTCCTGTCCCTCTTGGCCTGCTCTCCAGCTCCACTAGTGCTTTCACTTAGACTTGTAAACTTGGAGCCAGGACTTCTGTTTATTTACTTGGAGCAGGGATTTTTGTTTATTTACAAAGTGTTATTTAGACCTTTATCTCCAAGAACAAAATTATTTAACCTCCCTACTCCAATCTTCTGGGAAAAAGGTTGTGGTTTTTTGCACGGGGATGTTTCAGGATCAGGTGCTTAATCTTTGCAAAGCTGTCTCAAGATCAGACTAGTATAATCTACACATTTTCTGCACTGCCCTAGCATTATGTAGATTCACAATATAAATGCTCTTTTTTACTTCTGCAAAGAAAACACAAAAGTAAGCAGAAACAAGTGATTTGCAAGTGATTTACTTTATTTGTTTACATGCTCCAGAGACTAATTATCTTTGTTTGCTTTATTGTTTTACTTATCTCAGAATGGGATTGGATGTACATCATTAATTGGCCTGAAAGTAGTGATGGGCAAACTTCAAAAGGTTCATAGGCTTAGTTTGAGAAAGCATCCTATAAATAGACTGTATGCAATCTGTACCTGAATTCATTTGAGCTATTCTCATGACCTCTTTTTATTTCCATCCCTCTCTAACTGTACCGACACCAGCAACTCCATGGTTGTCTTCAAACTGCAGTCAACAGTAAGGTTTTCACTCCCTCCCTTCCCTTACTTAACCATTACTTGAGATGGAAATCTGTATACTCTTGCCTTTAATAGCTTTAAAAAGTCAAGCTTTATACTGATCCTTCAAGATTTCCTATATGTATACTTAACCTCTAAATTTCCATACAAACTCTACTCTGATGATGAGTATATACAGTACCTATGTGGGGACAAGCTAAGAAGAAATAGATTCCAAGGTATGGGAAGAGATAAATAGCAGCACCATGAAGACAATCTGGGCAAGGAAACCCTATGTCACTGCAGCAATTCCTCTCCCCATCAGTAATTAAGATGGTGGCTCAGATCCAGCCTTCTGAGCGATTGTGAACAAAGACAGTTGACAGTTGGTAAGGTTTTTCAAATTCTGCTAATATGTGGATGAAGTCTGTTTCAGGACAGAAGAGAGCCCAGCAAATCTATCTAGTATGAAAAAACTTCGCTATGGTAGAAGGACCAAGCCTGCTGTATGTGCAGTAGTTTTGCATATCTAAACCAAAGTAGGTCCTTGGATTTAAATGTCATCACTTATGTGAACAACAATAAATCTTTCTGGAGATGCAATTATACAATCAGCACCTTGATAATCCTGAAAATATTTCTTGCAATCATTTACTCATTCGTGAACGTCCAGTTCTCCCTTAGATTATTGGGTGTATTGGTCCAGAGGTCACTTAATACATTCCTCTTCTCTAAACGTTTTTAAGGACAGATAAGTATGGTATAACACCAGTCATTTGCTACCCAGTCTGCTTAAGGAATGTATTTGTTGTAAACCCTAAAGGAGGCTAAAAATTGCTCTGCTGATCCCTTCTGCATACAGCTTGATTTCTATGTTAATTTCTGAAGAATTTTTGTGGTCATAAAAGGTAATGATCTGACAAGGTTGCACATTTAAGTTTTCATAAGCCAAATATAGTTCAGATAGCTCTGTTCCAAGCATTACTGGACATCATCATGCACCTCCTCCCTAGTGAGTCATCCAAACTTCATACTATCTAAGTTCTCACTCTCTTCTGAGCTGTTAACTACACCTAATATTTACGTGGATTCATTTCCACTGGAGATAAAGTCAAGGCCAGCATATAAAAACAGAGACAGACCTCCATCTGCCATAAAATAACTTCATTATTTTCAGCACAGATCTGCTGATTAATGCACATTGAAGTTCTAGCCCCAAATATTTCCAGTAGACTGGCACTGATGAAAATGTGCTCATCAGCAATACCGAAAGAGCGGTGCTGCTATTTATCTAGAAAAAGATAAATTAGCCTAATTAGAAACCCCAGAATCATTTATCTTAAACCATCACACATGATATTAAGAACTGTTTGGGTAAAAGAGACAATCCTTTCAGGGCTGCCGAAAAAGAGCCATCAGATGATAGTTGTCTTACAGAAATATGTATACTGTGCTACCTTAGTGTTCCTTCAACAGGAAGCAACTTGTAGGTAGCAACCTGTGGACAAGTTTCTAACCCATGACTGAGCAGTTTGGTAATCTAGAGAACAAAGAGATCTTGCAATGTGTGTGCCTTCAAGTGTGCACAATTTTACGTGTGCAGTGTACGTACATGTATCTTTTTGCTCGATGGCTGGGATAGAAAGGGAGGCTGGTTTATATTGTACATTAACGTTTAGCAGGACCACATTTAAAAGGAACAATTTCTTTTTTTTTTCTCTTGAAGAATCACAAATCCTATTCATGCACAGCAGCATTAATGATTTTTTCCTTTCCCTTGCATAAGAAATGAACTGAAGAGAACCACACAGAAATATTCTTCCTAGGAAGAAATTATAATAATAATAATAATAATTCTCTTTGTAGGGCAAAAAAAACCCCGCAAATTAAATGATTCCTACCTTAGCCCTGGAAAATCTTGTGAAAGTAAACTGCAGGTCTTCTGGAAATCTTACTCTAAATGTTTTATATACCACTAACTGAAAAAAAAATAAGAATAATCCTATTGCAAATTCAAGGAAAATCTGCTCAAACAACAGTCTTTCTGAGAAGAGTAAAAAATCCCAAACCTGCTATTCTCTAATGCTTTGCATTAGCAGCAGTAAAACCATTTGTAACAGTTAAAAATACAAAGAAAACAAAGTTAATTTGTTTTCCTTTTGATAGTAGTTCTTTATATACTCAGCAGGATAAATCAAAACTTTCAAATTTTGCTTACAAATAAGCTTTGTTAATAGCAGCATTGTGTTTAATCTGCATATAATTTCTGAGGCAATTTAACTTCATATTACCACAGCCTGTTGCGTAGGCAACATTGATTAGGTTTTCACTATTTTTTTTCTTCTCAAGGTTTGTAAAAGTTCTTTGAAGTTCTGAAGTTATCTTTGATATTTATTAGTTCTCCCCCTTTAAAGTTGGTCAACTCAGCTTCAGTACTGGTGCAATATTTAAAAGCGGGATATAAATGATGAAGTTGCAGAAAATTTCTAAAGCTGGTGTAGATCATGGCCCATTAGAAAGGACTCTATGAAGCAGACACACGAATCCTCCGCAAGAAGAACCCCTGTCAGTGGGATTTTCTCTTTCTCACTGGCTGTATGCATCTTCAGTTGCTGGTATTGGTGAGCAGACCAAGACAGACACTGAATCTTGGCCTCCTGCTGACTGCACACACACATGCTGGGATGTCCAGGGAAACATCTACAGCTGCTTGCCCTGTTACTGAACGCAAGGAGCGACGGCTGCCGTCCTCTGCGCTCATCTCAGTGGCGTTAAGTGAAGCCTGGACATGTTCACTGCAACCTCTCTTTATGGCGCTGCTTGCGTTTAGGTTCCTATTTACGGCTCAACAGCAGTAACGTAAAGAGTATGTAAATGCCAAAGCTGAGCGACTGGGGTGACTACACTAATTAGTAAAGCTGCTCTAGCGTCTAGACACCATTTGGCAGACACAGTACAGTCACGTTAGGGAAGTGCTGCATCAATATTCAAACCAGAAAGTATAAATCTGACACTGAAAAAATGCAGACTAAGTCAATGAATACGTGTCATAGTGATAAATGACACCATTATAGGAAAAAAAAACCAAACAAGCCAAAATAGTTGTTGTTCTTTTGTGGGGGTCAAATGCAGTATCCTCTTCTGTCGCTACAAATAGCTCCCATATAACTTGGATGGTGATATTTCTGATGGGGTGCAGTAGTGGCAAGAAGGGTTGGTATCTGGCCAAACTAATGACTTCAATGTTGGAGGAGCTGCTCATTTTCTCTTTGTTTCATAAACAACAGTGAGTGGGCAGCAAGAAAATGAGGCAAAGGCAACACAAGAAACTCTATCAACCAGTGAGCTGAAACAAGCCTCAGTGCACCTCCATCACAAGAGAGATGACCCTCCCAGCACACAGTAATACAGCTTTGACACAGTTTTTTTTTTTTCATTAAAAGACACTAGAGCTATATAATACAAACGCATCTCATATATCCTAGGCTATGCACATACACTATTGAGCACCTGTGAGCAACTATAAATTCTGAGTTTTTTTAATGGTAATTTTCACATATATTTATTAAATAGCAACTGCATTATTATTTTTTTTCTTTTAGCAAAAAGGTTGTTTTTTCTTTGGTTTCTACCCTCGTTCTCGAACAATGACAGTGTTTGGACCCTGAGGACACTCATGTCCCTGCACTCCTCTGGGGCTTCCCCTGCCCAGCCTATGGCCCAGGATCCAACACCAGTCCCTACTCCAGCGATGCTGTAAGACCTCAGACTCCAGGCCCCCCCAGCCCTGCCCTGCCCAACCAGGGGGCCCTGTAAGCCAGGTCCATCTACAAGCCAATGTTCCAGCCTGTCCCTAGGAAGATGCCTGATGGCCAGGGCTGCCCCTGGATGGGCTGGTGGGATGAGCCCTGTCTGCAAGGTCCTGCCTTGCCTGTCCCAAGGGGATGCCCTTGGATGGCAGGGAGCCCTGAGCCCATACTGCACCCAGAGACACAGCTCAGCATCTGTACCTTTTGGGAAGTGGGCAGGAAGGGTAACAACGTAAAGATCTGAAGGCAGATCATTTGGCTCTCAAGACAGAATATTGAAAGCAGTTTCTCTTACACAGGCAGACTCAAATATTTTGCAACATTAACAGAAACCATTACAGGATCTTTGACACCAAATACCAGTTACTAAACAAAAGAAGCTGGTGTTTATCTGGTTTTGCTTCTGGTTTGTTATTTTAAATGACTGGCAGCCTAAGCCCATACAAGTGTTTGATTCTGGATTCAATTTATCTCTGAAAATTATATTGTTCTTCCAGAAGTAAATACAGACAACTTCCAATTACATACAGACAGCTTATTTGGATTGTGGAATAACTGGATACAGAAACAGCCAGAGATCACACAAGATTTATTCAGATGCCTCTTAGCATCACAAATGCTTGCTCAGAGCACAGGCACAGACACTCCACTCCACCAAAGCTACTTCCTCCAGCTGAACACCCATACTCAACCCAAGCTGTCGAGCTGGCTGTCTGTACCATATTCCCAACCATATCTGCTAGTACTGATGTTATTGAGACTTTTTGTTCACCAGGGGCTTTCTAGACACCTAGTATCCCAAGTAATGGACAGCTAACTACTAGAAATTCAGTCATGAAAAATGGAAAATATTTCCATCTATGTATATCTCTATTTTTAAATTAACATTAAAAACATTCTTTCTATTTTTCTACGAACAAACTTGGTTTTTCTGAATATCAAGTGCTCTATTGTAAACACACCTCATACCCATATTCTGTTATTGCATTTTATGGAAAGCAAATTAAAGTTGTTATATACCATTTTTTGTTAACATTAGCTTTTCTCCTTGCTCATGTCGTCTGCTAGAGACCTGTTAGATCTTTCTACACAAAGTCTGCTACAGAAAATCAAAAGAACTTAACAAACCACTAATCTCATAGTTCATCAGTGTTAGTTAAATCTTCTAAGTGACTCAAGATCATGCATGAGAGCAATTTTAATTTAATATATTGTGTCTCCTTTGGGTTTTGAGGAAACCTACTAAGCTCAAATGTGATTCTAAACAAGTCTGATTTATCTGCAATTAGGTAAAATAAATATTTTTATACTACTGAACTTCTGTACAATAAAACCAATTTGGAAAAATACAGTGCAAATCCTGAGCACAAGAAAATGCAATAAAGAATTAGAACAGTGATTCTCAGATGCAGTGACACAAAACAGAATTTTCTCTTTCTGTTTGAAAAAAAAAATTACCTCACATCATTTTTTAGAGGCCTGTTTGAAAGAACATCTGGAAAGCATTCCACAGGAAATCAAACCTATATTAAACATGTTTTGTGGGGCTCTGTTTCCTTGTATTGACTCTAAGCATGCATAATGTGTTTCTGTCGTCTCAGCTGCAAAGAAAACACTTCTCTGAGAATCTTCTACAGAATGATAGGCTGTGATTTCCATCAGAGGATGCTGGTAAGATTTCTATTTAGTCTACCTGTCTCTGTACCAAAGCTCTCCAGTAACAGGAATAAATCCACTAGCTACTTTCCAAGTACTGTGAACTTGTATATTTTCACTTTATTTCATTTCCTTTATGCTGTTTAATTTAAGCTTCTAAATTTAAATGACTGTCACGTTTAAAGATGTCCAAGTCTTAGAGTGTCTCTTGGTAGAGTGTTACTCAGGAAAGAACTCATGCATTAGACAGACAGTTGTTCTCACTTCATTAGCTGAGCAGACGAGAGCGTCTTTGAATTACAGGCTGGAAACCTAAGAAAATCATTGTCACTCTCAAAAAGGCAAGACAAAGAAATTAGTGGCACTGCAAGTCCTTGAGTGTGCCACTGGATGCTTAGGTGTTTATTAACAACTATATTGTGAGTGCACATGGAAAGTGTGTCCTTCCCAGTACCTGAGAAAGACATCCATGACAGCAATATTCTCTGTAACCACTTGAATAAACTATAATAGAATATTATTGGCTCAAGCATGAAACTGTTGTGGAGTTTGGAGACAGAAAATAATGTAAAAAGTTCAATACAAGATCTCCCTTTACGGGAAACGTTTCTCTTAGCAGGTGCACTGGATCATAGGGTTTCCTACAGTTACGTAGGGATGCTTTTTGCATTGGAAAAACCCTCAGTGGCACTGTGGTATGTGTGGTGGCATTCCTAAGGGGAACAGCTCCCTGTCCCCTTCTCAGAGACCTGGCTGAAGAAAAGAAAATGTGCCCAGTGTGATCTTGCACTCAATCGTGCAGGGTCTGCAGACAGCCACCATTGCTGAAACTCATGCAGAAGATACTCCAAAGACTCTTTTGACTTCAGCAGTAAGACAGCAAATACGAAAACAGAACTGCAGCAGATAGAAGCAGATTAGTCTCTGTTATATGAACCGTTTTTTTTCCATGCACAAAAAAGGCCCATCAAACAGCAGGTCAAAAAGTTCTGCCACTAACAAGCCAATACAGCATGGACCTTATGGAATATGTTTTAGTTGCTTTTAGAAGATATATGGATATATAATGCTAGTACAGAAAGCATAGATTTGTAGTGTAAGAGTGGAAAACAAACCATTTTTGCTAGTTAAGGATGATGTGGCTGTCTTAGGAGGGTTTCTTATCTCCACTGTCAAAAAAAGCTGACTACGGCCACTGAGGCTGAGAGCTGACAGGTTGTGATACATCCAGATGTTTACAGAAGTGGCTCTGAAAGACACTGTCCATTCTAAAGAGTATTTTGGAATGCTGAATGATGGCCAGTTAGTGAGATGTATTTCCAGCATTTCACAATACCCAGATATAAAAGGGAGCATCATAACTGAGAGGACAACCACTGTAATTTATGCTTTAATTGGTACAAAAGAAAGCGAACTGAACATTCAAATGATACGGTCAAGTTTTAATTTAACAGAGGTCTTGGTCATATGTCCTTTGTAATAGAAAAGCTTGCTGTAATGGTTTATAGTGTAAGCACAAACATGTGAATGTAAGGTCATCTATTAATAATCTTAGGCAAGGGTCACAGTCAGCTCTCACAGAAAATCTATATTCAACAGTAAACACACACCAGAAAACTTTTTCTGTGTCACTTGTATTAAAGCCAGCAGATAATCAAAGCATAGGAAACAACCACCACTGCTGCCGAGAACTCTTTGCAGATAGTGGCACATTTACATCTGGCTTCCACTTAACAGTAGTTATGCCATCTGTAACATGGTAGCACTTAAAACATAATGAAAGCAATGCAATTTCTATTCAGTAAACATTAAAATGCTAAAATTTGAAAATATGCATGCGGCTGTCACTTGCTCTGTTGAGAAACAAAGTTTTATTTTTAGTTCCAGTGCTTACATTTTCTTGCAGCTATTTTAATAGATGAACTGCCACCAGAAATATTCTCTCACTGGGGCCTGATGTAGAATGATATAAATAACCTTTACAAAGTCCAGCATAATGGAATGGTAAAATCCGTTGACATTCTTTTAATTAGCACTGCCTGAAGATTTACCTACACAGAACAGGAATAACCAAATTCATGCCTGGAATAAATCCACTGAAGTCACTGATGTCAGAGGAAGCACACTGGGAATGGACTTGATATAATAGCTCTGTTATTCACATTTAACATACAGCAGCTTCTTGTCTGTAGCATATGCATGGTTTGGGGTAAATGAGAAAACGTTTTTATTTATTAAAGAAAAAGCTATTGTGTGATGTATGCACCCTTTCTTTGCCCCAGAAACAGCAAGTTAGCCAAATATGACCGGGTGCACATTAAAAGGGATCAACAATCTTCACTTTGCCTGATTTAACAGATTAGTGGGAGGAAACTACTCATGCAAACTGGTGGATGCTAAACTCCCGCTCTCTACAAAAATCTCTTAAGTAATGATTCAACAAATCAGTGGTAGCAGTACTCTTATTAGAACCCCATCCAGCAAAGCAATTAAGTGCTTGCTTATCTGTAAGAACATGAGTAGCTCCAAATTTAGATCTCTATTAAAGTTTAATGTCAAATTTAACTTTCCCGAATTTCAGTATTTTTGACTAAACATTGGTGAAACTGCTTCATTAACATACGTAGTTAATCTTTCCCTCATGATAAATGAACAAAACAGGTCACATTTGCCCTGCTGTAACCCCCTTTCTGGCTGTAGTCTTCTTTCCTATATTATATTACATTACACAGGCAGTTTTCCTTTCTCACTCAGAAGAACAAAACAATCCTTTTCAGACAAAATGATACACCGACTTGAGAGACCACAGCTGGATGATACAAATGGCATGAAGTTCTTAGAACTAAAGTTTAATGGTGGCTCCAAGTACTTCAGCCCACTGGATACTTTTGGCTAACATTTTGGCTGACATGGAAGGCACAGTATCTAAATACAGACTGTAAATTTCTAATGATTTGTACCCAAGTTTATTTTATGATTGCTGTACATTCATAGACACATTTTTCCCTCTTTCAACCCTGGAGACAGGTAATAATGAACATTCAGTGCCATGGTTTGTTCTTAACCTTAAAAATAATCCGAAAGGACTAGCAGGAGGTCAGCCACACCAGGGACACTGCCAAAGCTACACCAAGCAAAACAGATGTCATCCGAATCAAACAGTTCTCACCGTGTGTTTTAAGATAATGGGCACAATAGAACTATGCTGCCTTTTCATGGAGCTTTTCATGGGTTCAGGAATCAGCAGAGGTTCTAGCTGACTGAAGGGATGCTACTTGTAGAGATGCAAGGCACCTCTGTCTAAAGATACCGTCTAGTTACTGCTTCTTGGAGCGTAAACCCCCTGTGCATGAGGCCCTATTCGTTGTTAAAGCACAAAGCTATGTGAAAATTGGGTGCAGGAATAAAGTTGAGCCATTTTTCTAATTACTATATCCTTGTGTCTTTGCTTCTTTCAGAGAAATGTCAGCCACCCAGCAAGCTTTTAATCTTCAAGAATCTCTTAAGCAGAACAGAGAAGTATAAATGAGGACTGGCCAAGCAGATCTTAGCACTGCAGAAAGCGATCCATCTACACTTTAAAAGGGACAAAGCAGGCTTGTTTTGCTGGGTATTCTGATTTTTTGATTCCAAAGGGATTTATGAAGATGTTTTAAGGTGGAACTCCTTTTATTCAGGGGGAAGAAATCTAAAATTACCTTTGTTTATGGGGGGGAGAGGAAAATAATACCATATTTTACTCTGCTAACAAAATACGTCAGTGTAATGAATCATGTAAAATGACTAGAAGGGAAGAAAATAATACAATATTGCAGCATTTTCTGCCTTTACTTTGCCTTGACTTGAAAGGGTTTTTGCTTATTTTGCAGAGACTGCATTAATGTTTTTTTTTTTCCAAGCAAGTAATTCCCCACACACATATTCCACTAGACCATCATGTTTCCTTTGCAGAGCACACCAGCTTTAGTTCCATCTCCCCCCAGATGACATTTTTTAAATTTTCCAAACTGTGATCATTCCTCACTATTAATTCATCAAAATTAATTAATACCTGGGTATTTTTTCACTTAAATATGGTACCGCTAGCAATATATACATATATGCATACACTTATGTAGACATATAAAAAACGTGCTTCTTCAAATTCAGGCTATGCTTACAGATGTGAGGTAGATGTAGGCATGCTGCAGTATATGGGCCAAAAGGTAGCTTGAGACTTTTTCCTACCCCACTTGGCATTTTGCAGACACAGGAGCTTTCTTGATGTCACACAGGGAGATAGCAGGGAGAATGTGCAGGAAGCTAACCCTATTACGCTGTAGACATCCTACGTCTAGTACAGGGTGAGTCAGGCAGCACATGAGGTTTTTCACCCTCTCCCCTGACTCGGTCTCCAAACATACAATATAAGCATAGCCTACACGTCTCTAGAAATCAAGAGTGTCCCTGTTTTAATGTCCTTAACAGCATTAAAAAAAACAATGTTGTTTTGCATAGCCACAGCAAAACAATCATCTCAAGGAGCTGCCAGACCGCTTTGAGTGCCAAACTGATAAAAATACCCCAGAGGGTTGTAAATCCAGCTCTGTTACACAGAACTGTATAATCTTACTGTGTCCTTCATGAAAATATCCACAAAGTGTCCTTTTAACACATAAAGCTAGAGCCAGTCTTGAGACTGAGCAGTCAGGCTTAGCAGCTGGCCAACTGAATTGTAACCAGTACAGGCTCAGAAAGGGAGGTAGCACCTATGGTTTTCACCCTCATTTTCTGAATTACAGAAGATCACTGGACTGTGGCAGGATATCGAGGGAGGAAAAGGACAACATGCAGAGGAGCAAGTTAGGAGGGACTGTAAGTGGCCATAACAGAGAGAATTCAAATGTGTTGGAGAGGCAGTGAAAGTCAGTAATGACCTGGAAATCTGGAAACAGGATAGCAAAGGACACTAAGGAAGGGAAAGGGGCATGAGAAAAAAGGGGGAATGTGAAAAAAAAAGAAAGGTAAGTCTAAGGAATAGAAAATGTAAGGAAAAGTGCATATTTTTTCTTCCCCCCTTCCCTCTTGCCCTACACAACCCTTCAGTGCACTCCTGCTACTTGCTAATGCTATAACTGAAGGAGGGTTCCTCCTTACACGAGGTGCTGGGCTCCCCCCCGGCTGTAGCATGACAGAAAAAGCTGAACGCACATTTCTAACACCTCATCACAGACTTCCTCCAGTGTTTGATGACCCTTTCCTCTGGCAAATCTTACTCACGAGGGTGTACGGTTTGCAGGCAGTAATGGTACATCTTGCAGGAACAGCCCACAAGTCTTATGCAGAAAAGCCACTTTTACAAACAGGTACTGGTCTGAAGGGCTTGCAGATCTGCACATGCATGTACCATCCATGGTAAGTTATCATTAAAAATGTTTGCTTATCTTCACACAGTGTTCTTACAGCTGTAGAAGCAGACAGCTTTCATACAGAATTGAATGGGTGGTTGCAAAACAAAAAAAACTAGGCAACGAAGTTACATGGATAGGATAGGTGACCAGAAACTGGTCAAGAGGTAAGAACACACCAATGAAAGAACATTATTTATAAAGATTTAGCTCTCTGAATACATGGTGTGAAAAACATATTTATTGTATTTTTAGGGAGGTGACCCATCTACTGAAACTTCTTAAGATATTTCATTAGTATCCTTCAGGTGTCCCATGAGAAAAAGTTATTTAAATATATTATGCAGACATTTTATTAAATTTTTTTTTCAGTATCAAATAGCTCTAGACAGTAACATGTACTTTTTACAGAACAAAAGGCAAAACACTAAGATTAATATTTATTTCAGCCCATAAAAAGGGTCTAAATAGCTGTCTTTTGAAATTAGTCGAGAACCACTCCTGGCTATTTCACCTTAAAAACGAGCCTCAATGGTTTGACCAACTATTCTGAATACAGTAACTGCAGAGGACAAGAAACATGCTGTTACTAGATTCTTATATTAACAAAAAAAGGTCTCATTTTATGCTACCTTTCTTTTCAGGTCTTTGCAGTACATGACTGGATTGATACTCTTCTTTTAATAAACACTACATCTGTATCATTATCAGTATGGTCAGTGCCTTCTGCACATAAGCAGAAGACAGAGGAAATATGCAAATTCAAAACACAAGAGTATTGAAAAGACCAAACTAATGACTTACACTTTCATTATTCAAAGAAAATAGTATTGTAAATACTATCAAATGTGGTAGTGGTAAAAATGATGCACACTGTCCCGCATGTACAGCAGGATGGTATTTTTAAAACATGCCAGTCAACTTTCTGAAGTTTAATTGGTGTCTGAAGTGATTGGAATAGGAGGTTCCTCCCAGGTTCGAGCTATTCCAGGACAACATCATCAGTGAAAGTTTTTGGCAATGTTTCCTTAGAAGCTTTGTTTACGTTCCTAACAAAAAGGAACTCTAATGGCTTCAGTTTGTTCCTTCCCCTTCCCTTTCCCTCTTTCCTTTGCTTTCATTTCCTTTCTTATTTTCCGTTACTTTTTTTCTTCTTTTCTTTTCAGTGAGCACTGACAGGCGTGCCTGAGCAGCTCCAATCAATTTTAAAGCTGGATATGGACTAGGATACAAGTAGAGGCAGCAGAAAAATGTAATGGAAACGAACCATACCATACTCTGATGAAGTTGAAAAATAAGGACTGTTTACATAAATCAGAGCATATTTGCATTTCCTGACATTTCTGGTCTCTTTTTCTCTTGATTAGGAGTTTATGTTATATAACAGATAGATTAATGAATAAAAATAAGCAAAGCATCCTGCCACCTCAATTTGTGGTACCTGCAGTTTGGCCAGATTGCTTCCCTGCTCTTAACTCTGTTTCAAACCAAGATTCAGGGATACACACATCCAGGAGAAAGCTTTTAAAGAGCACCCAAACCGAAATGCTTACATACTAGTTTGCAGAGGCCCAGTTGATGCATTATAGAGAGTATGGGCAGATGCAAATCTGGCATTTCTGAGGAAGCAGCATTCAAAAACCACTTGTGAGTGTACTTTCAGAATCACTTCAGAAATGTCCCCCTTGTCTTAGCTAGCATTATGAAGACGCTTTAATAGATATAATAGGCACACAAATAATAGTTTCTAAATTACTCGGGTTTCACAGTAGGCAGAACATATTCTCAAATTATTCTCCCATTTAGATACTCTTTCTGATTTCAAAATTAAATAGAAGTTATCAGAGCTAGAATTATATGCCTACTGACTACTGCTTTTAATCATTCTAAACATATCTGGAATTATTAGGTAGACTGATATTTATCGGTGCCAATACTTACAATGGCAGGGAGGAGATCTCCCCTTCCTTTCCCCCCCTGCCTAAGTCCCTGCTTTCTTGCAGGGCAAAGGGAACAAATCACATCAACTCCCTCTAAGTGCACAACAAGTCATAGAAACAAAATGTGTCTCGCCATATTATGGGTAGTCTGGAATAGCTCTGCTGCTGATTCCTCCTCTACTTGACAGCAGAAAGGGAAGGTATTAAATACGGTAGCAGTTTAGACAGCCCAAGAGGTATTAGCACCTACGTGAGATGACTCCCGACAGCACATGAAGCTTGCTGTACCTCCAGGCACAGGATCTAAGTGCCGCGCTCACTGACTCTGCCCCAGATCCCGCGGGCAGCTGCCCGCCTGTTCCCTTGCGCCAGTGCTGCCCCTCACCCTCACACACAGGTCTCGCTGAGCCTTGGATGAGTCCAAACTTTTAAATGTTGGCGTTTTAAATCAAAATAAGCCACATGAAGAATCTGCAAAGAAATCCATTTTTACCCCATTGCTGCCTGCAAAGTTGCAATAGTAGCAGAGATTTCACCAAGCTTTTCTCTGTGCCATGGCAACGAAGAAAGCTAACACCGGACTCATGAAGGCAAATTAAACAAACTACCATTAAAAACTCAGCTGCTGAGACAACATTAGATCAAAGCTGACCAAAGAAAAACAGTCATGAGAGAAGTAATGGCATTAATTTAACTAAGTAATTCCTGAACACTGCAGCCCAAGTAATAGGAAGAAGTCTCCCTTATAAAATTCTCTCTCCCGTTTTATTGGCACTGTAACACACTGAAGTTTGGCAGAAAACACAGTAAAGATACTGTAACAATACTAATTAACAGGGCCTGTACATAGGGAAGGCAATGAATATAAGCTAAAAGACTAACAGCACAACATGAAAATAGAAAACAGGAGGTTCTGAGGCCACATCTTTCACAAATGGCAGAACCATCAGCTATGAAGGTGCTGAATGCAACTCACTGGACTGAAAAGAGAACCCTGCTCTGATTTAAATCTGCTCCAATTTGGGTTAGCAGGAAACAGGCTCCAGATTTCCCCTGAGCCATCGAGAGTAGGACGCTGCTCTCCTCACCTCTGAGCAACACTCGGCATGTCTGAGGTGCTACAGCTAAACACTTAAGATCCATCACTGGAGATCTCATAAACAAACTTCAAAGTAAATATTTTACCAGGCACGTGTTAGTACTTATTAAGATTTATATCGTATCTTCAGTGTCCTTGACATTTTACAATAGCATTTATTTCCTTGCTTGCTAATTCACAGAACTGGATAATCTACGGGGAAGTCACACTTTAGAAATGAGTAAGATTCTTGGGCATAACTTAATAAACATGACATTAGCACAACAACATTCTAATATAAAAATACACAATGCTAAGTAGGAATAAAGCAATTCCTAAGGGCAGAGGAGATCCTGTACGCCACTACGTAAGTGTTGTGTAACAACCTGCAGGGAACTCAATGAAGGCGACAGGACCTAGTTTGTCCTGTGAATCAATGACCCTCCATTTGTATCAGCCCAGCACTCTTATCAGGAGAGGGGAGCTAAGAAAATTCCAAGGCTACAACAGCTCTATGAAGATAGTGGGATCTAGTCTACATGTGTGGACTTCTTTCTCCAAGAAAAGACCCACTAGTAGCCTGTGTATTGTAACCATTTATAAAGTCCAACACGCAGCTCATATTCACAGTTACTGGTGCTCACATGTAAACTTATAATGAAAGTAAATCCCATTATAATGAATAACTCTATTTTCAGTTGGTCACTAATGGGACATAAAAATAATCCTGAGACACCATTTTATAGAGACACCTAATGTAACTGTTTCCAACAAAAATCTCTGAAAATTAAAGTAGGGGTTTAGATTCCTCCGTAACACAAGGGAGTAGCTGCAAACAGTTTTGGAATAGGTACACACTGTAACCAGATGCAGGCTTTTGTTATTCTGTGAAGTATGTCAGAGGCATTTGCCTTTTTACCTGACTCACCCTTTTCCCTAGTGAATATTCTGACCCTTAGTCCTGGCAAATCCAGCAGTACCAAAAAGTTCTCTCTGGTACCTCATTAATCACTCCCCTGCCATGTGCTATCTTACCTGCAGATGTAATTCTTCTTGCAGGATTCTTGTAAATTCAGGCAGTTTGGTTTCTCCCTGTCCTCATATGAACACACAGGAACAATAGTCTGCCGTCTCCTTTCTGTACAGGCTACGTCTCGACAGGAGCAGAAGAGCATCCCGTAGCTGTGCTTTGGGGGAACTTTGTCAAAAAATAGCCGGAGGGCCTTATGACACTTCCGCTTGTTACAGATTTCATTAGACGTGCTGCTGGTGCAGGGGGTTATGTAAGCAGATCTGAACCTCTTGCAGGTATCATTTAGGTTACAAGCTTTTGCTGCATCCAAGCAATTGTTCCCCTTTGAAAGTACTGGCTCCACTAGAAAAAACAACACAACAGCAGTAAGAAATGCGTCACATTTATATTGTGGTTTGATGTTTGTGTTTATTTCACTGTTAATGAGATCCTGATTATAGATTTGTTACACACAACACTTTCAGTGCCAGAAACCGTGACCGGTCCTTACATTTCTTAGGGTAATGGTTTAACGAGCGACCAAGAGTACAGGCATGTGTTAAGATCAGAATGCTGGCAAATCAATGATGATTACACCGGGCAGGCTGTACTTTATCTTCTTCAGAGCAGACATGCAGGATGAATACTGGGTAAGACTTGGCCTCACTAAAAAGCTATTAAAATCATTGGAAAATTGGAAGGGATATGATGTCTGGCCCATCGCACAAAAACACAGTAAGAACATGGGCTCCTAACTCTGGTTTTGTACAGCTCTGACATTTTTTTCCTTGAACAGTATAAATTACATTCAGCGTCTACACTAGGTAACAACATTTACATGTAATTTGTGCACTCTGCAGAATGTAAAAGCTACATGCCTGTTACTACAGTTTCTGAGGTATGAAAACAGCCCAGCCAGACAGAAAGGAAAGCAGGTGCAGCCCCACAGTGGTGAGGTCCCTAAGGCCACCCACAATCTCTGCAAGCTCCATGCTTAAAGACACTTTTGTAAGATCTACAGATGCCACCTGAACCCTGGAAGCTTTAGGAAGTTTATGAGCTTTGAAGAAGCTGATGTAGAATTAACAAGTGACTGGGAAAGAAACATTTTAAAAGGAGTATGTCTCTCACACACATGCACACATGCTGCAAGAAATTCTAGAACAAAATTTAACGCAGATGAAAGTTAAGACTATAATCACGCATTTAATTTTGCAACACATTATTCAGATATTAAGATGCAATATATGCTTTGCTTGAAAATGAAGGCAACTGGCATTAGAATGCAAAATTAAATTAAGAATAATCGCAATACTGCTTTGGATATTAGGAATGCCAACATCAGAGATCCATGAAAATACATTAACTTCCCATTACAACAGACTTTTCAAGATAAATAAAAGCATTTTGCAAATATCTAAAACTCTACAGAAACCTCTTGGGGGGATCTAGCCAAAGATAAAACACCTCAAACAATCTAAAGCTCTAAGTTCCTCTTGCAGAAAAGCTTTTTTTCTAGATCTTCCACCTTTGCACAAAAATTCGGTTCAAGGCACTTTTACGACTCAATGCTCCTACCACTTTGCCTCCCATTCCCAGATCAGGGCTTCAACCTTCCATCTTCTTCCACGGCAGAAGAAGATGATGAAGCTTGGCTGATGTTCTGCGCTGAGGTACTGCAGTTGCCTGAACTGACTGTGCCCAAGATGAGCCTTGCTGCTAGCACACACTTCACATTATACAAATACATCACCTGCTACTATCCCATGTGTCTTACCATGTATATTACTTCCCAGAAATAATGCAAAGCATAAGTAGCATTAGATTTGTTTTTCACTCTAGTGATAGGCTCAGTCTGTTCGTACACTTAACCTTTGTACACTTAACATTCACACTCCAAGTCCTTCCAATCCCCACTTCTTGCACAATAAACTGCAACTTTTTGCTTCTTATTGTCAGAAATTACAAAATTATAAATGTGCAGCATTTGCCTATAAATTAAGGGAGTCAAGCATTTCTTATCATAGCAGCCTACCACAGTTTCAGCAGCACCAGATGTGGAAAAGATACTCAAAATACAGCCCTCTCGTAAAATTGTATCATTTTTATGTAAAAAGTTGTATAATGTTAGCATACAACTATAATCTTAACTATGAACTCTCAAGTTGTTGGGTTTTTTTAATACAGTATATAGAATCATATGTTTAGTACAAATATAATTAGTATGTAATCTGCGGGGCATATAATTATGTAATATATGAATAGCACATGCTAATTACTATGTGATTGCAGAGTAATTACATGGTTATTTGTGCCTGGGAGTCAACTGCTGAATTCCACTCCTTAAAACAAAATCCTGTGGAAGAGCTGTGAATGGTACATTTCAATACAAACAGACATCAGCTTACTGTATGATATATTAGAAAGCATTCTTTAAAAGAAAACTGAAGATGTAATAAAGCACCTCTTTGCTGATAAGCATACACATGTTTTCCATTAAGGGTCTAAAATGTAGTGAGTGCTGATACAGAATTAAAAACCGCTGTGAATATGAACACTGCAAAAATCAAAAGGGATGAATTAATCAATTAAAAAAAAGAAAAAGCCAGCACACCAGCCAATTCACTGACCATACAAACTGCACTGAAAGTTATCTTGGATGAAAGATGAATTAGGTGCAAATTGTTCATAAACAATGGTTATGCTCATTCATCTGTTTCACATAATTCATATCCACCCAAGACTTGCATTCCTCTACACGTCAACTCTGAACATGGATCAAGTCTTTTGGTGTTTCTTTTTTCTAGAACTATGACTGGATGTAACTTGCCACTTGCCTTTTTCTATTTTGATACACACGTCTCTAGCTATTGTTTCTGGCATAGTTATCATCACATTATACAAATGATTTGTACCTTTTATAACCAAGCCTAACATAACATACAGCATGTAAGAGCTAGGCACCAACTGCACTTGAATTAAACAGGTCTGTCTAAACCAACTCTTCTCATTAATGTCAGCTTCTCCCAAGATTTTAAATCATCTTTTAATGCAAAATATACCATCCTGTACACACTTAACGCTTTATTTTTATTGCAAAGATACAACAGAATTATTCCTAAATCCAGTGGTAACTATAAACAGTTAACAATAATGAGAGTGTTTCTGAGGATTACTTACACAGCAGTAATACAGAGTCAAAATTTCACCCAGCTTCTGTTCTGCAAAGCTTAAATTATTAAGACAGGCAGCAGTTTGGCTCTTACTAGGCACTGACTACGTTAAGAGCAAATGAATCTAATCCAGAGCTACTTTTCCTGCCAGCAACCTTTGGGAAAGGTCTGTGTAAGGAGATCCTTTGCCGGTTCCCCCTGCTTCTGGGGCACTTGGATATGGATCAAAGGCAGGCAGAGCGGCAGCCTGGGACAAGGAACTATTCCTTCCCACCACCATTTCCTCACACAGAGTTCCTCTATCCCAAGTCTTGCTTTGCCTTGGGCCCATTCTGGAAATCTCTGCCAAACCATGCAGCTCTCCACTCCTGCCAAATCACTGCAGACTCCAAGGTAAGTTCCTTCCGGGCAGGTGATAAGTGATGCCTCATGCCTGTTGCCAGGCACTGGTTCCCGCCCGCGGCAAGGGGCCAACAGAGCAGATCGGCAACCACCGGCACGCTGCCTACCAGCTGAAGTCACCAGCAGCTGTGAGCTGCTATGGGTGCTACCCCGATGCACAGCGATGAGAGAACACAGACAGAGCCAGGAATTGCTGCCTGGGTGGGAAAGCAGAAGCTCCCAACATCCATAGAGTCAGGATGCCTAAAAACATCCTCCTGCCAGGCAGTTTGCTGCACACCATGTGCAAAAGCTCTGGGGCAGAAATAATTGCTTACCCAAACTGACTGACCTCTACAGGGATCACCAGCCCACAGCTCTCCTACAGCACATAGAACACGTACATGCAAGGTGAGAAGTTTTTCTGATATATTTTACTGATGAAAAACCAGACCTTTTATTATAGTATGAGGTGTTACCAAGTTGGTATTTGGTATCTCCTGAACCCTCCCCATCCTGGTCCAATATTGTTACAGCTACAACAGTTCTGGACTCAAGCTCCTATACAGTCAGACAAAGGCTCCGGGCTTTTATCCAGCGATGTTTCTAAAGTTTTAATAGGGCTTCCTCTGCCCTGTGTGATCTTCCTTATGCTTCACCTTCTTTCACAGTCTCTTCACCTTAAACTTTCATCTTCCTTCCAATTCCATTGCTATTTCATTTCTGCACTTACTGAGCCTTTGGCTATCTCCTCAACTCCTGTTAACCCCATGGTGCACAAGAAGTGATTCTCAGATTCTTAGCTTCTTATTCATGCTTCCACTAGATGGAAGGAGTAAAAGGAATATTACTTGTTCTGTAAAATTCTTATTAAACACCAAAATGGACATTCAGCTTTCAATTTTCTTACAGTACATAAAAAGCAATTTACTGAGGTTGCCATTAAAATTACCACCACTACTTGCAAATAATTAGCATTACTAAGTTTTCATGGTTTTTTAGTGAAGGGAAAGCTGTAAAAAGAGCAGTAAATGTTAATGTGATGGAAGGCAAAAGTACAAAATGACAGAGGTGACCAGGCAAGCATGGGCCTAATTCAATGCAGGTGCAGAATATGGCACCTAGGAACCAAAACCCAACCAGAATAAAGAGAACTATGATCCTACTTTAACAAAAGTGCTGCTGTGGGTTCACCAAACTACTTCTGCTTTGTAAGAAGAACAGATTCAAAAAATAAGGAAAGCACAGGAAATATTGTCATCTGCAGTTTAATGGGTTCAAATAAACTACTATTTTCATGGACAAATTATTTCTAACTCCAAATGACAGAGAAAAAACAAGTCATCCTTGAGAAATCATGAGCCAGATGCACACACAAGTTCATGTCATTCTGAGGCTCTACTTGTCTTCTACTCAGCCTTGAGAGAACAGTCAGACTTACTTCAAACCTTTCCCATAATCAGGATAAGCAGGTGCTTTACTTTTTAAAAATCAAGCAAATATATTAGCAGTTATACCCGGGTCTGAGTACTACCAAACACAAGAACATACATGTTGCAGTTAGAAGAGATAACAGCAGTAGGTACATCAGGTGACAAGGATGTTGAGACTGACTCCTGCGTGCAGAAGGGCACGCTCATGGCTAGAGCAATAAAAGGACCTAAACACACAAAACTTCACAAACTGAGATTTTAGGTTCCTGAGACCAGTTACATAAGTCTTTGAGAACACAAATTCCACAGGTCCGTAGAATTTTTTTCTGACTACACCCATAAATCTACTTGAGGAGGTAAAGACTGTCTCTTGTCCAAGCCCTACAGAGATAAAGAACATTTACATTGCTTACTATGAATCAGCAGATGTGATCTGCAAGTGTTCATCACTCAGCTACCATGTTATGCACAACTGCCACGCTCAAAGTCTTTTTCAGAACTTTCTGGCCTTTGTTTTTATGAGATTCCTTCCACTGGTGAATTATCAGTCAGGATCTAGAAAACTTTGGTTCGATGCCTTCCTTGACCTGGAGACTCAAAACCGCTGTTCTCATTTCCCAGAAGGGTTCTCAAACAACCTCACTGTAGAGTGTTCTCAAGAAAGTGCACGGGAAATAGTGGATATTGCAAAACACAAGAGACAGCATGAGATGCTTCAGCCCAAGGATGAGAGCTCTCCCTGGGAGGCAGAATGCTAGATTCTGGCCTGCACCCAAAGAAGAGAGTTATTTCTCTTGCAAGAGCAATGACTGGAAACCAGGATTCTCTCTCTGAGGATGACTCCCTTAATTCTGAGTCTGCAGGGGAATGGTCTTCTGCTCTCTTCATCCCTTCTAAAAAATATAACCCTTTACCACAGCTCCCGACTTCCTTCCAGACTAAGCTACTGCCTAATCCACAGGGCAATCTCCTAGGCTTTGTGAAAACCCATAGAGAAGAGCAGAGAGCAAAGGCATCCCACTTCCTCAAAGACTATTTTGATCACTACCTTAATGACTAAAGCACCGTGACATCTTCCACTAGGTGCCCATTAAAAGAAGAGTGCCTCTCCCAGGAGCACTACAACGATTCCTGCGTGGACAGACGCATCTGCCTGAGGCTCTGAATCTGGCTCTTTGGGTCCAAAGTGTACCAACAAGTCTGAGTTTCTGTATTTCTTATGGTCCACCTAGACATTTATTGTGCAGGGTTTTTTTACTGAATTTCTTTCTCTGTTTGTGGGGTTGGGTTTCGGTGTTGGTTTTTTTTGTTGTTGTTTTTTTTTTTTTTTTACACAGTATTCCCTGTGCACTTTACAAGGATTTTGAGCATCTTGCTAAGGATTTTAGATATCACCTGGAAGCAGGGACTTAGGATTTCTAGGTGGATAAATCTCTCTCTTGTTCTGTTCCTAGAAGTTTAATTCTGCTAAGAGGGCTACTTGCCCTACATGCTGCATCTTGCATTGCCCAAGCTCAACACTGGATCTAGGCAAGACACTTGTCTCCATTTACAGTTACATCCTGCTACCCTTAGTTGACTATTTCCTGCTGCGTTTCATAGACACTGCAGACAAAGATTGCAAGAGAAAACTCCTATAATAGTTATGTGTTAATAAAAAAGGGGGGAAATGATGTCTTAAGATTTCCTTTGATACTTTCAGTCTTTTCTGGGAAGGAATGGGGAAAGGCTGAGCAGAAAACTCAGAGGTGGCTGAGCCCTATGGGTTGGCTGAGGGATATCTGCTTAACTTACACATTATGTAAGAGTAAAGTCTTAAAACACTACAGTGAACCAGTTTAAATCTTTTTTTTCCACAGGAGCAGGGAGGGAGAGGAAGCCCAGCTCCCCAGTGTTAACAACATTGTGGTCTGATCCTGAAATTCTTTCTGTCTTCACTCACACAAATATCCTGATCCATCACCCTTTATTTCCGCTACAAATCTAATGAAAGGTTATGCCAGGGTCCCTAATTTTCCATGTGTCACTAAGGGCAGCAGTTTTGCATTATATTCATGCCAGCATAGTTAAAACCACTTTATTCACTAGAGTTATTCTGAATTTTCAATAGTGTATACTTAAGAATTGGTTCTTTACTGCTACTTTTACTTCTGTCCAAGGTATCTCACATAGGAGGAAGGAATGTATGAATAAAATCAGAGGCTGCAAAACAAAGAAAATTCCAATTGTTGCAAGCTGATACAGTGACTATTTCTCACATTACAGCACCATTGATTTCAGTTCTACCCTAAAGAGTTTAAGGGTGTAAAGGTCATTTTGATGTATCTACACTGCACTAACATTAGGGACAGATTATGCATGGCTGGGACCATGTACAGAATACAGTTTTTTCTGAGGGACTGATCTCAGTCATTCCATATACAATTCATACTCTGTACTGAGTCAGAGACTGGTTTTGTGAAGTGGAAAGCTTTGGCCACAGTTTCAGCTGAGTTCTTCTAATTAGTTTCCCCTTAAAATATTCAAAGTGAAAATGCATTACTGCCTATGCTTTCATGTTACAGTTTGGTATTTTATCATTAGCTAAATAGTAAGCCAGCAGAATTGAGAAGGAACTAGCACGTGCAGAAATAAACCTGTGAAAATATTCAAACCTACATGGTTGCCATGAGAAGCCATTTACTGCTGCAAATTCTCAAGACACAGTGAAGGACTGTTTACCAAAGTCATGCCAATTTACAGGGCAACTTTCAGCATTTCTTTTTATTACTGCAGAATTGAATTCACAACTTGTTTCCTCTTTTCCTCAGACTTGATTAATTACCGTGTTAACATAACTACTGTTCTCCTTCTTATAATGGGCTCCCTCTAAAGTGCTGCCCCAGCAAAATAAACCAGGAGAAAGCTTCTATCTCTTTCCTCTAGCATTGCAATCCTTTCTAATCTCACTATTTTTCAAATTTATGTTCCATTCCAATAAAGCCTGTATGAATATTATAGCAAATCAGATAATACAAGGTTATGACCCCTGTAATTGATCCTTCAAGGTTCTTTTTGCCTTTTTCCAGTTGACTTGGTAAAAATTACATTTAGATGTGCTTGTTGACACTTGAGAATTCACTTTGTTGGTCATATACACTGTTTCAGAGAGATCACATTACATAATGATGTATTTCCACTGCTTTATTTCTTCTATACCTACAAGCCCATTAAGCTGTAAGCAAACCTCCCCTGGGGCTGTAAAATTACAAGTATCAAGGGGGTAATGCTCCCATACTTTTCAGAAGGACTATAGCTGGGGAAATTCTTCTGTGAGGATACAGAGTTAAACATTTGCTACTATTGTAAAATATTATCAAATACAGGAAAGCAGCTTAAAATAAAAAGTTAAACTCCCATTTCTAGAAAAAGCCACATTTTAATGAGCACAGACCAAGTATGTCAGCACAAGAAATCAGTTATCTGTAGCAATGGCTTCTGGATCACACGACCATTGGAATAAAGTGATTAATTGGACTGTCTCAGTAAATGCGATCATTACACTTTTAATTAACCTTTTCAACCTCTTGCACCTTTTAGTTTTGTTATACATTAGATTTGTGCAGTTTTCCAGTTATTATGTTTGACTAAGCCTGAAACAATGCAGAGTTCTGTTAGAAAGATAAGAAAAACAATTAAAACACCTCTTACTGTTCCTAATAAGAAAATACCACTCATACTGTCATCATAAGGGTAGTTATAAATCAGGTGGAGGACAGAGATTCTGAACTCCGTGGCTATGTTCCCACCTAATTTTTGTTTTGGCAGCACACTGTTATTTAATGGCTCTGGCTACCAGGAAACCAGCTTTTGAAAATTCTTTCTCAGCCTAGTTATAATTACGACATATAAATCATACAGTGATCAATTATAATAATCTTAGCTTCATCCATTATTTAAACTTAGCATTTGAATCTACACAGCAGGAGTACAGGAAATTCCAAAGTCCTTTCTCTGCTCACTAACAACTGCTTTATTCCTGAAGTCATGCCAGTTACAGAGAAGGGGCCAGATATGCTCTTAGCTATGACATCAAAACCTGAAATAACCGCAGATCTCAGGCAAGGAAAGGTTTTTGGCTCTGAATATAGTATTTTTTCTAATCACACTAGCTTCCCGCTACTGAAACAAACTCTAACATGAGATTTTGCCATCTTTACATTTGTGTACCAAAGCAGAGAAGTTAGTTTTACTTTAAAATGTCTCACATATATGCATACAAGACACATTTGTATACACACACAGAACGTTTCAATACTATCTGGCTTCATGTCTCACTTTGCAAGAAAGCTACTTATATATTTACTAGTAAGTATGAGAAATAATCCATATGTTCTTGTCCAACTTAAGGCTGATTCTAAGGTATCTGAGCTCAGTGTGATACAAACAGTAAGTCTGATGGAAGGAGGAAAGACACTAAAAGGAAACAAACTTTCACAAAGGCTCAAGTAAAACAGAGAAACATTTTTAGAGCATTTTAATAAACTATTTATTTGTCACTATGCAAAATATTAAGTTCCTAACTATTACTTTTTTGGACCTTGTCTTATTTCAGTCTCAGCAATAATACATGCAGTAAAATGTAAACACAGGATTTGCTCTGAGGTTTAATATTTTGAAATTTTGCAACATATCTCTTACCGTTTCAACTAAGTGCCAAGAATCGTTTTGTCAATAAAGTTGTATTTTTCAGTTTTACTTTTTTTTCATTTTCATTAAGCAATAAAGCTGTTAAAATGTGGGAAGTGAACACATTACAAATGTTAGAATAAATGTAAAAAACCTGGTACATTTGCAGATGTGTAACCACACTTTTTCTCCGCATCACAAGAAAGAGTAACAGGTGAACTGAAGGGGAAGAGGTCAAAGGTGAGAACATGAATCCTGGCACAAGAGGAAAAGGGTGGAGAAAATCTTTAACTAAAATTATAACTGTATGTAGAAATGAGCACAACTCCAACAGCAAGAACAAAATATAAATCCAGATGTCCAAATTTGGGTATCACATCAAATTTTTCCACGGACAAAGCACAAGTAGAAGTTCAGAAAACTGTGCATAAGTAAAAATTAACCAGTAGGACTTTATTTTTTTAAAATAAGAGGTGAACACAACCCACAGCAACTCTTTTCATGAGATACTAAAACTCTTGCTCCAAAATCTAACTGGGACCTCTATTTACCTCATTGGATGGATAACTGCACAAAGGAGGAACCATGGAACTTCTCTGTGCTTCTTATCTGGGCAGACTTTGGTGTGCAGAGAAAGCAGAGTTGTCAAGGAAAGAGAGCTTATCAGAGCAGGAAAGATATTCTAGAAATACAAGACCTCATATATGATAAAGGTTGGAAGGGATTTTCCAAAATAATCCATCCTCCTGCCCCACAGCAGGACCAGCTATAGCCAGAATAAATCCTGACTGATACTGTCTTGGACATGCCCAAGTCCAGAAGACCAGACAGTATGCATGTGAAAGTGCTGAGGGATCTGGCAAATGTCACTGCGAGGCCAAACTCCTCTTCACAGCTCTTGGTGACCAAAGGAACTTCCTGATGGCTGCAGTAAAGCAAATGTCACGAATATCTTCAAGAAGGGCAAATGGAAGGATACAGGGAATAATAGGTGGGTCAGCCTAACCTCAGTTGCAGGGATGATCATTGAGCAAGACCTCCTTGAATCTGTATCCATGCGCATAAAGGACAAGAAGGTGATGAATAACAGTCAGTGTGGGGTTACCAAGGGGAAATCAGGTCTCACTGCCTTCTACAGTAGGGATGACTCGTTCAGTGGACAGAGGAAGAGCAATTTACATTGACTTTAGCAAGCCTTTTTACAGTCTCCCATATTAACCCTTGCAGCCAAATTGTAAAAACAGTTTGGATAGGACTACAGTGTGGAAACTGGCCCTACCTTGAGTGGGACCTCAGTGACCTCCTATGGTCTCTTCCCACTTTAATTATCTGCCAAATGTAAGCTCTAACCTATTTTTCAGTAACTCCACAGCCTCTCCAAATTGCCTCTCCAGTAGTCTCTATGCATCCCATTAATTTTTTCTTCTGGGTATCTACTCTATCATTTCCTACAACATAATTTTTCCCTAACTTTACTCCTTTCCTCTTTGCAATGGCTTTTTAACTTCTTGAAGACTGTCATTCTCCCATTGCTCAGCTCTTTTAAGCCAGTTCTCCCTGATCTATCAATTCTTTCTTCATAACACGTTTTCTAGATGTCTAATCTTATGATAATTATTTGCAGATTTGAAAAAAAAAAAAGATTACAAAAAAATCTCATTGACCACGAGTTTCTGTACAAGTTGTACTCAGGAGATCACTACAGACAGACAAAACCTGTTAATTCAAGAGTTGCTGAAGCATAGCTTACTCCAGCCTCAAGCAATACCAGTGTAGGTAGGGATGGTTTACACGCATTGACTGTCTACTGCAGGAGTATATATTAGCTTATCTATGACAGCAGCTTGCTCCTGATGGCTATAACCTGAAAAAACAAAAAGTCAAAGTATATAAAGACTTAGTAGAAAAATGATCCCGCTTATTCTACAGTATTACTCTTTCAGAAGGGAAATCAAGAGAGGACAGAGGGCTGGAGAACTGATTGTGAACTGAGTCTCACAAAAGCAGCTGATGCATAAATCAGGAAACTTCTGAAAGGGTTAAGAAACTATCTCCAGCTTAGCAAGAGGAAAGCTCTACCTTCTCTAAAGCTCTCCTGGAACTCCTATCAGGTAGTCACAGTTGTCTTTGTGGTCATGACAAAAGTACATAAGCGCAAGTCAAAGATGAGACTAAAATCACAGTGAAAGCAGAAGTAACAGAAAGGGGGCAGATGCTCAATTAGTGACAGCAGCAGTAGGGGTGGGGTGAAGGTTGCCATCATGGCAGCAGAGAGAGCAATAGAGTCAAAGAACAGCGAAACTCACAGCAGCTGTGGAGGCACCAAATCACCCCCCTTTCCCTGCTGCTAGTGAAAACCATTTGGGGCAGTTATCTGGCCTATCTACCAAACAATATGAGACTCATTCCATTAACCCACCACCAGCTGCTCATCTTTTCTCTATCAGTTGGTCCCAATGCAATCCTGTTCAATACAAATAAATTCACTATAATGTGAAGAGGGTAGCACTAGCAACTCTTGTCTGTTCATGGATTTGCTGCGGATCAGCTTCTGGAAGCTTATGTGAGCCACAGTTTGTGTTGTTCACTTCATCTTCAGTCTCATTGCTGGACTTCAAAAGCCAGTGATCAAGCAGATTTGTGTACCGAGGCAGGTGCACTTAATGGAACAAGGGAAATAAGATACTTTGGAAATAAATAACTTAAATGATACTGACTTAGAGATTTAATAATGATTATGACGGTCACTATCCTACTGTGTGTCCAGAGGATAAAGCAGTAAAAAATGAAAGTAACAAAGATCTATGTCACTTACCTACGTGCAACGTGGGGGTTTATTAACTCGAGATCATTACGTTATTTAATAAATTACAGCACACTAATAATTAGACAGCTGCCTACTGTTTACTCTAAATTACCTTTCTTTTCCACTTATGACATGTATGCCACATGGCAATAAACAGAAAGCTGCCTTCTGTTTTCTCTTCAGTGTTCTGATCTTTCCTCTGTTCTCTGCTGATCCCTCTCCCTGAGCTAGCCTGTTTTACCTTTACTTATCTCCTATAAATATCTAATTTATCTTTTTTTTTTTTCAAATGTAAAAATGTAGTTCTTCCTGACAAAAGGCTGTCAGAAAATCAAGTTATTTTGAATTCCTTGTTAACTACATAGCACTCGTGTCTTTTTTGAGATGCTGCCCCCATGCCTCAGCTGTGTTATTTAGTGTCCAGTCATCAATCCACTGAACGCTGTATTTTGATTTCCACTTGCTTTAGTAAACTCTGGATCAAGGTTCAATAAACTCTGGATCCAGGTTTTATACCCTAATTCACCTTGTGCTTTAAACCCATTTTCAATCAACTAAACATTTGATTAAGTGCTATCATGAACCGGACATTAGCTTACGTTCTCCTTGGTTCCATTTTCAACTCTACAATGCACATGGAATGCATTGGCTTTTTATTTAGTGTACATGTATGCGAATAAGTGAATGCACACATGCAGAGAAAAAATAATTGAACAAAACTGAAAGGAAAAAAAACCCAGTGTTACTCTAAAATTAATTATTTCAATGTTCAAACACTGAACTAAATGAATGTCCTCCTAATTAGTGAGGAGGATCCTGACTCAGTAAAATGACAACACTGTTTACATCTAAATAGTCTGTTTAATTCAGAGTCACTTCACAAGCATACATAGTACTGAACTGCAGCCAGTTCTGGAGTGGAGAATTGTACCTACCCAGCACCAGTAACACCATCCAAGAGGCACTGGAGGGACGTGGATAAAAATGAACTAAGAGTGTATAATACTCCTGTAATCAAAACTGTAACATTTACACAAATCACCTTTATTATTATTTTATTATTATTTATTTTCTTAACATTAACACTCCTGAGCAGGCAAAAAGTGTTACTACTGCCAGGAATTCAAAGCATGAGACTGACATCCCAACTCATCACATTCTGCTGGGACACTGCAGTACTGACCTAAATGGATGGTTTTGAACTACTGATCCACTAGTATTAACAATATTACTGATATTCCCTTCATTGCAGGTACAGCCAGTACAGCATTGCAGAGACAGAGCTGTACTGAGCACAACAGCTGGACGGGGTGGAGTCACTCCTCTGGCACTTAAAACAGGCCCCTGGTCACACTGGATGATGGGGTAACAGAGACAGGAACTCCCTGAACCTCCTTGCATAAACATAGCTCTTGTTCATGATTGTTCCTCTGACCTTCTGTGTCACTGAAGCCATGGATGTAGGATGGGCGTGGAGCATTTTTATTACTAATTTCTGTCTGCAAACCTCAATGTTTAACCAAACTGAGCAGGAAACTTTGGTGAGTTTCAGTTTCCCATTTCTATCTACTCTTTTTCTTGAAAAATGGATTCAGTAACACTGTTTGGAAAATCCTGGTGTTGGAGACAAGAGATTAAGAGCACCCTCTGTATATTTGTTCTTCGTTTGTATTTACATGCTTCTTTATGCACATCAAAACCAGAAAAGAGTTTGCTTATATACCTATTGATTAGCGTCAACAGCAGTATTTTTACTTTCTAATATACTTACAAATACATATATTTAGTAAAAAAATAATACTCGGATATTATTTGGTCATATTATTATATGACCTAACTTAAACCTGCATCTTGAAGCTAGGAAAGACACTGAGTTAGTGGAGAGAGTCCAGTGCAGGGCCACCAAGATTATTAAGGGAGTGGAGCATCTCCCTTACACGGAGAGGCTGAGAGAGCTGGGTCTCTTTAGCCTGGAGAAGAGGAGGCTGAGGGGGGATCTCCTTAATGTCTATAAATATATAAAGGGTGAGTGTAGGGAGGATGGAGCCAGACTCTTCTCGGTGTCATCCAATGGTAGGACAAGGGGCAATGAGAGCAAGTTGGAAAATAAGAGGTTTAGGATAAACATAAGAAAAAACTTTTTTATCATAAGGGTGACAGACACTGGAACAGGCTGCCCAGGGGATTTGTGGAGTCTCCTTCTCTGGAGGCATTCAAAACCCACCTGGACACGTTCCTGTGTGACTTATTATAGGTGATCCTGCTCTGGCAGGGGGGTTGGACTAGGTGATCTTTCTTGGTCCCTTCCAACCCCTAACAATCTATGAATCTATGTTCTAAAGTTATTGTGATGTATGAGAGGGATATAAAATAATAGAGCTCAAACCCCCTCAAAAAAGCACAACACCTAGAAGCATTGAGGAGAGAAGAGAATCTTGAAATTCACTACACACTGGATACCACCACACACATGTATTTCTCAATCAACAACAGCTCTTGCTCTCCCAAGGCCCTTATACAACTGTGGAACTTTCACACGCCCGGTTAAGTGTACATCCAATACAACAGTATGGCTTCCTCTGTAATTCAAGAGTGTGAGGAATAAAGATTAAAAGCCATACTGAAATCAACACCAAAACTTCAAATAACAAAAATCATGATTAGCTGTTAAAGCTAGAATGACATAGAAAGAAGAGATATCCACAGTATAGTACTGCACCAGTAAATAAATAAAGTACGGGAGTCCCACATATTTGACATTTGAAGAACAAAACTATCCATCAATGTCTTGGCACGGATCGATCAAACAGAATGCTACTGCCGAAAACCTAATAGTATGATGGTAATAATGTAGCCATAAAGCCTCTACTCTGTAATTGACTGCTTCCACTTCAAGCTAACATGTCTAAAAGAGTGACTAATGTTCACCTAAAGATTTCGCTTGCATTGAATGACAATCAGCTACACCTCATGCTGTTCTCCATAGATTGCTTATGCTGGGTAGTTGTGGAGGGACATGGGCCAGAAGGGAAACAATTGACTTAAATAAGGAAATTTATATGAAGAATGGTATGACTATCTCAAAGGAAAATACACATTTTCCCATCAGACTGTAAACACAATGCAATACCCTACTTCAGCCAACACATTCCTTTCCTAAACAGAAGCATCAGTAGTGACTCCATAAATAGGTCAGAATCGGTTTTATATTTTAAGCAGGTATTTAAATTTTCAGCAAGTTATAATAAGTACAATGTATGCTTCCCAAAATTACAGCCTTTATTCTTTGAATAAAGAACATAATTCAAAGAATTTACAAATTGAGTGTATGCTTTTGGTCCTTTCTTTGGTAGAGGAGCAAATAATGCAATGTCACCAAAAGTTAACAGAGTACATTGGTGTTATAAACCAAACAGAACTATTCAAATTCAACACCGTAATCTGTCTTTATAACTTACTTTTGTGATCTTACAGAGCACACTGTCTTACTTTCAATTCAGGAAACTAAGACAAATTCAAGCATATTTTCATACTTTCCTGAATGAAAACAAAAACCTAAAATCTGAAGAATCAGTTGGTGATTTTTAATTTTTTTTTTTTTGTAGCGAGAATGAGCAAGTTTCACTGCAGATAAAATATATTTATAATTAAAATGTTTGGAACTCTCTAATGGACTATGAGTGTAAGTTAAATTGCTCTGTCGCCTTTGATATATACTTAAAGGTAATTGGCTAGTCTTAGTGATGTATTTTTAAAGAGCTACCTATTGATTAATAATGTTTCAGTATTAATATAACCACTTCGTGTGAATCAAGAAACATCAAGGGCCAAAACCCATATTTATTCACAAATTAACTGGATATAGATCAGTTGCTTTAAGCCAAATGGGGTATATTCACTCATTATTTTACAAGAGGAATGAGATAACTGTGTCAAGATTAAAGCAAAATTTGGGTTTACATTTTAGATGCATACAATGGATAAAGTTTATGTTTTTCTGCTATTGCAGAATGCATAAAGAAAGGATGCAAAAGCAAAACTCCCACCTGTGGGAATCTGGGACACAGTAGTTTGGTACTTTAGGGCCATCTGTTCAAATGCTGGACAAAATGAAATGTATAGTACAAACAGAGGTGGGGTTTTTACTTTGTTTTTTTTTTTTTTTTAATCCAGTTAAAAATGGATTAACCCAGTAAATGATCTTGTAATCTGATCCATACAGCCAGAGCTCTTACAGTGACACTCATCTCAGTGTCACCCAACAGGCTTCATAAGGACACAGAGGTTTGCTGATTGAAAGAGATATTTGAAAGTAATACCCTGGCCTGCATGTGGTGAGACACCACACAAATATATAACTGAACGTGAAAAACTGCTTGCAGATGAAAGTTATCTACCTGAGACTACAATGCACATTCACACCGTGTATGCAAATCTGTGAGGAAAAAAACCCTTCAGTTAATTCCATAGGGAAGAGCAGAAAAAAGAGTGATGTGCCTTCCTACTGCAAACACTAATGAATAAATTCAGAAAAGTCCCATTGTCAAGTATTTTACCAAGCAGTTCAGAACCTGTATTGTGCTGTGAAATCTTAACAAAATCAGGGAAATTCAAGGCTGAAAGGAACTGTAATGGCTATCTAGCTCATCCTCCAGCGGCAAGCCAAACTGAGTCTATCCTTTGCAAAATATCTGTCTAAATCTCCCAGTGAAGGGAATGCTACAGCCTCCAGGGCATAACATACAGTGCCTAGTTATTCTTAAGGTTAGATTTCTTTTCCCTAATATCTAACCTCAGCATCACATGCTACAATTCAGAGCAATTGACAATTACCCTGTCACAAAGGATATTAGACTGCTTTGACATTTGTTCTTAATGAATGCACACTGACCCTCCTTATCACCTTACATCCCCTGGATGCTTTTAAATCAATTTTTTTAATACCGTATTCTATCATCCTTCCAAGCACTGAGTATGGGAACTGGATCATAATTCCCTGGGCCTTTTCCCTAGGCTTATTTTATTGATGGTGCATGTGCAGATATATATATATATATATATTTAACTTTTTTTTTTTAATAAGGTAGGTACTATGTTAGTCTTTCCCCAGCCCCCTGGGATCCCTTCTTTCTTCCATGAATTCTCAAAGATCATTGCTAATGGTATAGCAATGGCTTCAGCTTGTTTAAGTACTCTAAAGTGAATTTCATCAGGCTTTTTGAGTATTTTCAGGCCATCGGAAAGAAAAATCCATAATATTTCTTGTGTGCTTTTCTTCCTTTCTATTCAAGACACAATGTAACTTGAAAGTAAAAAGGAAATGTAACTCTCTAACTTTTTTTTTTTTTGGTGTCATGTCATGACATAAAATATCCCATTATAGGTCAAAGATCTCAAAACTGCCTTCCTAAACCACTTGCCAAATTATGTTGAATACCTTTTAGATAATATTTTACAAGTATAGTAATTTTCAAAGTCAAAAACCTGTCTTTCCACCTCCAATACATACGGATCATCAAGGAATAAACTGATACAGGAAGTGAGGCCTAAGGTAGTGGCAGTCTTTGGGTGTTTTTCTACTCTGGAGAAAGAAATTTTCACCCTAACTGAGACGTTAAACCAGATTTGTGGTGACTTTGTCTCACCACAGTGGCCCAGAGAAATACATGCATTCTGATAAATCAGGCTCTGAAACAGAGCAAAGTTCGTCACAACTTTATTTTCATTTATGACCAAACACATTAATGGACAGCCTTACAATTCAAATTAACTAAAGCCACCTATGGCAAAAGCAGCATCTTCCATTGTGCACCCACATCTCTAAAGCTTCAAAGCCCCAAGCTATAAACAAAGTGTCCTTATTCAAAAGAGACCACAAAGCCACCAGATCAGGACAATCTATACAACCCCAGTTGCCTCATCATCCTCTTAAATTTCTATCTGCCCACCAGGAGGAATAACACAGGGACCTCTTGAGTCTCAAATGCATGAAACTGATGACCTTCTGTTTTCCTGAGCAGGAAGCTGGAATCTCTCTTAATCTCTCTTCTGGTCAATATATGGGCAAACTATTTGAGCTAGGACAACAGTGGCTGAGGCTACTGCTATAAAGAATGTGACACAGCAAATCCAGATGGAGTCTCAACAATGGGAAGCAAGACAACACAAATAAGATCACTCGCTGCCCACAGCAAGACGGTACTTGAGTCATGATCCCCAGTGCTTCATTGCTGTGGATCCAGCAAGTCAAGGACTTCCACAATGTGTACTTTATAGTCAGATCAGCAAGGGACTTTTTCAGAGCATGTGTCTTCAACAAAACTAGATGATTTGTTGAGCCTTAAAGAAAATAGAGCCTCTTCTATCTGTTTAGGAAAGCAGAGAAAACAAGTGGACTAGAGGAGCTAATCAGCACCCCAAAGCCTTATCCCTGTGGAGCCGTCAGTCAGTCAGAGCCTGGGGAGCTCCAAACCCACTCTCAGCATTTCCTATTCATCTACAAAATCACACGAAACAAGTTGAAGGGACAGTGCCAGGAGCACCAGTTTCTATTTCTGAAGCGCTCCTGAAAGAAGTATCAGTCTGCTCAGAATTCAGACCCTGACTTGTAAGGAGATGAAAAGCCATGGTATCAGGGAATAGTGCATCAAATGAAATATTATCTATAGCCCTTGCATGAAGGCCATAGCCATTAAATGATCTCCCAAGTGCAAAACTATGAAAAGCCCTGCTGTAAACAAAGGAGACGTAGTTGCTGGATGAAGCACTTTGTCCTTCCCTAATCAGTTATTCTTCTCAAGGCAAATTAAAGTGTTGGGATAGAGCTAATGCTATGTTAGAATGGTTCATAGAAGAGTTCCTTTCTCCTCTTGAGTTTGCAAAAGCTTTAAGTCAGTTCAATAACAGGGTATCCCCTCCACGTTATGGTAGACCATGCCATCTCAATTCCATATCTGGATCCTCAGGCTTCTGAAGCAGTAAGAGAAGGGAGTGGAAAGTAAAGGAAGCATAGTTTACAATAATCAAGAATTTCCTGTGGATCTGCATGTCCTAACACTGCAGCTACTGCTGAAACAACACAAAGATTAGCTGCTTCAACAGACAATTTGCATAAAATTTCCCTATTTCCTAAGAATAATTCTAAGGTGAATTTTTTACAGGAAGGCAAATATAAGTAGTCAACTTTTTTTAGTTTGTCTTCATCCAAATATTTCTGTAAACTCATTAATGATTGGACTGCTTCTGGAAAAGCTCAATTTGTATGTAAAGCTTGCTGCAAAGTTTAACATTTTCCTACTTTCTCTTAACCAATCTCCTAGGTGCTCTACATTTGCCCTAATATTTTTATGCAGTGCAGAATCGTAAATCACAATGACCCACCCAAATTCACAAGAAGTTAAGCAGATGCGTAAAACACAATTCAGAAAACAAGCAGTAACACTAAGAAAAAACCCATTAAACGTGCAGAGAAAGCTTTTACCAGGGCAAAGGGGTAGGTCAAGTTGTGCAAAAAGGAAATGTAAGGAACAATTTAATGGCCTTAAATGCATCAGTAATTTTACAGCATTTGCTTTTTTTTATAGTGAAAGGATGTACTCAGTACCTAAGAGCTACTATATTTATCTGGAAAAATGAGTGACCACTGTTTGCTACTACAAAATTGAGGCCCTAGGTCCATGACAAAAAATTACTATTTACTACAAATCAACCAGATAAAAGGCTTTCATGTATTTAAAACATGTATTTTTCTGGATTTTCAGTCAGAATTCCTCACTATCAATTTTGAGAAACTGCAGAAAATTAATAAGGATCTCTATCCACAGTTGAAAATATTTTTTGTGTAACAATGAAGTCATTACTCTTTTTATTTCTGTAAATTCCATGAGAGCAAGAAACAGAAGCACAATAAAAATCTTTTTCATAACAGTTGATTAGAAATTATGGCCTGCAGAAAGTCTAGCTCTCTTTGCACTTTGCACATTAGGAATCCAAATGCATTACCAAAGCTGGGATTTTAACCCCCCCCCCAGCTTTAACACAAAGATGCACATTAATAAAATACAATTTAGATTTGCATTTTTTAATAAGCAAGGGGATCAAAGAAAATATGAATGCCAAAGGGATGTTAAATAACGTGCAAATTCAAACATCAAGGTACACTATAGAATGAAGACACATTTGCACTAAAGTGTAGTAATGCTTTCCAGAAGTTGTGGTGAACACAACATTCTTTATGAACTAGTTGCCTCCACCCTAGAGTGTCTGGGACATAGAGATGCAAATATTTGGGGGATTTGCATATGATGGCAAATCAGCAGGGATGGTGGAGGACCAGCAATGAAACGATTAAGCTTTCTAATAACCTAGAATCGTACTCATTAAAGACTTCGACCTGTTTCTACATGAATATATGACTATCCTGAACTACCATATGTTTTCATTCAGGTATCAGGATGGCATATCTCATTAAGGTGGTCACACTGCTGTAATCTACCAGCCTGGGCATACCAACTACAACGGACTGGTATGAAAAACTTCCAACAACCTGCCATTAAAAAGGGCTATGTATGCACATCTTCACATCCCACGTGACAGCTGAGCTACCTCCCAAATGGCAGAATGCAAACTCGTACCAGCACTTCTGCCATTTGTACTTACCTAGGACAACTGACAGGTACATAAAGAGCTATACAGTTGTTGAAAAGGGCACCAGGAAAACCAAAGAGGAAATGGCCTTGACAGGCTAATGACAAACATTCTTTTCTGTAAAACTGTTTTACATTTTTTGAAGAATTGAGTTCAGAAGCTAAAGCTGCCTCCAGGCGTGACCAGCATTTACTCATCAGATCACCACAGGCCTCGATGACCTTGTCAGTCTTACAAGGATCATATTTTTACATGGATGAACTGTTCCTGAACAATTTCTTGAAACGGGATTTCTATCAATGTCAGACACACTTATCTTTTCATTCCACTTCCGTTTTCCTTGATTAAACATATTTATAGTGAACATTTAAGAGAGAAAACAAGTCTTTGCTAACGTACAGGTTTAATAAAACTAAATCAATCGTAGACATAAAATGGTGTTTGCAGTTATCACACTCTTTGCCGCTTGCATTCTCTGACCCTCTGTCTATCCTAGTGATTTACTTTGTAAGTTCATCAGGATAGGCTTTATCTTGTATTCCTTGTTTGCGTACAGCCTGCCAGAATGGTACCTGCTTCCCAAATCGCTCTGGAACATTATGTAATAAACATGATTCATATGTGGATCATCTCCATCATTCTTACAAAGAGTGACAGAAGATAATACCTTTTGAAGGAACTGCTTTCAACACTCCAGTGTCCCTGGGCAACAATAGCGTACACTTCCTGTAAACTTCCAGTCTAGGAGTTTCCCATGAACGCTGAGGGTAAAACACTCAATGTAATTGGCATATATAATGAACTATAGTCTCTGCTTGCAATTACTCAAAACTCCAGAGAAATTTTGTTGCTGCGATGAAAGACGTCAAGTTCTGTTTCAGTTCCTAGCCTTCTCCCATCTTCAGAAGTGACCGACACAGAACAAGAAATCTAATCACAGGTCTTTAACCACCACACAGAATAAGTCAGGGTGATATTTATTCTCTTTGCATAAACAATGCATACAAGAAATCTATATATTAATTTGGGAAAGAAGTTTGTTCTAGCACCCATGGACAAGATGCTACTCAAACACAAATACTGATTTTAGAAGCAGAATTCAAGATTTAGTTCTTAATTACCATGCCTCCACCTGTACTCACAGCAAATTCGCTGATACCATGCCACATACACACCTAGTTTGCCACAGTGGAGATTAATGGAGAGGAAAAGGTACAAAAAAGGTACTTATTGTCTGTCATCAGACAGGGATTGACTGACATATGTTCTGATTCACTGCGGAAATCTGTCTGTTCTTAAATTGCCAATCTATGCATAAATCATAAGATGCTGAAAAGAAATATAGTATCTGAACATTATGTTTTTTTCTTTTCAGAGGACAATTTGGACAAGAATATAATCAGAAACTTCTAAAAACTTACCCTAATAATTCCTAATTTCCATGAATACATTTATTAAGCCATGTTTTCAGTCACAGAAATAACAACTGGAGAAATCTGCTGTTTTGAAAGTGATAAATGAGTTAAACTTCTCAATTCAATAACAATTCAGCTACTGCCCTGTGAAAAAATTTAAAGCTTAGCTGCCTGAGTGTAAGATGGCATGGGTATCGCATGGCACAGTAATCATCCTGGATACATACTTGAATTACTTACTGGGACAGATCTATCAAGCTTTATTGAGTTGGTAAAAACAAATGGCTATAAGGATCAACTTTGGTTTATGAATCTGGCCCACAGAAAGAAAGAAACATTTATTCAAACCAGTTTCCAGGGCAATAGCTGAAAGCAAGTAACAGCCAATGAAACAAATTGGTTCTTGATCTAGTACTATTGAATATATTTTAAATATTTTGTACTATGCACTGTTATATGTCTTATTCAAAAGCTGCTCATTTTAGCTGTTGAAACAATACAGTAGGATATTAATGCCAGATCTTAACAAAAGCTGGTTTTGGCTCAGCTAAAACAAAAACCCCCACAAAATTCTTATTTTCTGTACAGTACCATCACTAGATATATGGCATGGATACTGAATTGTAAACTAACTAGAATAAAAGAATCACCCTTTTAATGAGTGTAATATATCACGACAATGTCAATTTGATTAATATAATGGAGCCACTTTTCACAAGAAGGAAATTACAGGTCATTAGGGTGAGTTATAATTATGTTATAGATTTAAATGATTTTTTTTAATTTATTTTGCTAAGAATTTATCAAACATTTTTCTTTGAATATCTTATGTTTTTCTTTAAAATCTCTCACCATTCTTCTTGCCTCCAGACAGTTTTAACTCAGAAACATACCAGCGTGAGTCAGAACGCTTTCTCTGATTATACAACATCTGGATCGATTAGAAAAGAAAATAAAAAAACACCTTGTAAATTTACTTTGAAAAAACCTTCTATATAATTATACATGCAAGTCCCTTTTTTTAATATAGATTTTTAGTAAACATACAGTTGGGTTAAGTTTTGTTCTTTGGAGATACAAACAAAAGATGACAAGCAATTTTTGGCACAAGATTTTAGAGGACAAAAATGAATATTTTGGAGGCAGAGGAGACAGCTTAAGAAAAGGGCAATGTGAAAGAACAAGATAAAAAGCAAACCTAAATGATGTGATAACACTTGGAAAGGCAGTTTGGGCAGTTGAGGTTCAAAGGTAGAAATGAAGAGCTTGAATGGGATCTGGTAAAAGGTAAGAAGATCTAAGGGATGCACAAAGTTTACAAAAACAAGGAATCCACTAGCCTGACAAAAATGAGTAATTTCGGATTTTTCTACTCAGAGAGTTAAAAAAAATTAACTGATGGAAGGAATGAGATTTTCCACACTCCTGAGGACAACAGAGAGCAGTGTTGCTACCAGGGGTACAGGAGATGCCCCAGAAGACAGTGACGGATTAAGAAAGAGGACATCTATTCATACACACCTATGCAAATGCCTTCTATTGGAGGCAGAGAGGGGGTCTACTACTTTGTCTTTAGCAAAAGAAGAAAGGCACAAAGCAAGAGTTCTCTAAATCTCAGTCATCTCAAGTACCAGTACGAAAGAACTGTGCCAGTTAAAACCAATTCAGATCACATCATGTTGGTACACGAACTGCTTCCCGCACTTGGAAGGCTGCTGCAGGCAGTGGCTGCTTTGGATGTTACACAACCTTTCTGCTCACCCCACAGAGCATCGCCCAAACGCAGTCAGGTTTCAGCACAGGGGCATGGAGTTTTGGAATCTTCCTGTGGGATTATTTTGCCCCATTATCCACAGCTGTTTTAAAGTAAAATTAAATCATCTCTTGACTCAAGCTACTGAAAAAAACCCAAGACTGATGAAATCCAGCAAGTTGAAGATGAGATTTCATTATGGATTTCTGCAAAATCTGGTTTGTATTTGATTCGAACCAGGCAAATTAAAGTTCAACAGATCTAAACACAGGTTTTTATATTTGATAATTGAGTAATTCTGGGTTTTTTAATAATTACATGTTTCTTCCTACTACCACAAAATATTAATGAATTTTTCATTTACCTTCCTCATATCTCACAGGGGCAACACTGTAGTTCTAATTTATAGCTATGGAATCTAAGCAAAGAAAAATTATTTATGACCTGGTCAGACCACATATGAAATCTGTGTATTCACAAGGGATTTAAGAAATATCTTGAGCAGAACTCTTAGGTCCTGCAGTAATTTCTTGATCATAACACCATCCTTCCATACCAGATTCTGATATATCCTGAGGCCTTAGCTCACATTACAAATACATGGACCCCAGCAATATTAAAACAACAATTCTCTTGTGGGTCCCAAAAATCCAACTTCTAATGAAGCTTTTAAGGTAACTTTATACATTGTTAAGAAATCTTCTTGGTGCATTTTGAAGAAAAAATCACAACAGTCTTGAACGATGTCCCAAGTAAATCTGAAACTTTTACTTTGATCCAGTTAGTGATTCATTAGTCAAAGCCACGTACCCAGTCTGACAGACTTCCCAGTAACATTTACAGAGGAAGCCAAGGTTAATTTTGTTCAAACATGGACAGTTCAAATGAGCTCTTAGCCTAGTTAAGTCCTTTCTTCTTAAAACCGCCATGACATCTTTTAGGAAACGAACTTGAAAGGCTGAACACTTCACTTGTCAGGTCAAACAATGATCCATAAAACATTAAGCAGTACACAAGATCATACAGCATGACAAAGACTACTTTAAGACTACTTTGCTTAAGAGTTATTATTTTAAATGGATTAAAAATCAATGACCAATGTGCAGTCTATAAAATACATATATATATATAAAGCAGTATGGACCAGTAGACAATTAGCCATACATAGACTTAACGATATTCTTATGCATACTGTTTTTTATTTGGTATTACTTTAACGTGTTCTCTTTGAAAGCAAAAAGGTGTATGTCAATAACAACCATAAATGATTAATTCTTTCATTATAGGATCTTAATTTACTAATCAGGTAAAATAAATTTGTCTAAATTGAGCCCTAAGTATATTGCAAATGTTAATAGAGGGCCAGGTCACTATCTATATTCATTTGATAAACAAAGTGATGCTTCTTATTATTAAAATGTGGTTCCCTGAAGTATAGATTGAAAAAAGATGAAAGGAGACCAAAGCAGAGATCGATGAGATTCAGCTTTGCGCTGCATTGCACACAAGCAATCTCAATGGCATGCAATCCAAGACGACTGCTGAAAAAAATAGCTGAAATCTGAATAGAATAGACCTCCAAAAAGATGGACTCCTTCCATCAGTGCACTGTAGTGAGAGAACTCAAGGAAGGAAGGAGTCTGGGGAAGGATATCTATAGGCAGAGGTTTGTAAAGCCAAAATGCAGCATCTGTAGATAGCAACGCCCTGCCAAAAGTCTGATGGCATTAGGTCTGTTCTGTAGATCTTGATATATCAGCTCCAGCACTTAAGGGATAGTCAGTGCCCAAAATAACTAGAGAAAGAGAACGGAGTGTCTGATAAGTGAAATATACTCTAAATAGTACAAAGATACTCAAAGATACTGGGAAAAATATTTCAGTCGCTTTGGATCCGACAACAATTCACAGGAAGTTAATTGCATTCCTGTTTGTCACTAATACAGTAATATTATTGAAAAACTCCTTTTAGCATGCTATTCAATATTCCAGCTTGGCATGATATGTTACTTTCTAGCAGAGAATTTCAAAGAAACCTACTCTGAAAACTAAGGCAAATCGCTTTGTAGCTGAGACACAACAGAAGGTATTTCCATCCATGATCAAAACTCACTATTACACAGCTGCCACTTATTTTTAAGAGTGTTCAGTTAAGCCATCCTTGACTTGGAATGGAAAGGAAAGAAACTTTGCTGGTCAAAACCTGGACTTTTTTACTAAAAGGATATTTAACAGGTCATGTTCTTATTGCGTATAACTGCATGAACATATGGAGACACCCACGTACACACACTAGGTGTTACACAGCGAAACTCAACACACTGCTAGGTAGCTAACATTTTGTAACTAGGGCTAAGAACAGTGAGACTTTACATTGTTCAGCTACTACAGTAAACTGATAATGCTGTACTTCCATTACCTCAAGAGAAGGTAAGTACCAAACCACAGCGGGCTCTGCTGTAAGATGGAGCACACGGAGAAACTGAGAAACACTGGGAGGGAGAGCGTGAAAAATGGCAAAGGGCACGTAGTAATGAACAAAGAAAAAAACCAACCCTCTGCTAATTTCCCAAAGGATGAGTGTATTTAACTGTCACATCTGGAATCCACGTTTAAATATCATTAAGGGAGTTGGTTTTCAAAGAAAGGTTATAAACTGAAGTGTTCTGAAATCACTATGCAACACTGTTTACATAGCAGAGTGGCTGCAGGTTTCACAGCTGCATGTTGGATCCCGATAGCCACAAGAAGCAGTAACCCCTCAGGGATGTTCACATGGATGTCCTCTCTGCCAAAAAGGGATGCTCACAAAAGCAAAGCAGCTTAAGACCAGCAAAAGAGTCTGAAAGTCTCAGACACAGTTCTAGAGCTATTAGCACAACAATAGCCTCTCCTGGGCCAAAAAAACCTACGTCAAAGTACTGCTTTTATAGATTCTCATCATGGTAACTACACTCCAGCCAAGAGAGCGGCTGAAAAAGTAGCAAAGGACAACAGTAGGAATTTTAGTGATGTGGCATTTGAAAAACACTTCAGATATAAAAGAAAGACTTTGTTGTCAGAGATCTAGCAAAATGCAGGTCTTGGTTTATTCAAGAAAATGTTTAATCCCAAACCATCTTCTTAAGGTATTCCAGGTTAGTGGGAACTCTGAATTGGTAAAGGGCCTCGAGATTCAACGTCTATTCATTTGTGCATTCATGCACTTCACAGTGAATTTAAAAGACCCTAAAACAAACAAACAAACAAGCTAACCTCAGTAGTTTTTTTGGAAAGGTCAAAAGCTCTTTGTCTATAAACAACATTGGTGAAGTGCTTAAAACTGCTAGTGTAAACATCTTTAGCACTATAGTAAAGATTAAAAGACAGAGAGTGGCAGACAAGGTACAAAGAAAGACACTGAATTCCTCCTGAAAATGCAGATGTGAATTCTGCATGTGCTAGTTTGCTTTGAGCTGTGTTAGGTCACACTGTGTGACACACATTTGATTTGCTAGAAGGTTTACAAGGACACACCTATCAAAATAGGTTTATAAACTGCCTGCAGAATTAGTCAACTGCATTTTGCCAACATCTGAAGTAGATGTTGGATGTTTATCTGTAGAACCCGAAGGCTAACCACAGTCAAGGAATGCTGCTGAATTCATTTTTCGTAGGAAAAACTACTGGTGTTCATTCTATTGTCACCATACTTACCACTATTTTGTTTGAATATGAAAGTTTGGAATTAAGGCTATTTCCCTCAGCCTGCTAGAATAACCCAGTGCAACAGCTTTGCTTAACTATTGCTTTTAAATTATAAGACGGCAGAGAAAACGTTAAGATGGATTAAAAACCAAAATTAATTGATCTCTTTACATCTGTACACAGGAGCACTGGAATGAATGACACTGATTGCTATTATAAAACAACGTTTACACTTGAGCAAACGAAGTGTTACACTCCATTGGAAGAATACAACTGTATCTTGGAGAGCACTGTTTAAACCAGCAGCTTACATGGTTTCTTATAGAAATTCATGTTTTCGTTTCCATCTGTTACTGCATGGATCTATACTAGATAATTTTTACCCGACAAAAAGGTAAGAACGCCTATGGGCTTTTCAGTTGATGGACTTACTTTATGTCAATGTCCTCAGAAAGGGGACAAACAGACCAAAATACACACATTGGAAGGGACTAAATAAAGGAATAGGGAAAGTTTAACATACACTCCCATATTCCTTTGGTGTAGTATCCTAGTCTGGATTTTCCCCCATGCAAGCCAGAACCCACAAACCCATTACATTGTGGTACATCCAGAATTAAGTGCCACACACAGCCCCTTTTGAGTTTAAGTTGTCAGGCTGCAAGGAGAAAACATGCTCCATAGGTAACTTCTAACGGGTATTGGTAATCTGTCCGATTTTAATTTAGTTGGTATATTAGGTTGGATTTTAATTCTGTGTGTATCTGCAGACAAAAGTCTACATTCTTAAAAACATGCTTGAACTATTCAAGTGAAACAGAGCTCAAAATGCTAATTGAGTCTTCTTCCAGAAAGGTTTTGCTTAGATCTCTGAGAATACAAAAGGCCAGTTAATGGAAATATATGCAAGAAATTTTGTTTATTCATTTCAAATCATATAGACAGGTTAATTAAAAATTCACAAAGGATTTGTTTTCTGTGTATCAAGCCTAGGGGTTCTTGGTGTTGTGTTTAAACAGGTGCATAAAAGAGCAATGAAGGGAAAATAGATATGTACCCTGAACAAGGAATTTAAAAGGAAAAGCAATATCCCAGGCAACAGAAAAGATGGGATTTATCATTTGTGCATGCAAATGAGAGGGTAATTGGGATAAGAGCTAATGTAAATTTCTTATTCTTTTTGTAGTCCAGTGCATTCTGAGACTTCAACTTTCAGCATACTACCATGAACTGATAAAGATCTATATCATGAGAACCCCCCCAGGCAAAAAAGCATCTCAGAGTGCACCTCCCAGAGAGTCCATAGAGACCACCCTGTTAGGGAGCAGAAGGCCAAGGACCAAACAGAGTTAGATTCTCCCCTTCTCGAGCCTGGAGAACAAGTAATGCCCTTCCAAGGAACATTTAAGTTTGTGCCAATTCCTTTTGGAATTTATCCGGGATTACAAAACAGCTCAAGCTGGAAGTGACCTCAGAAGATCATCTGGTCTGTCCTCAATTAGGCATACTCAGGACTGGAGTGAGTACCACGCAAGAACCGTACCAAACAGACTACCCCAAATCTGATGCTGAAACCAGCTCCAACAAAATCTGGCCATTGCAGATCCTGGAAACACCTTTTCAATTTAAAGAATGATTCTTCTTAGTTGAAAATTATAGCTATAATTAATTTTCTTTCCTTATGTCCAGATCCAAAGTATTTAGGCTCCCAAGAGGATGAAAACAGAGGCTGAAACAGTAACTAGACGTGTAGGTACTCTGTTTGACTAAGGCCCTGAAGTTTAAGTTGATTCTCATCGAAGTCAAGAAGAATAATGCCATGACTTTTATGTGTAAAAACACGGATACGTCACCGACTTGTATTTTCTATTTTCTCACTGTTCCATAAAAGGCTGTTTGATATTTTCATCATTTAATCTAGGATGGGAAATATTTCTAGCTGGAACCCTTGAAGGAAATGGCTCTGTCCTCCAGAGCAGGAGAGAAAGTAGAACTTTAACCACCAGAAGACTGTGGTATCCTTCAGAACAATTTGACACAAGGGCCACTGCACAGGCAAATGCAGACATCAGCTCAGAGCTCAGCTACGAAACACCGAAGATAGGCCTGCAGTGGCAGATACCATAAGCAAGGGGCACATAATCGATTCTGTTAGAGTAACAGGGTCTTTTGGCATCCCATGCTCCACAATTCTGTACTCATCACAGAGCAATTTCAAGAATAGAAAAAGATGGCTTTAAATGAATGTACAGAGGAGGTAAACTTTGAAGAGTGAAGTTTTTTAGAATGGAGTAACAGAAGAGAGGTGATGAAAGTAGTACATGGCATGTGAAAACACTTGCTGAGCTAAGACAGAAACAGAAGACAACAAACAGGTAAGAGATAACTCAGGAGAAGTCATTTAGAAAAGTACTCATGTAATACACAGAAGCACTGTGTAAAAATATCTAAAAAGATTACACACTGATTTTATTTTTTTACATACAACATGCTGAGAATGCAAATATGATTTACAAAACCTAGGTTTAAAAAGTTTTTCCAAGCATACCATTTTTTCCTCCCCTTTCTTATAAGTACAGAATTTTAGTGTATATTGCTCACCATTTCTGTGGATACCGGTAAAATATTAAAGAAGCAAACAAGGATAACTGATATTCCAGCCGGTACAGACAAATCTGCTCTTACAGGCTGAGCTGGAAGCTCTCTTGTGCAAGAAAGGAATTGCAACCATTAATTCTTTCAGAATATAAGCTTTTACAAAAATAAAAAGCACATTAAGAGCAAAATGGTATACCAGGTTACTTCATGTCATACTTCTCAATAAAAGCAGTGTTTTCTTCTAGAGACACTCAACAAACCGAGCTCATGTGGAGTTGCTGGTAGCTGGGGAAATGTGACAACTCTGAAAATCATTTTGATCTGAGTACAAGAGGAACTGAAACGCACACCTTCATGTACGCAGGCTTGAGAAATTTGGTCATTATTTCCCAACCTTTAAGGTTACAAAGATAACCTTCCAAAAGTGAAGTGCATATAAAGCAAATGTAGAATTATCCTGTTAAAGCTGCTGGGGTGGAGGTGTTTGACACGAATCAAAACCCCAACCCAAGAAATAACTGAGAAAACAACACAACCTCCACCTCTCAGCTTCTGCTTACAGCTTTCTAATGTGGTAAAAGCTCTTAAAACTGACAACACTCCTGTCAGAACACAGATGATATTAAGAACTATGCAGGGCTTCTGCAAAGCTTTCAAAAGTCACGTCATTTTCATGTTGCTGTAAATTGGGAAATCTGAGAAGTGAAGCACAGGTTAGCATGAATTTCACTTTCTTAAGGAAAAAGCACAGCACAACTGGAGCCAGAGGAGTACTGCGGTGGCTGAGACTCCTCCTTTCCAAATCCAGAACATAAAGCAGGACTGAATAGTGGAGAGGATATGACATCTACCTATGACAGAAGAAGCAGGGAAAAGATAGGAATTCTGATTAGGTAGAGAAATAACCGAAGAACAACACTTCATCTTTCATTTCACAGAATCATAAAATGGCTTTGGTTGGAAGAGACCTTAAAGATCTTCTAGTTACAACTCTCCCACCATGGGCAGGGACACTTCCCACTAGAACAGGCTGCTCAAAGTGCCTTCCAACCTTACCTTAAATACTTCCAGTGAGAGGGGACCTACTTCTCCTCTGGGCAACCTGTTCACTGTCTCAGCACTCTCACAAGAAAGAATTTCTTCCTTGTATCTAATCTAATCTAATATACCCTCTTTCAGTCTAAAAATGTTACCCCTTGTCCTGTCACTACAGTCCTGACAGAGAGCACCTCTCCATCGTTTCTGTAGGCCCCCTTGGAAGGCTGGAAGGCTGCTGTAAGATCCCCCTGGAGCCTTCTCTTCTCGGGGCTGAACAACCCCAGGCATGGTTATGTATATCTGAAAATCTGCAGACCGAATCAAAGAATCATAGAATGGTAGGGGTTGGAATGGACCCCGGAGATCATCAAGTCCAACACCCATGCCAAAGCAGGAACATCCAGGGCAGACCACATAAAAACAGACCCAGAAGGGTCTTGAAAGTCTCTAGAGAAGGAGACTCCCCAGCCTCTCTGGGCAGCCCATTCCAGGCTCTGTCACTCTCACAGTGAAGAAGTTTTTCCTCATGTTGATGTGGAACTTCCTGTGTTCCAGTTTGTGACCATTACCTCTTGTCCTATCCCAGGGCACCACTGAAAAGAGACTGTCCCCTTCTACTTGACACCCACCCTTCAGATATTTGTAGGCATTAATAAGATCTCTTCTCAATCTTCTCTTTTCTAGGCTAAGCAGCCCCAGGGAAGAAAGCAGAAAGAAGCAAAAGAGCAGCAAAAAAAGCTGTAATCCATCAGAAATTCACCAGTTAAAAATTTGTGTCAGATCTAGGCTTAGACTGAGCTCTGAAACAAAAGCTGGTGAAAGTTGCAAGTGTAAAGAAAGAAAATTACATTCCCTCTGCAGGGCTGCCAGAAGATCAAACTTTTGGCCCTTGGTTTCCTTCGCAAATTTAAATGCAGTGTTCTGCTAGTAGCCATCTAGAACCTGCATTCCAGTAATGTTCCAAACAGATCTCTGCTGGCTCTTAGCTGGAAACTAAGCACTTCATCTGAAATTATGCTCAGCTGCTACAAAAGACACATGGAAGTCCATAAATGCTTTATTTAGAGTCCTGATATTCCCAAAAGTTTGAAGTCAGACCTTGGATTTTTAGTCACAGCCATAAGCCACCTTCACGTTACTAAACTGTGTTCTGAGCTCAGTCTCTGCACTTGTTCATAACCGCACTGTTAACGGTCGGAGTAGCTTTCAGTTTAGCTGATAACGGAGTCCCTCAAGATACAGAGGAAATGCTCTCTGTGCCAGACCTAAGAAGCTTAGAGCCTACTGGAATTTACTTGAACTTGCTTAATAAACTGGGTGCTGCAAAAAAATGTGGCCATTTTAACATGGGGCCAGCACAGAAAATGAGATAGTGGTAGTCATCCGATTCAATTTTTTCTGTTAAATGCATAAGCAGCTCTTGGAGCCGAACTGGTACGGTACTCTACTTCCCCAGGAGAAGCCGGATCACTAGGTTACAGAATCATTAGCATTCTGACATCCTCTCATCTCCTTCCTGTCAGAGGGCATAAGTCCTTATGTGGACATGGGGCCTAATGAATTTTGCAAAGCTGACATAATCTAAAGATCCAAATATATTTAAGCAGTTTCCAACAGGAGGGAAAACAAACAAATAAACAAATTAAAAAAGCCAACAGAAATACTTGAACCTAGCAAAACTACTCTCCCCTTCGAGTTCTTCAACTGCATCCATCACAGCATTGTCTCAACACTCGAGGGCACAGGAAAATCCTGATTAAATGGACAGGGGTTGGCACAACTCCAAAACATCGAACCTCAAGCTTAGTTAAAAAGTACCCATTATTGTGTAGGACTCATTCTCAGTGCTGTGTAGATCTTAAACTAAAATAAAGTCAGAACTGTGAGCTGCTTGTTCAAAAGAGAAGTAAAGACCTTATTTTTTGAGTACAAATTGTATGTGACTTTAATAGTATGAATTCTATCAAGTGGTTCATAGAATAAATTTGCACACAGTTCAACATAACATGTGCACATTAAATAGGATTTGGCATTAAAAGACCCAACATTGAATGGAAATCGAAAATAAATGCCCACATTCTCCCCAGAAGACTATTCACCCCAAGGCCTTAGGCATTAATTTAAGTGAATGAGGAAGCCACTAGGGCAGCTGTCGGTAGCTTATTTGATTTGTGAATAAACAATGGCTTCATTTTAAATGCTATTTACTCCTACTCCATACTAATGTAAAAATCGAAAACACAAAAAAGAACTGAGTATTTTAAAACACATATTTTTAAGAAAGCTTTTATACTGCAAAGTTCTTTATTTCAATATGGTAGGAAGATTAAATAGTAAGAACCTCTGATGCATTATTAATTTTAACTGTTACTAATGTTAAGAAGCCCTGAGGTTGTATCTTATATTTAATTGATATTGTGCATTTGGCTGTATATTAATGAGAAGTTAGGGTATCATAGGTCATTCCAATAAGATCTGTGGGCTTGTCAGCTTGAATTATGTATCTTTACATCTGTAGAAAACAGTGACAATATGATAATTACAGTAGTTGATACATGTTGTTGTAACTTGTTAGTACAATCAGGTACATCGTGTCCAAAGTGCAGATGCCAATCCAGTCTGGCACTAATAATCCATCAAACAGATTATTAATTATGAACAGTTTCTATGCAAAGAAAAGCATTTAGCCGCACAATGGATTTTCAGATTGGAGCACAGTAATTTCTTCTTGATTATATAAAGATTTAATTACAACAAAGAACCACCATCTCCCTGGCACGACAAGATGAAAATGGAGAGCTTTATCCTATACATTCATAGACACAGAGTCAAACTTTATGTGTAGGTGTGCCTGTGGGTTTGCAGGTAATTACCTATATAATCTCATGCAACCGTTTAGGTTTCACGTTTATATGAAGCTTTTACCTTGTGCATAATTCAGAGAGGATCTGTTGAGAAAGATGCAGTTCTGTAGTCTTCCTCTAGAAGAATGTATATGCTGAACACTTTTTGGTTTCCATGTAACTTGTAATTTAAAAGACAATGGAACCCAGGTGCTCCAACCTACACTCAATTTCTGTTTCACATCTTACCCTATGATCAGATTCTTGTTTGACATGTAATAGAGGTATGTGAGTCTAAAAGAAGATGAAGAATTTACATAAAAGGAAAGGAACTGTTCCAAACAGTAAGCAAATTGTATCTGCTCATGAATGCAAAATCTGACTCTAAAGCAAACTAAGTGCACAAGTTAAATATGGCTTTGTGCAACTGGCACTTACAGCCGATAGCCCAAGATGAAACTGTCCTTGAAAGCACTGAAGTGACAATCTATGGATAAATTGTTCTTGAACAATTTCACCAATATTCATTAAGCACAAAAAGGCTTGTTTTCAAGACACACCATACACATTCAGCCTTATTGGTTTTCCTGGTAAACATGAATATTCAGGATAGCAGGGGGGGGGGGGGGAAGTTGCCATGCTGATCTCTGCTGCTAAAATGATGCAAAATGTAGAAAAACCACACTGAGATCCAAAAGGTGTTCTCACTTTACAGCCTCTTTGTAAAATCCAGCCCTCCATAGTCAAATAGGTGGCCTCCAAAGGCCTGAGCCCCACACACCTATTATATACAAACCAACATTTTTACTTTATTCATTTAAATTCACCCAGGCTGTGGCAGAGTTTAGGGAAGAAAAAGGCAAGAAGAAAAACAGACTGCAGGTAGTCCTGCCCATGTGCAGTGAACCTGTCCAGCAGCTCAGGACATATACCTGCACAAGTCACCTGTGTAGCACATGTGGAGGGAGGGAATCCAGCTCCTCCCAGTGTCTGCTGTGCATGGCGATACGAGGTATCACATGCACACCAGTTCCAGCTGGACTGCCAGATGTCCGAGATTTATGTACATATGGCAGCCTACATGGTAGCATCTAAACTTCTAGGACAGCCACAAAGCCCAGACTAATCTGTTAAATTCTTGAAATCTGCATGGACAAGAACTTTGTGTGCTAAAGAGAATGTGTCCAGGAGAATGCAGATGACTGGTGGCCAACATGGATTAAGAGCCCAAACAATCTACAGTCTCTTATATTCAGAGAGGAGCCATGACCTCCAGTAATTTTTCTTTCTGAGTTACAAAGCAGAGCTCACTAGGTGGTAAAATGGTGTATTTGCTGTATTAAAAGCGTATCATCTGTAAGCTAAGGTTTTGCCTTCCTGAGATTGCTCAGGCGGTACGTTCCACATTTCCTCCTCCAGGGCCTGATATTTGGCAGAGGAGGCACAAAGGTGAGCAAGCCAGGGCTGGTGTATTATGGACAATGAATTATTACATCTACAGTAAAGGATAAAGGTAAGAAAAGAAGGTAGAGTAAGTTGACTGAGAAATCTACGGACTCAGATCTACAATCAAGCTGCATGTTACCTCTGCTGAGCCACAACTGCTGTCTGAGTGCACGTTCTGCAGCGCCAGGTAGGGCAAACTACATCCATCATTAACTTCTGAACCATGGTCTTCTGTGCCAGGCTTCAGAGAAACATGAATCACAACACAGCTGGGGGAGGAGTTTCTGGCAGCTAATATGACTTACCAGAATGATGCTTCTAAAGCATCTGTATTTTCATTTTCTATTTTGTTTCAAGTGTTTAAGCAAAAGAATTCCGCTTCTGAGATCTCTGGTTCCAAAAATTAAGCATTGAATCTGTTATTTCAGTACCTAAACAGAGCTGGCCTGTTTCTCAGCATCATCAAAGCCTTACACTTTCAACCAGAGCTTTTCAAGTTCTTTCCCACTCTTCAAAAATTATTCATCTTTTTCCTTGCATAAAGAATGCTCACATGAATAAGACAAGGAAGAAATGCCCTTGTAAAAGAAAAAGAGAGGGTCAGACATACAGACACCACACTCACTTAAGCCTAACAACAGGCCTTTTCATTAATTATCTTCCTAATGATGAGTTCTCGAACAATACTGCATAATTTCATTCAGAATCAAACTACTCACTGGGGAAGGAGTGCATTTTATCTTGTTCCCTCAAGAACTCTGAAGCCATCTTCCTCATATTTATATTCTAATCTTTCTATGCTCACTTGTAAAAGCTGATAATTAGGAAAGCCTCTTTGATGGTCAGAAGCTGCACACTATTTCTGTGTGCATGGTAACAGGATGAATCACTGGCTGCACTAATCCTGTAAGAGTGTTAAAGGTCCCATGTGACAGTTACTGTGAATGCTAAACCTGCCCTATATTATGCTATTTCCCACTAATCCTAAGAAAATTAATGTTAATTTATCATGAAAAAAGGTTAATTATACATTTACTTCTGATTTGGGCACATTAGACCAGACTCACAAATAATACTGGGGTGATTTTTTGATCGTGTTGGGGTTTTTTTTGAACAGGAGGATTTCTCTTCTAGCATACAATCAGGGACTGTTCTTCACAATCCTGTTGGGCTAGGGGGTAGTACTGCAGAGGCAGGACAATGATGAGTCCCAATGGTAATTCTGAATAACCCTCTGGTTCAGGTTAAAGACACCTTTAGCTTTTGTTCTTTTTGCAAAACTTGCAACAGTATCTGCTTCAGCTCTTGTGCTAGTAGTGCTCAAGTGTACATAGAATGCTACTTCCAGTCCAGAAAACAGATTGAAATTATTTAATTACCTTATAATTCTTTACTGAAGTAACGTATAGAATAAAATCTGTTCCTTTATGAAATACTTTTTTTTGTAATTAAATCACAGTGTTTACTTGACGTGAAATAAAGAACAGCAAAGCCCTACATTGTGAATGACTTACTAACATTAGCAGATTCTAATCCTTAAATACAATGCTGGCATTTTACCCAGGGCCACAGAATAGATGCACTACATACTATACAAACCAACTTTCAGAGATTGTTCAGGGTTGCTGGAATAGGCTGTTTGTAAGATTGTTCAAATCATCTCTGAGAAAGGAAGAGATGAATTATTAGGAAGATCATCTGATGACCTATCAATTCCAGTACTGACGTAGTTAACTGGTTCTTGTATAACTTCGCCACCTGCTCTGTTCAAAACTACACTGACATGCAGCTTCCATGCTGTGGAATATAACCAGCATATCTTTTTTCAAATTAAATGTTTAGATACCTATTATGTCTATCAGGTATTATAGTTTCCATAAAATGCCAAAGAGGGGAACTTTTTCTGCCAAGAGTTAACCCAAACCCACATTTCATAGAATGTGTCTTTTTTAAAATGTGGTTGTAATAGCTACTGTTGCCTAAAAGGAAATGTATTTTTTCACAGTATGCTTAAAAGTCACTTGTATGCTGAGAGCATGTCTTAAAAGGTTTCCACTCCCCTAAATGTCTAACCAAGTTAATTTATGACCAAATTCACACCTGATTTTGGCAGGTGCAGCTCCACTAACTATATAATATTGTATTTTTCTCTAATTTGCCACTTGTCTTAAGTGTTGGAACTAGAAGTGTTTAAAGCAATTGCTTTGAGGGCTATTTACAACGCCGTTTAGATGATCTACCTTGTAGTAAAAACCATAAAGTCTTGTCTCTTCAAAAATGCACAATACATGACTGTTAAAGTGTTTGGGCTCTGGATACTTTTTTTGTTTGTTGGGTTTTTTTTAAGATCAACAAGCACTTGGTTTAATTATGAGGTTATGTACCTTAACAAACACCCGTGTCTTTGGAACATAAGCCTGCTGCAAGGCTCAGTCTCCATCTACCTTCATACTTTTTCAAGCAGATCTGTATTTGCATGTGTGGGTTGTTTCCACTGTCCACAACATGAGGGGAAAAGGAAAGAGTTTATGAACAAGGGGGTTGATTCACATAAGGCAGCTTTGTTAACATCTAAACAGAAAAAAAAGCTTTTCGTAAGCCTCCTCCTTACTGCCGAAGTGTGCTCCTAAAGTTACCTTTTGGTCCAGTGTTCCAGTATCTCCTGTCCCACCACAGAGAAACATCTGCATATTCCTTAGATTAGGTGTTACTTGTGCAGTTCTGCACAGCATCTGCCAGGAGACAGTACTAGTGGTTCCCCCCGTTGCTTCCAGCCGAAAACCAACCAACAAAGGCAATAACGTACATCACTAACGTTTCTCAGTTACAGAAGTTAAAATGTAATTGACTGGAAATGGAAGAAGTTAAACAGACAAAACACATCATTTGCATATATCCCAGTGTTTTCTCAGGTAAACCTTAACTTCTACTACATCATTATTTATAGCTAAATGCATACCTTTATAACTTGATGTGGGTTGGGTCCAACTGCTATTACTAAAATAGTTTTTATAGTTTTGCTTAATTTTATATGAGATGTGCCATCATAATGTGGGATGAAAAACCATTTCCATTTCAGCTGCTTTTCAGAAAAATTATAACACCCAATTATTAACAGACAGGGCCTATCCTATTTCCTGCATCTTCCAATAGCCTTCTGAAACCATTTCTCTGCTTAATATCCTATAAATTTTTGTTAGAAACATTCTTCAGTGTCTGTGATAGAAAAACTGTGCTGAAAATCAATAGTCTGCATACTTCTTTGCCTGCAATATGCTATATATCATAATCCTGTTTTATAAGAGTATAAAATGAGCTAAAACAGATTCAATTTTAAGATTCAGAATTCAGACTAATGCGTTTTAATTTAAGAAAATATCTGTCACTGTGAAGAGGCAAACAAATGGATTAGATTCTCTAGTTTTATTCCTTGGGCCATAAGCGTTAATCTCTCAGCAGAACCAACATAATATACCACTACAGATTATCAAAAGTGACTACTTGCTGCCGTGAATTATTCATCTGAAAGGTTATGCACCAGTGATAATATAAATTATATTTGAAAAATATTCATATAACATTTTAATAAGCTTTAAAAAAAATGATTTCTTTCCCAATGTTTAAACTAAAAATAATATTTAGTGTCTCAGAAGGAATTATGGATTTATTGGATGTGTTCAGCAGTCCTGTCATAAGGTATCTCAGACGTGGGGGAAACTGATGATCTAAATGCTCTTTAAGATATACTTGCTCCATAAATTAAAGATAATACATGTACATTTCTCTCAAAGGCCTCTAATCAAATTATTCTCATGCATGTAAAGAGCTGGTGACTGTTTACAATTTATGGTAAGATGCAGGAATTCTTGCCTGTGCTGGCAGAGAAAAGGATCTCAAGGAGGAACTTAACCCCCAGGACAGACAAGCACACGCACTTGTGTTTTGCAGAGCAAGGCAAGGGCAGCTCAAGTTTCACTACCAATGCCCAGTGCAGCACCTGCACTCAGTGCAGTGTTGCAATGTATCTGCACTGCTCTCTCCAAAGCAATAAATTACATGAGAAAGAAAGGTTCTTAAGATTTTGAAAGCACAGCAAGAGTTTTTAAAACAGTGATTTGGGGTTTGTTACTCACGGCAAAAAGCGTCTAATAGACACTGCCAAAGAAGCTTCATTTTCTCAGTATCTGCGCATAGATGTGAGAGCCCTTTAAAATATCTATTTTAAAAGAGATTTTGAAAGGGGAATCATTAAGGCTGGCATGCATGTATTTGATTTGTGGCTTAGCTATACTACACCTAGTATTCACTACTCTTTCCTACCATGGTTGTCCACTGTAGGATTTGACAGGTCGGTGCTTCCTTTTTCTCCCGTTTGCTTTCATTGACCTCTAGAGCAAAACCTCATCCAGTCCTCCTCCCTACACCTTTCTCAGTAAGTTCACCTGTCCTCAGCTTCCAGCACCACTTTGACACTGATGAAACCAATCTTCACTTGCATCTTTCATTTCCCTTACATTGCAGGCTATCTCACTTCTTCGCCTGCTTCTCAAACACACTATTTTGATGTCAAAGTCAGCCTCTTGAAAATTGAACTTCTTATTTTTTCTTCCAATTCTCACCTCCTTGCCATTACTGTTGACAATATGACTACCTTTCTCGATTCTCTAGATTTCAAATTTCATGGCCCATTCAACTCTTTTCTCCATCACTTGATCACAGCTCAAACTGTCATAAAATCCTATCAGTACTTTTCTATGGTATCTCCAATATCCACCCTGTCCTTTCCAATCCTTCCACTAAAATCTTTGTTCAGGACTTCACGTTACTTGCATCAGCTACAGTAAATTCCTGTTTAAGGTCTTTTATTCCCCATGCTCCAACACATGTAAAATATAGCTGCTAAAATAATTACCCTCCTTGCCTGCACTGACCATATCACTATGTTCACCCATCAAAAAAAAAGGTACATAAATTTACCCATTACCTTCTGTATTAAGCTCAAGGTCCTGAGTCCCAAGTCTTGTACAACTTCACTCGTCATTATTTTTTTCTATGCTCCTTTTCAGCTCCTCTCGTATTTCCTACAAACTGATTTAATACTTCTTTATTGTTTTTCCGCTTCTCTCAAGACCTCACGCATGCCACAACAATGGTGAATACACAAAACATATTTGTTTCTTCCCTTCCAAAACATAGCTCTCTGTCACACTTACTCAGGTATCTCTTCTTAAAATTCTCTGCTTCCTTTCACCTGCAGTTAACCAGTGGGACATAATCCTTGAAAAAGGAAGCAAGTATCACAGCTGAGCCAATTCTCATTCTGTTCAGAGCAGATTTGCTGCTCCTGCCTGCCGTTTTTTTCTCTTAAACTAGTACAAGCAACTCATTCCACAAGAGTGAAAACTTCAAAGATTTCAGAAACAAAAAGCAAATAAACCCTAGAAACCCCCACAACCCTCTCCTTTGAACAGAAATAATCAGTTTAATTCACTGTGTATTTCACTGAAAAATCAATGCTTACTAACAACTAAAAATCAATCTTTCTTGAGAAAAATCAGGAGATGGTAATACACAAAACAAAATCTAAATCGATTATGCAAATACAATTACTTTTAAACCATGTTTTAAATCAAGATAATTAATTAGATTAGTTCACTCCAGCCCAATGTCACACCATAGTACGTTACACTAGTTACATAGCAATTCATACTTTCAAAGCCCTTCATAAATAAGGCTGAAGTGATTTTACTCACATCAAACAGATGGGTAAGCAGGGACACAGAGATCAGTCAGTAAATCAGTGGTATATCTATAGCCTTGAACTAAGGTCTGCTGATCGCACAGCTCTGTCTTCACTGGAGAGCAAAGGTGATGGCCATCAGTTGAGCCTTCTCAGAGATTGAGTCTTTTGTCTGCACATTTGGACATTGCTACTAAGCCAAGAATTAAAGACATGAAACCTGAACAAAGACTACCAGAAGAGGCCAACTTCAATATCATATAATCACCACTTTCCAGATAAATTATTCGAGCATGCATATACAGTAGTTCCAGAAACATCTATAGTCATTTAAGAGTCTATCACCCACAAGACACTTGACATGACCCCTACAGAAGAGACATTATAATGGATTATGGCTTTCATATGAAACCACCCTGCAGTAGTAATTCAAAGTCAGCTCCAGAGAAAGACTCAGAATCATCCCATGACTACTGCAGAAGCTCAACTATGGGGAAAGTTACCATCCAGCAAAAGAACAGTAAGAATAATTAAGCCCAGCAGTTTCTTCAGCTTCACTAACAGCTCCCCTGCGGACACCAGAGGGATCTCTAGCTACACTTCTGATTGTTGTCACAACTCATTTGGGGCAAAAGATTTTCTGGAAAGGAGCTAAAGCGGAAAGGAGTATTATTATCAGCTGTTTAACAAATTCAGCAGTGTTTTCCAGCTCCTGATCGGCTCAGACTATAATGGAAGCCAGTTTTAGATTAGTACAGCAAGAAAAACATTCTCAAAAATGAAACATTAAAAAAAAAAAAAAACCAATAAAACCAACAACTCCATGAGTTTCCAAGATGAGAGAAAAATGTCAGTACACCAGTCAGAAAGTCTTTTTACACCACAGAGGCAAGTAAAGTAATAAAGTGAACTGCCCTTTAGTTAAGTCTTCTACTATTTCATTATTTCATAGGTACAACCCCAAATTTTAACATTATAAGCATTTAATTCAAAGGTTTTTCTAACTATTGAGCACTACAGCAAGAAGAAAAACAGATCTAAACTAAAAGTGCAATGAAGTGATTATGATGGTTATGAATCAGCCCTCCATTATTGAGCCACTTTAGCAGCATGTAATAGATTCTGATTAAGCTCTTTAGGCTGAATTACAATGTACTATTAGAAAACTACTCAATTAATATTTTTCAAGGCCCAAAAGCTAATTTTACCACCATCCACTAATTTTTTCCAATCTTGGATCAACCTTAAGACAGACTGCACAGAGGGAAGCAATGAGACAGCTCCAACTTTACAAGGCCTATTAACAAAAACTTCAAGCTGACATCGAAGCTCACAGCTCTGTCACTGTGTGGAAGCTTCTCCCCACATCACACGTAGGAATTCAAGGATTTCCCATGGGAAAGTTAACAATCACATGTTTGTAAGAGAGGCAATTCCCGGACTGGAGTTTGCTATTTCAGAAGCACTGCACTGCTGCAAAGCTATTAGATGCCACAGCAAACATTTAGAAGTCAAGACAAGAACAACTCAAGTTTTCAAATCATTTACACAGTGCTCCTGGCAATGGAAAGTGATAATCACAGCATACTGTTGCTCCTTTACTGCACAATAGATTCTGAAACACTGCAATCATTCACGTTCACATTGGAAGAGATACAAGACACACAGAGTACTGTCTCCTGTTACTCACAAAGTATAAGCAGGGTTATCCGTGTGTACTAGAAACGAAAAGAACTGCAACAAAATGGCACTCCAGCAGCTCCATCTACAGAAACCCTGGGTAAGAAATGACTGTGCCTGCATTAGAGATGGCAAGCGGCTGTCTCTGACCTACAGGTCGTGTTAACATCTGGGGAAAATAAAGGTTTCTTCTATGGCATTCCTAGGTGAGAAGATACCTTACTGTAAGCTTAATTTTACCTACTCTCATTCTAGTAAACATTATGTATTCACGGTGCAGGTATTTAATTAACAAAACTAAACACATTTTCTCCTGAATGCCTCAAATAGCTAGTTTTCATATCCAGAATCATGCAGCCAAGACAGCACAAGTTTCACATTCAAAAAACCACTTTTTTTTTTTTTTTAAGTTCCCAGATGGATTTTAGCATGCTGGAGTATTTTGCATGCCACTGAGGCTACAAGGCACCAAAATCTAAATTTAATTCAAATGTTTGCACACTGAATGCAATGTAGACACAGCTCATCTAAATCAAGAGGTCTCTGAGATTAATGTATAAAGCAGTGCACGGTTATATGCCAATTCATATGAGCCTGATCACAAAATCCCCTTAGCCTTGGAATAAAAGGGATTCCTCAAGCAGGTCTGTCTACATAGATTACCTATAATCATCTCTGAAAATGTACTGAGAAGAGTTTAGAGTTTATTTTTCCAATCCACTCAACTGTCATCCATTTTCAAAGAATGTTGTAGTCATTTACGACTTACTAAGTAGCCCCTTTGGAGCCAGGTCCTTCAATGGCATAGTTTAACTTCACTGCTATCTGGTTTTAATCTCGTCTCTGAAAAATTTCATTTTAACTGTTAGTACTATCAGGAATTGATAAAATACATTTCAGCATCTCATGGTTTATAGCATTGTCTTTTCTACGCTTTTGTTTCACATGGAGCCATAAGTAGCAGGTGTATTTTCTTACAGCCTATAAATATTTACAGATTGTGAATAACAAAGAGCACTGTTTAAAAAAAAAAAAAAAAAAAATCCTGTCCCATATTTTTACACACAGCACGAGGAAAAGGAAATTTCCCCTCCAGAGGCCATCTGTGGGAGTGAATGTCTTGGCACTGTGCGTTAAGGAACCATTGGAGACAAAGAGGCTATGTCCATATTCTTACAGTCATCCAGTTATTCTCATATATATATATATGCACATGAGTCCATGACATCATGCACCTTTAATACATTTCCTATAAATTCAGGCAGCTGGTCTTTCAATCAAGTTTTGAAATCCCATCAGCCTGAAGACAGTAGGAATTCTGAGCAGGTGAGCAAGTTGTCCCGTGAATTTCTCAAGTCCTATACTACTATTTCTTTATTTTAGATTTCCATTAAACAATAATTGGAAATAGTTAGTTTATATACTAAAACCAAATATTTTAGTGTTTATTTAAAGCCAGCAAAAATGTGTGCAGTCCCCAGAAATTTACAGCTAAACAGTGACTGCAATATACCTTAGGTGATCAGCACTTCTCTAGCACTACCTGAGGCTAGCTGTATCTCAAGAAGGGCTTTCTAACTTTGTATGAGCAGCCTAAGGGGCACACAAGTGAACAGGGAGCTAACTCTTCCTTTGGAGAATTAGCACAATACACTCTCTGAATGTGCTACCATTAAGTAACGGGAAGAGTTGCACTGAGGACTAGGTGTGCGCATTCAAGCAACCTTTGGACTTACCCCAGTACATGTCAGTGCATGGCAATACTGAAATGTGGGGTTCATATGGGTATAAATAAGCTGGTTCACAGAGGAATGGCGAGAGTGAGTAGTCTGAAAAAAGCATCAAGAATTCTTTCTAAGGATTATTGTTTACAAATCTGAAGAGATGTAAATATCCTAAATCACCACTGCACTGTCCTCTGCCCTGTAGCAAGGGTTCCCTAGGCTTTATGTGTTTGAGTTAGAACAGAACTACTTCTGTTCATAGAACCATAGAATCATGGAATAGTTTTGGCTGGAAGAGACCTTCAAGAAAATCAAGTCCAACCTTATTCCTAGCCATATCAAAAACCACTAAACCCTTCCCTAAGCACAACATCCAACCGCTTCTTAAACACTTCCAGGGATGGTGACTCCACCACCTCCCTGGGCAGCCCATTCCAATGCCTGACAACCCTTTCTGGAAAGAAATGCTTCCTAATATCCAGCCTGAACCTCCCCTGGGTCAACTTCAGGCCATTTCCTCTTGTTCTGTCACTTGTCACCAGGGAGAACAGACCAACTCCTGCCTCGCTACAATGTCCCTTCAGGTAGCTGGAGAGGGCAATAAGGTCTCCCCTCAGCCTTCTCTTCTCAAAGCTAAACAGTCCCAGATCGCTCAGCCTCTCCTCATAAGAGACATGCTCCAAACCCTTTACTAGCTTTGTAGCCCACCTCTGTACCCTCTCCAGCACCTCAACGTCCTTCTTGTAGAGAGGGGCCCAAAACTGGACACAGTATTCGAGGTGCAGCCTCACCAAAGCCAAGCACAATATTGGTTTTGTATATATTTGTATATATTTCATTGTATTGTTAATCTTTTCATTAAAGGTGTTTTAGTTTTCTATTCCCTAAGTCTTTCTCCCTTATTCCCTTTCTATTCCCCTTTGGGAAGGGTGATGGGGTAATAGAGAGTGCCTGTAATTTATCTAGTGGCCAGCCCAGCTCTAACCCTTGGCAGTAGCAACTTCTAAGAGGAACAGGATAGGCTTCCAAATGTGAATTAATAGTAGTCTCATGCAATGTGCCTGACCCCAAATCTGTACATACAGATACACTGTCCTTCCTTTGCTGCTCAGTTGAAAGGCAGCAACAGAACCCGTGAAGAAGGCTACACACAAAGTGATGTTGCACATAAAACACATGCCTTGGAGAACAGAAGAATTGGATCCTCATGAAAGGTGATCTGTTACAGGGCAGGTTTGCAAAGACACTCTTTTGATCAGCAAAGAAAGAGCTCCTGAAACACTACCATCTAGCAATATTGTCTCTCTTGTTTGCAGCCCAGGCTTACAGTGGTTTAATGGCTTCTGGCAGTTTAGTTACTGACAGACACAGGTTCACTCTGCCCTTCACTGCACCCATTCCCCCTAATGGATGACCAGCTATCAACTCAGAGAAGCCTGTTCGCTAAAAAAAATCACCAGTAAATGGCTTGCCATTGACCTTCTAAGCAGGTTTAAATATAAATATTCCTTTCAAATAAGAAAACAACGTATTTTTCATTTCTAAAACACACGCTCTCAGTTGTATGAAAACGACTGCTACACAGAGTAGGCTGCTTTGGGGATGTGCAGCCTCAAGAGCTACCCTTCCTATAAGCCCACAGGATAGAAAACGAATGTTTGCAATTGTAAGCAGAAAAATTATACTCTTTGTGGTATTTAAAAAATTCTACACAGACATCTTGAAGTGTCCAACTGTGTTTGTACTCCAGGACAGATGAAGTGTGATATGGGATTTTTTTACGTTTTTTTTTTTAAATAGCAAGAGGGAGAAAAAGTGTTATTCATATACAGACAGTGACAGTTTCTAATTATTGATGCATCACTAAGCAAGGTTTTGCTAACAGCTAAATGAGCTATTGCACTTACAAAATGAGGGCACGTGGCATATCTGATTAGTTATACTTATATGTCTATGATATTATGTAATTCTAGAAGATTGATATCTCTTTATCTTTTGGAAAAAATATGCCACTTAAAGAAACAGTTTTATTAAATGCCATATTGTTTTTACCCAATTATCTTTTGTTTTCAGCATGCAAATGGAAAAATGCTGAGTGCTCATTTAAAGTCCTATATATCATGATAATTAATTGCGAGCTATCTTCTGCTTGCACTTGTCACATACAGAACATAAAAGAAATTAAATATTCCTGGCAAAAGAAGGTACAGTATTCCAAGAAATCTGCTTTTTGCAAACTAATGAAACCATTTTTAACAATTTTTATTACAAGCATCTGTGAGCTCCCACCAGACTTGTTTCTGCTTACACTGCTCAGTTCCAAACTAATGTCCCCTAAAGCCGTTAGGCTGAAAGCCAACAGAAGATAGATCCACAAAGAGACCTGACCCTTATCCCTGCAACCAGTAATGTCTCCTGGAAGTTTTAAGTTAATAAACTATATGAGATTCTTATTAGCGAAACGCTGCCTTTTCCCCCAGCAATATCTGGGGAATTATACTCTTCAGGTAGTAGAAATCATTTACAGGAACAGAACACACTGACGTCAAAGAAACAGACTGAATGGGAAATTCTCTAACTACAAAATGTGTGAAGTCTCTTAAATAAATAAATACTGTCTAAATTTAGAATTCTCTTTTCCTTTCTATTTTTACTAAACATGTTTGCACTTTCCCACTTAGCAAATCTCAGAAGATAATCTCTGGAGAATCTGGGTGCCTGGGAATTCTCTTCTTAGTTTCTTTGTTCCCACATTTCAGGTATTTTAGAGAATCTTTCTGTGAATTGGTAGCATAAGGTCCCAGTCCTGGAATCCCATGGTTGTTCACAGGTTGTTGTTTGGTTTTAGTTTGTTTTGTTGGGTTTTGTTTTGGTTTTTTTGGGTTTTATTGCTCTAAAGATTCTATCAATAGAGGTGAGTGCTTTCACCCTTATCATATGTCCTTGTTCTTGAGACAATTTTACATTTCCACTACTGCAACCACAGTGGAAAAAAATGCTGGACAAAATGGCATCACTAACCTTAGTAAGTGAACTGACTGAAAATATTTAACTTTACAGTGGGTGAATTATTTGCAGTTGAGTCTCTGAACACTGGAAAATGAAGGGGAAATTAAAGGAAAGAAACCACAGAGGTCAAGACTTCTAAAGCAGGAAGCTTCAAATTAGGCTTCCTTGTCCCCATTTAAATACTTGAGCATATAGTAGTTGGCTCTTCTGCAACAACTTTGACCTATACTTAAAATGAATCTGATTGCTAGTTTTGGGTTGTTCTGTTAGTTAATAGCCAAATTCAGAGCAGGATCTAGTCTGGTGATTCTGAGGCCAATGCCCTATCTGTGGAAAAGCACTGTCTAACCAGGGAGCATTTAATGCATGACTAAAAGTTCCTCTCATGGAAAGACAGAGGTGGGTGGGTTTTTTATATTATTTGAAGGAGAAAAAAAAAAAAAAAAAAAAAAAA
>JANVCC010000077.1:7975639-8137170 GCA_025345505.1 Todiramphus chloris collaris
AAAAAAAAAAAAAAAAAAAAAAAAAAAGAGAGAGAGAGAGACAGAAGAAAAAGAAAAGAAAAAGAAAGAAAAGAAAAAGAAAAATTCAGTAGAAGGAGGAGCTGAAAATACTGGCTGCTTGAGCCAGTGCAAGATGACAATTTCAAGGAGTGGATCGATTTCTAACACAAGGCATTATTTGTAGGTATTATCTTCCCTCTGAATACTGTCCCTGAGAAGATCTGCAAGAACACAGATACAAACTCCTTTCCACAATGAAGGGGAAGGATAAGAATTAACTCCTTCCCTTCCTCTGCACAGCATGGAGCTGTACCATGCTGGAGTTTCAGACTACCTTGCACAGGACAGAGCAAGAGGTTATTTGTCAAGAGTTTGGAAATAATGATTTTTTTTTTTAGTTATGGAATAACTCAAAATTGCATTTTCATTATGTGAAATTTAATGTGAAGTACCTCCAACAAGTCTATCATTTCATATGTATGGGATAACATAATGTTGTGCAAATAGCTGCTCATCTCTACCTATAAGTTATTTATTAAAGTGTTTACTGATTAAGAAATGCAGACCATATGGGAAGATTATTTGAAGATTTTATGAATTTATTATAAAATGTACTCTCCACCTAGTTAACTCAGGACAACTATGCTTCACAATAGACATCAGCTAAAATGTGCACCTTCGGTTCCAAATTACTTTGCTGGAATTTTAGAAGTGCAGGTTTTAGGGAATTGGTCATGGAAAATCTATGAGCCTTTATAACTACCAGACCTGACCACCAGCTTATTCATTACTTAATCCTGAAAAAAATAGATATTCAGGTTTAATTTAAGGGATTATTAATCTTCTAGGTTTTTATTTATTTGTTTTTAAAGCTGATAGCCCACACTAAAGAAATAATGGATGTATACATAAAACAACAACTAAAAAACATTTTACAGAAGGCAGTAACATTACCACCTCAGTTCATGCACTAGGGTGTATATAAGAGTTTTAAAGCAAACTACTACAGAGAAAACAGCTTGGATATAATGAAGCAGAATTTATTCTCATAATGATCAAATTCTGACACTAAACATTCTGAAAGGTACAAATGGCAGTTAGGCACATAATTCAGCCGGGAGTTTTCAAAGTTCTCCTTCCTTAATGAAACCAAGATCATCCCAAGAAAAAAAAAACCAGAAAACGTTCCCATTTCATTTTTTGCTGCATCCTCCTAAGCTTAGAACACAGATGAAAAAGTTCTGCTAAAATGATGGGAAGATGGAGGGAACGTTAAGTTCTAAAGTTTATTCTCTTCCCATATAGTAAAAGAGCAAGTGCTTTGTGCAGAACACTTTGGCATAAACTAAATAATTTCTGGCCAGCCGCCAGTGCTAAGGTTAAAATGCAACATTACAAGGCTTCCGTGATGACAGCCTATTGGGAGACATTTGTTGAAAATTGCTTTACCTATCATTCAGTCAGAAGAAAGAGGAAGAAGAAAAACAAAAAGTGGGGGAAAAAGAAAAAGCCTTGCATTACTAGTTATGTTAGAGCTACGTTGAGTTTGTATCTAGAAATGATTCAAGTTGTAAGCTTATAAAGCCCCCATACAGGTGCAATCAACATAAAAGCCTAGCATTTACCTTCTTTTCTTTTATATCACAAAGTTCTATGTATTTTCACCGTATGCCATTCCAGTAAGTGTGTGTAATTATAAAGGATGTATGACCTACGATTTAGATTCAAGTTTCAAAAATTAAATTAACATTTTTTTTTTTGACAACAGGCAATAAAGTTTTCATCAGTTACGCTGTGAGCAAGCAGAAGCCTTAAATTTTGCATCATCAAATATAACAACATGTTTTAACTATACTCTTTTACTCTGTGGGAAATGACAACTTAGGCAGCGCAAGTACCAAATTGTAGCATTGTAACTGTACTATATATGTCTGCCTTTGAAAGTCCACTAAATACATGAAAGTCTTCAACAATAGTTTGAAAGGAATAAGAATAAAGAACTAAACCTCCAATTTTCAAAGAGGTCGATACAGACTGTCATTTGACGCTCATTTAAATTAATGGCATTCAATCAGCAACTACCCAGGACACCGCTTCAAAACACAGGGCTAAGTGGTCAGAAGGGGTTTTTTCAATATGGTTAACAAATTAATATTCATATTCTACAACAGCTTTTTATCTTTCTATTATCTCTTACTGAGAAATTAGAATGCTGCTCTTTGTTTTGGTATCATTAAGTGATTCGAGAAAATATCATTTCCGGCTTCCTTTAAGAATGAGCCAGTATCTCCTCCAAGCAAAACTGGAGTTAAAGTGATTCTACCTTGTAATCAACGGACAGGAGTTTATGCATATGCTGCTTCAGAACAGGGCTCATTTTACAGCTTTTCTTATTTTTCTGGATCAAGTCTAAGGCAAAAGGATGTGTTTTTGCCACAATTTCAATAATCCATTTGTTTACTTACCCACAACATGTGGAAAGCCTCACAGTTGAGTGTCATCACTGGAGACTCAAAGCATGAGCTGGTGTTTTTCTGCGGTTTGTTTTGTTTTAAATTAACTTCCTACCACTTTCTCAAGAAATTATTACTTTTCCTAGAAAAATTACTATAGACAATCTAATGATGAGTTCCTAAATCCACAGATAATCCATAATTCTGCTACTAGCTCTCCTCTTTTTAAAGGATTACTTAATTTCTCCCCAAGACTTGGCATCCTTGTGACGACTGGGTAAGGGTTCAGTGTAACTCATATAAAGCCAACAAAAAAACTGTTTAGTACTTCAAACTCTGGTTTGAAGGTCTCTGATCCTTAAGCCAAATTATACTTGTATATATCATATTTTAAATAAAGAAAGAGACAAAAATTATTATCTGATGCTGGTCTCAAGTTTATACCTGCTCACACAGTATAACTGAGTTTCTAGTTTTGTGGTAGCACATTGTATAAATTTCCCTATAAGAAACAGAAGCCTCTGATGTTGTTTTTATATCAGTAGTACAAACTATACTTGGAGACTAAAACAATGAGTTTTCTTAGTTCATACCTATGGAAAACAAATGGGAAAACAGATTGGTAGAATTCTAGCAATCTGAAAATAATTATTTTTCACAAGACTTTTAGTAATTATCCTCCTGCTGGGACCTCACATTGTTAGGCATCCATATCTTCTACAACCATAATTTAAAAAAAACAAACCAAAACAAAAAAATTGTTTCTGCAATTCCAAAAATGTTGATATGGGTTATATTTGAATTCAATTCCTATCTTTTATCAAGTGTTTCTATACCTAAGTAGTTTGTATACCAACGTCCAAATTCAGCATACCACAAATAGTAAATTCAGCAGTGTTTTATTTACTTTTACACAAAGTGATGTCGATCCTACATTTGACCTCTCCTATCATACCAATCAGCCACTGACTGTCAGCCTTTCTTAGTTCCCTAAAAGTCATGAAAAAACCCCAAACGTCAAATCTGTGCCATCATCCACAAACTGACTAGAGATAGATACGGAGATGGAGGCAGAAATCCTGCATGATACTGACAAATTAAATCAAAGGGAAAAAATCAACCGTAACATTTTTCATATAAAAGAAACCCCTAAAATTAGTTTTGTACAAATAAACCCTGACTTGACAAGAAGTTAGACAAATCTAGCTATAGTGGTTGACATGCAGCCATGGAATTCCATATAAAAAGTTTATTTAAAGAGAAGTGGAGAAATTTCTTTTTTTTTCAGTTGAGCATCAAACAAATATAAGTGAGAACAACCTCTGGGGCCTTTGAAAAAATTGTTTCTATTGCTCTGTGGAACTTGTTACCTACTTTGCATGGCTATCATCACCTCCTTCCACTCAGAGATGTGCTTTCTCATAATGTATCTTCCAGCTGGGTAACCTGATTTGGGTAATAGTAGTAATACAAAAACCCAAAGGAAGTTGTTATATACGTACAACTTTTCAGTTAGTTTGTATAGGTAATTTTTTTACTTTAAAAGGCATCCTGAGAAAGAAAAACGTGACAGAAGGAGGAAGTGAAATAATGGGCAAAAGGAGGACTGTGGTTTTCAGAGATGTGCAAAAAGAAAGGAGGACAACAACCAATCTCTTGTAGGCTGTAGTCCAAAGTTGCAGAATTATCAAATGTGACATCAGAACATCGTTAACGTAGACAAAAAAATGTTACGTACTGAGGCTGCTAGGTCCAGCAATACCCCCCTGAGGTAGAAAAGCTCAGTGCAGAGGTTGGATAGGCTTCACTCACCATATGTAATGTCACAGGAGGGGTGGAACAGCTGTGTAGCTATGACATATCTGTGCCTGCTATGTAGATGTCGTGCCGGGGCACTGGCCAGTAATTTGTATGCTTGCAGGCTCACCGACTGCTACTGCCAACCCTCTTGGTATCTTCAACACACCACCGTGCAAATAGCTGCCATGGAAGTTACCAGCTCTCTACTGCTTGCACCTACCCCACAGACCTAAACACTGCAGCTGTGATGTTTTTTACAGTCCCAACACTTGCACTCCAAGGGAAAGAGAGATTGGATTTGGTCCAAAGGTTGCGACAACTACATGCTTTTAGAAGAATGAAAGAGGTAACAATTTCACTCGGACCTCTAATGTCATAAAAGCTGTCACCAGAAGATATTAAAACCAGCTACATGTGTGGCAACTGGAAATGGATTCAAAATGCCCTGACTACTGCCTATGCAGTACTCATTTAGTCCTTTCTTGATTTTCTGCTGCTTGCAGTGCTGTCACAATGCAGAAAGCACCTCAGGATGAACAGAGACTTTGGGTATGAAACACATGCACACACATGTACAGAGACAAGCAGCCTGGTAACCCAGGTTATTACCTACTCATTACTACACTTCAGAGAACACACCTCTGAATATATTCCATACTGGTCTAAAACAAGACGCAGGGCAACAGGAAATAGTGTCAAAATGCAACAGCACTTTCTCAGTGAATGCAAAATAGCATCTCTAACAAATTCGATGTTAAAACTTAAGGTTCACTGACCCCAGCATTTAAAAAGCAATCGCAGGGAGTTTGAGGAGGATATGGCTTATGAAAGGATCTCTGTGACAGCCTGGATTGCAGAATTTCTAAACTGGAGAGACACTGGGCTGTTACTTATATATTCAACAGTAAAAGAAATATAAACATAAAAATAAATGGTGTACAGGCACCATATTATTTAAGATAGAAATGGAAATTAAATCATAGGTAGAGTAAAAAGGCAACAGAGAACGGGGAATTCACTTACGATTTACATGTAAAATAAATACTAATTCCAGTATAATAAAGTATGTTGAGTAAAAAGCTTCCCTCTCCAAATTTCAGATCCTTCAGGTCTTGTCTCAGAGTGCTTGTACCCCTTGTACAGGGCACTGAGCATATGTAGCCTCCTCCATCACACTGACAGTAGGCAGAGACAAGACAACCCGAAGCACAGTGGCTCCCAGGGAGGAAATGAGGGATCTGCTGCGTTGAAAACAGAAAACCCAAGAAATCACTGATATTTTCCATGCGGGCTAAGAGCTGTAGCTACAGCTGCAAGTAGAATTTCAATGAAACAACAACAAATATTATTCAGTGTCCTGCTTCTCTGGCAGTGCAAAGCCTAAACCTGCCAAATGCATCCCTTTTACAAGGACGCAGCAGAAGCTGCTCTGGGGATGCATTTGGCCCAGGGAGGGTTTCTTTGCAGAGTACTCGGGACCAAGTACAGCAACAAACTCTGGACCAGAGGGTACCAGGTGGTACCAGACTGCCTGACAGCAAGTCAGAGCGCAGATGCCAAGCGTCTCTGCATGTGTCCTGTCTAGTGGTGGACTGAGAGGCATTACCAGCAGCCTCACAAACAGCTTATTCCACATACTGGCCAGAGGGCGAGTACTGCACTGGTTATGGCAGCTGGGAAGGAGTGTGCGGAGAGGGGAAATAAAAATGGGGAAACATGGAAGGTCTCGCTAGCCAAAAGAGATAAACACACACACGACACACAAATAATCACTGCAGTTTCACAGCCTGTTGGAAAGCAGCACTAGCTGTGATTTCTAGATCTTTCTGTCATATTTGTAATACTTAGAAACGGGCATAATGGAAAAGATTAATTTTAGAGGCTGTCTTTAAGTTTGCAATATTAACTGGGGTGAGAAGAACTAAAAAGCCCCCACAAAGGACTACTGTAGGACTTATGCAAATATTTCCATCTGGGTTTAGAATAAAAATCAAAGCCCCGAACCATCCAGCAGACAGTGTTTCACGCACTGCTAATGAAGAGAGAATTCAATTCTCCTGTTCGCTGAAATGAATACAGAACTTGTATCTTGATGTTTTACAAGAACAGGGTATGTGTGTCAAAACAAGAGTTTCACAGACAACCAGAGGAGCTCTGGCAGCTTCCCGTGATGCTGAAGAGCTAGATCATGTCTTTAGTCTGAGACTTGAGTAAAGGACACTGAGCAGCCACACCTCTACCTAGTAACATCTGAAATTCATACAGCAGCCAATGTGATGGCTACATGCCAGTCTGCCCTTAGCCTGTCCCCTTCTCTACTAAATGGCTGATACACATATACAGACTCGGATACATTTCACAGCAGTACAAGTTAACCTGTATCCCAACACGTGCTTCGGCACCCGTACCTGTCAGCTATTTTCCTCTTTCCGAGGATGGGGAGGAAGCTGAGCTGAATGGAGCCCACTAAGCACTTAGGGAGGGTGACAAAGGGGCAAGTTCCTGTCACCGGGCAGCAGTAGATGAGCACACGCATGTTGCTCATACAGCAGCCTGGAAACAGCAGCAAGGGCAGGATTAGAGAAGGAGGAGGGGAAAATCTGTTGTTTCACACTGGTGATAGAAAAACTGAAAAAATGGTAGGATGATAGATGACTCATAAAAGCGTTAGACTACTGCCAAAAGCAGTAGATTTGGCAGCAATGCAAGATACACTGCCTCGGGAGAGTCATGCTTCAGTCCTTTCCTCCAGTGGGGAAGCGAGATGCATGAGCTCCCATCCAGGGCAGCCTCCTTCCTCCTCGCCGCGGGCTCTCCGGTACCACCCCGAGTTTCCTCTCCGCAGCACAATGGTGATGCCATCAGCCTGTCTTTTCCTCCTTGGTCCCAATGCAGACATAACACTTCAAGTAACGATTTGACAGTAAGTTAATAAATGTATTCCAACATTGCTAAGTTTGAAATGGTTTATAAATTCCATTTTTTTTCCCCTGGCCATATTACTAAAACTCTGCTCTCCTTCCTCCCTCCTTCAGTGAAATCTTCTGTCTTAAATTTTTCATTTGTGGCATGTGGGCTTGGGATCATTCCCCCCCCCCCCCCAAAAAAAAAACTGTTCAATATAAATCAGACAGGCATTTGGGAAATAAAGGAGATCTGAAAAATGAGAGGAGCTGAGCTTCTGGAGATGTGCCAAAAAAAACCTGAGACAAAATTAAGGCAGTAAATACATATCGATTACTCAAGGGAAAATTTTTACAGTATTTTATCAAAGGTTACCTGCTCCTAATCCTTTCTACTCTAAACCGTTATACTGCCAAACTGCAATATTGTTTCAGCATTTATCTGTCCATTCTTTAAATACAAGACTGCAAACTCACCACAGGCAGGCAACCCAAACAGACATTCCTATGCTTCAGATGCACGCATGTTGAGTCACTAACAAATTTCCCAATTCTTCCATCACCCTTACATGCAGGTTACTGAAGCAATGACACATTACAAGGCTCCCTGGTTCCGTATCTGTTAGGTCTTTGGCATAAGATGATAACAAAAATGTTCATACTTTTTACTGTATTTTTGTAACAGTCAATGTTTGGGCTACAGAGCTGTACAAACTCCTGATACTTTGAAGAGACGTTTAAGGTACAAACATGCACGCAAGTGGGTTGGTTCTTTTGTAGGGCTATGAGAAGATACCCAGAGGGTCAAGGAGAAGAGACATTTCATGTAGCTTTCAGAGTTGGAAAAAGCACATGCCCATCTGGACTCCTTCATCCACTTGCTGGCTATCGTGAAAAAGGTCATTAACAAAATCCTGGGTTTACACATATGTTTATGTGTTCTCCTGTAGCCTTCTGACCAGCATTAGGAACTCCCCTCTGCAACTGACTCCTGTCTCACACTAACGTTAAACCAGAACTCAAGGCACCAGCCCAGAGAGCTTTCACTACAGTGGCCAAAGTTATGAAATCTCAGCCATTGCCTTGTCTCTGAAGAAAGAATGAAATAGATATTGCAGTTGAAAGTGGCACATACTCAGCACTTTCAGGCATCAGGAACATTGATATTGCTATTCTGCAAGCTACAGCCATCTTTTTGTGTTGTTAAATTCTTATTGCTTCCATTTACAGCCAAAGAAAACTCCTGACATGACCTTCACTCACCCTGCTGGCCTTCCAGCCTTGAAAAGCCACAGTGCAGGTGATGCAGCAAACATCCTACGGGCCCAAATAAAGTCTTGAGCAGAACATCCCCCTGTTTAATTTGTACCGAACACCATAAGATGAGGAGACACGAAATACTGCTGGCATGAAGAAAGGCACCGTCGTTATTGCTGCTAAAGCAAGCTGAGGCTGTACCTGGAACATCAGTCAATGCTTAACACCGGAATCACATCAGCAGACCTTGCAGTTCATTTGTGCAACGTGCTCCCATGGGTCTTTCAAGGCCCATTCAACTCCTGATTTCTTTGGAGGTTTCATCCCCTCTAAGAGTACTTCTGACACTTTATGAGAATTTTTATTATTTCTCTGAGAAATTTCAAAACTCTAGACTTCAATTATCAACCCGTCCCTTCCAGAAAGTAATCAGAGAAGGAAATAAGATAAAATGAATGAAAGTAACAAAAAAGTATTCACTACAGATTTAAGAGACAATTAAATATTTTGGGAATGACAGCGACATAACTACAGCAATTGTGCACATAGTGACAAATGCAGACAATTCTCAAAGTTCTTACGTTTCTCAGAAAGTGCTTCCTTAGTATTTCTTGAGAAGTTACCAGACTCAAATAACTACAGATCATGTAAAAAGTTCTCTATGTCTCCACATAGAAAACTTCAAAATACCAGCTGTTGTGTCTGTCAGAGTTTGATGTATGTGTGGGTGCATGTGCAAACATGGCAGTATTCAGGTGCCTGGCTACGGCCCCTTCATTCAGACACAACCTACACCACCACTCTTCCTTGCTTTTTAAATATCTCTTCTCTCAGGAGTTCAGAATTAAGAATTAAATATAGAAAGTTTGGATTTTATACGATACTGCCCAACACCCAGAACAATTCCATGCAATGTGTCATTCAGAAAGCAACTGTATTTGTAACTTTTCGAGTACACTTGCTGAACCTAACAACAATTTTATTTGTTTGGTTTTGTTTTGTCTTTTTTTTTTTCCTCAATGTTCTAAGCAAAAATGGAATTAAAATAGCGAGAGCAATGAGCCATATATCAAGCCAAACAACTCTAACCTCCTTACATCTAAAATCAGAAGAAAACTATAAACACAGAATTTCTGTGCCTTTATACAGAGACTCTTAAAGCACTGCTTTGCACAGAGTAAAAATGTTCCAAATGCTTTTAGCACTTTAGTGTTTGTAATGTTAGTAACTCCTCTCGATAAGGAAACTGTTCTCATATAATAACGTGAGGAAATAACAGTATAAGAACAATTGTTCCTTTAAAATAATGCTACTGGATTTCCAATTATGAGGAATTTTCAGAAGGTTATGCTTACCATCATACCATTTTACTGACTGGCAAATCCCACCAACAGGATGGCAAATTTTACAAAATACGGCAAGCTATTTAGTAATAAACTTGAATTTATTCTTTGCACTTCAATGGTGCTCACAAATAAAGCACCTAGATTTTATTATCATAAATGGTAACTCTGTCTTGTTTTACACACAGCAAACCTGTTTCACGGTATAAATAGATCCTGTAGTAGCATGAGAAATACAGTCTATACTCTTGGTCGTGGTTATTTCTAATTTATAAAATATATTATAGCCAAAGCTTTCTAGATGGCTCAAGCCAATTAGAAAGATTCCCAATAGATATGCATTCCCACACCAGATATTTCATTAAGAAAACATCCTCATCCCCTCTTCAGTTTTGTTTGTTCAACCTCAGCTAAATATAACCTCTAATGCAACTTACATGTTGGGTTATATGCATTACACAGAAAGTCTCTGCAGGGAAAAAAGAAGTTACAATATAGCCTCTGGAAATAAATAATGGATAGCTTATGAACACTAAGCACCTTCTTTCACATACCATATGTCCCCAGCATTCAAGAGACAGATAGACAACTGTGTAAATAAATAGACTACTATGGACTGCATTTTGATAGCTATATAAATGAAAAGTGTATTCACTATTTAATTAATTTAATTAACGTACCAGATTCCCATATGCCTATAGCTATCCATTCCTCAAGTTAGGCATTTCACTTGTTAATGTTAAAAGGGAGTCACGGACCTGCAGTAGCAGCAAGGAGACACTGAAGTCTACACCACTCATTTGGTGGGTCACGTCTTCCCACCACAGCATATATATCTACCCTTCTTTGAAGGGTCTCCGAAACAAATCAGTGAGGAGAAACAGGAGTCATCCTTCTCTGTGGGTAAGGGTGAAAAACATTCAGGCCCAATCTGAGTTGATAAAATGTTTTCTGCCCATTGTGCACAGGGACAATGACTCCAGAAAGCAGAAGGCAATAGAGACTATGACTCATGAATTGTGATGGCAAAACTTCCAATGACTTTTACCATGAAGAACTGGCCTTCTATTAAAATCTGTTATTCACATACAGAGTAATTCCATATTACAGCATAAGGAGATCTCTATATTACATCTAGATACCGCTTTGGAAAAAATCAGTTTTGCCTTATTTAACAAATGCAATCTACACGCATTCTCAAATGTTGTTGATTGCTCGTTCCTGAAATCGTAGAATAACTCGGGTTGGAAGAGCTCTCAAGAGGTCTCTGTAAAAAGTACTGCTAAAAGCAAGTTGCTCAAGGCTTACCAAAATGAGTTTTGAAAAGTCCAAAGACAGAGAGTGGACCTCACGCTGTACATTTTAAAACCAGCTTGCAGGGTTGTAAGCAAGTAGGTAACATCTGAAAGTGGCTTAACAAACCCCTGTCAAAGGGCAGCCAGGAGTCATGGGCTGCGGAGCCCAATTTAGCCCTTTATCCGTAAGGCCCGTTTCCTTCTTAATAGCCAAATACACCTTCCACCTCGGGGAGATTTTGCCTTGCCTGCTCTGTGAGCACTAAAGGTTGTCTCAATCTTCTGTGTAAATCAAGACAGTACTTGCTGTACATTGCCACTGAACGCCACTCAACACCCAAAAATTTGTCTTTAAAAAAGAATCAGAGATTTGAGTACCATCACCACTCATGCTACAAAAGTCCTTTTCTGCTTTACAAAAACATCCTCCTACGTACAAGAATATCCTAAAATGTTAATTATGATCAAGAAAAGAAGCCTTACACAAGAACAATCCTGAACAAACTGAATCTGGGCATGGAACTATCTCCATCCCATAAAATTTTCTCCTTTGTCCTCATACGATAATAATATTGATAGAACAAATAAATCCTCCTGGAAAAGCTCGCAGTCCATGGCTTGGACAGGTGCTCCCTTTGCTGGGTTAAAAACTGGTTTGATGACCAGGCCTGGAGAGTGGTGGTGAACGGTGCTGCATCCAGTTGGTCTCCAGTGACCAGTGGTGGACCCCAGGGATCAGTACTGGGCCCAGTGATATTCAACATCTTTACTGATGACCTGGATGTGGGGATTGAGTCTACGCTCAGTAAATTCACAGATGACACCAAACTGGGAGGGAGTGTTGATCTGCTGGAGGGCAGGAAGATGCTGCAGAGGCACCTGGGCAGGCTGGGTCAATGGGCTGAGGCCAATGGGATGAAGTTCAACAGGACCAAGTTGCAGGGTCCTGCACTTTGGCCACAATAACCCCAGGCAGCCCTACAGACTGGGGGAGGAGTGGCTGGAGAACAGCCTGGTGGAGAGAGACCTGGGAGTGCTGGGTGACAGATGGTTGAGCATCAGCCAGCAGTGTGCTCAGGTGGCCTGGAAGGCCAATGGCATCCTGGCTTGTATCAGGAATAGTGTGGCCAGCAGGACTAGGGATGGGATTCACGCCCTGTACTCAGCACTGGTGAGGCCTCACCTCCAGTACTGGGTACAGTTCTGGGCCCCTCACTTCAAGAAGGACATTGAGGTGCTGGAGAAGGTCCAGATGAGAGCAACGAGGCTGGTGAAGGGACTAGAAGGAAAGTCTTATGAGGAGAGGCTGAGGGACCTGGGGTTGTTTAGACTGGAGGAGAGTCAGGGGGGACCTTGTTGCTCTCTACAGCTACCTGAAGGGAGGTTTTAGTTAGGTGGGGGTCAGGCTCTTCTCCCAGGCAACTAGTGACAGGATGAGAGGGCATGGCCTGAAGCTGCACCAGGGGAGGTTTAGGTTGGATATTAGGAAGCACTTCCTGACAGAGGGTGATGAGACATTGGAATGGACTGCCCGGGGAGGTGGTGGAGTCACTGCCCCTGGATGTGTTTAAAGAAAGACTGGATGTGGCATTTAGCACCATGGTCTAGCTGATGTGGCAGTGCTGGGTCACAGACTGGTCTTTTACAGCCTCAGTAATTCTGTGATTCTATTCTATGATTATTATTAACAATAAAGCTATTGGTCTTAAAAGAAAGAGGACAGTATAAAAGCATGAGCACAAGGGGTTTGCATGTTGAATAAAGCTTCTGAAAACATTTTTCTCTAAAACAAATGCTGGCAACATGAAATTTGATTATTTTAGCAGCAAGTAACCACAGGTAACTCTATATGAAAGATGAATCCTAAGCCTAGGGACATGGGCTTCTGAAGACAAAATATCCATTCCTGGACTCCCTGACAAAGCTGCTGTAGAGTAGTTGTTTCAAGAATTCTTTCTTTACACATGCCAGTGAAGCTCAGACAGCTGTATACAAAATAGTCGTGAGAATGTTCTTTGCTTGGTTTTTCTTTTTTTTTTTTTATTCCCTTTTCCTGTTTCATATACATTTTGTCTGAAGAAATTTGTATTACCACAACTCTGCTATTTTCAGGAAGTATAATAACTTCCATTTTCTGCAAAACTTTAACCGCTGCACCTTCATGTTCTGTCTCTAGTAGTTATTCCCACTTCTACCCACACTCTATTCATTCCCATAAGCATAAGCATCAAGACTACCCAAGAGATCACCCAAATATTTCAAACGGCTTTACCTAAGAAAATGACATCTACTGTGAAAAAAAGTCTCAGAGGACATCCACATTTGGGAACAGTGCTGCAGCTCTCAGTGAATGACATCTCCTCTGTCCAACTGTAGTATTTAAAAAACAAACAAGCAAGCAAACAAAAAACCAACACACTGTATCTGACTTTCTCTGTCCTAGACATGTATCCTCACAGTGCAGATCAGAAGGGAAGCCTCACATATCTCTACCAGTTTGGTCAAAGAGAAAATATTTCTCTCCAGTTTTAAAAACATTCCAGTAAATTGGGTAAATGTAGATTTGGATACAGAGTTCTCTGTATAAAGCCACAAGATAGAAGATGCTGGAGTAGCACAGGGAAAGAGTCATTGCTGGATGGGGACGTAACACAAAACCAGTTTATTTCTGTGTCAGATGATCCTGATCAGATGAACTAGGAAGAGACTTCTTAAGGGGTATCTCCTCCTTCCATACTGAAACATCACTTTCTTCCTCAACCAAGCCAAGATCAACCTTCTACCCCACAAGCAAGAGGAAGTAAATCAGACAAAAAACCAAAACCTTTCTCTTCCTCCAAAATGACGTTACTCCCAGGCTATGCTTTACCCTTGCACTTGATCATTTCAAGAATCACCCTATTTTGAGCCTTCACAAATTTCATAGTTCCCTATGCTCTTTTACAGGACCATGCCTTGTTGTCTCTTCCATACAATTATTCTCATTCTCCTTTTATCTAAGTCAGGCTTTAATCACATTTGCCAAGTAAGCAAGCATTAAGCTGTATCCCTAGGTGAGTTTCTAATGCTAACAGCATGCAACAGAAGGAGAATCCCATCGCTTTATTGATTGTCTCCACAGAAAAGCCAAACTTGATTTAGCATGAATGAGACTATTTCTTATATTTAAAGGCTGTATCAGAATGAATGCTTATATTGCTTCTGTACATGATCTGGGGAAAAAGAGGAACACATTGCTCAAATGTATAAAGTTAAAGATAATACGCATTAGATCTATTTCAGAAGTCTCCCCAGAATGTGTAATGATTTGATTGCAATAGGGGAAATCATCTTAGGGAGGCAGCACAATAGAACAATAATACATCTTCCAAAATAAACTACTCTCACTAGGTTATTAATTTAGCTAGTCCACTTAAGCTGGTGGTAAACCATATCATAGAGTACAGGGATATAAAATCTGTAACTTAAGATAAAAAACAAACCAACAAACCACTTTTCTTAGAATAAACCAAAAGGTATTTCAAAAATAATAACATAAGAACATCAGCCTAATGCTTATTTTACACTTGAGTACTTTCTAACATCCAGACAACCTCAGTGTGCAAATTGGCATTGTTCATAAAACTAGTTAAGAAGACAGGATAGAATATTTAGACACTATAAACATTTTAGGCAACTGATAAAGCTTCTTCATCTTTTCACAATAAGCATGTTCAACTGTTTTTCCACCTACAAGAACATTCTGAACAAATATTATTGAACAGGACACATTTATAAACAAAATAAAAATACGGACCCTAAAAAACAACCGCTTTTTCAGTTCATTTTAGACAATAAGATTCATTAGGAAATAATACAATAACACACAACAGAGGAAAGATCACCCTGTTGCAGATCATTACACTATGACTTTATGGGGTTCCAGCCAGAAATTAGTTGCATTAAATGGAATTCATTCATAGTGATGCAATTTAGGAATGAGAGATAGAGGCTGTGAACAAGGAAGAGAAGCAATTTCTTTCATGTAGGGTCATAGATGCTTATGATGCTTAACAACAGCTCACAAAAAGTGAAGATCACCATGTTTTATCTCTGATCAAGATATCCAAATCCTGCCTGCCCTGGCCCCTACCGCTGCCTAGTATGAAAAGCAGCAAATCAAGCAGTTTAACTGCAGAGACAGTCAGCCCAGACAGACAGACTTTGAAGCAAAGGTCGCTGCAGTGTTAAACACCACTGCCTACACCCTGTGCAGTTTTCAACCCACAGTTGCCTATGGTCGTTATTAGATAGATAGGGAAGTGTATGTGATAGCAATATCTCTCTGTAGATAGAAAGAAAGAAAGAAAGAGGGACTGAGAAGCTTCATGTACTGAATACAGCACTGCACAAAGTGACAAAGAGCTTTTCACAAAGAGAACACTACAAACCACATCCCAGCTCCACTGCAACTTGCATCTTGCGAGAAGAAACTCTTCTCTCCACTGTATCCTAGAGTGGAGAGCCAAAGCCCTGCTACCCTTCAAAGAAGAACTAAATACACTTCATAATAGCACTCAGGATCTCTCTTTCATACAAAAGCAAAACATTAAGTAACTATATTTACTTTCATATTTTACTTGGGAGAAATCACATAAATTCTAATAAACTTTTCTTTTTATACAATACATATCCAAATGAAGAAAGGATGAGGTAGGATGTCTCAATGTGGATAGATTAAAAATAAACATAAATAAATAAATAAATCAGTGCTCAATCTCACCCTATGGCATAACTACTGCTGCAGAAAAGGAGTGACAAAACACTGTGCCTATCATTTGAGGTCCTTCTAAAGATTTTAAAAGGATTGCTTCTCTATACCCACATGTTATTACCGAGAATATTCAGCCACTGGAGCTGTATGATTTCTCCACAAGGGCACAGTAAGTCAGTAGCAAAGTCAAAACAAGTTTGAAGTCTTACTTTAAAGTTTAGAACACAATTCTTTCTACTTCAGTTTTGGGGAAAAAAGATAAAAATCTAGGGTTTTTTAAATACACTTAGTCAAAAATCAGCCTAAGCAGACCACTTTGTGTTTATTGAACTGCTAGCTTGCAAATATCTGTGATTTTCAATGTTTCCTAAATTGTCTTCTGAGGAAGAGCCCTGTGGTTTTTTGTTAACACCAAAAGTTCTGGATAGGAAAGTACTAGGTCTTTGGGTCTCTTTTTGTTCTCTCATGGGAACTAGTTATGACAGCACTATTCTATTTTTGCTCCACTGAATTATTCTGGGTTTTGATACGTGTTGCAAAAAGGTTTGCAATTTTCTGCTTTTGGACTCCCTTCATTTTTTATGATTAGGAACAAGTCTCTACTTGCCATTTTCTTTGCTTCGGTGTCTATTCTGTCTCCAAGTAGTATGTAAAATTGAAGATGTTTTCCACTATCTCAGCCCAGTGCTGTCAAGACTCATTTTCTAGACATTTTGCTAGCCATCCCTTGCAGTTCACAAGTCTCAGAATATCAGACCTAGATCACTTCCCATTTTCAGTATGATGCGAAGTATAAGGCCATTCTGACACAGTTTTATCTTTTACTCCTTCCAATCTTTAAAGAATAATTCCATATTACAAGATCTATAAATGCTATCTGTGTTCTCAAAGAATCACAGAAAAAAGATAGGACCAAAAAGAAATCCCACATACACTCGCTTATACTGAATGAACTGCTTTTTGCTACAACGCTTTATAGATTTGATGTTTAATAATTGTGTATGTAAAAATGAGATAATAAAAACAGCACTGAACTAGTAATAAATTTACAGTTTTCATGGAAGGCTTTCATTGTTATGGATCATGCTACATTTACAAGACAACCCTATTTAGTAACGATGTTTTTAAATGCATACATTGAAGTGCAATGCTCTGTTCTGTTCATAAACTGAAAGCCACATTCCAAACAGGGCATGTTATTAGTAGAAGTATCTGAATACCATGATTTCTATCTTTTTTAGAATTTTTTTTATGGAATTATTTTTTAATTACAATACATGCAATGAAGGAATAAGGAATTCAAGTACAAATATTTAGGCTGTATTATTAAATTGTCTGGGATATAAAAATACATTAAACTCCATCCCTCTAGCAGCTACTGATGACATATCTGGGTCTAGCAAAGCAATACAGACTACTTTTTTCCCCAAATACCTTGGCAAGGTCACTTGTTTGAGACTTGAAATGTAAATTACAAGAGTATCTCAAAAGTTTTCATTTTGTGCATTAGCTCCCTCTTGCTCCATCTGTGCTATTTTAGAATTGTGAAGTCTGAAAATGTTTTGTTTCCTAAAAAGACACGTTAGGACAGAATTGAGAGTAATCTGGAAAATGAGCTGTCCTTAATGCAAACAGTGTGGCTGGGTCTTCCCATTGCCAATCCTTCTTCACCCTTGCCTTACAGAACTTTATATTTATTAAGCAGTTAACCTCCCTTTGCTTCTCATGGCCTCTGCTGCTCTAATCTCTTGAGGTCACTGCATTTTGGCCAGGCCACAAGAGCATTATTGGCCAATCTGCTTTTGTGTCACCAACAAATTTGATCTTTGTTGAAATTGCATCAAAGAAATATCCAACAAAGAAGATGTGAAGCAGCTGCACATCAGACAGAAAGGCAATAGTTTATAGTTTCTATCATGAAAAGAGCTTCTGTAAATGCAGCTACCCAGAATAGGCAAACACTGCTTGAAAACCAGGACAAATTTCTCTAGTGTAACAGATGCAGCACACCAGGATAGACTGCCATGCAATTTACCACCAAAAGACATGTGTTGTGAAGGTCTTTTCCAAAACATGCACTACTATATCTAAGTTAGGGTGCTGGAAAAGAAACTATGAGTGTTTCATTAAATGATAAGCTACAATGTGATATCCCCTATGAAAATAAAAACACATGCAAAAAGGCAACCGGATACAAATGTATTTGTAATAAGACCACCTCGTCTGAGCGACCTGTTCTTTGAAACGGATATTCCGTTTCTTTCTCCAAAATCACAGGCCTGAGGGAAGCACTTCTCCAGTACAATTGCTATGTCCCAAGCCAACAACGGAATCAAGTTCCTAAACTTCACAGATCTCTTTTCTCACTTTCTGAGAAATGTTCTTTCAGCTGTATTTACAGGCCAACTGATAATTAAATCACATCTATAGATTCCCTACAGAGAATATATGATGTATTTCAGAGGTCCTATTGAGTGTTTACAGCAAGCGAGGTCTGAATTCAAATATGATGGTGATTGATGTTCATTGCACACACTATCTTACTCTTACTTTGCATTTATTTCAACACACTATTCGAAATATAAATCTAGAAGAATGACAATAATCATTACGATGCTAAATTGCCACTAAAATATTGTGTAATCAGAATCTCTGGATGTGAAATGCAATAAAAGATTAGATACTGATTCAGTTCCTAGCAAATTCTTGTTGTCATGCTCTGGCCTTAATTTATATTCAGAAAGTTCTGCTGCTCTAAATGGTAACTGCATTGTTAATAATTATACACTTGATATCTCAACTTTCCTTCAGACAAATTCTCAGTATTTTACCGAACACACAGACACATTTAATGGGAGAAACAGTTTATACATCACGTTTTTTAAGAGGATACAGGAGATATAGCACTCCTATGCAGCAACAGGCCTAAAAGTGAAGGCTACTGTACAAAATGGAGGTGAAAGATTTCAAAAGACAGAAAATAAAATAATCTTAATTTGGACAGGACACCACAGCAAAGATTCCACAGAGAGTCAGGAAATACAAATTCCTGTGAAATTTGAGAAGATTAGCACATCCTCTATAAGGAATTTAATTTCTTCCTGTTGAATAAATGAATCCTCTGCCCAGTGATACCACAAGATACAGCCAGTTTCAGCAAGTCTGTGGGAAGAAGATCCCCCAACAATCTCTAACGAGACCAGTTTTGTTTTCTCCTATATACTATCATAGTTTTTCCCAGGCAAGGAAATACCAAACACACCAGCAGGTAATCCTCAAGATTGAGAAACTCCTTTGTCTCCCTGATGAGCCAACAGTTAGGATTCAGTTAGTCTTCCCTGCCTCTTTCCAATTCTTAGATGTTTACCTCCTAGAGCACTATCTCTTTCTGGAACTGGAAACTCAAGGATTAGTTAATAAAAGTAATAATGATATTATATTCATAATATGCCCAGTCAAGCGAAATGGGCATTTCAACAGAATACTCATAAGCCCCCAAACACAGCAAAACATCAAAATGTGTTGGCACTGGAAACAAAAACAGAAGGAAAGAAAAGGAATATAAATTATCCATGCACCCTTCCTTTGTTCCATCTGTTTTCCAGCCTACGTCAAAGCAAGACTTTTTGTGGCCAAGTGCTTCCTCAAATAATGCAGACGTTCATTTCTTGAACATGAAAATATAAACTTTTTGGTTAAATCCAGTCACTAAACACGGCCACATTACAGACCTTAAAAAGCAATTCTTTACTCCTGAAAGCAATATGTATTCCAATGTCACTGCCCTAGAAATTATAATGCGCTTAATTTGTCCACATCAGCTACACTTCATGGCTTTACATGGCAAGACGTAATAAAATGTGCTTAACTACACAACAAGAAAGTCAAATGCTTGAGAGAAACGGGACTTATCCAGAAGCATGTATGAGAAAGTAAAAAAGCATCAAAAGTATTTCTGAATTTTTTTTGGTTAAAACTAAGGGCAACTCTGGAAGTGAGTCAACAGACACTGACTGAGAAGATCTGGTTCTTTGAAAGAGAATTTGAGAGTACTAGAAATCTGATATAGTCTATAGCAGTGACTGCACAGAGTAATAAAAATCAAGCATGCTATTGACAATTTTATTTAGCTTAATATGGAAGCAAACCTCCTTTGAAACAATGCAAAATATTTGAAAGCTCGATAATATTGGCAAAAATATAATAATAATTAAAAGTCAATGGAGAAAGGAAATGCAATTGCCAGATAACTCACAGGAAGTGCACCCTTGTCCTTACCCTTGGGAAGTTTGATCTCCGTCAAACCTGATCATAACCAAAGGCACTGGAGGTGCTGAGGTTTGTGCACAGTGTAGGTTCACTGGATGCTCTGTGAACTAAGAGGGGAAAGCACTCACAGCACCTCCTCCTTGTAATGACTCCACTTAGCCTGGGGCTTCATGAAGAACCCTTCTTCCACCTCTGACAGCTTTTCTTTCTCACGGAGTTAAATTTGGAATCACATGTCCACTACAAGAGGATAATTCCTGTAGCATATATGCACTGTAGTGTAAGCACACAATCAGTGCTGTGCACACTGTGTACTGCACTGTTTAAACACCACTTAGGAAGTGATGCTTCTTCTTTTGGATTAAATCCCTTAAGTGACCCAATTGTGTTGCTCTCAACCCCTTTATTAATGATAAGAAATTGGCATGATAGTGTGTGTCTAGATAGCACAAATGTATATTGAATAAAATAACTCCAGTTCCAGATAGCTGCGTTAGCACTTCGTTCTACTCAAGGTAATTAACCCCACTGAAAAGATGCACTTTCCCCCCACAGCCTGAGATTCAGATCGGACTTCTGATTACAATTTCAGTTATAGTTGAATGAATAATAAATAGGATGCTATATGCCACTAGGCTTTTTTCAACACAGTTTATTATAAAGAATTATTTTATTTAGACTCTAAATGGTAATTAACTTAGGACTACACTCAGCAGTTGTAAAATCCATGCTGTTCTCCGTTTTTAGAGGTACAAAAGGTCCCTCGTTTGCAGTACTATGCTGATTGATTCCTATGGTAGAGCTGTTGATTCTCTGCATGAGTTTTCTCAGATAACACATGGCCTTTTAAATATTGGTGCACTAGGAATTTATAAAGCATGTATTTTCTACAGATAAGCTGGGCAAAGGAAGCTTATTGAACTTGTAATTTAAATCAAACATTGAAAAATTATCAAAGTTTTATACAACCTATTTTCAATGATGAAAGCAGGTTTTATAATGATAAAAATGACCAGTATCAAAGAGAAATGTAAATAGCATTTATATACTGGAAATTTGAGGTACTTAAAGAGCATAGTTGTGACAAATATACCCAAGTGTGCTTTACATATCGAAAAATAATAATTGGCTGGTAAATACCTGTGATTTTTGCAATATTGTAGTCAATGGGGCTGCACTACAATACACTGCCACTTGGCAAGCACCTCAACGGTCTGACCCTGGGACCTTCTAAGGCCTACGTCCAGCACTGTGTATTGCTGCATATATGACCTCTAACTTTCAATCCCGCTACAGAAAGTGGAAGAGTGGTTACCCTCTCCTTTTCCTTGTAATTCAAATCTTTTGTTAGCAGTGTACTTCAACTGACTGAAGCATCTTGAAGAACTGAAGCGGCCGTAGGAGAGCTCTTATTTTACTCTGGGTGCATGCCAGCATAAAGCCAGGCAAGAGCGGCTGCTAAGCTGCAGTCTTGTCAGAGTGGTGGCATGAAAAGTGCCAATATTATCAATTAAACAAAGATGGGAATACTGCTCTCCCAGTGCATCAGCTCTGGATCTAGCAGCTGTATACTTTACAAATATGAGCAGCTTGTTCTGTTTGGGAGCCTTCTAACTTTCATAAACTAGATGGCTTTACAAACAGGACAAGATGTTGCTGAGGATCTGGCAGTGGGGAAAAATACAGCTGCTATTTATCTGATTGCCGAGCTATAAACTGAGTTTTCCACATAAATAATCCTCTCCATCTGTAGCATGTAGTTTAGGGGAAAAACATAAGGCCACCAATTCTGTTCTGCAAAATGCAGGCATTATCTTTATGAATGAATTTCACACAAGGTCTCAGTATCATTTGCTCCTGAGAGAGCAAGGCATATAGCTTTTATACCACAACTGTCTAAAGCTCACTTGCTCTCCTGAAATGAATATAATTTTAAGAGTTGGACAATGATCATAGCAGTGCTTAAAATAGACAAAATGCACGATGAGCATCACGAACAGGACATTGAAGTCATCTGCAAAAAACTATTTTGTCAGGAGAAGGGTCTTTAAGAACTTTCATCATTATGAGACAGAAGCTCATGAAGTAAAGTATTAAACACACACACACACATGTTACTATCAGATGAACTTTTATCAGTGTTAAGAGAGGGTATGGAACATCTTATGCATTGTAAATAAATGTATATCTTTCATTTCAAGAGGTGCCCATGTGGAAAACATCCTCCACTTGGAAGGAATTTTCCTGACTCTGTGCGATGTAGTCTCCTTATGAGATTGCAAAGAAGCAGTCATTATAATATGAGAATAATTATCAAGAACAAGTCCTGTTTTGTGGAAGAGATCTCTGTGGAAGATTATCTGTCAGAGGCATCAGCCTACTGCGTGAAAGGCTACATAAAACCTCTGAGAGTTTTTAACCTGTATTTTTTTATGACTAATGAAAAGTAACATTCAGAATTAGACCAAAGGCATGAAAAATGGGGTTTTTTTTAAATGTTATGGAGCTTAGAAATATACCACGGAGAGTAAACACAATCCTCTTTCCTCACATAACTTAGAGGGAAGGTAATAGCTGTGTCCCTTTTATGTGTGAATAAAGCAGGCACAACACACATACGGAGTTCAAAAAGATGCAATTAATCAAAACATCTCGAGGTCACACAGACAAGGTATATTTGCCATCTAGGATACACAAAGAAACATCATTCTTGTCAGTGAGCTTGCTTGAGAAAGCTTCATTTGATCTTTACAAAAAATTTGCCCAAGGAAGGACTGAAAATCTGATCTAGTGAAGCTGATTTTGATCCAGCTCTGATAGAAAACAACTGGAGACTCAATGGTAGCTGAGAGCCTACAGTACTCATAACGAGACCCTGATAATAGAATGTAAATGAGTATTCTGTGACTAAAAGCAAGAGAAAACACTCTTCTGTAGTTAAATATAAAACATATTCTACAATAAATATTTGTCATAATTGAATGCTATGAATGCAAAATGTATTTTGCCCCAGTGTTTTCACCATACACGAATGGAAAAAATAAGAAGCCAATTTCACAGGAGCTGATCTAATCCCCACATTTAAAAAGAATCTATAATTAAAAGACGTAATTGTCATACTACTACAATTACTGCAACACATATTCTTCAAAGAACAATGTGACCTAATGAAATAAACAGGTTTAAACATGCAAATATTACTTCTCTTCCTCTGCCAAGCATCCTTAAGAACTGCTGTAATTTGACTCATCTCCACATAACCAAATTTCTCTAAGTCTCCCTTCAGCAACCAAATGGCAACTAGAAAAAATACCAACAAGTAGAGTAACGTTAATGCTTCACTGCCCATAAGGATTGATTGTATTAGAATAGAACATAATACTAGAGTTTGAGTTCTACCACATTTCAAAGCAAACTGACCATTTCTTTCTCTCCCACACCAAACAGAGGCACAACATGTTCTCCTCCAGGAAGATGTTGTCAACTCTCAAGATTTGGTACTCAGTGGAGCAGCTTTTTGATATCCAGGCAAAAAAAAAAGAGAGTGAAAACAGAAAATTCTGTTTAAATATGTCTTTTACATTACATGAAGCTCTCCAATTTAGAGTTTGACAAACTCGACTTTTATTAACATGCAAAATGTTGCCTTCTTCCCTTCTCCCAGTCTGCCTCATTTCATTTCAAATGTTACTTTTAAAAATTATATTTCAATTGATTATTCAACATATACTTGTCACTAATGAAGAAAAGAAACTGCCAGAAATTCAGGTGCTTGAATTCTAAGTACAGCATGAAAATTAATGCTGTATGACAGTCATCACAGGATACAGTCTCTAAACAACAGAAGACAGATTTTCCTTCTGAAGCAAATGCGCCTTGGTTCTTCCTTATTTATTTGATTAAATAAAACACTGAAGTACAATTCACATTATTAACGTTAATAAAATAATGGTCTCTGAAGGCCAGATGTGAGATGAGACATCTGCATGCTTGTTTTGGACCAACACCCTTGAACTCATTTCACTGTGATCCGACAGGTACAGACAGCAGAATCAGTACACGGAAATAAACTGTGATAGAGCTTGCAATCCAAAAGCAACAAATCTGCTTTGAGAATATTTGGCCTTAGGCTGCTGCTGTCTTTACAAACATGCTGACATCACATTGTACTACAACCGGGAAGGTTTGGCTCATTACAAATTGCAAACTGTTGTTCAGCTGTATGAACAGATACGTACAGACACATCTCTCTTCTGTACAGTCCTTTCCAAAAAAACCACTATGGTACAAACTGGTGACCCTTCTGATTGCTACCTGTAAAGCTCTTCAAAACTCCAAACAGGAAGAAAAATGCAGTCTCACAGAGTGACCAACCTAGAGCACATATAGTCAGGAAATTAGGATAACTGCATTTTTTCCAACGGAAAAGAGCTATTTTGGGGGAAAGGTCTAGAAGTTTACACAAATGAGACTTCTAACCTTCCTTTCAGTACACCTGCTGTTGTATGATATATGAAAAGAAACTTTCCAGTCAGACAGGCCCAGAATTAAAGATGTGTATGTACCTTAACTCTCCTTTTAATATATATATTAGTCAGATTTTAACTACATCAGCAAAGGTGATCTTAGGCACTGGTACAGCACTGATTCATATCACATACTGGAAAAGGAGTGTTTGAATATAATTTCCAGCCTGTGTCAGAAAAGAATTGTACAAGAGAGAAAAGCTAAAGTCGTAAGTTTCCTAACCTCCAAGTGCTTGTGTCTGCCAAATATACATTAGCACAGCTTTTACATTTAGTATGAAAAAAAAGCTTAAGTCCTGCCAGCACCTATTCACTCAAGTCTTAACACAACCAAGGATAAAACAGTCAAAAGAATGAACTCAGTCACATCTGCAAACTGTGCAGCTTCTCATACTAGCAGCAGGCGCAAAGAGGAACAACCTGGATTAACGTTGGGGTATTACAAATTTCAAATAGAGAAACACTTCATTTACCAACTAAAATTAACAGGATCTGCTATGACAGTACGCTGGCTGCACCTCTTCCAACACCCGGAAGATCACCAACCTTTCAGGTGAACTCCATCATTTAAAGCAAATCTGGGCTGCTACAAACTGTACGGAAGAAATGTGACAGCAGGAGTCCCCCAGTGGCAAAAATACCTCAAGGAAACCTCTTTTTCCAAGATACCTACTATAAAGTATTTTGGGCAGCTAGCCAAAGCCTTGTCTCTAAATAACTGTAGAATGATTTAGAGATAGCTTTTAATACTTTTGCCACTCTTTAAAAATAAACAGTTTGAAATAATCCATTTACTGCACACTAATAACAGACATGTGTGAAGTTAACACCTTTAAAAAAAACTTTCTACCCTTCCTGTTAATGGTCTCATAAATCATTCCTAATATTCACAGTCATTTCTAGAATTTTTTTAAATACTTTTCTGCTGTTGTACCATGTCACACAACAAAAAGTCATTACTCGGAATTAGAACACTACACTCACCCACAATCTGGAGAAAAGATGATTTGTAAAGTATTGCTCTGAAATATCAAGGTTTTCTGAGTTCAAACATATATCAAATATTATAAATCCCTTTAAAATTCTGAAAACCACAAGGAAGGATAAGTAATAAACCTTAATTCCCTGTGACATGCTCCTTGAGACTCTGATCTTGTTCAACACGTAGCATTCACGCTCAGGAACATTATGAATTGTCACCTTAATCTATCTGTGACAATCTTTGCCATAGAAGCAGTACACCCTGCTCCGTAGATAGAGGAGCAATCTGTTACAAGCACTTTACATGTCTCCCTTTCTGATAGCTGCAGTGGGAAGTAGCTCTTCTCACCACAGTCCAGATCCAGAAACATTTATTATATTTCTCAGTCAGTCTAAAGACAGAAACTAGTCACTTTAAGTATTCGACAAGCTTGAATATTGACTCTTACAATGCAATCCCAAGTACTTCAATTAGCCCATATTGCTACTCAAGAGGAGCTATTGGCTCTATTTCTATTCTTTCCACAACAAAATAATTCATTTTTGTAACTTGTAAATTACACTTCTCTTCACAGCCTCAATCAGGTATTGCATACTGCCTGCATTACAGAAATCTGTGACTTTTTTCTGAAGATCCTACTGAGAACAGCTTTAGAGAAAACACTGCCATTTATTAAATCAATGTCTTTCGCCTCCTGCTAGTGCTCTAGGTGTAGTCACTTACTGATTATCTTTTAGGTATGATTTTAGTTTTATTAGGTTTGTCTGTGTAAGATTAAATACATATTTAAATCACTGAATGAATTTAAAATAATGATAAAAATCAGCATATACAGGTGCAATTCCACAAATACAATTTCAAAAGGCAAAATAGGAAAACGTTTCTTGTTTTCTTAGCTTGACAAAGTATTGATATCTGAAAGACTTTTATGGTGCCATTTTCTCTTTAAAGCAGGACTAAAAGTCTGCAACATTTAAATCCCTAACACAACAGGAAGGAGATAACTCTCTTTTTAATAATCTTAAGGATTTTATAAGCTTACTTGCAATTAGCATAAATGAACGCTAGTATCAGACTGTATAATTATTGCACAGCAATGCACTACCTAAGCCCTAAAAATGACAGCTTCACAAGTGAGGCCATTCTCTGTCTTGTTAAGTGAATAATTTAAAGTAGATAATTAAGAATACTGCAGAGTGGCTGCTTGCAGCGGGTATCACTAAAAGTCATCCATTTTCAGAAGCATCCCTGTAATGTCAAAGATGCCCAGATACCAACACATGTTTTACCAAACAAATAAATAAAGCTCAACCATCACAGTTATTCACCATTTAATGGCTGTGGTTATGCCACTAACAATGTCTTTAATATACTGACAACTTCACCTTTTAGTCGCTAGTTCAAACACAGTCCAAGAGGGTAATGACCAAAAGTATATATCCAGCTGCATGGTGAACTACACAGAACAAACCAAGGGGAAAAGGGCATGTTAAGTAATAGATATGTGAGCTACAGAAATCATCACCATTATAATTGGCACCTTTGTTGGCAGCTTCTGCAAGGAGGGGAAGGACTGGGTAATGAAAAATTAACTACCTTCCCATTTCTAGGATTAGAGTCCTACTCTATTAGCAGTTGGCTTTGCTCAGCTCAGCCAGGCTGGACGTGTTGTAAGGCTGACATTTTAATATAATTTTGCAGATAGCTAAGATATTTGGTACCATTTTTCTTCAAATAGGCTAATTCGGAATTTGTTTTCATTTATGCTTTTTAGTCTTCTTACAGCTCTTAGAGAAAGGTCAAGGGCATGAATATATATTTAGCTATACAGCAGAAATGTATTAAAAAGATAAATGAAGCTCCAAGTCAGAATCAAATAATTCTCTATTTACTAAATTAAAAACATCGTATGCCTTTCTCCCTAAACTGTAGCACAGTTAATACGTTCACTTTCTACCCAAAACAGAAGAGAGATGTCGAGTTATTTTTAAACTGTGCAAAAAACCTAAAAAAGTAACAAACTGTGTTCAACAGTTCTCACACCAATTTCTATACGAGAGTAAATACACTAACATACCACATCTCTTTGCAAGTCTCCTTTAATTTTCTATTGTGAAGGTGGGACATTTGGCAAGGGGAAGAGACATCTCACACATAAGCAGCCTTGGGGAATGTTTGCTTAGAAACACACACAGTTTGACCTCTCAAAGGATCAAAGCAGTTTACTTCATCAGGTCCTAAGTGTTACCAACCACTGCAAGTTTTTTGTCTCCACTATTTAGGAGACTAAAACTAAGTAAATAGATGATGAGAGAAAGAACTGACAATTTCTCGGTCTATATGGGTTTATTATAGAGCTATAATTTTTGTAACTTTTCATATGAGACTACTACAGGCAGCTCTTATTTATGCAATCCTTTAAAAAAATCCTGACAGGAAAGTTTATCAATTTCTAATAGAATTTCAAATAATGCAGATACTTCACCATCTTCAATCATATCTCTTTTCATGGCTGTGTATATGGAGAAAAGACTTGTTTGTCTGGGTCCTAATGGATAACCTGATGTACATTCCCATGGCAATATAAAATGAACAACAATAAATACGGTAATTTACTTTGCTGTCAAGTGCTGATCCTGTAGGTGTGAAAGAAAACAAGTAAAGCTGCAGAGACTGGATTGTGATCTGGTATTGTATTTAAATATTCTGTAGTTGAGATCTAATTGCACTTAATCTGCTCAATAAAATTATCTTCACTGTTATTAGTACCTCAGACTCGTGTTATTATATAATCCTAACCTATTTTTTAAACAGACGTTTTAATCTGCTGCTTAAGCGTTCATTAATGCAAAGCCACTACTGTGCAGAATACATTCCACTCTATTTACAAGTGGCAAGCCTGGAAAAGTCTGGGTATTTGGACATTAATTCTACCAAATGCTAGTACTGCCTTTCTTAATTTTGTTTATGACCTTTCCACAACAAACATCCGCCAAACTTAATCCTTAATTTTAAAACTATTCCATCTGAAAAAGCAGACAGCTCTACAAAGAGCAGTGTAATTTGTAAATACAATGTAGTATCATTCAAATAGTAAAATGCAATGTATGTGTTCATATATAACAGATTTTAGATGGGTCCTTTATTTCTTGTTTTATTTTTAAACCTGAATAAATAATCTTCATGCCAACTAACATGAATGTGTGAATTATTTCCCATTTTGTGTATCTCGAGATGTTCAGTTATCCAATACAACTGTCAGCCATCAACTGTACTTAATTGTCAGTGTGTTTCAAGTCCACTGCACACTTATTTGTATCACTTGCACAACACACTAGATGTTTTATGAGACTAGAATAAGATATGTCACAGTCTAATGCTTAGCGATATGACAGGAACCATAGTTGCTTTTTTTTAATCCTTATTTTTCAAGGAAATGTAGGTAAATTGAGTATTAGTCTCCTCTATCTTCTCCATACTCCTGCAGCTCCCAGTAATTTTTTAACCCGTAAGACATACTTGAACAAATTTGACAGAGGAATAAATATGAAGCTCTTAGTAATTTCATGAAAAACTGCAGGGTTTAGACCCAAATAGACCAGCCTGCTGTGGACAAGGCAGGCATGTCTCCGGCTCCGAGACATTCCAAGAGGGAAGCAGGTGCCTGCCTGCCCATATACAGTCCTTCAGCACATGCAGAACACTGAGCCAGCCGTGGCATGTGCTGACACAAAAAACCCAAAAAGCAACAACAAAACAAAACAAACAAAAAAACCCAAACAAAAAAAAGCCCAAACAAACAGAACTGACAAAAACACAACCCAAACAAACAAACAAAAAAACCCAAACAAAAAAAAGCCCAAACAAACAGAACTGACAAAAACACAACCCAAACAAACAAACAAACCCACAAGACCAAAGCAAGCAGGCCAGAATTCAGGACTAGTGAGGAGAAAAGGGAGCACACGTGGAGAGGGCACAGCTCTCTGCGCAGCGAATGGAGACATCCAGGAGATGGAGGACTCTGGTAGCAAACCAGGCTTTATTAGTTCCATTACTCAGGAACAGTTCCTTTTATTAGACATCTAAAACTCTTCACAGGGAGTGTGAGAGAACAATTTGGAGAATGCTGGGAAAAGGAGAGTTTAAGGGAAGATATCACAGAACAAAGATGCTGCCTCACCAGAAGACAAGGGAGGACAGGGAGGTGTTGAGGGAATGGAAAAAAGGAGAGCAGGGTCAGGGGCAGAAGCAAACTGCAAAGCAAAAAGGGAAAGAAGAAAATTGTAGTCAGAACTCTGAGAAGTGAGTAGCTAAGGTGGAAAGCAGAACTGCTTCATGCTGCACCAACAAAGAAAAAAAACCACCAAAGTCCTAAAGCTGGAGGGAGTTTGGTGGAGGAGTTACAGCTCAGGGAGAGCAAAACTGACAAAGAAGGGATGGCAGCATATGGAAAAGGGATGTCAAGAGGGGAATGAGTTGTGGTTATCGGCTCAAGGAAGCGATGATGGTTAGCACTAGCATGACAGTCAGGGTTAGAAACATCAGCTATGGGCTGGAGGTTGTGGGAATAGGGAGCACAGAGAATCATGGTACAGTCTCCTGTGGAGGAGGAGCAGGGAAATGGCGAGTTCTGGTTTTGCTTAACTGAGCTTTAGTACTGAATTTAGGGGGCAGAATTTAGAAGGAAGAGAGTGGAAGCTTTTAACACTTCTGAACCTCATCAGCTGCATGACAAAGCTCTAATGGAAAGATGCATTTTATAGACACCAGACAGTGATAAAATCATATAAGCAGTGAAAGCAGAAATTCATCTTTATTTATGGGTTCCTACTCAAATTGTTTGATATCTTCAAGTCTCTTTACAACCCATCATTTCTGCAAATTTCTATGCAGGAAGAGCTATCTCTATGCCATTACACTTTGTGTCATGCATCTCTCATGTTAAATTTCAGGCTGAGTGCAGTTTGTATGGGACAACAGCCTGACACTTATAAAAATTGTCAAAGCATCACAGTAACTAAGGAACTATTGAAAAAAATAAGTTAGTTGTGTTAATGCCCTAAAGACAATGACAGCATTGTTGCTGTGTTAGTTTCACCCACAGAAAATTCAAGAATATAAAAAATAATACCAAAAAACTAATAGAAATTACAGAATTCCTTTTAATCAACAAAAACAGTCACGTTTCTAAAAATCAAAGTTATAAACACATTCCTTTCTAAGGTTAAAACAACATTACGAACATCTTAAAATAAGAAATGATGGATACTTATCATAAATAAGTTCTGCCTTACAATCCAAAAGATCTTTTCAATCACACACAGGCATTTTTACTCTTAGCATTTTTAACGTACTGTCAGCTCCTGACAGATACCACTGCTTTTCCAAGCCTGTCAAAGTTATCCTTCAGAGTCAAATACCAATAGTGTTGTAAAAATAAAGTTTTAAAATATTTTAAAATGTGAAGACCCAGAGTGCAAATCGCCTGCCTCAACGGCACCTTACTATGCCACCAAGGGACAGAAAGCTGCAGGGTACTGCTCTTTTGGGCACCGGTCTCTGCCTTTCACCAGGGGACACAGCTTACCAACAAGGGACTTCAGAAGCCCTCCAAGGGAGACTGCCACAGAAACAGGCCTACTCAGCACAAGCCTTTCTTCTGCCCCAGTCCTTACACCACACTTACCAACACAGCATTGCCAACAGTGCCCTCTGCACTGCACCAAAGCTACGCCACATCAACCACGGGCTTTTTCTCACTCTCACCGTGTCCTGTCTTCAGCAGTACTATCAGCAGGCTGGTTGTGTCCAACTACTTACCCCTCCAACACAGCAGTCTGTAGATACCTCACAAAACTGGGAGCTTCCTGACAAATTCTGTGTCTCTAAGGTGCCCTGGCAGCCCATGCCTGTTGCTGCTCACCACATTCTTGAAACCTCTCCCTGTTAAGTACCCCAATTCTGCTTCTCTCCCCAGTGGCAATCTCCGATCTCTCCCTGAAATGCCACCAATGCTGCTAGCAGTACCTGTGTGCTTGTGCTCCTACTTCAGAGGAACTGGTGTGGCACTTAAGCAAACTACAAAGCTGGCATATAATGAGGAAAAAGTATGTACAATTTACTGCTCAAAAAGCCCATCTGCTCATTTAATATACGGCCTGCCACACTGTAATTTAGGCTTTCCTGCAAAGATTAAAGAGAGGGCAATTCCATTCTCCAAAGGTCCACTCTAGACAAAGAAAAGATGTGCTTCGTTTTATATATTGTACGCAAATTTCTGGCCATGCTTATTCAACTAGATGTCTCCTAGCACCTTCCTTTGAGGCTTCAGGAGAACACTGCTCTCCTTCAGCTTCCTTCAAGACTCCTAAATATTCTCCCTTACTGCTCCCAGCATTCAAGGAGATGCTGAATATTCACGCGTAAATGCTCTGTGTTGTATCATCAGATGTTTCCTGCTTCCGTGGAATGGATTTAATCTTGTTTCCTGTGTTGAAAGAGGTTGACACAGCCTGCCTAGACTACCGGGACAAAGAGTGACTCTACATTTGCTCAAAGATGTGCATTTTAAGTACTAGAAGAATAAAGACCTTTTCGCTGTTTTACAGATCTTCAAAGAAATTAGCAAAAACATTCCAATAACCTCACCAAGAAAAGAAATGTGGCCAAAGCTGAGGATATTTATATATTCCTTTTTGGTGTTTCAGGGCCTGTTTGTGCACCTGGTGAAGTTAAGGTGTACAGGCACTGCCTTTACAAGCTAGTCAATCAGTTACTTCAGCAAGGTACTTAATTCCCCTCTCATAATCAGATCGAGCTTCAAGAAGTGCAGAAAACAGGAAATTCAAAGAGCTCCTACAAGCCAACAGTCACCAAAGTGATTTTCTTTTGTGTGAAGTCCAATCTGATTATGAAAATGCAGAAGTGGAAATCAGCAACTGGTATCTATGCACCCTTGATAACTTGTTATCTGACTGGAAGCCAGCCTAGTTGTCTCTGCAAAGGAAATCTGCAGACAGAAATGTCAAAGAACACAAACATTGTACATGCTCACAGATTTATTTTTGTCAAACTATTTTCATTTTGTTAAGTTAAACTAAAATAGATGCCCATATTGTTTGGGGTTTTTTTTCCACGCATCAGGCAAAGGGCCACTAATTCTCACTGGAGAAAGAGGTGCTAGTCTGGATTTGTAACCACAAAGCCAATGTTATATATAGGTCCCAGGGCTATTATTTTAATATATGAACTTACAGAGGAAAATATAGTTGTGCATGTGACAATCTAGTGCAGGCTGCATTAACAACATATTTTTACTTTTCTGTAATCAAAAGGCTCAACCTCACATCAAAAAACCAGAACTAAGCCAAAAAAAATTATAACAGGAAACAGAATACATCATAATCAAATAAAAAGATTTTGATGTGTTATGCTTACTTCAGTGGGAAGAGAATCAGATTGCAAGACTCCTATTAACTTAATCAGATCTGGTTTATTGTTTATGGAATCGGGTGAATGTGCAAGGTAACTAACATGAAGCATCTCTAATTTTTTTAAATAGACTGCCACATAGGAGAGGTAAGAGCTAATGAGAACATTAAATAGTCAGGAGAAATCAACATTTTTAATATTTTGTAAATTAAATTTTCTTTGTAGAAATGGAGCACCTCAAATACAGAAATGTCAAAAAAACCACACAGAGTTAAATTAGGAAAATATGTAGCATTTGAAATATACACAGATTTAGGAATAGAATCAGATTAGAGGCCTCAGGCAGTAGGAATTGGGGATGTCAAACAGTATTAACTCCCAAGGGAGGCCACTAATTCACATGGCACAAACCCCAAAAGGAAAAATCAGTGAATCTGTTGGCTAGGGCAAAGACTCTAATTTACCTTTCTGATAAACAATTTTAAAAACGTTATACATGGATTCTACAAAAGAAAAGTAATTTACTAAGTAGGGAAAAAAAGGGAAATTAAAGTGTCAGGGACCTGCTCCTTGGAACACAGGTCTCACATTAGTTCAAGAGCTGCAAAAAATAAATGGGAAAACACTCAATTCTTGATTAAAAGAATTTTAAGGTTATATAAGTTTGGGCAAAAGTAATTCACCATGAGGCAGTGTTTTTCTAGTTCTACAGTTCCTCTTTACAGAAGTAGCAGAAAGAGAAGGTATGAGGAATCCTAAAGGACCTTAAGCACATAGGAAGCTTTGTTTCTCTGGATCCTGAGAATCCCAATGGAAAAACCCCAACCTTCCTCCCCAACTTTTGCTGTAGCAACTTTTCCAAAGGAAACCTTTGCAGTCCTTTCTCTGTGATGTCTCTACCCCATCCCTCAGAAGGAGACAATAATGGAGAGGAGCCAGACAGCTGTCAATATTCAGAGCTGGGGAGAAGGAAGTATCCCCCTAAAATAAGTCTGACAGATCTTGAAGGAAGTGTTTTCCATACTGTACTTCATTTTGCAGCATCAACTTTCTGATCTGTGAACACCAATGATACAGAATGCCTAAAAGATTGAAAAACTCAGAGCAAGAAGAGAAAACTACTAATTGATCAACTCTCCTTCTGAACAACATAGACATCATAGAGGGAAGTCTAGACCTATCTTCACAAACCCTACAGAAAGACTGTACATGAGATGCCTAATTTGAATGACACAGGCAGATGGGCCCTTCTGAGAGTTTCAGCACTGCTAACTTTGTAGTCTCAACTTTCTAAATACAATAAAAGGGCATCTCACTGACCATAATCATTTGTGTTTGTGCTTACAACTTATTCAGAATGTAAATCTAACATGTTCACTTCATGTGCTGTGATAGCTATGTTCTAATGTGGAAATAAGACCTATGTGCTGTTCTGTCTACTGAACTGTTAGTTTAATTAACAAATTTACCATGATAAAAATAAAATATACCCTTCTGCAACAGAAGATTCACGGAGCTTTTGAAGAGTGAGCAGCCTCTCATGAGAATGACAGAATCAGAAAACACTCCTTTTGAGATATAACCATACCAGCCAGTTTCTTTCTCTCATTTGTTACTGATAAAAAAGGCACTTTGAAAAAACAGCTTACTACGCTAAAAAGAAGTATTGGCAAAGTAATTAATTTCTTGCATTTTAGTGACTAGAAACAAGACATAACTAGCAGCATGCAACAAAATAATACTCTGCAGATTACCAGCAAAACCTACATGTTTTAAGAAATAGTCTGATTATGTGGCCTGCTCTTTAAGATTATTTATGAACACAATAGATGTAAAAGAAAAAATAAAAGATACCAAAAGCTGAAAAATAGGATAATAAGCCTGTGATTAACTAGGCAACTTAAAAGGGAATCCATGGAAGGAGAGAATTATGTTATCCTCAACACCTTGATCTAAATAATAAATTCTTTTTAACATAAAGTATTCTATTTACATCACATAGCCACAGATACAGCTTAAGGCATTTCATTCATCCTTAGTAGCTCTCCATTTTGAGTTTAAATGAAAGAGGCATTTCAGAAACCTTTCTTTTGTAAGTATTTCTACAGGTACACAAAGCTACAGTTTTTATCCAGGATATTTTCTTACAGCATGCCACAGAGATGACCATTACACTGTATCAGTTGATACCAAAATAGTAAGATCTCTTCCAGTTGTGAGGCTCCATGTCAAATATAATGCAAATTCAAGAGGCAAACTGTTCCCCAGGTACTGAAAAGCTGTAGATTACTTTAACAAGTGACTAATTCCAGCATCTCTCCCTAATTTGGTGTGAAACTCACCTCTGAGATCCAATCAACAGATTTTGCATTTACTGTAGTTGAGATAGAAGTCAATGGCCTTAAAATGTTTTCACCTCTCAGAAGTTGTTAAGCTTCAAGAAAAAATGTCTGTTTAAGTGAAATCTTTAAATCACAATAACTAACCCAAATCTGTTACCCTCTAAAACAAGTCTTCAGTAATTTGAAGAGCTGCCTACCAGCAAGAAAGTCACACCCTTGAAGTAGAAGCATCACATCAGACATAGTTCTAAAGAAGATTCAGTCCTACACATGCCCGGAACAAAAACCAAGATAGCCCTGTCCTTCAGCTGGGAAGACTCACAGTCCTGGATTTGGCCATGTGAGGTGTCAGAGGACCTTATAGAAGGAGCTGATTTATGATCCTGAAGTGTAGATGGAAAGGAAGGAAGATCAGACCCTTGAATACTCAGGATATATAATAACAAGCAAAACAAACACTGAACTCACATTCTTACTTTAGCCATCAAATCCTTTTTTTCAATACGTTCCGCTTTCCTTGAAAAATTAATAGTGATTTGAATGAAAAATTCATGCTTGTTAGTACCTAAAAATATGATACCCTGGTCTTAACAACTAGTAATAGGGTAAAAAATTTTGCGAGTTTAGATTTTTCTTTTCCGTGTTGTTGGACATTGTTTAAAATTTTACATAGAAGTTAGATTGTCCTTCTAGTTCTAGACTAACTACACCACTGGTCCCAGTATAACATAGGCCACCGAAAAATATAAAACAAAGCTTCACTTCAGTAGCACAACTGCATCACTTGTTCCATTAACAAGAACTAGAGAGAAACTACAGAATTAGTAACCAGTTTAGCAATGTATTGCTGATTTTTGTGTTAAATCAACCCACTGATTCTTAAATGATTAGCGCAAAAGTGTCATCCTGTTTCCATAAAGGATGCAATTTGAACCTCTTTCAGCACAGAATAAGATCACCTTTAACTGATTTTAAAAACTGTCCTTCATTTCTTAGTCTTTACATACACTACAAAAGACTTTTGTAACACAGAAGACAGTCATCTTAGCTAATGTTTTCCTCCTTCTATGTACCATAAAAGACAACTGTTGCAGTCTTTGATACTGACTCAAAAATAAAGATGGCAGAAGCATTACGCTTCATAAATACCAAGTCATACAGAACCACAGAATGCCCTTTGTGCAGTGAAAGGGTTAATAGCTACTTTTAATTACACTCAAGTAACTTTAATGAGAGTGAATACTGCAGCAACATCTATAAACACTGTGCCCACATTAGCAGAACACCAGTTGTGAAATCCCTGCCAAGTCTGCTTGTACAGGGTTTGGGTTTTTTGTTTTGTTTTAATCAAGATATAAAAATATTGCCAAGTTCTCCTGTTTGGGGTATTTGAAGGGCCCTGCAAAAAAAATGTGTAAGGCAGCTTTAAAGAATGGCAGTAGTAACCATGACAATGAGAAAAATGTTTTTTGTTTTTGCTAATCTTTTTCTTTCAGATGGCAATACTTACAAATACTGGTGTTTTTTTCAAAGTATTACATTTTTGTTTGTTGCTCCCTGTGAAGCTAGGCAATCAATCCCTGCAAATCTGAAACTTCTGGCAAAGTGAACAGCAATTTGGGGTGCACTAGTAGCACAGAATGAGTCCTAATCAGTCCACCAGCATCTTAAGTGATAGGATGGATGTCACTTGTTGGCAGCTATGTCTTTTTTCATTGTTGCACAGAATAGGTAGGGAAAAAATACTATATTTTTAAGATAATTACTTTGCAAGTAAATGTGGAACCTAAAATAATAATAGAAAGGATACATAGGATATTTCTGTGGAGATGATAAAAATTCTAAGGTAGGTTAGAATTTAGGCCTCAGCAGGCTGACCATAAACTGTAAAAAGAAAAAAAAAGCCTGGAACTGATTTTTGTCTTGGTTTTGTATTAAGTTGAAGGGGGTTAAGCAATAACAATAAAATAAATAAAGATTCTTCAGAAGTTAATCTTTGTTCTCTACTATTTCTCCAACAGACTTGCTCACCAAACCATGATAATGCTTTCAGAAGATGGATCTGAAGTCACATTTTGCCGAGTGACTAAAGGGCTGATTTTCAAAAGCATTACGATACCTGAAGATGCATTAAGCACTTAGAATTTTTGAAACTGCCTGGGCATCTAAGGCCTATTTAAATCACTTAGTCCTTTCTGAAAATCCCAATGGGCAGTTATCTACATTTTATGTGTCTATATGCCTTTGAAAATCTGTACCATTAGATACTTAACAACCTAAGTCCTCATGGCTTTTAATAAGACTTAGGGTCCTAAAAAGTGTAAGCACTTCTTAAAATTGGTCAAGCCACTCTCTCTGGTCTCATCTTTCTTTTAAAGAGCCATCTACTAATGCTTATCCATAGTATGTCAGTTAACTACAGCTTCAACACTATCAGGTTCACATGTTATACTGCACACATTCAATTTTTTATGTAACTAAAAAAGGTCCTGAGTACAGACTGCATCCTCCCTCCTAAGATTTTATGAAACCCCAAGAAAGAAAAGTAATTCCAACCTGTAATCCTCATGAATGCCCAAAAATCATTTCAATAAATAAGATTCAAAAGAAGTATAATTTCAGCTGATAAAAAACCAAACATCTTATTTTAATTACTGAGCAACATTTTTCAATTACTACAAAGAGCACTGAAAGACAGTAAAAGAGCAACAACAACAAATTTTTCAGGGAAAAAAAAAACTAGAAAAAGAAGGAAGTTCTGAATAGGCTCTTTAAACAGGCAGCAGCTCCAGAAAAGAAGACAAGCCTTAACTCTGAAATTTCTCTTTTAAACAAAAAAGTATGAAACTATAAAGCATTCCCTTATGCATATATTTGAAAGATTTATCTTCTGATCTCCTTAATGTCAATGGGAGTTAACTTGCACTGACCACATTCCCAAATAGGAACTGATTTGTAAATTAGGAACGCAGGGAATGAGATTGCCACCTACAGGAAAATTTAGCATTTATTGTCAAGAATGACTCAAAAAGAATACAAATTGCCATCCTGCCAAGCCCTCTTTATTTCAAAACCAATTAGTATTTTCTTTTGTCCAACTATATAATTAACTTCCTAAATCCAGGGAACCATCAACATTCATTTTGATTTAAGAGAGTATTGCTTGAAGGTTCCATAATTCAACAACAAAGCAGCAAATTGTAGTCATGTTTCAGTTTAAAAATTTTAAGTCTGCTTACCTGATACAATTGGTGCTAGCCTGAATATGTCTGATAGTCTGCTGTTAACTGGCTCATAAGGGGAATCTTAAAGCAAGTCATTTCCTAAAAAAAAAAAAAAAAAAAAAAATTATTATTTGGCTATTGTTGGTTTTATTTGTTGTTGTTGTTTTTTTTAATCCTGCATTCTCCTAAAAGAAATAATTTGTTATTTACTTCTACTCTGAAGTGGAGTTACTCTGTAATGGCAAAAGGTACTCCTCTTTAATATGCTTATGTGGTTATTTCTCCCCAAAGCATTATCTATAAAAACACCTGAAAGAAGCTACTTGTTTATCCTTGTCACTAGTTCTTTTCTCTCCTTCCTCCAGGGATAAGGTCATAATTTGCAGAGACAGCCTGTGACATCACAGGGACTGTCCCATCTCATGCCAGCAGGAGAAAAGCTGTAGCAAGGATGTTCCTCTTCATTCACCCTAACAGCAGAGCTCTTCTTTAGAGGAGCAGCCTAGGTAACAGATAAAAACTATCATTTTTGGAATAAAACACTCCTAGCAAGATGCTGTTAAAAGGTAAACTTTTTATGATGCAGAAAATGTCAAAAGATTACTGTAATTTATTATGAAAAAATATATTTTGTCTGATTCAAATAAAAATCCAAACAACAACACAAAACACAAAGGGGTTACTTTCCTTTTTGCAGAAGCAGCTACAGAAAAAAAGTTAAATGGGGATCACATTGAAGTAAAAGATTGCATCTTCAACTCCAAAACCAAAGCAAACCAGGGCTAAAAACAATATATCTCATATAAGGACCTGGCTGTTCTCAGCAGACTTTGGGAAATCTGCCAGTGACATCAAGAACACAAACCCTGAGTGAATCATCGTCATATTCCTTCTAACTGGCACTTCTACATGCTCTGTGAGGCACAAATTTCCTTTTTTTTTTTTTTTTTCTGCCTCAGTATGCCCAGAGAATACTGCTGGTAAATATAGGAAATAAACTTTTCCTTTAAACAATGCTCCCCTTCATATTGCATTTAACTTTTAGTAAAGAGCTAAGAAATTAGTTCCAGTGTCCTGTGATCTTGTTAGGTGAGTCCTAATTAAGGAGTTTAAATATTATTAAGAAAAAGTCTCCAAATGGTTGTTTTTGTAGCTCTTGCACTTGCTAGTGCCCTTATCTTTTGACTCTGGTTTAGAAAGGTCAGCTGGATCCCCTGGAGGAAACCCTCATTGTGGATTTCCCCACAACAGGAGACGGAGCAGCAGCTGTTCTTGACTCGGATGAAAGGTCCTCAGTTTGCAGCTGAAGAGCACAATGAGAGTTACGGGGTCTGACCCTCGGTTTAGCCTCAGTGGTAGCGGCTATCTGGGGATGTGAGGGGCTGCAAAAAAAAAAAAATCACACGCTGCATTAGGGGAGCCTAAGGTTTCTATGTTTTGCAACGTACCCTGTAAGCTCTGGTACATGCTCCAGTAAATGCGCAGGCAGTTTTTCTCCTTCTTCATGCCCCTCTTACAGCGGCAGTTGTACAGAGATTTCTGCTTGAGAGCTTCCATGGCACTTCTGCATTCGTCCTTTGCCTCCAGGCCTGTCGCCCGGCTGAAGTTGCTCTCTTTGCCGGCTACACACTGCCTCAGTGTCCTGTATTTAGTACTACAGCTCTGCTCCTTGAGACACTGATCGCTGGCTTTCACGCAGTCAAGGCGGTCCCCTCCAGGCAGCCCGCTCACTTCTGCGGACAAAAGTACATCTAGAGAAAGGAGACACAAACCAACAAACTCTCGTTGAGGGATGAGGCCGATTTAACTGGGGCTCCAGAGCTGGCATCTGAAAAGCAGCGGGCACTTCCTCACGCAGCCTGCCCCACAAGGCAGCACCTTGCAAACCTCCAGGTTACACCTCAGCAAAAAAGCACATGGGGTTTGCATGGTCTCAGATCCACTTTTGTGGGAGTCCAAGGAAACAACACGTTTGAACTCTGATGGTTGGTTTAGGAGAAAATGCAAAAAAAAAGGAAGGAAAACCCACAGGGGTTAATGTGCCTGACAGAACAAGCACTCATTATTCCTCAGATCCACTTTGGTGAAACAAATAACCTTTCCATTCGAGTGTTTAACTGAGGGGCTGAATACTCGGCTTCACTTTCCACAAAAGCTCTGCCGTAATTTCAGTTACATCCCCGAACAACCCGCTCAGAGAGATCAGTCTCCCCAACAATTGATGGTAGTCAGGTTGCGGGTTTGGTTTTTTTTTTCTTTGCGTCAGTCACTTTTTAAAGGCTGTACATATTTTTGGTTATTCTACACATACAAAGGCAGAATTTATTACACACACCCCCCACCCCTCCATTCCTCTCCACGTATGATGTTTTTGCAGGAGAACAAAGCAAATTACATTAACTCTCTCCTCTCCATCGTGCCCCCTGTCATGCTCCCTCAGACATACGCAGACACAAACGCGAACATCTCCTGTGGAAAGGGAACCAGTTTGGACTGCAAACCACTCGCAGTCGGGCAGACTGCCAGGTTCAGGTGAAGATGTAATCCTTCAGCTGGCTCTTGTCAGCCCCCTCCGCCCCCCCAAGCAGCCTTATTTTATTAAAATGAAAAGTTTCCCTGTAACTTGCGAGAACCCAATTTAACAAGAGGCTACACAGACAAGTATCTTAAGTCTGTAATCTCCCAGAGCTTTAAATGGAGACTAGGCTAACTGATGTGAGGCAGAGCTGCAAGAACTACTGGAAACTTCACTGTTCTGCCTAAACAATAGACTGACAACCGTCAGGCATCCGATCCCATAAACGCACTGCTTTGCTTTATGAAGCGATGTACAGACAGAAATTAGATGCCAGCAACTTACCCACTAAGGGCAAAGCGAAGTACAATATAACGAGAAACATCTTGCTGTCTTCGGATGGTTTCCCCAAACGAGCTGATGTGACACAACAAAGAGGATCAGCATGTAGATATTCCAAAACCGCCGAGGTCCAAAGACTCCAAGTTCACATCCATTGAATTCAAGGAAAAAAAAAAAGAAACAAACAAACCCAAACCAAACCCCTCTCTCCTTTTCACCGCTACCACCACCAGCGGCAGGAGCAGCGACGCAAACGCTGAGCTTTTTTTTTTTTTCCTTAGGTTTCAGGTCTGACCAACCTGAAAACAGAAGCACTGACTCCAGTGAGGGAGCGAGAGGCGCACGCACGGGTATTTGTGTGTGCGAGTGAGCAAAGCGGGAGCGGGGCAGGAGCGCCGGTCGCCTCCTTGGGTGGGCAGCGCCTGTTCCCAGGGAGGGACCGAGAGCACACACGCGGGGGGGGCGGGGGGGGGCGCGACACACGAGATCCGCGGCGCCCGCCCGCCCCCAGCCCCGCAGCCGGGGCGAGTCACTGACAGCTTCCCCAGCCTCTCACCGTCCCCGGCTATCGGCTCCTCGGGGCTGCCTGAGTTTCCCCCTGGGGCAATTCGCCTCTTCCACCCACTCCCCGTCCGCAACTTTATTTATTTGTTTGAGCCGGGGCGGGGAAGCGGTACGCGGGGGGCTGCGCAGCTTGCGCGGCGTAGCTCGCCTCCGCCGCTGTGTCAGGGCGAGGCGGGGGCAGGTGCCGCGCTGCCGGCAGCGGCTGGGAAAGTTTGGCAGGGGAAATTGAACGGGCGGGAGCTGGGGGTGGAAAGACGCTCAGCGGGAAGCCGCGGAGCGCCGGAGGGGGCGGCTGCTCCGGTTTCGCCGACCAGAGCGGAGCGGCCGCGGCTCCGGGAGCACCCCGGGCACGGGCGCCCCAAGGGCGAGCGTGTCCCAGCGGAAGCCGCCTCCAACTGACCGAGCCGGAGAGGCAGCGGGGCGGGTGCCGCTACCCGCGCCCGCTGGGGATGACCCCGCTTCCTGCCCGCCCTCCGCAGGGGCTCGGCGGCGGCTACGGCCTCCCCCTGCCGGTCTCCGCACCCACGGGGGAAGCCCCGGGTGCGTCCCGCTGCGACTCCGCGGAGCAGCGGGGGGAGAACGGGACGCAGCACCCGTCTTTGCCCCGTGAACCTCCTTCTGGGGCAGGTTCCGCAGCCGCGGAGCCGCGCGGAGGAAGCGCCGCCCGGCGCAGGCTGCGCTCGGTGGAGGTGGGACCCTCTACGCTCGGCGCGGACCAGTCCGCGGCCGGGGCCGAGCTGAGTGTATCGGCTTCCACTTGGCTCCTCAATAAACACAGCGAGCATATGTCCCATATTCGTGACAGATGGTTCAAACAGAGAACTATTTAGTGGTTTTCCCACAGTTGCTACTATGTGGCGCTCCCCCGAAACCCAACAAACTGCAATTAGCCTAAAATAGCGTCAGTTTTCAGATTTCCGTGTTTCCAAATGAGGAAAATTTGATTCAGGTGGTTTTATGTTTTAGCTGCAACCAAATGCGATTGGCTTATTTATTTATTTATTTTAAATACAAGAAAAATAGGTATATATTTTACTTGCAATTTTGTCAACAAGCTGCTTGGCCCATTTGACTTAAGGAATTTGCTTCTCCTCACAATAAATTTTGCCTAAAGGAGTTTGCCTCGCCTCAGGAGATGGAAGATGATCAGGCTGGCCACTTTTATGGTGAAAACTGGATGGCAGATGGAGCTAAACTGTTGTAAGGTACTTCAGAAACGCTTATTTAAAAGCTTAGCATATGCCAGGATATACAGAGAATGACATTCACAGAACCCAAGTGGAAGCTTGCTATTGTTTTGTTTTCCTCTCCTGACACTGTTTCTTAAAAGACAGATTTGTATTTCTACAAAAAAAAAAAAAAAAAAAAAACCAACCCACCAAACAAAACCCAAAGAAAAAACCCAACAACAAACAAAAAAACCCAACCTACCCACTACATAACAACAACACAAAGAAAAACCCCCAAAACTCTCCCAAATGCAGCTCATCACAACTGTTTGTAGTTTGGTTGTTTAATATGAAGGGACATATACTGTTATATGGTCACAAAATTCTATTCCCTGCTGCATATACAAGGATATAATGGGAGAAACAAAGACAACAACCAGATTTGCAGAGTATTTCAAGATTATCTGAAGGTGCTAAGTTGTTGATGGCACGATGGTTCAAGACAGCTTCAGCTTTTGAAGTAGCTGGTATTTAATGAAACAAGTTGGCCTTCCCAAACACTTCAATGCCAATTGAACTGGGTGATATAGAGAGATGATTCCTCCTTCACTGGTAATTTTGACACGGTTATGGCACATGGTAAGCTTTGTCTAGAAGTTATCCCTGTGTCTCATACACAGGTAGCATTATTCTCCTGTTATTTACAGGTCTAAGTGAGGAACAGCCATAACATTCACAGAAGAGCAAGGCAAGTGAAAATACCACTGAAATTGAGGCCACTATTTATACAAACATTCAGGCATTCATGTCCTGAATACATATATATATATACACATACACACACACCCCCCCCGTATTATTTGGCGTATAAAAGCAACACATTGCAAATCTCTGCATTAATAGCTACTTTTGTTGTTATAAAACACAGCTTTTGTGGGGTGTTTTCTGTTACAGTGGAACTGAAATAATGTTTTAAGCATAAAAACGTCCAAAAAAATCTGACTGACAGTTCACAAATAACAAGACAGCTGGAAAGCTTGCATCTAAAATTCTGAATATTGTCACTCAACACTCCTCTTGCCAGTATTTTGACTCATCTCTGGAAAACTATCACCCAATGTGAAAAAAGGTTAAACTGTCTCAAACCAAATAAGTTTTTAAAATGTCAGCACTGAGAAAACACCACTACTGTCCTCTCTTTGTAAAGGACTGCTGTGGGTTTGGGTAGCTGAAGTCACTTGTGTGTTGGACTGGTGTCACACTGACAGCAAGGTGTGCAGCTTTCCTGAACTTGTTAGGATTGCTTTTGTATACTCTGCTGCCAATCATAGCTACAAATCATTCTGAGTGTTTTAAGAATTTAAAAAGATACCAGACAAAACCCCATAAGCCACTCTGTGTCTGGAGTAATAATTCTTCTGCTCTTTGCACATTCTTTTCCAATTAGTTTTATTCCAGAGAGGTAAAAGGCAAGTCAATGGTCTTGATATAAATGGTCAAACCAAGGTCCACCTTACAATTTGTATCTGACAACCACTCAAACCATAATTCAGTCAAATGAACTGAAGAAAAAAAAAAAAAAAAGCCACGCAGAAGCCCTTAATGTGGACGTTTTAAAGATATTTAATCTCTTTTTCTATTCTGTTGATTGAATCTTATATTTATTGTTCTGGAATTTTTTTGTAGTATAACACACATAAGGTACAGCTGGTAGGGACAAACATTTCATTAGAAGACAGATGACAGCATAATCACTACTGAATTATTGTTTGAAGGCCATTGCAATATAAATAATTGGGATGACAGTACTAACTACTTCAAGCTCCTTACTGCCGGCATTTACTGCTAGTTCTTTAGTCTATACATAATTTTAGTTTCTTGGTTCTTTCTACTTAACTACATTAGCTGGTGTTCTTTCACTGAAGACTTTAATAAGAACAAAGTAATGAGGATGGAGGGGTTATTTAATATTAAAACTGCTTTAAAAAAACTGCTTCAAATGCTGTTCTTTAAAAATAGGTTGAGATAAGTGAGCCCCTAACTATGGGGGCTTCTTGTCACTTCGGGGGCTGAACCCAAGTGCTCTGAATACAGCAACAGCAGGAAACCACACCTGTATTCATGGCCATATGGAACTTGAGGCCCAACTATACAAGACATGCGAAGCCACAGTACTATTTTTTCTGCGTTCAGTTTTCCTGGATTTTCTTCTGCCTCCTTCTTTTCATGTTAGCAGTTGACAGCAAACTCTCAGAAGGGTGTCACATGCAAAAAGAACTGACTCAAATGCAATCGATGTTGTTTTGCAGCCAATCCCACATGCAAAAGCCACGGTGTTGGAGCACTGCATTAGGTTGTTACGGTTGGCAGCAGTTCAGATGACAATGTAACAGTAAGCTGATGAGAAGGTTGAATTAATGCATCAGCTGGGCCACAGTTAGACCACTGATTCCCTTTGCCATCTCTGCCAAAGACCTCCTTTTAAAGACTGAACCTTCCAAGAAAATATTGAAGTTGGAGCCATTGAGCCTGGGGAACATTACACAGTATTATCTGCAGGCCCATAGATATGCGAAGAGAAAGTATGCTGAAAGTGAGAACAGTGCCATGAACTTTAAATGTAATTCTTTGGGGAATGAATAGGTGAAGCAAAGCTGAAGCTGAACTAATGAGTCAGATATAGCAGGTGGGGAAGACCAAGTAACTGATGGGAAAAAGTCTGTGAGCCATGGGAGCACAAAAAGTAGTGTTTACACAGGAGGCTTTATTCAATAATGAGAAAGGGAGAACAGGCAAGTTAGAGAATTACTAGAGACTGGGGGAACAATCCGAACTGCATTTTTTGTCTTACATTTATCTGCTTACCATGAAGTCAAAGTGCCTAGCGGTGGGAATAAGGCAAGAAGGATTTGCTCAAGGCATTAAAGGTTTGTAAAGGACAGATTAAAAATAACACTGCTCCAAAAATCAATTTTGAGGGGCTTATGAAGCCTTGGATGGGCTTTTGCAGCACAAAAGCAAGATTGAGTTTTTACTGAACCTGTCATTTATTTGGGTTTAGAGCTTTCATTATCAGGAAAAACATAAAACAAAAGCAAAGTAAGCAATGAGCATTCACACTGTAATTAAATAAAAAAAAATTGGAAGTGCAATCCAGATCACTGAGTGACTTAATTGATGTAAAAGTATAAGAAAAGAAAGTCATCATCATCCCTGCCCCCATCGTCCCTCCCCCACTTTAATCAGACCTGGTAGTGAATTCCCACAGGTCTTGGCCAGGAAGTTTTTCCTAAACTCTTGCTTCCCCGTCCACACCAGAGGCTGCGTTTATGTAGCATCAGACCACATGGAAGGTAAAAAAAATTAAAAAAAAGAAATAAGAAAAGCAGCAGAAATTCCTCTGTGAATGGATATTTAATATGTGACCGGATCATGATTTCAGAAGAATAGGTACATAACTACTAAACCACTACAACACAATTCAGAGAGCTTGTAGTTAAGAAACACAACATACTAGTTACCCTTAAAGATTTGAAAATATGGACAAAAGTGCATCCACTTGTGAAGTTTTGTATCTTATACGAATGATTCCATTAAACTTTAAATCCTGATATACATGCGTAGACATGGATGTTTCCCAAACTGGTAAGGAAAAAGTTGTTAAGACGTACTGGCAGCAGTTGTAGCCCTCGATTGATGTCTTGTTGCTTTAAAAATGGGATAATACGGCCCTCTAGCTGTTCGTAGAGGCAATTGATGCTAACGTGGGAGCGGTGATTCATGGCCCTACAGCAAAACAACGTGCTAAATAAATTCCATAGTACAAGAAAATACAGTCAGCAAAGAAATTTGATGTAATACAGTTAGATAAAAATATAAAAGATGAAAGAAATATGAAATATCATAGATTAAGTAGTAATTCACGTGCCTAGAAAATCTAGAACAATATAATTCAGATGCTAGAACAGCATCATTTGAAAGTTTAGGTTCTAAACAATATGCCAGCAGCAACCACCTTGAGCATCCCATGGGCATTAACAAATAATATGATTCAACCAAGGTCACAGTTCAATTTGTTAACTTGAAACCTTCCTTTTGTATTTTAAAATTCCTGTGATAACCAGCAACTTGGTCTTGTGGAAACTATGCAACCCTGAATCACAGGTCAGGAAACCCTGCTTTATACTATGTAAAATGTACTTACGTTAGTGAACCACATAGTCTTTGCAGAAAAACTAAAGCTCTAGAAAATTGCTTGTTGTAATTGTCTGTTGCTGTAGGAGTACAACATCCAGGCAGCTTTAAAAACGTACTCATGGAAAGCAGTAACATCTCAGAAGTTTGAAATCAGATTCTTGAACTGCATCTGAGAAAACACTTGTAAAGAATGAGAAGGCTGGTATCTTGTATTTGCATATTGATTCACTTACATGTGGGTTCATTTCCCCCCATGTTAAATTGAAAGTGATAAAATATCTATGTATAGAATGGTGTGAAAAAGTGGTGAGATTTTCTTTTTGAACGTGCACAGCTCTATCTAGTGATGGGTATTCAGTTTTCACTGTTTATGCTACACAGGATACATCCACATTTACAGAGCAAAGAATTTAAATCATAGAGAAACATTTTGCTTTCACTTACAGTATATATCTTATCCTAAACTGTAGAACTAAATCTGCTCTAACTCCTGCCCTGTGTGGGGAAGTCACAAAAGATACGTGGAGGTTAAAGTCATTTTAGAATTTAGTGACCAAAGGCAAAATTATCATCTTAAATTTTCAAAACTGCATTTTATGTACATTTGCTAGACTAGTCCTGATGAGTAAAATACATTTTTCTCTTGATGGTATCACCAAAATTGTAATTTTATTAGAAGTTTCTCAAAAGGTTAGCATTACTGTCAGTGTTAATTTCTACAATCTCTGTTTGATTGGTCTTCCTTTGAGGTAAGAATTTAGGGTACAAAAAGTCTCAAGCTATTTACATTGGATGTGAAAGGAGATCAAGAAAAAAATGGAAGTAGAAGAAACTAGTATTGTAAATGCCTTGAGAATTTGTCCTACAGAGAAAGCAAAACTGACTATTCTTGGATATCTGCCATCAGCTGCATGTAGCAGTCTCTCTACTGAAGGTACAGTGATATTTGAATTTGTTGTTTGCTTTGTGGAATTTGGGGTGGTGGTTGGTTTTTTTTGGTTGGTGGTTGTTGGGGTTTTGTGTTGGTTTTTTTTTGTTTGTTTAGTTTGTGGTGCTCAATTTTTTCTAATATTTGGGATGGATGGGGACAGGTGTTTGTTGGTTTGTTTCTTGAATAGCTGCAAATATTTCAGGAAAAATAAGTGCACAGAACACAATTTGAAATTAGATGTTTAGTGATAAAAAGTATTCAATAAATATGGGATGAAAAGACTAAATATTTATTAAGTCAGCAACAATAGTTCCTTAATTAAGACATTAATTATTTTATATATAGTTTAGGAATAACCTTATGATAATTCTCTTGTAATCCAACTGATTATCAGATGGAAACAGTGTTGAAGATCAAGATCTGTTTCTTCTACTAAAACACCACATAATCCTATTACTTGGCTTCTCTTTTACTACTTCTGTAAAATTCTGATGACAGCAGAATACCCACTGGGCACTGAAGAAGTTAACTCAAGAGGCCACTCTGAAAGACACGTCTGAAAGCCAGAGTCACAGATGATGTTTCTTGCAGTTTCTTCCCTCCACACTCTTCTGAAAGTGTTCTTTACAACTACAGCTCTGCACGTGTGCTTTGAAATTCCGAAGGTAAACTACTTGGATGTTGTCTAAACTTAATCCTGACTCTAGTCATTTACATATAATAAATAAAAATAATCAAATGTGAAGGGCTCCACTATTTTGTCCATATGTCCGTGTGTGAGGGATGGGAAGGTGGATTTGCTGTTGTCTTTAAGCAGACACACCAAAGCCTTCTAATCCCAAAACCGTATTTTTTTAAGAAGAGGAAATACTGGATTAGACTAAGTTTTCTTTTTTGAGTAGAGAAAACTCATTTTAGCTGCGTGGGTATGGCTAAATACAAGGTTTGAAAACAAATCTTTCCCCCGCTGCTGCATGGATGGAACGTAAGGCCTTTCCTCCAAGTGGTTTCCTGACTTGAACAAAGATACTCCTGGAATTGCTAAAGTCTTATTTTTTTGCCATCATCTCTGAGGCTTGCCTTTGGATCTATTCAGGACTCAAAGAAAGGAGCCTCAGTGCCTGTTAAAATCCCTCAGCACCTGTCTCTCCAGCCCTTGTTGATTTTGTCATGTCTGCCTTGCCATCCAGTGCAGAAGCTTCTCCCTCCTCCTCCCTCTAGATGACCTGGGTGCAGGATCCAGACCAAGAACACATGGGCATCTTTTCTCTTATCTTGGGACACATTTCTAACATTGCCATAATATTTGAAACCAGTGATTACAGTTTCTTGTGAGGGGGGACCAAAGGAGAGGAAGGAAGGAAGGAAGGAAGGAAGGAAGGAAGGAAGGAAGGAAGGAAGGAAGGAAGGAAGGAAGGAAGGAAGGAAGGAAGGAAGGAAGGAAGGAAGGGGTTAAATTAGCACCTATTTTAATTTTCACATTACTTCAGTTTTACTTCATTTACATCACACCATCACACTAGCTCAGGTTTTCCTGTACATTGTTGAATATTGATGAATGTTTTGGTCCGCTAAAAGGAAGAATGTGCTGGAGATTATGTCAAAAAATATAGGAATCTGCAGCTCCAAGTAAGGATAAAAAGGAAGTTTCTGATGAACTCATTTTCCAAGGAATTGCTACATCATTAATTTATGAAGGAAGGAAAAATCTATCTCAGCAGCCAAAATTTAAGATAAATTGTAAATACTTTATAGAAACTTTAAAACTGTAACAAATTACTTACAGGCCCACAGTTTGACCCCGCAAATTTCTGACAGCTAATTATTCAGTAGATCACCATTTGTAACAATCTTGTTTAAACATGTATAATAATGGCATCTTGCCAGAATGAAATATAAACATGATGTTCCCAGAATTACAAAAATCCAAAGCAATTGTGATTAATATAATGATTTCTGAACTTGATTACATTCTAATCTGTATGACTGGAGCTGGTCAGAATATCCTGACAGATGCAGTCAGGATATTGCAAAATGCCAGCTCAGCATGTCTGAGTTATTTTTTCTTTTTTATACATCAAAAAAAAGGGAAGAAAATAATAATAAAAAAAAAAAGAATCTAAATAGTCACAAAGGAATTCCAATTTATGGAGCAGCACAACTGAATTTACAGGGATACTTGACTATTGAGGACTTCCAGGGATGCCTGGGATCAATCCCACAGCTACCACGAAACAACCTGCTCCTCTAGATTACGAATAACCACAGCATCAAGCAGCAGGAAAAGAGGAAGCAGAGCTAACCACATTCCTATTACTTTGGATATTTTGGCCTCTGTGACAGAGTGACTATTAATACACAGAATAACACCTCATAATTTCATTTATCATGTAGTGATTCATGCATGTATTTAGTGTCCTGACCTAAATCAGGACATCCTCATGAACAGAAACTTGTGCATTGCCCTAGAATATACCCCTGTACTTAGATCTTTGAGATTCAGATTTTCTCTTTGAAAACTGGGTAATCACAATTGCCTTCCAGTTTGGTCTTGACTATATACATTTTAAATGCTTTGAAGTAGGAAGTGCCTTGACACTGTTCAGAGTTAGAAAGAAGGCTACAGTCTTGGCTAGAACTGCAGGAATTACTATAAAATTAGAATCAAACAGTTTTGGTGGAGAAATGTTGGGAGAGAATCTTGATTCCAAATGTCAAACCAAAGTGGTAGGCACATTAGATTACTTGTTTTCAGAATAGTTAGCTGGGCCACAGTAGTTTTTGGAGACCTGGAGAACACAGGAAGAAACAGAAAGGAAAAAGCTGTTCATCCCAAGGTATCTATTCCACGGCATTACCACAGTCTTAGTTGAAAATGCATATTTTGCACTTTTGGGGGGAATACATTAAAATGTCTAAATGCTCAGCCTAATTGGTTCTATCGTATTCAGACAGAATATTGTTTCTTTAATTGAATTCTCACATTTGGATGCTTAAACTTCTTCAAGTTTTACTTGTTGAAAATGCTTAGAATCATTCCATTATCACTAAATAGACTCCACAGATAGGCGATCAAGTCCTAGAGTTGACCGTACATTCATATAATAATAAGTGAATGAATTTCATCTTCAAAATGCAGACACCTGTGCAATACGAAAACTGAACATCAACAGAGCCGCTTTTGTCTGCTGGAAAATACGACACTCAATTTCAGCATCCTCAGAACACAATTTGGAATTCTTTTATGTTGCTCTTCTTAATATTGAAAGCTCTGCTTGACAGCACTGCTTTGCGAATCACCCAGCTAAAATATCTTGAAAGTGTGATTTTTGTTCATTAATGAGATATTTTATAAATTCTTAAAATAATTTCACATTAAAAAATTATTTTAGTGAGATTGTAGTCACTATCCACAGGTTATATGTAACCACCAAAACAGTGCTATTTCCTATGATATTTTGAATTTGTATTTTTTTTCAGAGCTTCAATAAAGGCACAGTTAATACTGCAAATATCAAAATTATACTATTTCTACAATTTAAAGGAATATTATTCAACACATTTATGTGTTTTGTGACAATTTACCTTACTCACTTTTATTTTACTGTAAGAAGAGTGAATTAAAGTGATATGCTGAACTTAAAGTACAAATAGCACAAATTTCAAAGTTATTGATTTCTGACAAGTGTACTTTTTCAGAGAGCTGAAATAGCTCACTTCAGCATAGAGACACTGTATTGAAGGAAAGCTGAAAATGTGTTGACTGCCCAGTCAATATTAATTTAAAATTGATGTTTAGAACTTTTTTAAAAGTGTGTGGGGGGGGGAAATTAACTTAATTTTTCAATCATCTTTTATCAGATGGGGAACAAAAAAAAAAGTAAAAATAATCCCTGCAAGAAGATAATGTATTTTTTCCCCCTAAAGGAATAACCAAAAATGTTCTTCCTGCAAGATTTCCACGAATAACCACAAGTGCTCTGACAGATTTCCTCTTTATGTGGAATGTCCCAGTTGATTAATATTGACTAAAAATGTTTAAAAGAGCTGTCAGGCACGCAGAAGTTTCCCCTCGGTCTGTTTAACTCTCTTGAACATCTTTAAGCGATACTTCCAACAAGCAGTAGTCCTAAGTAACGAAGTCCTAAACTGAAGGTGAAATAGAATGTCTGAAGGGATCAGTAAAAAGACTTGGACCTAGTTACAGTTCAGAATCCTGCTAAGATGCTGGTATCCAAAATCTTGTGACATAGTGAGACAGGAAGATGCTTACCAGCATGTGAATACATGACAGGGAGGCCTAAATATATCCTGCTGTCTACTTCATGACCAAGCTGACAAGTACTGGTCAGACAAAGATGGCAAACTGATGCAGGCTCCCTGGCTACTTTCCTGAATATGATTTGCAATGCTAGCCCAGGCTTGGACAGTAAATGTGGAATATACCCAAAGAAAAATCTTCCAGTGGTTGGGGGACAACCAAGTCCTACTTTGATCTTTGTGGTAAAGAACTAATGGAGTGGCGTTCATGGTTTGAATAATTATGTGACTGGACTGTCAAAGCTAACTGTACAAGAGTTTTTTAAACATTGAAGTAAGTAATTCCAATACAACTGGAATCTGTTAGAAGCCTAGGTTTGTAAATTTCTCTAGAGTTAAAAGTGAGAATTATATTTTAATTAGGATTACACATTTAGACTAATACTATTATTAAATCAGTATCTAAGAGAGAGAAAGGATAAGGCCCATTTCATTTCTGTTTTGATACTACACAGAAGACAAGCCCAGTCTATAATTAACGAAGAATATACTTCAGACTTGATGTGTAAAAGTGAAAGAAGTATTCTGAAGACTCTAGATAGATTTTGCACAGTTATCAGACAAAAACAGTCCTGGAAGCACTATATCATAATCAGTAACATACCATACTACTCCACACCTTGCTTATTGTTGTTCTTGCTGTTCAATAGCCTCGTCTGAAAGAGGTTCCTGGTAATACACTAGGAAAGTAAATTTTTAAATTTCCTAGTGCTGTGAGAAAACAGAATCAAACCTTTCCTGCCCTGTGCAAATACTCTAGCCTCCACAGTACCTCTACCACATCGTGCTCTCAGAGCTCCTAACAATACAGGCCTTTCAGAGAGATCAGCATTTCCCCTTTCTGTCTTCCTCAATCCAAATCACTGCATCCTTACCACATTCCAAGATCAATCCATCACTTTTTCAGGGAAACACCATTTTAATTGACAAGATATTAACACTGAAATATTGTACTGACTCCTCTTCAATTATACATAGTAGAGATCACTTCCTATCTTGTGGGTGGACTTGTAAGCATAAATTCAGGCCCACTCTGGTTTCCAGCAGATGGAAACCTTAAAAGGAGATGTCTACACCCTTTCCTACTCAGGCTGAGGCAATTTGCGACACACATACAGCACACAAGTAAAAGGACAAGAAGGTAACTAACTTTCTGACAATAGATACTGGTGTCTGTTTAGCAGGAAGATTTGTTTTATATATATATCAGAAACCTAAGGGCTTCCCAGGTCCTGATTTATATATCAAAGTTTTTCTGCAGCATAAAAGGAAAAAAAAAATTCTGATAACAATAATTTAGACAACAATAATAAGAAAGGGTGGTAGGAAAGGAGTATTATGCTATCTAAAATGCTAAAATGGAAGCAATCTGACAGAATCAGCTTCAAAAATCCTCTATTTCTGATCAAAACTTAAAACAAGTAAACTTAAAATGACTCAGCAGAAACTTCTCAGCTTAAATTTAATCACACAATTTATTAGAAAAAAAAAAATTTCAGCTTGATTTATGAACCTAAGGTGATAATAAAAAGAGAGCTTTACTTTATTGCTGTTCCAGATGGTAGCCAAAAGGGACTTAGAAGCGTGGGAGTAACCCTTCTCTATCTATGAAGGGTTTGGATTTAGAAAGTTATGTATACCATGCAACTGCCAAGGACTTCTGAAAAGGTTCCATGGCTTGTAACACTGGACTCCACAGAGACAACAATACAAAGAACAAATTAAAACTAGCTTGGTGATTTTGCTGTTCACATCACCAGCAGAAAACAAAGCATTTGCTTAATTCAAAGGAAATGCCACATAAGGATTTGGGGGGACTGGCAGGTTTAGAGACATTAACTTTCTCTATATGTTTCAGGCCATCTCTTCAGTGAAAGATAAATTATCTGAATATATCAAGATTCACTTAAGAAAACAGATATAGACTGAATTTGACCTGACTTACAAATCTGAAATTTTATTTCTCTGACAAGAAATCTAAGGAAAGGGACAGACTGAGTAGCAGTAGATTATACTACCATTAAGTAATCTGTGCTGTAAGAAAATCTTTCAAACTCCAGCTTCTTGGATTACAAGAGATGAACCACAGCACAGAACTGATGTATTGATACCACTGTATAGGTACGAGAAATAAATGACAATTTCAGAATGCACTTATTCAGAATTCAAGAAATAATAAAACTGAGCATCTTGGCTTTATTAATGGCAAGAAAGAGGTCCCCATAGACACTACAAGCATAGGTATATCAGTAATTCATACTGAATTACCTAGTAGAGTTTTAGCACCATTATGTCCTATGCAGCCTTAGTCTGATGCTCCCTATTTATGTAACAAGCAATCTGTAGAACTAAACATTATAAGTACAGTACATTTACACCCCATCTAATTGTATCCACTTAACTATGACAGGTGAGTAAGGAGCCTAATTGCCATAGATTCCTTTTACACTTAATGAGGTAAAGCACTATCACTTTTCAAGTATTTCTTTTCAGCTGGTAGTTGTCAAGAAACCAAGTCAAGAGGAAAACAAATGTGGTTTATACTTACTATAAAATGGATTTTATAAAGTTTGAAGAACCTCAATCATTTAGTAATAAGATGAGGCATCTTTAAATGTTTTAGTAAGCTAGAAAGCCCTGAGAATCCTAGTTAAGAAAATATGATACATATTACATATTTTTTAAAATTCTTTGAGCTATAAACATCCATTAAAGGACTTTTTTCTTCTATAAAGTCTCAGGAATATCTGGTCCACAAAAATTATCAAAATTTCCTTTTTTCAAAACTTACCAGTACATATGAAGTATCCTTGTCTGCCTATTACTCAGCTCCATGCTACCTCAAAGAAGTAGGATTTTCTTATTCAGAGGAAACTCTTGAAAGATCTGAAACAGCAAACATTGAATCAAGTCTTGTAGTATACTAAACCAATATCCTGCATTATAGTCACACCCCCTTCTACCTCAGGAGAATAAAAGACTGTGTCACCAATGTGTCAGTGGGCAGTAGAAGATACTAAAGTAATGAGATTTCCTAAGCAGCCACGTCTTAACAGTCTGCAAGATCAGGTACTTCACAATGTTAAAACTCACGTGCCATTCCAGACAGTTTATGTTAGACAGGAGAACAATACCCTCCATAAACCCAGCCAGTATGACTTAGAAATATTTTTTCGGCATCCCAATCAGGTGGTCAATTTAACTCTGAGCATGTAAGCGAGTTATAACGAGTTAACACCCAGCATCCTAACAAACTACCCCATTTTTCCTTCTGCCAGGTTTATAATTGAAGAAGGTGCAGTCCCCTTCTCCTATGGTATGCACCAAGAAGGAACATACAACTCCTGGTATATGCAGAAGAATAGAAGAACTGGCACACGAACCAGTTAAAACCATTTCTGTTTAGGGACTGTGTAAGAAAAGTACACAAATAAGTTTCCCATTGAACTTCTCTGGCAATGTCAGTAAGTATCCAAAGCTTTATATCATGAACTTCATATTCTGACTCATGATCACTTCACCATGTCACACATATCCTTTCATTAATTTATAAATTTCTATCTGGAAGCAGTTCTTTGCTCCATGACCCTGTCTGGAAAGCAGTTCCAGAGCTTTGCACAGATTGCCAAGAACCTGTTTTCAAATTTCTCATTTATTCATAATTGTTTGTAAGTATCTGATCCTGAAATAGTGTCATCCTTTAACACAAAAGTCTTCTTCCCTCACGTCTACCCCCACATGTACTTATAAAGATATAACCATATGCCCTTTCAAGCTTTGTTTTGCATGATAAGCTATTTTCATCTCAGCTGAGAAAATAGGTACTCCTTTCCCCTAACCATCCCACTCTGCACCTGCTGTGAATCAATGTGGGTCATAAGAACTGTAAACAATATTCTGAGAGTTGTCTTACTAATGCCTTGCAGAGCAATATTAACACTTTATTGTCTTCACTGAAAATCATTTAATATACCTTGAAACTACTTCATGGCTATGACAAATTGATTGCTCATAGTCACCTTACAACCAACTAATAAATTAAACCTTCTTCTCTTTACTATCACCAGAAATTATCAAGACACCATCTTCTACTAGAATAACATGATATTTTCCTCCAAGCACCCAGCTCTATTTTCTGTACTATTAGGTTTCCATTTTGTCAGTCTATAAGGTCTTTTTTTTTTTTTAATGTGCTAGTCATATTCCATTTTTGTGCCATTTCTTAATGCCATATCCATTCTCTTAGTTTTAGTAAGTTCAAAAATACTACTTCAGTGACTACCAAGATCAGTCCTAGAAGAATTATACCAGCAAACTCCTTTCATTTTGATATTTTCATTTTTGACAGAACACTCATTTAATATAACCCTTTACTCAGTTCCTCTTCCACCTTACAATTCTTGCATTAAAGCCTATCTTCCCCACTTTAAATAACTTCCTGCAAGGAACAATATAATGCCCTATTTCGATCAAGGTAGATTAGGTCTACTGCATTACTCTTCTCTGGGACAATTATCTTATCAAAAAAAGATATTAAGTTAGTCTGATATGATCTACCCTTGATAAAACCATGTTGCAGTTTTTCCCACTTTCCTTTTACCTCCAGGTCCTTGATAATTTTTTTCCTTAAAAATATACTCTAAGACCTTGCTTAGTGTTGAGGTCAAACTACCATGTCTACGTTTTATTTGACCACCTCTATTCCCTTTTATGAATACAAGGAATAACTCCATTATTCTGCAGTTGTACCTGAGCTAGCCCTGAAATGAACAAAGACGTATAAAATCCCTGCAAACGTGTTCCGTGCAAATCAGCATTTACATTTGCAGATTCTTTCAGTGCCCCGAAACAGGTATTATTTAACCCCCTCAGTTTCATCACAGTGTGTAGTCTAGCTGATAGCTCATGAAAACTTCCATTGCTCCCTTAAGCACATTTTTACTATTCTTAGTCACTATTTTATCCCCACTGAAAAATGAGACAAAGTATTCATTTGATATTTCAATCATACCTAGATTGTAATTAATCTCCATTTTTGTTTCCTTACTTCTGTGCTCCCTTTTTCTAGTGTGTCTGAAGAACAATTTCATATTTGGTTTAATTGTGCAAGCCAACTCAGCTAAATTCTTGACCATGCTGATATTTTTATATCACTCTTGAGAAGATCCTTTATGAACTAGGAAAGGGTGTGGAATATGATACTGAGAAGACTGACACATTTCTGTACTTTACTTTCTTCAACACTCCCCAGAAAAGTGGATTGTGCCTTGCTGCTGGATTACATGAACTTCAACAAGGAGTATGGAGTATCTGCCACAATACAGAAATAATTTATGAAATATTTAGGTGTGTTCATGCTGATAGGTCCTCCTCTTTTTCAGCTTACAGATTTGCAGGAACCATTCAAAGATATTTCTGATTTGCCAGAGCCTTTCTTAAAGAATTCAGAGGACTGGGAAGTTCACAGAGAAATATGACAGGCTAAACTTAGTGTTTGTCTCTCTTTGGCAGAATTTTACACCAGACAGATTAAGTTTTAAGAAATCTACTAGGACAAAGTATTAAACAATTAAACTGCAGATACTTGGGAGAAAAATAAACAAATACAAAATGCCCGTCAATGTTGGTTTGTCACAAACAAATCATGTCACATTATTTAACTTTCTTCCCTGATATAGCAGCTGTCCAGAAGGATGAAGGTGAAGCAATAAACGTGTTGTACCTTGACAATGATAAACGATTTTGACACTGGATTTTCATACTCTTATACTCTCACAAGTAAACTTTTTTTCTAAATCCAACTTGTTGCAAGATAGAAGATCATACTGGAGAAAGAGTTATGCCAACCTGTTTTCTTCTTACATTCCCTGGGCTTCTACTGCTGGCCATTGTTGCAGGGAGAATAGGTGCTCCTTTGGTCTGACCCAGCATAACCATGACCCTGGTCTTCTCTCCGGTCTCCAGTATTCACTATCAGCACAGTACACAGATGATAGAAAACTTGCTCTCAGGGAATACTTTTCAATTATTTACTCTTCAGGATCCCAAAAGGAATCCCACAGAAGTCCGAGCCAGGTGCAAGTCTACTTAGTGTTTTTAATATCTTGGAAGATGGAACAGGGAGTGTACTTACAAAATGTGCACAGCTCAATGTATAGTATTGAGGAGAGGACAGAGGGAAGAGAGTGTGTTTTGGAGGAAAGAATTCAGAATACCGTGACAAACAGGAAAGATTGTGTAAAGTATTCACTAAGGGCAAGAACAACACAGTATGTTTAAAGACAATGAATCTAATGCACACAGGCAGGGTTAGGAATGTCTGGCCAAGAAGCTTCTCAGCAGAAAAGGATCTAAGAACACCAAAATTGGAGAATATGGGGAAAGAAACAAAAATAAGAAGCCAAAATATGCCTGATGCAGAAAGGGTGGAGGAATTGGGTGTGTTTACTCTAGATAATAAACATAGGATAGGAGAGCCAGGCAGGACAGCAATTTGCCAGGACTTCCTGAAAGGTTCTGCCCAGTTCTGCAGCAATTCCCTGTCTCCGTAAGCCAGGCAGTGCCCGTGCACTTTCTCTGTCCTAACTGTAGAGCTAAAACAGACAATCCCCTGCTATTCTTTCCAGATCTCCATGCCTGTATTCTTATGCCATCTACTCAGTGTGTCCTACTGGATTATTGCTATAAGTAAAGATTATAAATGTAAATACGTGTGTTCATCAGACTGTTCATCATTAAGTCCTTTGATTAAAGAACTTTTCAATTTTTTTTTTTTTCCTTTCCCTTTTTCTAGCACTGGAAGATCTAACAGCATCCACAATCAACAATTGTTTCTGAACTAGTATTTAAGCTATGGTTATTTCTTTTAGCAGTGGAACAGGAAGGTTAAAAATGCAATAGAAGCATAGTTATGATTCAATTAAAAAAAAAAAAAAAGATGAACAGGCCAAAACATGTGAAAACACGTACAAAAACACTGTGTGTTATTCACTTTTCTAAACTCTACAGCCTCAACTATGGGTATTAATTTTGTTTTCAAAGAACTGACTTACTGAGGGAATTTTAAATATTCTGCTGTAATTCTCAAAATAGGAAAAATGTAATTATTTTAAAGGAAGCAACATATTTGCTATTTATTCTAATTCACTTTCCTTCTGTTCTCTTCTTTCTAAAAAGACAAGCTGAAAAAGACAAACCCACAAGAATAATTTACATCTTTTTCACTCCGTCTGTGAACAGACATGTTTAATGCTTCTGAAAAGAAGTCACTGTAATACAATGCAAATTATTAATTTATGAATGTGGCACAATTGATAATACACGCTTACCACAGCTGTGATTTTCTACTCTACTTGAATTTAATGCTTTTATTATTCTGCCTGTGTGCCGAGTCCTGGCATATGTATGCAGATGTGTGCTATGAAGCCTTTGAAAACTTCAGGATTAAAGATAGCTAATCTCCCAAAAGCATCAGTGGGAAGGAATATGGAAGGGATAGAAGCACAACTATAGGTTCTCTGGTTTTAATGTCATCTTTAAAAAAGATGAAATCACAACTGCCTATTGATATAGAGGTTATGCTAAACTTATATAGTGTTATTTATCATTGTGAAGTCTTCATTAAATATGTTCCTCTGCCCACAAAGGGCTGTACAGAAAATAGAGGGCACCATTTTATAGAGATCTATTTATTAGATTGGGTTTTACAAAGCAGCTTTTAAAACCTACTGGTAGAAAATACCTTTTCCACACTATTCTGGAGGAAAGGTGTATTCTGAAAACTGTTCAGATTATTCTGAAGGAGTATGAGCAACACCTTTTTTCTGAATAAATAATTAGAATTGGGAACTTTCTTACAAAACAGTTTGTCACTAAAAAATACCATCCAGTCCAATTCTGGTGAGAGGTTTTATAAGATCGTGCAGTTTCAATAGCTATGTTAAGAGCAGGTTTTCAGATTCAGAGTGTGTGTTTTAGTCAAACTGAAACAGCCCTTCCTCAAAAAGGCAGTGCTTCCTTGGTTTAGGTACTTGTATGGAATGTGGAATAATCTCTGCTGCTGCCCAATTCAGGCCGTGCATACGTATCCAAGTCCTCCAAATGTCTAAGGAATCTGTCATATTTTAAAGCAGGAAAGTGGATGGAATCAGAAAATTAATATTATGAAAACTATTAGCAGAGAAGCCTAACATTGTAATGGACAACTCATGCTTTCACAGGCGAATTATTTTCAACGTGCAGAGAAACTAATTTGGCTTTAATGCATGTACAGAAAGTATAGCAGTTACCTAACCTAGCACTAAATAATGCTTCTATTATGAATAAAGACAATAAAGCAGTTTCATTTCAGTCATCTACATGTATTCTTTTTCACATAGATGCAGCGTCAAGTAGAAAATAATCTTAAACAGCAAACATAAACTTTTAAAAATCTCCTGAAATATTTTAGAAGAAATGACAGCTGCTCATCTAATAGTTTAGCAACATCGTATATGAACTTCTGAGTATCAATTGAAAGTAAAAAAAAAAGATTTTTTTTACTTTGATGAGCTAACTCTGAAAGTATTACTTTCTATGTTTCAGTGTTCATGAAGGATTTTCTATGATTAAGATAAAATTCATGTGACAAAAAGAGATAAGCTAGCATACCGGTGTTATATGGTTATAGGGAACATACCATACTTAACTGATTAAAATTAATAATTTTCAACAGATCGTTTAATGCATTTCAATCCAACATTACATCTTTTGCATGAAAGTCCCAGTCTTCAAAATGTTTCTTTAACAGCCCTTTATTCATAAGATTTAAGGACACCTGTCTTCTTACAGGACATTACACTATAACAGATAATTTGTTTTCATTTCTGCTAATAAAAAATAAAAAAGCCAATCTCTTTTATAAATGGACGATAAAAACAATTAAAATCTATAAGTCTTTTTTCACCATTTCTGTTGCATCTTCCACTGGGTGACAACTTAGGGATAACCAGTATTGATGTCAAGCAAACTGCAGTTTTCCAGCCAATAATTAAGAAAATTTACTACAAGAATGCAAAGCCAATGCAGTATTTTGTACTGTCATATGCACTCCAGATCTTAACATATTTTCCTACATTAGAAAAGTTACTACCATTATGCCAAGATACATAAGAGCTCTGGTAAATATTTCAAAATGAGAGTCTTATTTATTGCTTATCCAAGTAATACAGAATAACAGAGTAAAAAAGTTCTAGGATAGACTCTTAGGTCTAGCAAAAGAGACAGCTGAAATATATTTAAGGCTCTAAAACACTACAGAGGAGCAATGTGGATACCTATAGAACAGCACAGTTACCAATCAGCAAAGAAAGCAGGTGTGTGATTATAATCAAAGAAAACAGAAAACTTGTATTTAAAAACATAAAAGAGTGATCTTTGCTTTTGTAACCCAAAGGGATCCAGTGAAGCCTTTCCAGATGGAATTAAACAAAATCTTGGATATAAGACTCAAACAGAGATATCACGATGCAAACAGCAGGCTCTGTCCTTATAAAGAACATCTGTTGTGAAGTTGTTTACATTCCTACCCAAATGAAAAAGAGTATAGCTAATTCTCCATCGCAGCCAGACATGTTAGGGGGAGTGTGAAGTTACTTTTTCAGGGTTTTTAATATATTACAAGGACACAAGGCTTTTCACCAACTCACAATTTCATCACCTGAAAAAAAAAAACAAAAAAACCCAAAAAACCAACAACAACAAACCAAAAACACACCAAAAAAACCCCCAACCAAACCAACAGAAACAAAAAAAGGGGAATTTGAGGCACAGAGAAACCTTCTGTACCTGTTTGCATATTATTTGCCAGGGATTTTTTTCTACATTTTCCATTATATTATATTTTATTATATGAATTTTTGTAGTTTATTTCCTCCCTGTTATGAGGAGGAAACAGAGTGTCCATTCATGGGTCCCTTGTTGAGCACTCTACTAGAAATGGAGAGCTTCCAGCCTGTGGATTAGTGGTTTGCTCTCACTCTTCCAGAGATAATAAGTAGACTGTGTTTAACCTAAGTTCCTCAGGAAATTAGAGATAGGTTGTAAATTTTAGGTTATTGCTGCATTTTTATGTTCTGCTGTCCTGCTTTAGGCTTTCAGAAGTAGCTGAGCTCTTCTTTTCCTTTTTTCTTTCCTTATCTTTTTTCTTTCTTTTTTCTTTCTTTTTCTTTCTTTCTTTTTTTTTTTTTTTTTTTAATTACTAGGAACTCAAATATATTCAAGCAGAGACCACCAAGTGCTTGTTCTGCTGTTCCTGGGCTCCTCCCATCCCACCCAGCCTGGGCAGGAGACAGTCAATGAAGAGACAGAACAGCTCCATCCTCTCCTGCAGTGCAATGGGTGGCCAGAGGCAAGGGGAGAACAACTGCATAAAATGTTCGTGATTTGCATTAAAACCACTTTATTATGTGTTACCACTTTACACTACTTGCTGTATTTTAACAAAGAAGTTTAAATAATAGAGCTAAAGGTTTGCTTTTAAAAGTCACGTTACAAAATTGATTTTGAATGACTGCTATTTTTTATGCTTTACTTCCAACAAATAATTACTGGGTTTCTCACTATTTGTGGTCTCTCTCCATCATCATTGCTGCTCAACACTGCATTCCAAGTGGCTAGTGCTCTTTATTTATTTACACATATATATATATCAACATATACACACACACACATGCTATTTGCCAGTAAGGATAGCTCAGACTTTGCACTGAACACAAAATGATAGCTGTGAATTTATGCCACAGAATAACTTCGCTTTATTTCTTCATGTAAAATACTAAAAAGCTGGTGCAAAAAATAGATGGCAAATACAAAGACAGAGAGCAAAGGCAGACCAAAAAGATGTACTTTGGGAAGCTTTGCTTAAATATAACATTTAAAAAGTAAAATAATACTAACAGTGCTTAAGAACAGAAGAGGAAATGTATTTGTAACTATAATCCCATAACTTCTAGCTTCTACTATGTATTTTATAGTAGAATAATTATTGCATTATCTAATTTTTACCCCTCCACTTCTTTACCTTTGCCTCTTTCACTTCTGCTTTCAGAAAAGCAATTTTTGAAACAATCTGAGCATATGTGATTTAGAAATAAATTACACTAATTAGTATTCCTATATGGACTTGAAATTACAAACAAAATCTTTCTTTTCTTCTTCCTACACAAACTAGAGAATAAACTTGTAGAAGAAACTTTACTATTAGCACAGCAGCCTGATTACAAAGGGCAATTACTAATTTTGAAGTACACTAGAAAGACATGACCTGATTACAGCACAGTGATTAAGATACAGATATAGATTAAGATTAGGATGTACTGATATGACCGACAGAATAAAATTAAAGTCACCTTTCTAACAGATAGTAAGATACTAAAGATCTTATACTTTGCAAAAGTTGGAGCTAAGCAAAGGTAATTAATGTTTTACTTTTGTTCTGAAACATTTGGATTCATAACATCTCATTCATTTACACGGGAGCTGGCCAGCTACATGATTTTGAAGTAATGGCCTTAATCCTGATTCTGAAAGCACTTGTATAAGTTTCAGACACATGGTTCACTGTATACAATCCTGAGTTATTATTGTGATTTATTTACCATGTAAAAATCGAGCACGTGGCAATTAGGAGTAAAAAGCTATGAAGCTTAAAGTCAAATACTTGTCCTACTTTGAATTTTTTCAGTCTCTGAAGGAAACTATTAACGGAATCATTAATTGCACTGAATGGTCATTCTCAGACAGTGAGAAGTATAGTTGGAGCCAGACTCTTCTTTCTAGGGAGAGCGGTTCCTTTACCATAATTAGAGGCATTGAAGCACCCTCCACAAAATACAGTCATTTCTTTAATAAGCAACACTGAACACCATCCCAGTCTACAGCAGCTTTCTCAGTTTGAAACACAAAAGCAGTCAAGTTTCAGAAACTTAAAAGAAAGCTTTTCATTTTATTTTCTCCTTGATCCACTGATAGAGCAGTTCATTTTCTTGAATTTTGTAAAATGACTTTTTCACTCATCAGACCTGTGTAACAAATCACTGTCTCCATCATCAAATGTTCTCATTTGACTCATTGCTTTTCCTTTGGCCTTTGGGTAGGAAGCTTCACTTCTGACACATTTTCTAAATTTGCTTTTGTGAACTCTTCTCCCTCAGTTGCACTTTGTTCCATTTTAAAAAATAATTGCATTTTCTGCAATGTAATGTTCTAGTTTCAGGTTTTTAAATTTCAGCAGAAACCACATTTTCTTTCCTAGAGCAATGTCTTTTCTTTAAAAAGTGCCATTTTACAGAACACTATCAGCTATAACATGGCACTTTTTAAGCAATAAATGCTATAACGTAGCATTTTCCTAGAATTCTTAGTTTCATTCTGCTTAGAACAGTTTTTTCACTAATAGACATTTGTAGTCTCATGCAGATTGTTTGGTTTTTGCAGTCAATTTATCTTTCTAGTTTCTGAACATTGCTTCCGCAGTCTATTCTAAGACAGTACCTTCTCTGAGGAAAGTACCTTCTCTTTAACAGGAGAGGACTGTCAATGATCCTAATCTTTTCCAATGTTAAAAAAGCTGGAAGGATATAAAGTTCCATTCCTCCAGGCTTTTTCTGCCTGGATCCAAATAGACCAACTTCACATAGGTATTGCTACCAGGGAATGTAGTTAATCTTTTTTTACATTACATTACATCTTGAAATGTAAATATGAATTATATTTTCAACTGGGTATTTACATCTCTAGGTATATTATCCACTAATGTAGGAACCAGAAAGTTGCAGAAGCTCAGAGCATAGAAAACTCATGCACAAGTATGCTCCAGAAGAATACACAACAGGTTACGTTACATTCTTGCTTACTGAGACCAACTGGAACAGAAACACTGTCATTTTACATTAATGGTGAAATGTAGAGCTGAGTCTGATCACTGTTACTTAAGTTTTATGCAGTCATCTTTACCATCTCTTTCTGTACGATAGCAGATTTTAGCCTACTTCCTTAACTGCTGCCATTAGGCATCAATCTTCAAAAGAGAAATAAATATGAACGGATGTAATATTTAAAGAGGATGCTGATCACTCCATAGAAGAAGGAAGGGGTAAAAAACCCAGCTTCAGAACAGCACAAAACCAGTATAAATTGTGTGGTCCCAGAGAAGTGCAGGAAGTCAGAGCTGCTTGATCAAAACTTCCCAAACCCTGAGTCGGAACCAATGCTTCACAAATGTGCCCAAGTTTGACCAAGATTCAGAGCATCATCTGCTTTTTGCCTAGCTAAAAATCTTCTTTCTCCTGTTCCTAGTGTGCTGCTTCTCTGCCAGCTTGTTTTCGTCTCCTGTGCTTCCCGGCCATGTGGGCTCCCCCAGGCAGACATCCCCATTTCCCCCTGCCCAGGGCTCACTCTTGCCCCCTCACTTTGTACTGCCCGCACGTCCCACTGCAGCACCTCTTCCTCCTCAGCCGTGTCCCATCTACCACAGTTGCTTCCCTCTCTGGTCTGGGGTTTCTTTGCCAAGCCCAGAAAGGCAGAGAACAGAAGGCAGAGCCAAGTCCTGGCGGGGTGCAGAGCTCTGAGGGAAGAGCGGTGGCCAGGCCCAGCCTCACCTCCCTCCAGGGCATCCCAGCTTTAGTCAGCCAGCCCTCCACAAAGTCACCAAGCCCCAGAAAGCCCACAGAACCCACAAGGAGGCAGAAATGAACCTGGATACTTTGTTCCAGCAAATACAGTTCACAGAGAAGCAGGCGAGGGAGAAAAGGTCCCTCATCCAACAAGGTCTGCCCCGGGGCCGCCATTTAGTGGGTCTGGCAGCAGCACTGACCACACTTCATGGCCTCTCCCTCTCCCAGGGGACGAGCAGCGTGGCCCCCTGGCGCTGTCATTTTGTCAGGGACAGCTCAGCCAGCCTGGCTGCTTCTTGGCAACGGCGTGTTTTTATGAGAATATAACTTTCACATACCAAGCACAGGCTCTTACGGGTTTTTGTTGTGTTGCAGCTAAATTCAACATAAGTAGAAGTTGCGAAAAAATTAACCAAATAAAAGAAGAGCTGAGCACTGCAAAAATGAAATTAGAAACTGAGGTAAGCTGAGTGTGTTTATAGTAGACATAGGAATGAAATACATTCTATTTACAAATATATGACCTGTTCTTTCAGGTAGAGATTCATAAATGTTTCGAAGGAGAAAGCTTCACCTACTGAGTAACACAGCACTGAGAAAACTTACACTGTGTATTTCTGTAGTGAAAAAAGGGCAACATCTTTCACCTCTTGCAAATCTCACCCTTTAGGCTGGCCCTTGGCTATGGTCAGGGGCTTGCTCACCTCAGGGGTTGGACCATGTCCTACCTACTGTTTCACCTAACTGTGAAAATAAATGTTTTGGGAATGATAAGCACCCTTTGATAAGCAGATTCTTCTGCCTTTTGTAAAAGACTATGTAATACATATAATAAATATCAATATTACTGTTGATAAAACAGTATAAAATAAATATTCTCTCAGAATAAAAGATAACTCAATTACAAATATTTACTGGTTGCAAATTGAGACTATAATTATGCAAGCAGCTATTCACGTGCTTGCATTTATAAATGACACAATCTCAGATCCAAAAAGTGTTTTAATATAGTAATTTATTTAATCAACAGAGATTATATCTCAATGTTGCTTGTTAGGTAAAGCCCTTTGTAGTCCTGCTCATAAGTCTATCTATGAGAATCACAATTTTATGTTTGTACTACTAATTTGTTATTGATGCATTGAGATTTACAATCAAGGTTTATGTGGGTAGGTACAGAAGGTCCCAACAGCAGAGCCATTATTGTAAACAATGAATGGGAAGATCTGAAGAACTATTCCTAATTAAATCTTATGTGCTTTATCCACCACGATTAATAGTATTCTCACTGATGTCCACAAAAATATGTTTTACTTGCTTTCTTATGTGGACTTACTTATATATGTGCAATTGCTGATGTGGACTTACTTATATATAGGAAATTATAGAGAAAATGATCTAAACAGGAAAATTCATTTCAATCAGCCTGTATTTAGGTTTAAAGATTATATAGTAATTGAAATTATTTTAAGTGATTTATTTTTCTGAATGGGAATTGAGGATACATATGTCTACAATAGTTAAAGTAAAGCAAATAATATTAAATAATACTGTTCAACTAATGCTGTTCAATTTGTCCAGCACCAAATAACTGCACATCTTTCTAAGCATACATATCAAAGCATGCGCATACACAGCAGCTGATGCCTGAACAAGGCAATAAGACCAAGTTCAAAAGTGTTTTGACATCTATTTCACAGAGATTGCCTGTGGTCAATCAAAGATTCCTAGGAAAGGGTATTTCCCTCCCCCCCCCCCCCAACCTCTGTTCTGTAAAATCAAGGAGCATGTAATCAGAACCCAAATTATAGCATTTTACTTTTCATGGCTTAATGATTTCTTAAAAAATTATGTTGCAAATGCATAGACTATGTTGGCATCTCACAGATGGAGAAACTGCACTGCAGCTAGTTATGCTCAGTAGTATTAATACAGTCATATAAGACCATCTACTCTCTTTGAATTAATATGTAGAATAAATATTCCTGAGGCAAGGACTCCCTGGACATTTTAGCATGCTGGCCATATCGGGGATAAGGAAAAAAAGTCTGCTCCTTTCCCTTCCAACTCTCACATTCCTGTCTTAGGGCACTCAATTTCACTATCCTTTTTTTTGATCACATGCACTTCACTTTCACCCATATTCCAAAATCCTCTATATTATTTCATTTTACAATATTCTCATTTTTACCTCTGTAATATCACTACTATTTGGGGTTTTTTTCTGCTTCTGCACACACAAACAGTCATGTGTCAACCTGACTATTCAATTTACTTCCTGATACTTACTCTGTGCCTTCACAGTCTGTGGATAATTCTGCTAACTTTACTTTCCCTACTCATTGTTCTGAGTGTTATAGTCTGAGTCATTTTCTTGAACTCCTATTCTCTACTTCATCAGATGGATGATTCTTATCCTTTAAGACTCTTCAACACTTAGCTATTCCCTATTTATCTGCTATTATATTTTATCCCACCATACATCTTAATTTAGGTTAGAAAATGATACAGTAGATATGCTGGAAAATTGAGAGGAACTTTTCATCAAGTTTTGAAAATGCAATTGTTGAACAGCATACCCTTCTATCAGATAAACTACTGTTTACATTAATAAAACTAAAAATAAGAATATATGTGAAATAGAAGCTTGGGGGTGGGGGGTTTATGGTCAGACTGTCTTTAAACAGTAAGCTAATTTCCATTACACTTCCTTAGCTAACAATTACAGAAATTGTGCTCAGAAAAATATGAGCATATCCCTTCTTCCTTCGCATATGCAATAGTAGCCTTGCAGAGCTGATGATGTGTGCAGCCATTCAGCCAAAACAATGATGACAGACCCCTGTCCCTCTGATACTACTGTCTGATTTGCACATGATGAGCTTTACACCATGACGTTGAGGACACTGTATTATGTTGCATCAAAGATCCCATGTGATCAACAATTTTCCTGGTTTTAACCTGAAAAAAATTCACTTAAACCAATCAGACTTTAAAATTCTATTTTAGATAGAGGGACCAGCACTAAATGTGTCTTTTAAAGACAGGATACTTTTCAAAAGCTTAGTTGTATATTGGAACATTACTGGGGGGGGGGGGGGGGGGGGAAAGAGCTGTTATGCTTTTGTTAGTTCAGCAGCTATGACAGCTGTGTTTTAACTGGACCAAGATCCTTATGTACAATATCAAAGTATAATGAAACAGTAAAACAATAACCCTACTTTATAAGCTTTTTGTTTGTTTGTTTCTCTCTTGGAAGGTTCAGCATCTATCTGAAAAACAATTCTCCTTAGAAATTCTGAAGAGACATGAAGACAGCTTAGAAAAACAGAAAACTGAACTTCTTAATCAAAAAACTAATCTTCTGAAAATCTTTGTACGTTTCCAGCTATGGTATTCAGACAGCTCTTTTCTACTGTATGAGAGTGATCTGAAAATGTGGAAGTAATGCTTTAAATCTGGAAAATAATTTATTTTGTTTTCAGTCTAGTATATGTAACAATGTAAATGTAGATAGATTCTCACTTTTTGTTTAAACCGTGATGTAAGGTAATGTATCCGGCAGTTTATCTATAAAGCTGATTTAGCATTCTTGACTTCATTTTTTAATGTCTGCTGTTGTATGACTGAATTCCAATTCTGACATATTATTTAGTTTGTAAAAGGAAACTAGGCAAGTCTCACCTTAAATTGGACTGCCTCATCCTCAACAAAACATACTGAGAAGGATCAAAGGAAAAACTCAGGGAGGCCACCACCACATTTTAGGAATCCTGACATAGCACACAATCTCTTTGATGCTAGACACACCCAGCTAACTCTTAAAAGGTGTCTACTTGCAACATACACAGAGCAAGCTTTTGAGTTCTCTCTTGTGCTGACGTGAACGTCACCTTACCTCTTACTTCATTGTGGATCCTTGGATCTGCAGATATTTAGGAGTGTCACATGAGTAGTCTATACTGCGTATGTATTTGTACTTGAAATCAACAGAGCTAAATTTTAAACATCATGAATCACCAGTATCAACCCTAACTCTTGAGGCAGATATCCTTTAAATAAAATAATATTTCTTCAACATCCAAAGTATTCCCAATCCTATGTATACAGAGAAAGAAAAAAAATATTATCAATAACATTATTTAGTTATAAAAGCTAAATATACTTTGAAAAAGTGTGAAGTTTCTTTGAATTATGACTAGTGAAGTTAGATATATAGGTTATAATTTCTTTCTTCCTCTATATGGAAAAGTTATATAAGTTCCTGTTATTGCATTTTATTTATTTAGCAATAAGTTAAGATTTTTTTTTTTTTTAAATAAATTTAATATTGCCTTACTCTTCAGAATATATTTTCCAAAAGATGAAACTATGACCCTACCAACTTCAGCTTTCTTGATAGTTATTGAGGGAGTTAAACCATGTCTACATTCTGCAGAGGAATAAACACCACCCTTATTTCATATAATAACAATTTAAAAGAGTGGCCACTGTGCAGCTGACTATAAACAAAACATTCTATTAATTTCAATAAAGGGTTGAACTGAAAAACTGCTAGTACAAGTCTGTAACATAAAGTAGTGATTTTCTAAATGTTTTATTTATAAGCATATATTTGTCACTTTTTCAGAGGAAAAAAAAAATGAAACAACAGACAAAATGCTAGAGCTGTAGAACATTTTCATATTCTAAGTCAGGGAAAGTAAATACACTAAATTTTGTACTACAAGATTAAGGATAAACAACCGTGTCTGTCTAGCTTAACAAAGACTTCCTTTTAATTTTTGTTTTATCTGAACATTCAATTTTCCCTTTTTTTTTTTCAGACAGATGCAAAGACAAAAATGACTGAAGAGGAAGACAATTTTAGTAGAGAATTAACAGAGTTTAACAATGAGTATGGACTAACAAGTAATAGAGATCTTCTGATTAAAAAAAAAGTCAAAACTGAATTAAATGATTTAGAGAATGAGACAGCTCTGTTGAAAAATGGTAAGTCTTATCTTAAACTATTTTAATTTGGATTATCAGAGAATGAATACAAATCAGTAAAATATAGCTGTGCAAAACAATAATTTTCATTTCATTCCCTTGCTGTCTGGAACTTCTTCTTAGCACTAAACTGAAAGAGCGTGACCTGACAGCACATTACACAATCATGATTAAAGCCTCTTCAGTCTTTTCTGACTATGAGGAGAAGCAGCATACCTGCAGAAGCGGCTCCCAAGGTGTAACATTAACCAGCACAGAGGTGCACTGTCATACATAGCCTACTATATTAGGTTTGTGCTGAGGCACCTATGGTTGAGCTTTTTAAATGCCGTTAGCTTCAAAAAAATGATATGCACGGATTCTTGTAAGACTTGTTCTTTACTGTCACAGTATAACTTTATTTTTGAGTTAAGATACAGAATATGAGATTTCTCAGAACAGAGAGTCAGACTGAAAAGCAATCATTCAGCAAGGAAATAAGAGCCATCATAGATCACCAGCTGAACATGAGTCATTGATATTAGAATGCCAACACCATACTGGGACATAAACATAATTCTGACCTCTAAGACATGCAAAATAATACTTCACTCTATTTAGGGTAGTTAAGCTCTTAGCTGCAGTACTGTGCATCTAGGTTTGGATATTATACTTCAAGAAAAAATGTGGACCATCTGGAGAGAATCCACATGGGAGCAGTGAAGGGGATCAGAGATCTGGAGAACACCACAGAGGGAAAAAAAATTAAAATTGGGACTATTTAACCTATGAAGGAAAAGACTGATAGAAGATGGATATCAGTCTTCAAATCATGAAATGATTATGGAAAACAAAAATTTAATATGCTCCCCATACATATAATGAAATGAATAAAAAGTAGCAAGCGTAAACCACAATAAGAGAGAGCCTGGCTGGCTGTTTAGAAATCTTTCTAAAAAGAGTGAACAACTGAAACTGTCTTAGGAGATTCCATTACTAAAAGAATTAGGATTCTTCATTACCAAAGGTTTTTAAAAACTGTTTAGAGAAGAATCTGTCAGAAAAGACAGAGGTACAACTGATCCTGCCTTCAGGAGGATCAACGCAGTAGATGACATCTCAAAGTCCTTTCTAGCCTCATGATTCTATGATTCATCAAGTGACAGCACCTTGAACTCATAATAGCTGATATAAAGTTACTGAAATATGACTATTCATTTGAGTTTATACTTGGTGGTACCTTCTTTCTGTATTACCTGTGGCTCCGATTCTGATCTACAACCCCAAAACAGTCTGTGTTGGGGACACCTGTTACTTTTAATTTTTACATTTTCTGACAGATCTGATCAGTAGGACATGAAAGGTGACTAAGATTCCTCTCTAGGTTCAGTTGCTGTCTTGATCGTATCCTTTTATGCACCTTTTTGGAGGTACCACTTGTCCATCTGTCTGCCTGCTACAGTCCTGAGCACACTGAAGAGAAATGTTTAGAAAAACTCCTAACAAGGAAGTTATGTGAGGACCTCCAGTTCTCAGGGAAACAATGACAATTAGTTACAGATGCCAATGGCCAAGTTCAAATGTATATAACACAAAACAAAATAAGGGTTGTTTATTTTAATCCTGCTGAGAGTTGTCTGTTTACCACTACTCAGTAAGTCATCTTCCTTTATAGATGGAGTACCTCTAAAGCAAAGCATTCATTTTATGCCCAGTCGACAAAATATGTCAAACATATTAAAAATATTAAAAAAAAACCCTTTCAGAGTAATCAATACATTATATCACATGTACTTTCCTGTGAACTGGGTTTTATATGACTGACTTTAGTTGATTTTAGTTTTATACTTAATGCTCTTTTTTTACTAGCTGAAGATTGGTAGAAGTAGTTAAGAATAGTTGAGATTATATTATGGAGACTAAAACTGCAATGCATTTTAACAGAAAATGTATTTTTTTTTTTAGAAATGGAGTCCATGGAACATAAAAATGTTCAGTTAAATGCACTCCAGCTGCAGAAGAATGAGTTAAAGCGGGATTTGTTTACTCTCCAAAACAAACTTAAAGGTGTGCCTGATAATCACTTTTTTATGATAATTATTTGTGGGTTGACAAATGCTTCTGAAAAATCTTTTACATCAAGTTATTTATCTGAAGAAAAAGAAATCATACAAACAAGATTTAACATATTTTTACTTTATGCATTATATCCTTGTAAAACATGGTTAGAACAAATATTAAGGATTCTATTAAGATTAAATAATAAGTGATACTTATTAAGTAATTAAGTGATACTCAGATCTGCAGATTTGCTGAATCATAAGAAATCAAAAGAAATTTTACTTTTTCTGGTAAGTCATATAGTTAAATTGAGAATTCTGTGTTTCAAAGTGAACTTTAAATCAACATAAATATCATTTAAAACCCACTAAACTACAATTAAAGAACATCACTAAAATTTAAATGTCTATCAAGCAACATGACTTGGACTGATAAAGACAGTTTTGGCCTAGGTGCTAAATCTTTGAGTTGTAAATTCAGCCATCATCTCTTTACTGACATTTGTGTGTTTGTGTATGGAAGTCTGTACATAAAAAAAAAAAAAAGAAGTCTTGCACAAAGGTAGGACTAATGTGTCGAATACCCAGAAAACTCTATAAAAGAAAAAACAAAAGAGAGAGGCAGCCAAAAAAGGTCCTGTGTCGTCACAAGCAAAAGGGATGCTTTTAAAATTTGAATTAATAAAAAGTAAGCTAGAAGTTGTTTAGCAACTTTTTTACAAATGTGAAAATAACATGCCACAGAAAGAGGGTTAAGAAATTCAGGCTGTAAATATGGTCATAAATTGTCTGGGGAAAGGAACAATATTTTTCTAGAAGATTTCAATATGCACATCTTTTACAAAAATAAAATAATTCACATTCTTTATTTGGATGCCTTTCCCCTACAGACAGTTTAATGCAGAAATATTAGAAAAGATAAATTTAGAAAATGTAGGAAGTCTTTGAATATGGATGATTAATATACACTTATAAGGTAATTGTTATTTTATATTTAGACTTTGAGAAAGTAATCAGGGAGGCTGAAAGAATGACAAAAGATTTAGAAGCAGAAAAAGTCCAAGTGACTGAAAAACCTCAGACTGATCCTGAATGTCTAAGGTAAAAGTCTTACGTTAATAACTTCCTAAATTCAATTTTAGGTTTTTAACTGTAGACTAGTGCTTGTGGCAATGACTACTTTACCTTTCCTGCCCAACATTCCTATGAAATTGGAAGAATCTTTCATTTTTGTTACAGAACACAAATTCCTTTTGTTATTACAGCCTTTCACCCTTACATGCATGCTCCAGTGAACTACAAACTGAGTGTCTTCAAGTCAGACAGACTTGGAAGAGGAGCAAAAGACTACTCCTTGGGTGGAAGGACAGTTCTTATGTTTTTGTAAAAATAGTGGTAGCACACAAAGCACTGATGGACTTCCCAATGCTATATGTACTGCTGCTGTCTGGCAGGACAACCGTCCCCAGAGCCTGACTGCAATGGAATGGCTCAGTCACAATAATCTCCTTGGGTCAGGTGGGTCTTCTGGGGAGCTACGAAAAGTAGATTGTTTTTCTCTATGACCTCTATCATTCCAGTTTGCCTTTAGAACAACATTTTGAAGATTTAACTAAGACAGAAGACCTTGCACAATTTCTCTTAATAGTGAATGTTGCTTCCCAGGAGCTGGTAATGACTTATGGTAATGGTAATGACTTATTTCTTGTCATATGGTCATATGGTCATGACTTATTTCTTGTCAGTTTTTGGATCAAGTGTGACATTGATGCACTCTACAGAAAATAATGTAATTTTTTTCAAGAAAAAAAAACTATGCTAAAAGCCCCATCTCACAGAATTAACTATCTTATTCCTGTTTTATGGTGTTCCAGAAGAATATGCCTATGGATATTTAAAAATATTTAATAGACAATGCAAAGGAATTCCCCCTAGAAAAGTTGCTCCAAAATATTTTCTAACAGAAATTGTAAGGGTAAACATAACATTTGCTACCATCACTTTTTTTTTTTCTATATATTTCTGATTTTTTGACAAATATAAATAAATATAGGGGTTTTTTTTTCCCTGAAAACTTTCAAAAGAAAAATAAAATTTTGCAGAGAACCCTGAGCATTTTTCTGAGAGACAATTTGGTAAAGGCCCATTTTCTGCTGAATATTGGTTTTTGAAAGAAAATGATATATCAGCTCTATTACTAACTCTCTTCAAGCCCTTACATGGTGTTAAGACATGGCCAAAATTCCCTCAGCATAAAAATTAATTAGCTCACAATTCTGCATGCGGTAGCAAAAACCTTGTATTCAACATATACATAGAAGACACGATATAAATAATAATAGCAGCAGCAATTTTGTAAGACGGCGTGTTATAATTCACTCATATTATTCATTCCATCATGATATATTCAGTCTTGTGATACATGAGGTTGCCAACTTACTTCTAAATTACATACTTCCTTGGAGTAGTTTACTGCTATTATGCCACTTAATATTTACATTGGTGTAATTAGTTTTCTATAATTAGTTTCCTTGTATGAGGTACAGAAGTAGCAAACATTATATTACTGATTGCTGTGAGATTGCAGGCAAATCATTTGAATCATTCACTTGCTTTTGATCAGAAAAGTTCAGTGCTTTATAGAGAGACATAGCCTTGAATGAGTTAACTCACATGCCAGAAGCAACATAGCTACGTTACTGTACATCTATGTCATCACTAATAGATTCTGCTTTTCAGTAGAGCCAAGCAGGCAAACTTCATGTGATCATTTGTCTACTGTATGTCATAGTGCTGTGCTGTTTAGAATTCTCTCAAACCTTATCAGATGCATACCACTCTATGAATTTTATTTATTTAAACAAAACCTACTCATTACATCTCGGCTTGGACTACCGAATTAAGAGAATGAAAAGAAATTTAAAGTATTATATGCTCTAAATAGTGCAGTATATAAATGGTTCCCCTGGATGTAGTTGATTGCCCTCCAGTACCTATAAGGAAGTCTTCAAGAAGGTGGAGCCATGATCTGCACAATGCTGTAAAGTGGTAGAACAAAAGGCAAAAAGCAGAAGTTGAAACAAGAGGGGTTTAGAATGATTTTATGGACAAACCTGTAGCAAAGGGAAAGGTTGCCCAGAGAGGTTGCATCGTTTTAATCCTTGAAGGTTTTCAGACTTGACTGGATGAAGCCCTGAGTATCCTGGTCTAACCTTGTAGCTGACCCTATTTTGAGAAGGACATTGGGCTAGATGACTTTCTGACATCTCTTGCAGTCTGAATTACCCAATGAATCAATTATCATTGTGGATTGCACAGCCCATAGATCAATACAAATGCACTGGCTTGTGCCTACACTGCTCAGAGGCATCATTATCTGCAACAAACCAGTCATCACCACACTACCTAGCATTTGGTAAGATCAAATCTGCTCTGGTCTCTTTGTAGTGTCTCTGTGAAATTAAGATATAAAGTCATATATATACACATATTCTCCATTCAAAAGGCATGAAATACTTAAAGGAGCTATGTCTAGCAGAGCAGAGAGGTTCTTAGCCTAACAGCATAAACTCTTTTCCCCATATGGGATCTATTGCAATAGAATTTTAGTTTTCCTTGAAAATCATACGTAGTATATATGAAGAGAAGAATTTTTTTACACAAGTAATGTGGATCCAAAATACTTTTTTTTTTTTTTTTTCCTATGAAATAAGCACAAAATTAGATTATTTTTTTACAGGGCAGGAAACCACATCACTTTAAATGGTAAAAATACCAAGGTTTTTTATGCTTCCTTAGGACAAATGTGAGAGACAGTCAGCGTCAATAACCTGATATATGTAGCTCCCAGATCACCCTGCAAGTCTGTTATTGTATCACATACCTAGTCCCAGCTTAAAAATCAATATCAAAAGTAGCTGGCAAGGCAAGAATCTTCATTACAATTAAGTATATATCTTAAAGTACATTACATTTCAGCTGAAGAGTGTAGCTAGCTAATTCAAATTACAGCAATTCATCTTTGATATGAGAAAAATGCCCTATACCATGTCTGCAGTTTCATAAAATTTCTCCCAAATCCATCAAAGAATTACAAAAGGTCATCAGGAACACACACTGGTAATTTCAACAGCTGTTCGTGCTGCATTTATAGGCTTGTTCTAATACACATCACATACAGGAAAAAGCTAACCAAAATTTGCATGTTAAGAACAAATATAGTTATGGATAAGAGAATGTACCCTCTTCCTTGAGGTAGGCATCCTGGAAATTATAAGTTTCATGATACAAGTGCGCAATTCAAAGAAAGGTTTAAGATAAGAGGACTTTTTAAATTTTCTTTCAGAAAAAGGTCTGCAAATAAAATCAAAAGTCGTATTTTAATCAACTGTTCTCCCAATGTCAACCTCAAACCCAAAAAAGCAGGAAGAACTTCGACATCAGCTCTCTTGAGTCACATTTCCCTGTCAGGTAGCTAGAAGTACCACTTAAATGGAACAATACAGGAGTCAAGCAGAGACTGATACCTGTAAATTCCTGTCTGTGCCATTTCACTATTATATTAATCCTAATTACCTCCCTCCTCTTCTCCCCCTGATGTGTTTCCTTAAGTAAAGCAATCTAGAAATAATCTTAAATTTTATTTAGTCTAAGAACAGGTGTTTCTACCTAAAACTGATATTTGTCACACTATCATAAAGGTAGACCAAGGATAAATTGTTTCTCTGAAATCTGAATTTCTGCTGTATTTCAGAAAAGCAGTAGCAGAAGGGAAATTCTTGAAGTCAGCATGCTTTGTAAATAGTTCAAGGCTTTGTATACTTGCCTGATTCCTGAAAATACGGTATTGCTTCTTATCCTTCATAATACAGAAAAAGAAACTCCAATACCAAAATTAGGAAGGAAAAAGTGATGCTTTCTTTCACAGAAATCATATAGGAAATATTTTTATTAGAGCTCAACAAATGTTTCACTCTAAGAGTGGACTGTCTAAGGCCATGCATGGTTCTGAGGCTTTAAAAGGAAATATTTGGATTTTCATTTTATGTTATATTTTATAATCAGGAAATCTCTGGAGTAATATATGTGTTTCAAAATGAGTTTTTTAATTACCATTTCCTCATTGATTTTTTAAGCTTTTCTTTTTAATAGCAGTGCCCAGTGGAACTATTATAGTTGGAAATAAAAAAGTAGATCAAATACAAATAATGATATCTTTCTTTGATAAGACAGCAGATCGGTTAGACAAAGAAAATGCAAATCCCATCCATCTAGACATTAGAAAGGATTTGATGTTACCCTGCATGGGAAACTACTCATTATCCTAGGGAAGTCATATTAAAAGTTCTAAGTGAGTAAGGAAATGACTAATAGTAGCAACAGTAATAGGTCTGAAAAAAAGACATTTTAGGGATGGAAGAAGGTAACTAGAGTCACAGTTGGTTTTGCTTAATGTTTTTAACAGTCTTTGGGAATAGAAAGGGTTTTAAGACAATAGTGTAAAATTGAGAAACTAGACCTTGTAGGCTGGAGTTGTTAAAGAGGAGGAATATACTTACATACAGCACAAACTTATGTCCTTGTACACAGCAAAGGACTTCAATAATATCTACCTGAAAGCAAAGGAGAAAAGAGGCCTGAGCATACTATGTAATCAAAAAAACAACTATAAACATCAAAAGTAAATATAGCTGTGGAAAACATAAAATCAAGAGGTATTTCCAGTAAAAACTAGGAAGGTATAAAAACACAGTGTACAAATCTCTCACATACTTTTTAAGAAAGACACATTCAACCTAGGAGATGAGCAGAGAGCTCATAATGCAGAAGGAAACAAAGACATTTCAAAATCCTTTCTAGCTCTGAGAAAACTACGTAGTTCACACAAAGTGTAGAGTATTCGCAGTACAGTATAGAGATACTAATTTCAGCAATATGGTAGCCATATTAAACGTTCAAATAAAGATCTAATTTTCTCTATACAATAGAAAAATCAAGATATTTGAACTAGAACAATCATAGACCCATATTTATTTTTCCTGCCTTTCAATAGAAGTCTTATTGACCCCTAGAAGCACATTTCGGTTTTGATGTCTCTGATGCTTGTAAATTTTCCTCTTTCCTGTCTAACTTGTTCTTACAGTTCCTATGGAAAGCATTTTGTATAACTTTGGTTTGCTGTCTATACAAAAGCAAATCTCATCCTAAGTATGCAGTTTAATTCCGTGTGCCTTAAGATTTCCATGACTAATTCAGACTTGTTGTGATGTTTTATGTATTTGAAGAATATATAGAAAAACCAAAAGCAAAACAAAACAACACCCCCACACACACTTTTCAATACCTAGAACTAGTTCTCTAAATAATTGCCTGATAGCATTCACAAAATGCAAGCTTTAATCAATGATACTTATGTATTTTACAGTCAGCATTTGATCCATAACAATAAAAGCTCAAATTTTCTTATTTTACCTAAGGTATTTACATTCAGTTCTCATTGTTATGTAGCTTAGTACCGTGTTTGCTTTCGTGATTCATCTCTTTGCTAGCATTTATTATTACTACTAGATCACTTTCTTAATTTTTATTCTATTTCTGCTCCATCAAGCATGTACTTTTATAATTTATTTGTTCAACTCAAGTGCTTGAGTTTATGTTTTGAGATACTGAATGTCATTTAGCACTTATTTTCTCCTTTCCTCAATCAATTGATAATAGTCTGAAATTTATTGACTTCTTCAGCTGTATCAATAACTTTTTCTGCTTAGGAGAGTCAGCAAATTGTAAATACCTAGGAAAATCTTGCTTTCATTGTAGAAACATACACATTAATTTACTCCCAGTACTGAACTGAGACTGAATGACCTCAATGTGTTAGCTCCACTTTGGCTTGAGATAATAAACCAAAGTTTTCTATACATTTCTTCACACTCAATAACATCATAAACATTCATAAATGTTTCTTCTGAGTTTTATGATAAAATTCAGAAAAATAACATATATACACTGAAGTTTATTTGTAACTTCTTAGGGAACTTCATTTTCTACCATAAAGTCTATGCCCTGCATATCAGTGTCATTCAATTCTGTTTTATAATATACTCGGATGTTTTCCCTTGTACTTATTGTTAAAAAAAAATAATGGTGGTCATAGACAAGGCAAAGACAAGAAGGAAAGAAAGAAAAAATGTTTTATTTGTCTCAGCAAAACATAACCAGGAGACAGTCTGCTCATTCTGCAACTCCAACGATAACAAGGTAGGGTCATTCATCCCCACTTAGAATAAAAAGGCTCTAAACCCACATATTTACCTTGCTTTCTACACAAATTATTTCTTCTTTGAGAACTCTTTACACAAAATTATTCTTGGAACACAAGCTTTGGCTACTGAAGTCTTGATCCAGTGATTTTAATCTCTGGATAATTTTCAGAGAAACCTGTTTGACAAGAACATTAATTTCATCATAGTTCAATTCGTAATACCAGCATGTATTGATTTCACAATTTTTTTTCCTATTTGCCTTCTGCATATACAGCTGAAATTCAAGAATAGTGGTATCAACCACAAATGCCAATGACATTTAATAGCTGTGTTCATTTCAAAGCTGCCAAATCGATTGTCTTCACTGATCTCCGTCTTCATCTCTTTGTCACTTCTGGCACTCAAGAGTAAAGGAAAATGGACCACTGATAGCAGAGCTCAGTCTAGGGCAAGCTAGCATCCAAAAAAGTGCTGATGCTCTTGTCCCACCTACTTGATTTAGGCTAGGTTTTGCTGTTGCTATTTATCTTGAATGTTTTTCAAAGGAACAGTCAAACTTTCTTTTAAAAAACCAGCATTTCAACTCCAGCTGTTCAATAGAGCCCATTATTGTAATGCCGTAACTTACCAAAACACTGTTAATTCGGTGCAATGACTTTTTTAAAAGATATATTTTATTGTCCTTAAGGAGAACAAAATGCCAGAAATAAAACAAAAGCAAAGGACATGGAGAGCTAAATGCTAGTCTGATTTTTTGGATGATTTTTTAAAGAGATTTGCTTTTTATCGTAGTCATAAGGAGAAGATAATTGTCATATTAATCCTTGCTCTAGGAAAAGGTACATCTCTTTCCATTTCCTAAGGTGACAGAAAACCTGTTCTCCATCTAGACAGTATAGTTTCATGAATAATTGTTTTGCACATTCAGTCTGATAGTGGAAAGATGAATATGAATATGCTGCTTATCTTAAATGTAAAATGAAAAAACTAAATCTGCTTCCAGGTTAACCATTTTTTTTTAACAGTTCCTTTGTCTCACATTCCTTCTGGTAAAACTTCATCATTTATTCAGTAACTCAGGCATCTCCAATGCATTAATTTGTAGACTGTAACCTAACAGACAGCCCTTGTTTTGTGAGTATAATATTCTTGGCACATACTGTAATTATCTAGCTTCTAAATAAGAAAGAAGGAAGACTTGAAAGCAGAATCAATTGATTAATGTAAAAATTAACCACCACATTTGAATGAATGTCTTTTATCACCGCTACCACATGCTCTGTAAGGAGTTGTGCTGTCACCACATTTAAAAGTTTTATAAAATATCTTAAATAAAATTTTAAAATCCATATGCAAAATGCTACAGTTTCAAAGCACATCATCAATAGCAATTAACTCACAATCCCAAGGCACAGATAAGCAACTCTTACTGGTTATCTTCTGGTTGTTCTATCCTTAGTGTATACCTGACATGGACTAGTATCATTCTTAGCTGACAGCTAGGAAACAGACAATGCATCAATTTTACAATGTGGAAGACAATGAGAAAGCAATTCCTCAGAGAATAACAGACTATGTCTTTTCCTAAAGTAAATTAGGCAAAATAGTGGGTTTGGTTTTTTCTTTTTTTTTGGTCTTAAACACATTAGGGTTCTAATATCATGCCAAAAGAGACCACAGAGACAAAAAAAAAAACCTGAGGAGGCAATGCAATGAAGGTAAGCTGATTTAATCAAGATCAGAAGCTGATCTTAGAGCTTGAAATGAACTTCTCTCCATAAAAATGGTCTGTAAACCAGCACTGTACTACAGTACAATTAATATTTCATTTCTTACGGTGTAGATCAAAATTTCCTTTTGTCTGAATGTTTGTATGTATTATGAATTCAGGAGAAATACTTCTGAAAGAAGAGGCATTTACTTCTCTGTAATACAAACACACAAAGCTCATACTGATTCCATATTGATGGTAAGATATTTACATTTTCCACAGGAGCAGTAAAATTAACTTACAGTCCAGTCTTATGTTACCATTCTGATGCCCCATGGTGACTCAGCTGTTCCTCCCATATGAAGCTATGCCTTTTACTTTGAATAAAGCTATTTTCTTTTGCAGAAAACAAACTCTTATCTGCAAGTAGGACAGCTAAAGAGGTGTGTCATCTATATAATAGGGTTAAATAATATATTCCCTATTACATTATATAAAAGAAGAAATGGTTGCTACCTCCTGTTTTAACTTAGAAGAAACAAGGTCGTGTTTTGATGCATCAGTTTAGCTATTTAATGAGAAGCAGAATATATACATTTCCTCCTTTTCTTTCAGTCTGTCTATATGCCCCAGAATATTCACATTGTTTGCTGTATTAAGTGTAAGCAACTCCAGCTTTCTCATGATGCTTTTCTTGTGACAACCATGGAAAGACTCAGTATAATCTCATCACCTTGTATTCATCAGACTCCTAAAATCTCTGGCATAGATTTCTCCTGGCCTATGAGTATTAATTTAAGCCACTACAGTCACTGATGTGCAAAGCTTAAGTGTCTCCTTTTAGCCGGACTAAATGCTCTTTTGAATACAAAAATCGCTATATTAAAATCAGTCCTTCTTGTAGAAAAGTTGGAAAATTCCTGGCTGAGATTATTGGGAAACAGTCAAAAGTTCTGAAGAATAGGAGCAGTGGGGAGAGAATAGCAGCAACAGGAAAGGAGTCTGTGGAGGGGTAGGGGGCAATGATTGCTCAGGAACGGCTGCACAGAGTCAGGCAGAGGACCCATCCAATCCAATATTCTATCTCCACCAAGAGCTACAAGTAAATACCGAGGGAAAGTAAGAACATATGGTACGTCCTAAGTATCAACATTCAAATTCACATGTTTAAATAAGGAAAATGATGACTAACGAAGCTATAAATCTTTCATGTTTGTGAAAACAACACGGTCCAGAAATTTGTCTAACAGAGCCAAGATATACTATGTAAAAACCCAAAATGTCATTTTTCTGAAGCTCCTCATGTTGCCATCGCAACAGCCAGTGCTGAATGAAATCCAACATTATTGTGCGAGAGTGGTATATTTGACTCCCAGTTACAAAGCTAGCAAACTTAATCTCTGACCATGAAAATAAATCAATGAGAGTTTTCTCACATAAGACAAATTGACAATTGGGACGAAAGCAGAAAAAAAACATTTACGTGAGCAACAATTCTCTAATCAAAAAGTATATTTGTTTTTGGGCACAGACTTAAGAAAGAATTGGAAAATTGCAAAGATGATGATTGGGAAAGTATCTGTGAAACTCTTCGAACAGAAATTGAAATTCTGCAAATGGTATGCCACTTTCGTTGTGTGTTTTAAGTGTTCAATGCATTTAGTTTTAAAGGTGCAATTTAAGATGATAAGCAGTAGGTTTAAATAAGCAGTTTCTTATACTATGTACACAGCCAGACATCCTTGCATTGCAGGTGCACTACAATTCTGATTTGGTTTAGACTATTTCCAAACATCCAGGAATATAATTTCTCATAGAAAAGGGAAGCAAAGAAAAGACTTTAAAGATATGGTTTTAGCACAAGACAGATTTATTTGGGGGACTAGTACTAATCATTAGTTTCTTCAAAGGTGCAAAAGATTATTCATTTAGGAGCCAAATGTAACTTTACTTCTAGCTGCCAGTTAACTGGAAGATGGAAATATAGAGAAATATGATGATAATAGCATCCTTTTATCTAATATTTTATTTTGTCCAGTCACGAATTCCTTACAAAAACTTACTGAAGTGTGTTTTTTCTCTAAATGTCAATCCTAACTTCACATTTCTTGATAAACAGTCTTTGTAACAATACAAAGAGCAAAAATATTTTGAAGTCCTTTTTTTTTTGGAAAGAGAGGGGTTTTAAAGGTTCATTTCAGAGCCCCTCATTGGGCTGTTTGAAGGTGCGTCTGCCACTAGCATCAATAGCAGAACAGTAGTCATTGGAAAATTGTATTACTCACTTTTATGATCAGTTTCAAGTTTCTATTGGAGGAAGGTAACTTACTTGTACTTTATCCCTGAATTTTATCATGCTTGTCAAACTTCAGAAACAAAACAAAAAGCTTAATGTTTAAAAATGTCTCTGCAAAGAACACACTGAACTCATTAGATTTAATTTTCTATAATTTGATTCTTTCTCTTTTCCAGAATCTATCACAAAATAAGACTTCAGAGAAGTGAAAAATTTGTGGCATATGATACAGAGTGGCATAGAAGCTAGTTTGAATATTTTAAGCCCATTTTACTCATGCCCTGTCAGGTTTGATTCCATTTATTCTGTTGTTGTTGTTGTTCAATTAAACCACAGTTTGTCTATGCCTTTACTTTTCATTAAAATAAAGTTTTAATCATTTAAAAGTGGTGGGCGTTTTGTGTTTTATCCTCAAGATCACCAGCTATGCATCTTCATTTTCGTCTTTGTTGTCCATGTTGAACAGTACATAGTACACTACACATACAACCAAATTCCTAATATTACTGGAAGGAACAGTCTCCTACTTTTAAGGTAGTGATGTGGTCTTACTTGACAGGAAAACTGCTATTACCATCAAGAAATACTTAACAGGAACTTGACTATTTACTTTATACCTTGACAATGCAGTTCTGTGGCAAGCTCTCTGAAACAGCTCAACTCCAGTAGTACTGCATGATAGTTCAGAATAGTTTTCATATCAACTGAGTAGAAGGTGCCTCCCACTGATGGTAAGCAAGTCCATTACTTAGCACTTGTCTTCTCATTACATGAGAAGTCTTTTTTCCTCCCTCTGCCACCACCCACAAAATACTGAGTTCTAGCTTCAGCAGTTGACAGTAAAGATAAAAATGGTATTCTAAATGAAAAGTCCATATTTCTAGAGAATTGGTGAAGAATTTCCACTGAATGAGGGATCCATTCAAGCAGGTAGGAGACATAACTGCTTTTACAGCCGTTCACAACCCCAGAGTAGAAACTGACTATGATTCAGGTGCTTACAATAGGACCATGTGAGAACATTCACTCTGCTCAGCTGCAATCCACTCTGTGATCATCATTTCATCACATCCAACTCTGTGTGCAAACAATTTTCAATCTGCTTCCCACCTAGGGTGTGGGATGGATAGTTGTTCTTCACTAGTTTTTCTATAACCAGAGCTCTCCAAGCCACAAAGTGTGTCTGTCACACATAAAACTGCAAAAGATCTTTTATTAAGGGAGGAATAAATCCCTTTTGGAAGTTGACCAAATTCTGCCTGCAATGGAGAACATTTTTTTTCTGCCTAGGACACAGCTGCAGTTTGAAGTCTGGCAAGGTTTAATCTTCAACACTGGTATCAAAGGGTATTCTGATCCACTGAGTTAACTAGGATAATTCCAAGAGGTTGGAATTACTGTTATTAATAACTGGTGCTGTTGGAGCTGACATCCTTATAAGGTTTTTTTCTTGTTTCTTCCCTAAGACAGATCGTCTTAGGATGTGTTTAATTTTCAACAACTTAGTCCCTCTGACTTCTATGGGAATGTCTGATTCTTTTAAAGTTAGGCAGTTACTGCCTGTGGGTTTTGATCAAATCCAGGGCATATTACAAAATGATATAGTTGCATATCAGAGTTTCTACAGACAGATAAAGCAATGCTGTTTGTGTGTTTAATTGCTGGAGAGAGATACAAATTCAGGATTTGCGAGGAAGGCCGAGTTTCTCCTGATTATTTTATTCATTTGATGGAGCTTGCTTATGTTAAATGTATTGATTATCAACCCAGAAAATCTTATTTTTAAACTTTTGGTTTATCTACTTGCCATTGCTTTTATTTACACAAATCCTTGCATGTGTTTTTCAAAGATCTTGCATTTATATAGTTGTTCAGTCCATACAAATTAAATATGATGTGAAACAGAACTCGTTGGCTCATACTAACATTCAACATACACATCTCAGGTAAGTGGAATGAGCAATAGCATCCAATAAATATCAATTAATAATACAAATTAAAGTCCTCATGTCACCTAAAAACCGCAGTAAGCATGTTTCAGTGATACTTCAGATTCCACGAAAGAGTTGCAAATTCATGCAGGTTTTTTGGTGAGCTTGTTTGTTTGTTGGAAGGGGGAGCGTTTTGTTTTTAATAGCTGTGAAGGTCTAAGTTCTTGATTATTGTAGTAGAATTACAGTTTAAATATAGCAAAATTTGTAATAACTCAAATGGCTAAAGCTCTCAAAATCAATAGAACAACAAAACAAGAATAAAGCTCACCAAAAAAGTGAAACAGAAATCAATACAAATCCTATTGGGCTAAAAAAATCCCTCAACAGCTCTGAAAAAAATATAATGCCAGCCCAAACCAGCTGTTTCAGAGTAAATGTAAAACATACTAATTTCTCCAAGTATAAAAACACATTTGTCATCACTGTCTTACGAACAATGTAAATTGGTACAAGTATAATATTTCTGTTTGAAAGATCCAAACTAAAAATTAAGCAAAAGTTTTTTGGATTTTCTTCAAAATTCTCAAATCAGGGATAAGTAATAAATAATGACTGCAAAACCCCCCCATCTTTTGTCATGTTTATTAAATATCTTAAAGAACAGAACATTGACAAATTGGCATGAAAATACACACAGAGTTATTATGAATAAATAAACTATTTCACAGATGACATAGAAAGAAATTTTTTTAAAGGATTGATTATATATATACCTTGCATATGAGAGTTTAACACAACCTCTGAGACCAGAGGAAGTAGTTGTCCCTTTTTATGACCAAAAAAGTTGAATTGTAGCCATAGAAATACTTGAAGCAGTTAGCGAGACAGATAAAGATAGCCCAAGAAAGGAGTCAGAGAAATACTTCAGATTACTAAATTTACCAGGTAAGGATTGAGATTTGACAAGCATCAAGTCCTACACCCTTCACAAAAGACTTGATGAATTGTAGTTTTATCTCAGGCTTACACACGGATACTACAGCTCCTCTCCTCTGCTGTGACCACAAACTTAAAACACAGCTGAGCAGCCTGACTTTTTTATCATCAAATCACATCTCCCAGCTACACTTTCTAAAAGACGCTTCCCAGTAGCAGCCTAATGCAAAGAGATTACTGCAAAGGAGAATCCAAGATCCATTTGAAAAAAAAAATCTAACAGGAAAATACTTCAGCCAGGCCATGGACCTGAGAGGGCTTGGGAAGAGTCACTGAACTTTGAAAAAGAGTTTGCCAGCCAGGCTGAGTAAGGTCTGACCATAGAGGCCCAAAAGAGAAAGTCTGTTAAACTCTGAATCTACAAAATTGTGGGTTTACAAAATTAATGAATGTGGAGATAGAGCAAGGATAACCCAAGGTAACAAGCCAAAGAAACTAGGAGATACACTAAGCCAAAGACATGGTCAGAGGCCACGATGAGCAGCATAAGACTCAGGAACCTCAATAGCCAACAAGCCAGGAGACAGAATACAAACCACAGTGAAGACATGGCTTAACTGTGTAAAAAGCCAGCCCACGAATGAATTTATTTACCCAGATACTGACCTATTCTTGAATCAAGAAACAGCTACAATTGTCAGGAAAAGCAAAAAAGCAATCAGAATGCAATTATTTTGTTTCTTATAAAAAGGAGTTAAGCTACCATGTTTTCATCTTATTTATTATTAACAGCTAACTCAAAGACTACCAAGAAAGCCACTATGATATCTGACCACGGAATAAAATTACAGTAGGCTAATACAGCAGTACCCACACAAATTATCTCTAATTGTTTGACACAAATGTGATTGGATTGGTGATAGTGCCAAACTGATGTTATGAAATGAAGAACAGCAAGAAAAAAAAAATGTAAAAAAAAAAAAAAAAAAAAAAGGCACCTGTTACTGAATGAAACACTGAGTCTGTGCAAAAAAAATCATATGTATGATTCACGGGGCAAAAGATCAATTGAGGTCACACAACCCTATTCAGCTAATCTAGCTTAGAGGGTCCTCAGTCACAGAGGCAACTGACAGTGTCCGGTGACAGGGCCAGTTGCTTATGTAGAGGTTGACAGTTTGGCAGTCTTGAAAAATTAGACCTCCAGGGAAAGGAATATTTCTTTTTAAAACCTGTGACTGAGTTTCATGATAGATCAAAAATGGATAGGAAAACTACCTGCAAGAACAACTCTTGCCACAAAGGTGAGTGGAGATCCTACAAAGCACAGGTCCTACAAAAGAGATAACAGGGGAAGACTAGAAAGAGAAGATGTGTTCCAGCACTATCTCCCTGGTTATGGATGCCATGCCTGTCCAGCACTGCCGGCTATCTGTAGCAGATCCTGCTTGTCCTTCAATAGGATAAAGAGCACTGATTTCGGATGTGCCATTCACTGCATTTCTGCTACAGATTGAATCAAATGTAGTGTTAGATCTTAATATATAATGGAGTTAAATACATTAGAATTTTAGAGATGTTTATGTGTTTGTACACCTGTCTGGGTGCTTTCTGCTATAATTGTTACCAAGTCAGGTATCAAGTCAGGGTATATTTGGGAGAAACGGTATCTTTCCATGTTGTCACGCTAGTCCAAGTTTAAACTAATACTAAGTCATTACACTAGCTGTAGAGTGAGACAACTGGCTTACTGCAGTCATCCTCAATCTGATAGGAGTTTGTAACCTGAGAAGGGCTTTTACCACTGACTGAGCTGAAGTAATAAAGAGGGACCTGTCCTGAAGCTTTTAGTAAGAGAAAACACCTCCAGGTTATTTCCATGAAACAGAGAATGGGTTTAGTAGATACTCTGCACAACAGAGTAGATACTCTGCACACATTGTCATCCAAGGATGACAATGAAATAAACAGGTACTGGGTAGAGGGGACTAGCAAAATAGTTTCAGTCCTCTGCTCTAAAATTAGATGTGATACTACAATCTGTTAACTGGGTAAAGGGCAGGATTCAATGTCTGATGACATGTGCCTTGCTTATCAACAGACTAAGTAGTAGCTCTGCTTCTTTTACTGATCGCAGCTGACATGCAGTGATTATATATTCTATATTCTATATATCCCAACCTTCTAAATTCCCATCATTCTCACTGTGTCTGCTAGCATTTGTCAGACTCTTATCCAAATGACTTTTGTAATTATTTGATTGTTCATTTGCTGAATTTTTGGGCCTGAATTTACCAAGCATTTCTAGATGCTCTTTTGTGTTTTGTTTTGGTTTTTTTGTTGTTGGTTTTTTTGTCTTTTTTCCATATTCTAGATACCAGGCTGCTTTTAATAGCCCTTTGGGTAACAAAGCATCTATACTCTGGGCTGAAAACCAATTATATTTAGTGATACCTGCATCTGCAGAAGGACAGTCCTCACCTGGCTCACTGGTAAACCTACTAAAGCCCAAACTCAAAAACACACTTTGAATTTCAAGTAAGGGACATAGTAGCTCTGGTTCCCTGAAGGGCAAAACTCAGGACACATCCACACATCCATAGTCATTTCCAGTCACCCTGCTGATACATGTAGGGTTTCAGTGTGTTCTCAAGCATGGAATTGTCATTGGTAGAAAGCTTGTATTTAATTTATTTTTTTTATTAAAATTGTATCAGAAAGTATAAAACTACATCATTTTAAATGTTAAAACACTAGGTTTGTTACACTAAACTATGTAACTTATGCATTTCCTCAATCAGACCTATACAGTAATTTCCACATATTATCAGTTTTGCCACTCTTATGATTGCTTCTATCAGCAGAAGTCTGTCAGCCCAAGCAGCTGAGGAGCTTAAAAATGTTTGGAAATGTGAAATGTGAGCTTATTCCTATCTTTCCACTTAATATCCTGAGTGTTTAAAGACAACATCTATTTATTTGGAAGGAACAGCTCTACAGTGATCAATCTCTGGGTCAATTTAGCCTAGAGAACACTGAGAGGGGATCTTATCGATGTTTCTAAATATCTAAAGGGTGGGTGTCAAGAGAATTAGGCCAATCTCTTTTCAGTGGTGCTCAGTGATAGGACAAGGGGCAATAGCAACAAACGAGTGCAGGACATTCCACACAAACATAAGGAAAAGCTTCATTTCTGTGAGGGTGATGGAGCCCTGGAACAGGCTGCCCAAAGAGGTTGTGGAGTTTTCTTCTCTGGACATTTTCAAAACCCAGCTGGATTCAATCCTGGGCAACCAGATCTAGGTGAACCTGTTTTATCAGGAGGGTTGGACTAGATGATCTCCAGAGGTCCCTTCCAGCCCCTACCATTCTGTGATTCTGTGAATTCTACATGTAAATAATTTATTAAATAGATGAAGTGTTAGAAAAAAGTCTTTATAAGTACACAACGTATTTCTTGGGTTTTACCGAAATAATAATTCCTGTCACTGCACACTAATAAATTTCTAAGCAGTCTTGATGCCATGTTCTAGTAAGAGAGGAGCCCATAGCATCTGTTTCACTTCAGAATAGAAAATTGCTGTAATTTATTTAACTAAATTTACTGTAGCAGGAAGAGATCAAGTCCTAGCAAGCAATCACACTATGAACTGGAATGGCATTCATTTCTTTATTCTAAAGAGCATTTGGAAAAATTTGGTACTGATGAAGTTCCCTTAAACAAAATCTCCAAACATTTAAGTGAATAAAGATAATTCATATAATCATAAACTAAACAGTGAATGGTCTATTGTGTACAATAAACAGTAAGAAAATTCATTCTGTCTAATATCAGAATTTTTTATCCCTTGGATTCTTCATACTATGGCTCATGGATTCCTTTTAGTCTTGATTAAAAAATACGGATAATCAGGCTATCAAAGGGAGAGGATTTGTAAAGGGATGTTTCAGTGCCATCTAGTGGTTTCTCATATGAATAAAAAATATTCCCTCGTATGACAGTTTTCACTTTATAATTTTAATCAGAAAATACATTTGCTATATGCTTAATTTCTCCTCAGTTTTATGCATGATGATGTTGGACACATTGCCTTTAACATTATTCTATCAGGTCTGAGAACAGAGCTATTTCTGTGCAAAAATAGAATAAATATCATGCAGTGTGGAAATACACTGAGCTATATTATTTACAAGAAGTCACCATATTCTAAGGCTGATACAAATAATCTAGCCAGGTTAATACCCATCTTTTAGGAAAGAATAAAGCCTCAATTTGAAGATTTCAAGGGTGGAGATGCATCAGACCTGTTCTGCTGACTAACTGGTGTGCAAATCTTTGTCTAATTGATAGTTTGAATGTGTTTGCTGTAGCTTCTAGTCCTTATTTTTTCCTTACACTTTATTCTCTGAGATCAAAAAGCTTTTTAATACATGGTGTATTCTCCTTGTATTAATACTGCTGTGGTACAATCAAGTTACCTCTCATACTGACAAGTTTAACAAATTGCATTTTTTCTGTCCTTCAAAGTCAGGCATTTTTTCCAGTGCTCAGATAATCTTTGTGGCTTTCTTCTTATACCTTCTCTATTTCTTGCACTGTTAGATACACTGACACCTGACTTGTATGCAAAGTTCTAGTACTGCCTTCGTCAGTGCTTATAAAAACTTAAAATTGCCTTCCCACTCCTACACACTGAATAGATTTACAAATTCTTGTTAATCCTTCTTACCTCAAACATCACATTAGAAGTTTTTGTTGACTCAGTTGTTAAAGATGATTTATAAGCACTTTTCAAAGTTGCTGTTTTCAAGGATGTTCTCCCCTCCATACTTGCAAACTGCATTTTTTTCAGATGTAGAACTCTACATGTGAATATATTAAAACAGCTGTTAATTGCACAGCTTCTAATTGCATGGGTTTGTTCTGCTTACCAAACTGTCCATCTTACTCTCTGTGAGACTTCAGTGTCATTATCTGTCACATTGTCAATATCCCTGTCATCTGTATTTTATCAATGGTGGTTGTATATGTAAGTCCAGGTTATAAATAAATCTCTCTCATTGCTTTGGTTTGAGATCTCTTCTTTCGAAGACACAATTGTGAACAGCATCAATGGATAAGTATTTCTCAATGACTTTATTTTTCCAAACCATCAGTTTCAGATGTTAATTTGTTGCTTATAGACTGTATATGCTACAGTGCCATCTATTTTAAATATTGGGATAGTTGAATGTCTTTCTGCAGATAAAGCATATTACATCTATACAGTATGATTACATCTGTAATCTCTCAAAGACTTATATCAGGCCCATATTCTATAAAATCACACAGACTAGCATTAATTGTATTCCTATCATTTAATTCTTTACTACTGAAACCCACTATATCACCTGGAGCTCATGTTAGGTTAACAGGCCATTTAGCTTGAAGTCCTTATCAAATACTCATAAGCTATTCACAGCTTTCCTGCTTCTGCCATTTGGCCAGCACTCCAAGATTCATTTCAAAATCTGGTTAGTGTATGTATTAGTATGTATTGCTCAGAATCTTAAAGAAAATGCACCTGGAGCTGTAAGACCACCAGTCACTCCCTAAAACTCCTAAGGTAAATCTACAGCCACACCTGCCTGCCAGGTATGCATGATAACAAAAGCAAAACCAATGATATCACATTATAGAAAGAGCCATTGGTGGTACGATGGACAAACTGTAACACCATAGTTGATGTTTCTCTTAAATGAGTTTACTTTGTCAGAAAAAATACATATAGTTATAAACTTACAATAAAGTTATAATAACTAGTTTGTTATAATAGCTAGTTTGTTATAACTTATAATAAAGTTATGTTTTATATTTATAACTTATGTTACTACATCTTAGAATTAAATAATCTGATTTGCATTCTGCTCATATTTGAACACTTTTAGTCTCACTAACGTTCAAAGAATTATCCATCAACCACAAATTTGGGCCTCCAAGTCTGTACCCTAAGCTTAAACACTTGGCTTTTCTGGTAGGTAAGGACTCGTTGCCAAAATCACATTAGAATTCCAAATTAGTAAAATATCTGTTATTTACATGTTTATAGGGTGTTTGATCCTTTCTATCTCTTTAGATCTGACTTTTTCAAATGAAGGGGATACAGAAAAGGGGGAGGCCTGGAAAAATACTTATGTAGTTCTTTCAGAGTTTAGTTAGCCCATAAACAACACTACTATTAATATATATCTATTATTTCTTTATATGAAATAAGTGTACATTATTTTTGAGCAAGGGCAAAAGTATTAGAGAAAGTTCTGCTGCACACTAAATTAACTACATTTTGTTATATTAACACAACATTAATATAGCATTGGAGAATGAAGCACAGTAATAGAAAGAATTAACCTGGCTAGCTTCTTTAAAAAAAAAAAATAATAAAAAAAAATCACTGGTGACTATAAAATAATTCCTTAATTGCTACAAAATAAAGATTCAGATATAAGATACACCCAAGCCCTTTGTAAATGGACAATGTTTTTATGTATATTCATTATTACATAGTTATACTAAGGACCAAGATTACATTTGTTCACTAGGAGTTTTCTTTAAATAATCATTATATCTTTTGAGGGTGTTTATTGGACACACCTTTTTAAAAATATGGACGGTTTTTTGAGAGAAGCAGAAAGGCACCAAAGTAAGAGCTACACACTAGGAATTAGCAACATTAGCTGTTTAATCCATACCATTCTTTCGTTAAGATCAGAATGCTAGTACCTACAAATTTAGAGATTTACTGTGGCTGTACATACCATGGCACAAGAGATCAAGAGAATCTGCTTTCCTTTTCCAAATCACACTTCAAATAGCAATAGGATACTTGTATAAACCAACCACTGTTCATTCAAATACACTCACAGTTGCATAATACAGCAGAAGTGTAGGTGTGTTATTGTGCTAGGAGAACAATTACTATCTTGAAATTACTATATACATGTGAGGAAATAGGCATATAAGGCATGGAAGTCAGTGCACTATTTACAGAAGGCTTAGAGGTAGAACAATTGTGTTCTCTTTCTGTTTTTTTCATTAATATAGCTATTACTGTAGGCACTAAATACATCAGCTAGATTAATTATTCAGAGGATTTCATAAATAAATAACGACATCATACTGTATAATGCTGTTGCATTGGAACATGAATTGCACTAGGTGGTAGTATGAACTTGTGCCTCATGAAGAAATGGTCTAGGTTTAACAGTAATAGTTGTGATACTCATAAAAAAAAATCTGTGGCCTTTTTTCCAGTAACCAGAAATACTTTGCCTAGGAGAAACTACTAAGCTGATTGTAGCATTAAATACCAAAAAGAAGGAGATTTTTCAGAGATTAACTTCTAAAAAAGAAATAGAATCCAACCTTTTCTAATACTTATGCCTCTGCATCTATAACCAAACACATATGATGTACCTTAGGGCTCCCTTAATACTTACAAGCTAAATACCTAAGAAGGAGACCAAAACATAAATGGGTTCTAACCCTTTTTTCCAGCCCTTTAATCCTTTTTTGGGCTCCTTCAAAAAGAATTTTTCATTCTGTGCTTTTTTAATTTGCTCACTTATTTTAGGGATCTTTTCCTGTTTGTTTGCCTTACTTACCCATATCCTCAGCACTAAAGTTTTTCTAGGCATCTTTCAGATGTTCATGCTAACAGATTTTTCATTCTCCACTAGAGAGCATCACCATCCAGTTCAGAAGAACACACTAGATTTTTTAAATCTACATGATCACCAAAATAGCCCAAGAGTAATTTATCTCTCTGATGGTGGCTCAGCTCCAATACTACATTGCAGCATTTCTCATTGAGGTTCAGGGAATTTAAAGGAAGTCCTTGGATGCCATCCCACATGCATTAGGGCAACTCGAATGCTCCACTAGCACTCGATGCAAGTTTTATATAGGTAGGCAAAGTCATGCTCTTCACACACAAAAATTATCACCTATGAATTTAGAGAACTCATTTATTTATGGTACCAATTACATGACATCACATCACAGAAGAGCTGAAAAACTCATTTCAATCCCAAGCAGGAAGCAAAACTACATGATGAAGGGGGACAAACAATCCTGTAAGTGAGGCTACAGAGTTACCCTGAGAAGAGCTGAGTGCATCATTATGGTATTTACACATGAACTGAAGCCAAGGAATGTTTTGTATGTGAACCGAAGACAAAGAATGTCTTGTAGGTGATGTGTAGGAAGGGGAGAGGTGATGAGAGCAGACACTGAGCTCAAGTTCTAGGACTGGCTTAGCAGGAGGATGTGCATGACAAGAGAGATGAACAAACAAGTCAAGGCTGGCAGTATTAGCTCAGCAGTGACTAGGACAGCACAAGGACCATAGGAAAGTTGGAAAACTAAGTAGAGAAGGAGTTACATTAATTCATTTCACTTAGGTAACCAGCTGTAAAGAAAAATCATCAATGGAAAAAACCCTGTAGACTCTTACTGCAGGATATTTATGATTATCAGCTGTTATCCATCTCTCTCACACTCAGAAAAGCAAACCATAACTCTGGGTCCTGGCTGTAACTATGCCAGGACCAGTGAAAATAAACACTCATACAACCAGTATGTATTGTTAATAATGTTAGCAAACTAAATAATACAAATAAATAACAGCAATTGGGGGGGGGGGGGGGGGGGGGAACAAAAACCCAAAGAAACAAACAAAACCCCCAAAACTGCAGTGAGAAGGATCTTTCTCAAGTTTCCAGGGAAACTACCTCAACCAACAGATTACTGAAAATCCTTTTAACACAGCTGTCTCCCACTATATCATCAATACAATCACTTAAACCAAATGGTTGATGGTAGTGTTTCTCAGAAAAAATGCAAGCAAATGTGATATAAGAAATCAAACATACTTGAAGATCATATTAGTCTGGGTGTGAATTATTGCTGTTGAACTGAATGAACGTAAATTGAGTTTTTCACACCCTTGGAAGATTCAAATAACATAAATTGTATTTCTCTACACCTGATAGAAGATACTAGTTTATGCTATGGATGGATACACTTATATATGTGTCACTTCAAACATCTGAAATGTACTGCTACATACTTACATCCTAAACTCTAAGAACATGCAACAGACACTTGTGGATATATAGTTGCATGCAAATATTACTATCCACTTGCCAACACTCCTAGCTTTTATTTTATTTCAAGTATGGTGCTTCAGCAGAAAATGAACTCCATCAAATAGCACAATTTTATTTTCAAACAGGATCTGCTTCACTACCAGGAAGATAGTTTTTAAGGATTCCCACCCCCTTTTTTTTTGGAGCACATAAACATGTATTTTCTCACTGTACTATCATCAAGGAAATAAGGCATCACAGTTTTATTATTCAGTCATAGGGAGGAGAGAAGTATAGCTCATCTAATTTAATACTACTTCTTGAAAAAATTCAACCAACTCTAACTTCTAATATGTGAGAACACAGAAATAAGCTAGAATAAATTTCATAGAAGAAATGTCATGAAACAGTAAATAGGAAGGGATGAAAAAACCAGACCAGTTGTCACTGAAGTCCTTTAAATCCTTGCAAGAAATGCTGCAGCATAGTTTTACCTAAAGAATACCATTAACTCCTGACAGCTAATGGGGTAGGCAGTAATGACAGCTATCAACTGTCTCATACTTTGCTTGGTTCATCGCTGTCAGCCTCTGCTTCCTTCATCCCTCCTGTTTTATTTCAGGGGTTAGCTGCAGCAGGAGCAAGATCTTTCCCTTTCATGTATGTGTAGCACCAGCCTCTAGGTGCTGCTGCAGTGCAATTAACTGCCAATAAGGATGATGGAAATGACACTACAAAATGGAGTTAAAAGATGCCAGCTAAATTGCCCTCAATTTCATAACCCTCTGTATTAACTTCTGAGCTTTTTTTCTTCTGCATAAAGTAAGGACAAATGCTTGTTGACCCTGTCCTGAGTAGTAAAATCCTTGCTCTGTGGAGGAACAAGGAGCAACTGTAATCACACTTATTAGCTTCACAGGAAACTCCAAGCACATTTCAAGACCTAAACCATACAATTCAATTCATTCAAGTGTCTTTCTCTGATTAATACATGCCTATTATATTTTATTGTAATTTCTAAACCTTCATTAAGCATTTCAGTACTTCAGGTCCTCAGATACTCATTTGAAATTAATATCTGATAATAAAAACTACGTGCAAATTACTTTTAAGTAGATATTTAAAAGTATTTTCCCTTTAGGCAGCTAGTGAATTGATCTGAAAATGCCAGTATTAATAAAATGATACCTCTGTGGCAGTCCCAGCATCTCCCAGACTCTGAACCCTGCAGAGTGCCATCGTGTCTCAGGTGCAGAGTTTTGAGTTAATGCAAACTGCAGAGGTGAGAATTGCTGTCTGAGTCACTCCTGCTCTAATTTAAGATGATTAGCTGCACATATCTTGACATGGTACTTGTGCAGAACCTGGCATTTTGCACTCCTGTTTCAAGCAAAGCTTCCTAGGAATATCAGTAATGCAGGATGGTAATAAAGGTAGAGCGTATTCCCAGTGCTACCATCTTATATGCTTAATTTATCCTTCCCCAAAATATCATTTGGCAAAAACATCATTTTCAACCACCAAATGGTCTCATCTGAACACAAGAAATTAAGGCAAGTTTGCACTACACTTAGGCAAGAGCAATTTCAAGTCATCTATTGATCTACTATGCAATCTAAAATGCAACCGGAAAAGTAATGTTCCTAGTAATTCACTTTCGATTTTACTCATAAAATGCCTGCATATATCAGTCTAATGGGATTAACTAATGAGACAAGCTAATAATTAATGCATTGTTTAGAGGCTATACTGTTTTAAGGCAATAATGAACTAGTGCTGCTGCTCAGCAATGCAATGAAAGACGATTTATTTTGGTTTTATCATTAAAGACTGGGGCAGTCTGGGGTGCACACCTACTCCTCTTTCCAGCTGACTGCAGCGTGGAAAGGGCTGGTACATGTTGGGTCTCACCTCCACATATGATGAGAGCTTTGCCAGAGCACGGACCCCAGCCTGAGAACCAGAAAGCATTCCTTCCTGAGGCTGATAATCTAGATGAATTATCACATATAATTAGCAATCAGAGTGCCTTTGCAAATCAAGTGAAACTACAGTAGAGATGCTGGTATTCACACATCAACCCAGTTCATTTTGGAAGGACACAGCTATTCAGGGAGCCCTCTAATAAAATGAGACCCTGATTCTGTTCACAAAATAATCAATTTTTTTTTTCTTTTTTTTGAGACATATCATTCTTCTTTATGAATTCTCTAAATGTATATATTGCATCAGTTTGAGGCATATAAATGTTTATAGAACAGACAGGCAGAATTCAGGACTTGTTCCCTCTGCTGTTTAAGTAAGAGTCCCCTGTTAGTCCTCTGCAATTCACTGTTCATTTTAAGTACTTTCTCTTTATGGGCAGGGTATGAAGAATGTTTCATTAATGACAGAAATTAGTTTAACTTTTAATGGAATACCAAACATGCCGTGACTTTTTTGGGTACTGTGAAGAGCAGTAATGCCTGCACTCCTCACAGACTGGGAGGGCTGTTATTGCTTCTTGTTGGGACCCAGTGCTCCCTGTAATCACCATTTACATACAGGAAGGATGGGTTGTGTAAATCTTGAAAACACATACCTGACTCACTCTCTGTCTACATACTCTGTAGTTGTCTGAAGACAATTCTTTTTATCACGTGAATGATTTTATTTCAATGGCATTAAAAATTACATCCAGTAAATATTCATGTATCAGAGTCACAAATGCAGAGTTCTGTAAACATATTAACAGGCACATGTGTACATAGTGCGTAACAAATAATAATTTAGATTATTAAATTTCAGGAGTTTGTAAAGTATTACTGCAGGGTGTGAGAATAGTTTCAATGATTAAATCCTACTGGGATAGAGGGTGCAGCAGAGAAAATCTATAAAGGTAAAACCAGTAACTCCTGAGGTGCCACTTTCAATATATTTAATATTTCATGCCCCTGAATGTACTTACAGTTATTATAACAAGAGTGTTATATTAAAAGGGTTAAAAGGACTTTAACTTCTGTATTACTTTCATTTTGTGTAATAAATTGCAAATTAATAGAAGAAAAAATATTAGCTTAACCCACCTGGTAAGTTTTATATTTTATAGCAAAAAGAGAGTTATTAATTTAAGAAGTGACAGCAGCTAGATGAAGGCCATGGAAAACAATCCCTTTGGAGTGTGTTTCTGAGGCTACCAGGAAGCTTTTCAGAGAAACAAGAGCTGCTTTTCTCAGAATCCACAAAACTGCCAGGCCAGGTTGGCCTTTGATTTTATCTGAGCAAGATAAAGGAGTTTGTCCCAGTGGTGGCAGTGGTCCTGGTGAGCCTGGAAAAGGCTGTGGTAAACTCCTCAGCTACCAGGACTGATCCTGAATGCAGCTCAGGTGTCATTTGGCTCTCCCCCCTTGTAACCATTGGTAATTCTAGCTTTGATCACTAGATGTTTTACATTAATCTCAACCAACTTAATTTGTAGTCTGACTGATAGTAATAGAAAGCAGATAATTGTTGTTTATGTTGTTTGCATATGTTACATGTCACTAATATTGCAAATGACAAGAACAATAGGTGCCACCTCCTTTGCACATACCACCATTGCTCAAATCAGTCCATGGTTAGCGTGTCCATAGCAGTCTCAGCATCCTCTCCAGGAGAGGAGACAAACACATAGACATGCACAGCGCAGAGCACATCTAATGTGCCTCCAGGAAGCAAGTACCTGCTCTGAGCACACAAACTGACTGTACACTGTGTCTGACGTGTCTGTGACCTGTCCACTCATGAGACTGAGGAGGACTAAGAGCCTAGAAGCCCATATTTGCCACTGGAATATTTTATCCTTCTGTCACATCATTGTTAAAATGCAGTTCAGAAGGATGCCTAAGTAGCCATTTTCATAAGATTTAACTGTTAAATAATCCCAAAACAGGCACAGATCTGAAAACCCAAGGCCTGCATGCTGCAATCATCTACAAGCGATGTGAACACAAACCTCCCAAGTGGTTTTCAAAAGCGTGAAGTTCACACGGAAACCAGTGCTAAAGCTTTTCACTCTCCAGTTCCTCACAGTTAGCATTTAGTGCTTGTCCAGTAACAGGCCACTGGAATATTACCAAAATCTGGCATCTTTTCCAGACACGTGTGCACCTCAAACACAAACCACAGATACATATATACCCTGAAATCAATACTGCAATGCTGGTTTCTAGCCTTTCTTATTGAAAACAATGGCAATAACTTCATCTGACTTAAAAACAGGCTGAGCTGGACTCACATTATGAAATACTCCAGTTAAACTTATTAGGTCTAATCGGTGTGGCAATGCCTTTGTAGGTTGCACACTGTGCCAATTGCAACATCCCACTCCCACATTCCTTGGGCTCAAAAAGACTTTGCAACCCTGCCTCATAACTCTCATTTAGGGTAGCACTTTAAAGAGTTTTCTCTGTTCCTCATGACTGTTTTCTTCACAATTAAAAAACAAATAAATTCAGTGTTTTCATAATTTCAAAAATTGAAATTTGAAACGGCTTAAAATTGAAATGGCATTGCTCAATTTTTCTGAAGTCATATTGAACATGATGCTGATTTCGCTGGCCTGCAAAATAAATGGATGCCATGCCGCAGCCTTTTTCTTACTTCATTTACAGAAAGATGCTATAAATTAGTTACTTTTCTTATGAGTCTATCCTGTACTGGTTGTCTCCCCTCAAATGAGTGTTGAGAGTTCTTCTAAAATCAGCACAGGGCAGAGATAGTGGTTCATTAAAACCTGATTTAATTCCAATAGTGGCCCACAAATTCTAACAGCATTCTCAAACTAAACTAAAAAACCCAAACTGACAGAAGAGACATCAGTATTCAAAAGCAAAATTAAGAAGCTTTCCTGTTTAAAGTCAGTCTTGTATCACAAGCAAGTATAAGAAAAGATTATTTATTCTCTGTCTTAGTCATCCTTTTGTTCAGGGATTGGCAAAGCTGGCAAGAGGCACCAGGCAGACCTTGGGAATCCTCCCTGTTCTGCTTCTCCTTCTGTCAGTCCCTTCCAGGGATCCTTCTGAGGAAGAAATCTATAGATCAATAATTGCCTTAGGTGCACAACTCCAAATTCAAACCTTCTCTCAAGACAAGAGACAAACTAGGGATGAACACACACATGCAGTCAGGCTGCAAACATAGGGGATACTACAGAAGCAATACACAGTTTTATTAAACCATTACAAGTGTTGCCACACCATGTGTAGTTAAGAACCTAAATATAATGTCACCATCATAACAGCACCTTGACTTAAACCTCCTGTACTTGACTGACGTTAAAGGAAATGCAATGGAACAGAAACAATGCTTTCAAAATAACCACCAAACCCACATAAACCAGTCCACACATCACATAAAAGGCCCAACATCAAACCACTTAATTATTTTATTAGGTGTTTCTATTTAAGAGCAGATAAGAGTTTCTATAATTTAATATCATTCAATTGACTTTATCATCCATTTTTAAACATGAAGCTTTCTGTTCTGACAATTAGAGTCATTTAATGGCTTGAGAAAAAAGAGATGTAAGGATATTAAAAACCTGATCAAGATTGAGATACAGAGGAAATATAGTGAGGGAGTAGAATTTGTACAAGGTCTAGGTCTCTAACTTTAGTCTTATATTTCAGAAATAAATATATAAAATTATTGTCAACATACAGAAAAAAATTCAGCCATCCCACAAGCTAATGCTACTTGCATTTTTTACTGAACTTAACTTTTACTTTACTTAACTGCTACTTATGTTTTTTAATTTCAGATAGAAGCAGCAATTAAAAAACAATATAGTGCTTCTAAAGGCATAGCGTTTCAGTACTTGTGCTACCAGATAGGGATTTGTCCCAGTTATCTCATAAAGGGTGGCTTCCTATTTTACTATTACCAGCTTTAATTCAGAAATATAAAATCAAAGGCTTGCAGATAGAGCTTCTATCCCACCATTTCATACAATCTTTAAACAGTGTAACAAAATTCATCATGATCAATGACAATTCATTTACCATAGACTTCTACACTGCTGTGAAAAACAGCTGTGATTAGAATCTTTATGCCATGCTTTCCCATTACTCCTTGAAATCCATTTTTTATGGTATTTGTCTTGTCTTAAAATAATCTCTAACTTTTCAAAAGTACAACACCAATAATTTCATGCTAGATGTCTGATGAGAGAAATGGCAGTTGGTTAGGAAAAATTCAAATATTTACTTTTTTTAAGTAAAATTGAAATTTAGATCAACACACATAGTGTTCATAGGACTTAAAATACCCTGCTGGAGGAGATTTTACATTTTCTGCTTATACCACATTTTTCAGTTCCTTATTTTGTACTTTTAAATTCAAGGCTCAGAACAGGTATCAAGCACAATAGCGTTTTATCATAGAAAAGATGAAAATCCAACTCGCTTGGAATGTGGTTAGACACGTTAAGATATAACTGCAGGAACAAATTAATTTTGTTTAAGACACAAATTTCAGACCTTACCTGGTGTAAATCAAATTGTTGAATTCAATCAGTGACTCTGACCTACTGTATCTGTTTCAAAAGTGTAGCCCAGACTCTTACAATCTGCAAGTAGCTGCTGTAGAGACAAGCATGATTACTAACCAGATCGTTATTGGCAATTGCACCATTATTATGTGAAAACAATAACATACATGTCTTCAAGCTTGAAAGCTTAGACTCACTAACATGGCTTGAATTCTTTTATTCTCTAAACTCTTCCAGGGAGAGGAATATTTTATCAAACTGAAGCACTATGCAAATATGTGGGGGGGTTTCCCTATTTTTTTCCAATCTAAAGTTGATGTTACTGAATTTTGACAAATGAAAGTTAAACAGTATTAGGACTGAAAAAGGGTGCTTATCTCTGCTCTCTTACATCAACAGGATATGGATCTCCAGTTTCTTGGAGATCTAAACTGACTCTGAATTACATAACTTTATAGCATGGTAGCGGGATGTTTCAGACAAGATATGCAGTATAGGTACAGGACAGACCATACTAGACAGCACGTCTTGATTAGAACATTAGAAGGCAAGATGAAGAACAGGGGGATCCTTCCTGTAGTATTCCTTGTGAAGTTTAATCTTTCCTCATCCATCTTCTCAAGAGTGTCAGTGTTAATGTTAACCATACAGAGGTAAGCAGTGAATAAAGGATGGCTAATTACACACTTGCATCCTTGAAAATACATATCGTTATGAGGAGAGCCAATCCTCTTAAATTCTTCACACTATAATTTCTGGGACAAAAGCATAGTCAGGAGCATTACAGATCGAATCTCGTGGTATCTCCAGGTTCACCTCAAGAAGTACAGGAAAAAAACCATGGGCTTCCGTGTGAGGTATGAATAAGTCACGCAACAGCTGTTAGTTTAAATGGTCTTAAAATACAAAGCAAGTAAATCTTCACATTTGGTGCTCTCTCTTTAGCTAAGAAGTATTTTATTCTACGAGTCATCCCATTGGGATTGGCATCAATAAAAGTATTAGAAGATGGATCATAATGAAGGAACAGCATATAAAAAGAATAATAATCCCTTCATATCTATTTCAGCAGCCAAGCAGGCTAGAAAGAATTGAAAAATACTTTCTGGTATTTAAGGTTTTTTATTCAAAAGTGTTACTTCCTTAGGGAGGGCCTTAAAACTGATGTGCTAAAAAAGGTGACCTTTACATTACTGTTACCATTTATATTAAAAATTGTTCATACAGTACCTAAAATTGAACTACGTGCCCAACAACATAGAGAGATCAGTAGATAAGTAGGTGCCTGTCCATAAAGTTTACACTCTGGTTTAAGACATGGCAAGTGGGTGCAATTACAATTAAAGGACAAAAAGAAAAAAAGAGCATAAACAGTCCTGCATAATAACTTAAATGAATGATCCCTATTAGTCCTACTTTGTATCATAACATATTATATGCACTGTACCTCATTACATACATTCATATTAGAGATGTTGCTATAGAAAGGAAAAACAGAAATCAGCCTGAAAAAGAGATGGGGGTGTGAATGTGGTCTATAAAATGAAGAGAATAATGGAGAGGGCAAGTACAAGCTTGTTCACATTCTTCCACACTGTTAACAGAGGGTATGAAATGCAACTGGAAGTTGCAAACCTCAAGACAAACAAAAGGAGATGATTCTTCTCAGAGTTGCACAATTGCAATGTGTTTGATACAAAATGCTGCTTGTACTAGAAGTGTGCATGGGTTCAAGGACAGCTCAACAGGTTCATGGAAGAGAAATTCTCCAAAACTTCTAACTGATGGAGAGTCAGCATTTTGTGGCCTCCTACTTCCTACGCAGGTCCCAAATAATACCGAAGCAGTTAACCCTGTTAAAGTGAGAAGTTTTCTAGAAGCTGACACAGAAGTGCTGACATCTAACATTGTTGCTGAGCTATGAGCTTTCCTGGTATAAGTAAACTAGCATAGAAAACCCATTTCATGCTTGTCTGCTGGAGTAAATCCTCTGACTAATTTGTTAGAAATATGAAGATGCCTTGCTCTCCCAGTAACCTCGTCTTACACACTAGAGGAGACTTGCGGTGTCTCACTGACTGATGAAAGGCAGCATAAACATCACTTAAATGATAACTTCATGTGTTCTGAGAAAAGGCTAGGAAAGTTAAACTGCAATTGATAATACTAGCTGGAAAGATGTTTTATAAGAATTGCATAGTACATATTTTCATTTAGAACATAAGAAAATTATGCCCTCATCATCAGTAAAATCAAATGCCCTTAAATTTGTTTTTCTACTTTTAACTTGGTAATGTCACTGAATTTTGTAAGTGATCTGACACCTTCACCACCAAACATTGAAGTCCATGTTTCCACAGAGGGTTGAGGTATGGTTTGGAACTGTAATACCAGGTTCCAGAAAGGCTTCTTAATGTAGTGGGAAATTCTGATTTGTTAAGCTCCTCAGAGAGCATATGCACCAATATACTCTAAATAGGTAAAATCTGTGAATTCAAGTTAATGAGACTAATTTATTGAACCAACTAGATTAATTTAAAAGTTTATGTGACCTATGTCTGCAGTAAATTCTCCTCATTAAGTGGGAAAAAAAAAGAGGTTTTGGTCCAATATTGCAAATAGATTTAGAAGCAGATATGTAAATTAGATACTAATTTTCTGTGGGAACCTTAAGTTCTAATGAATCAGCATTTCTGAGTATGTTCATCAGTTCTTAGAGCTATAGAAAAATAAGCATCCACTCCCTTTGAATGTGGTACTGTATCACAGATCTGAGTACAACGCGCACTGTAGCACCATAGTTCTGATCACCTAGTAACTATCACTGAACTCAGTTGTGGCCAGGATGACCCTAGGATAACTTGGAAGCAGATTTTTTTCTGTATCATCTTCTTTTAACCATTTGTTCCAAACACCTGGCCAGCTTTTTTTGTTTGCTGAATCCTATTGGTGACTGTTTAGCTTAATAGTTTGCACCCTAACAATAGTCTTTAATTATGTGAGCAGAATATAACTCAAATGAATTTTAATATGAAAAATTCAACATATTGCTGCACTAACTTAGTCCTGAAGAAATGAAAAAAAAAACCCAAACCAACAAACCAAAACCAACCAAAACCAAACTCCCTAAGGTACATACTAACTTCATAATTTTTTTTCTAGTGTTATGGAACACACAGTGGAGGATCTATTTGCTTCTGAAGAAATTAACCTTTCAAGACAAGGTAAGGAAAAACAAAATCATATTCATATGATGGTACTAGATGTGAGATAATCCTTTCCACTGACTAATTTACACAAGAAGGGAGTCTCCCCTTTTTTTACACACTTGTCTTAGGAGGTGCTAATAGCCACCCAATATACTTAAAGGGTTTAACATTAAAATGTTGACACGCGAGTTTCTCATTTGTGCCTGCATAGGATCATAGAATCATTTAGGTTGTTAAAAACCCACACAGAAGAATAAAAATTTATAGGAAAGCCTGATCAGAAATGTTAACATAATAGTTTGACAACAATATAGTACTATGTGAAAAGACATCATTATCAAAACTCTAAAAACTAAAATTACTGCAATTAATACAATTTAATGATGAAGATTCATGGTGATTAGGTGTGGTGACAATCTGCGCAAGGAACTATTCTTCCCTGTTTGAAAGCCTTTCTGTCATCTTTTCAAAATAAAGTCAAGTAATTTATCCACTAGCAAAATTATAGGTGAGAGAACAAGATGAGCAAGTAACAGGTGACAGACTGAGGAATTTAATTTTTTAATCATTTTTCATCATATTTTCTTTCTGCCTTTTCTAATGGTTTAAACATCATGAGCATACATGCTAGCTCATCCCAAAACATCTTGTTTGTGCCCTGATGTTGTAATAGTAGACTTAACTATCAATTACAAATTCAAAAATTTTGCTTAAGACTGTAAATTATTTAAGGCAGGGACCAGCTCCAAGAAGGATGGTTTTGCTTTTAGAACTCTGAAGTAGGACCTGAAAGATTGAGGCTGTGCTACAGCTTTTCAGTGTGGTACTAAGTCACTTGATTCCCAACTCAGAAACACACAATGAGGAGCAGGCCAGCTGATGGCAAGAGCCTTGTTCCTGATCCTGAAAGGATGTTTGTTTTTTCAGTGCTTACATCACACTTCCCAGCACTTTTTAGCTTTAAAAATAATTACTGGTGGGTGACAAAAACACCCTATTTGAAACTTAGCATGAAACAGGTGGAGTCACGCAGCAACTGGTCTGACCTGGTTTGTGTTATCTCAGCTAAGGTATGCTAACACCAGATCTCTTTTGGCACTAGCCAGAAAAGTCACAGATGCAGCTGGGAGCCCAAGTGTTGTGGAGTGGAGCAGCGGTGAGGTGAGTGTCCCTCCACCATGTGCCCTCAGAGGGCAGGTACAGTTCTCTTCTGATTCGTTCCAGGCTCCTCAAAGGGCTTCTGCAAGGCTTGTTGCAACCAAATGAAAGGTGGAGCCAAAGAATTTGCTTTGTGCTTTGCCCAGGTAACATGGGATCCATTGGATCCAAGAACATCTAAGGAACTGACAAAAGGTGCATTGTGATAAGGCATGGGGTACTTGGTGATTTGCTGGAGGAGAGGAGATGGGAGCAGGACATGCTTGAACCTGCAGTAGGTTTCACACGGATGAACTCTTTGCTTCTAATAGGGTATTATGGACTTCAGGGGAATGGGGGAACTGGGGAGACTGGGGGTGGGGAGGTTAGGAAAGGGATGCAGATCTCTCCCTGTGCAGGACTCATTGGAGGATCAGGGCTTGGTATTACAGTTTTCTGAAAATGATCTATCCTTTGAAGATAGGTTGCTACTTAAAAGGCTTTCCCTGCTTCACCTCAGAGTAAACGACTGGTTCTATTTGCTTTGATGCTTACCTATCAGCTGGTGATTAAGTGATTGAGAAGATCAGAGCTGATAAGCATATATGACTGATATCAATGATCGAAATGAGTTTTCAAGACTATGTCTATGATTTAGAAACATAAGTTAACTTTGTTCCTGGGTTCTTTTAAATACAATCACTGAAAAGCAGTTCTATGAGTAACTTCTTTATTATATGCTAGAAGAAATTTCACTCTATAAAAATATGTTGTTGCAAATCCTTTATGAATTACATTTGCTTGCTCGTAAATTGTAGCTCTAGAGAAAAAAAAAAAAAAACAACAAAATTTCTGTTTGTCATGGTCAGAAAGAAAATGTTTAAGAGATGCTTAGAGGATATGCTGCATATGCAAAACCTCCATGGCAAACAGAAAGAATACCAAAGGTATTTTCTAGAAACCTTTCTATCTTTCAGGAAAAGTTGACTCTTAGCTCTGACTCCTTAAATGCCTGAAGTAGTCCTAGGGCCACTACGACTTCTTTTTTTTTAATGGGTCAAGGAAACCCTTAGGTGAATTCCGGACTCCATTTTTAATTATGTTTTAATTGTGTTATTATTTGCTTTAGATGTTTGCAGTATGGATTACTAGTCTTTTTCTTCTCAATGCAGCCAAAGGTAAGACACATAGTTGTTACAGTGTATAACCAGTAAAATTTTTTGTGTGCATCTTACAGCAGAATATCTGTATTTTAGAAAAAGGATGTGCTTTGTAACAGATTTAACATGCTTCATTAGGAGCATGAACTTATGTCATGTCTTTCCTGCATTTTCTGTTACTTTTCAATTCTGTAAAGGTTTTTGCAGATAGCAAACAGAATGGGAATTAGAAAAGTACTTTTATATATGAGTTGGTAGTAAAAATCACCCAAAATTACCCCCACCCACTTTCAACTCACACCAGCATTTGTGGCAGCTACAACACTTGCTCTTCACAGTGCTACTCAGAGAGCAAGAAAAGAGTTCTGGTCCAAAACACCTCCTTACAGATAGGAAAGGATAGTTCAACAGGGATGGCCACACAGAAAGAGCAGAGAGGAACAAAAAGACACAGTCCAGCAGTTCGCTGGCAGCATAGGAAAGTCCCCTGTGAAAATGATGGGGTGACTTGTGGAGTCTCTAGCTGCAGCTCCACAATGAAATCTCTCTCTAGATGTGTTTCCAGTATATATCACTTTACCCCTGCATTTCACCCAGAGGAAGGAATAGAGTAAGTCACAGTCTGAATCTGTCACCTATACTAGGTAATAATAGTTCCTTTTTGTTTTCAGAATCCTTTTAATAGCAATAAAAATGATAAGAGATTTCACAACTTTTGTGCTATAATAGTGGGTAAAGATGACATATAATGGCAACACCCTTATGTCATATTTACATCATTACTGTATTAAAGCCACAATAGAAATTGGGAAACTCTAGTCCTTCAGGCACAGACCATGCTTCCTGAGGCTGTGCTTTGCCCCAGGCTTCCACTCAGGTTTCACTTCATTGCTTCCACTAAAATCTTATGACGATAAAAAATGAGGGAGTTCTTTAATGTATGTTTTGGAGCAACCAGAGATATCTATTTTAACCTTGTGGTTTCTTTTTACTCCTTCATGAACTGTTGCATAAGAAATAACATTTTAGATAATCCCAGAAACATTAGGACTATTTGAATGCTTGCTCTGTGATGGCAGAAAAAGCTGGTTTGTTCTCAGGATCCAAAACAGATCAAGAATTTCTTGTCTTTTTCTGATGGCAGTGTTAACAATATGTTTGATCAAACACATCATGCTCATGGAGCTGAGCTCTACACTATGTCTACAGCAGGAATCAGTCTTAAGTTCAAGTCCCTGCCACATGCAAAAGGCCCCTAAATAAAAAATAAACACAAGTGCCCATCCTAATAAAGGTTGGACTTAATGATCTTGAAGATCTCTTCCAACACAAATGCTTCTGTGATTGTAATCTGAATCAGCATTTTCTGTGTCCTTAGTATAAAAGCTATCATGCCAGCTTCTTGTAAAGTGGTGGCAGCCTAACCTGCTAGATTCCCAGAACACTAACATTTTTCTTTTCATACCCCAGGAAGGAAAGTTTGCTATGAAAGGCTTGGATGCTTTACAGATGAACCCCCTTGGTCTGGGATCCCAGAGAGACAACTGGCAGGCTTGCCCAGCTCTCCAGCACATGTGAACACCAATTTCTTTCTTTACACTAGAGACAACATCATGAAATACCAAGTAAGAAACTGCTTTGTTTTTAAATACTGATGGTATATAACACATTCAACACAATATATGAGCAGGAGACTAATGGACAAATGAAGGAGAGAATGAAATTGTATGTGGAAAAAGAAGGAAACAACCAAAAAGAGAAATAAATGGGGATGGAAAACAAACATTTTTTGAAGACTGAGCCGGAGGAAAAATAGAGAATAAAAAGCCAAAGAAAAGGACTTGGAAAGATATACAATAGAGAGAGCTTGGAGGTCTCTCTTACAGAGAGCTGAACCAGGTTATCCCTCATGAAGACACATCAGGTAGAGGAAAGTAGAGACATAAGACACTGGATCTGTATGGAAGAAGCAAAAAAGAAAAAAGTAGGGGTTTTCTACAAGATCTGCAAACTAGAGGCAGTGAGAGAAAGCTCTAGACTGTGATAGAGTGACAATTAGATGTAACTAAAAGGAGCCTGTAGGACTGTTTAGGATGTACTGAAAGACACTAGCAGTGTGTCTGCCTCTTCCTCTTAAGATCAGCAAGTACTGGGAAAAGCTCACAGAAGGATGCTTGAGGTGTTAGAGTGGCTGGGCTCGTCCATAGCACAAAGCAGTTTTGTGGAGCTATAGACTAGTCTGGTGAAAGAAGAGAAATTACTATTGGAGAGTGTGAATTTTAATTAGACAAAGAGCAAGAAAAATTAAGGAAATTAGTATGAAAACAGAGTGGGGGGAGGCAGCAATCTGTTGCTGTTGTTGGTTTACATTACATGAAAAAGGCTTCATATTGATTTTTTTAATATAAATGGCAGTCACAACCAGTGGAGATGTTTAATCATTTCTGCTGTTTGAATCACCTCAGAGCAAGTCCAACATCTTTAGCTAAGAGGGCCTATGAGGTTTTAACTTTAAGCAGTCCTTTCACTGAAGGTGAGATGTGTGCTAGTTACTGCATGAAATCTCCTTGTAATATTACAAAACCACAACAAAAACTAAGAGCCACATTTTAAAACAACCCAGTATTCAGCATTTCTTTAAAAGAAAACGATGCTCACCATCTCAAATCCCAAAATACCTGCAGTCTCTGCTGTTGGAATCCTGGTGGGTTTTCTCATAGAATATAAATAAGCTTAGCAATGAAGGTTTTTTAAAAAAAAAAGAAAGAAAAATAGGTATAGATTCAAAGTCAAACACTTAATACCTTGCAGAAGATGCTATTTTGTATTTCTATGGCCAAGTTTGATAAAATCTTGTATTTACATGGCATGTTGTACCAGTATATCTTAAAGCATTGTGCAAAGAATTCTAGTATCATTAGCTCAATTAGCTGGAGGATGCAAATCATTTGTTGAAGCAGTTAATTGATATCCCCCCATCAAGGCACTTTGCAAGAGAGGAACAAGACCCATCTCTTCAGAGTCCAGAACTATGCCTTAACCATTGAGGTACTCTGCCCTGTATCAACAGGTACACTGGGATGGAGCAGTCCCAGCTTTGTTGTGTTGTTTGTTGGTTGTTTTTTTCTTGACACAGAAAATTTCTGCTACAAATCCATCAACTATCAAAGCTTCAAATTTCCGAACACACAGGAAAACTCACTTCATTATACATGGGCATCTTGTTGGAGGGGACCTCACCTGGATAACAAATATATGCAGGGTATGGTATGACTATTGTCTGACACTCATTTTACTTGTATTTGAAAGTCCAAATGCCCACATCACCCCATTAACTGGCTTAAAATTCCTACATAAAGTTGACATCTCTTTTCTGTTGTTAATTCAGAGAATATATGTGGGGAAAAAATATCACAATGAAGCTCAGTTCCACATGACCACTCTCTTGTTCCTACCTATGAGTATAATCAACCTTCTGCTAAGTGCAGAATTTGCGTTGCATTTGCAATGCAGAAAGTGCATTGATTTTTCAATTCCTTGCTAATAATAAAGGAGAAAAAAACAGTCACTTTTCCCGCCTTGACAAAAGGTGAAAATAAACGTTTCAGTTTGAGCGAGGCATCTGATCTAATAAAACTAAAATGCTTTGTTTGGGAGATGGGTTTCATTTTATTTAGGCACATTTCAAAATTGGAATTATTTCAGAATAAAAAAGATGAGTGTTCTATTTCCACAAGTGTATAAATTGAATATTTTGTTTAAAATATATGAACTTTGTGACTTAGCGATTCAAGTACACGAATACAAATTTGTGAATCCTTTTAGATGATCCAAGCATATATGTTTAGAAGAATAAAGCTTGGGCAATAAAAAAAGAAGTGATAAAATCTGCTTTTTCTAACTGGGGCACTGTCATTAGGAGAAGTTCAAACCCTTCAGCCAACCAAGTAATATGGAAAGCAAAACAGAACTGAATGAAGCAATCTTCTGTGGCTCTTCAGTTTTCAAACCACTGCCTCCACTCTGCCTCCTTGTGTTCATTCTTCAGTATTAGCAGGAATTAATCTACTAAAGATGTGTCTTTACCAGTCATATAAATAAAACAAGTCCCCAGCTATAGCAAAACAAAGTATTGTTCACTTATACGCTGCTACAATTGTAAATCTTGCCTGTTTGCTGCTGTTGTGCTGTTTTCCCGTTGTCCGCCAGTTCATGTTCCACACTGAAGACGTGAACTGCATTTTGACCGACTGGAGAGGTGGCTCTAGTGGCTTGTACACCGATGCAGTTAACAACGTCCGCATCGTGGGAGCTGAGCTGGTGTATCTGGTGAACCTTCTTGAGGTAACACTACCTGTGGAATGTGAAATACCAGTCTGTAAGGTAAAGCCTGTGTTCAGTGTGGCACCTTTAGGTTTTATGCAGTAGAGTCAGGAAGTAGAGGTACGCAATAACACAGCTAAAAATGTCATACAAAGTCTCTAATCCTGCACAAATGGAAATACCTACTCTTGTGTCAGACCACAGATAAGCATGTCCCTAAAGGCTTACAGGCCATAGTTTCTGTAAGTTTTGCTCATAATGGGCTTTTTACTGGATAAGACTTCAGAGTGGAGACTATCTAGCAAAACTGGCAGGGTGAAGGGTGGTAATAGAGGACCAATGCAGCTGAAACTTCACATATGCTGCCTCCTGCAAAAGCTGAATCACAGCACAGAGAAGTGACTCTCCTGCATCTACCAATGCCAGGCTTCCTGTGCATAAGCTCAGCTGAGCCTGGCACACCAGCCATGTTGCTGGTATGGTCCTACTTGTCCTGCAGGACTCGCCTGGTGAACCATCTCCATATCAGGGTGGCCACTTGATTCACACAGAGGGTATGCCACAGACAAACTCCTCCATCACAGACCACTCTCCTGACCAGACAGGTTCAGGGGTGAGGCAGTGGGGTCATTCACCTTTTGGATCCGCAGTCAGTGCAAATGTAGGGCAGCTATGTGCTGAAATTCCCTTTCCATTCTTTTCTATTATAAGGGCCGATTCTTTACAGTGATGACGCCCTCCTAGAAGTGTGGTATGAGGGGTTGGGATGAGTACTGCATCTCTTTAGGTGCAGATACCACCACTCACAATAGTAACTTCCCACCTGAGACTCCTTTCCACCACCCACTGGTCTGGCCATGTCCTGCACAGCATGGGGCTATGATGCAGTGCCACAGGCTCATATCCCCCACTTCCCACTCTTGTTTTTTTCCCTTTCCATACACCCTCACAGAAAGAGTATGGCTACTCTCCTGCTGACATTCATTTCATCGGCCATAGCCTTGGAGCACACGCTGCAGGGGAGGCAGGGAGAAGGAAACCCGGCATTGGAAGAATAACAGGTACTGAAGCTGTGTCAGCTGGTGAAGCTTTATACTTTCATGCAACTTAAAGGAACTGAAGAATCTCTGCAGCCTTATAAACACACAATACAGACAGCAATGTGGTTCTTGTAATTGGCAGTATACAGCCAGGATGACAGCACACAAACCAAGCCATGCCCTGTCACATGCTGTGCAGTTCACATGTTAGCGTTCACAGCTCTGAGAAAGACTCGACTGCAGCAGATCAGAAAGGCTTAACTGTCCCAGCTGTGGCTAAATAAAGGTCACTTTTCACAGGTCACAACAAGTCCCAGGAAGCACTTGGTTATGATTTTTCCCGATATAAAAGAAGAGGAACAAAACGCTGTATTACATGTGGAACAACAGGCTTGCAGAACACTAGCAACTCGTCGTAATATTTGGTTTTAAAAGAGCATTCTAACACGACTTTTCAGCTGTTCAAGAGATTGAAAGCCTGAAATGAAAAAATTAACCCCCTTAGATCTAGTCTGTCAGGATGAGGCAGTAATAGCCATGGAAATCCTGAAAAAGAAAAGAGCAGTTAGTCACGTAGCTACACAGAGACACACAGTGTCATGACATGCTCGCACATCACGTTTTTTAAAGGCTCCCTGTTCTCTGCTTTCCTTTTTGCTCCAGTCAGTTTTTTTTCTCTGCACAGACATTGCTTTGACTAAGCTGTGTACACAGGAAGCAGTCACATACACAAGTCAGGAAACTGGGGATCAGAATTGTGTTGCTTCAAGTTCACTAACACTAAAGTGAAGGGGTAACATTTTCAACCAAGCTCTTCTGGAAATAAAAATAGATTTTTGACCAGTTAAAAATTCTCAAAGAAATCTACATGCTCCAAGTAACATATCAAGATTTCATCTATTTCACTAACATGCAAAAAACCCCCAACCTTTTCTTGTAGAACTGTTCCCCAAAAGTAAGCCAAGCACTGAGCAGCATTTTGCTGTGCTGCAATACCTCCAGAGACCTTCCTATTAAATCCCTGCTTGTTTTGCTAGCTGTGGACCACAAAATATTTTTTATATGTGGAGTAAAGGCAGAAATGTAATGAGGTCCAGTGTACACACTCTGTATGTAATGAAATGCATATAGTATTATTTACTTAATAAGATATTTACATACATCTCCATTTATTTAGGTTTGGATCCAGCTGGGCCCCTTTTCCAGTATACTCCCACAATGGTTAGGCTGGATCCTTCAGATGCACAATTTGTTGATATAATTCATACTCATGCTGGTCATCTTTTCTTTGACTTTGGTAAGTTTTCATTCAAAGACTGACACCAACACAGAGGTTGGCCACGGCATACCTGAGAGTGATCAGCCTCAATTCATTGTGCATTTCAGCTCCAGGGATTCTTCAGACTTGTGGCCATCTGGATTTTTACCCAAATGGTGGGAAGAAGATGCCAGGATGCAAGCAGCTTCGTGTACCTCCAGCAAATCGGAGTATCAATGACCTTATGAGAGGTAAATAACTCTTAAAGCAGTAATACTTCATTATAAGTTACAGTTAGAAATAAAGGTTGGACTAAGGTAAAGCCTTTTGAATGTATATATTATTTATATAGCTCAGAGTAGGGAGAGAATGCTCAAAAACTGAAGATTTAAAGCTGCCTGTGAAATACCCACCAATTTTCTTTTATACTAACCAAGGCAAATTAGAGATGGAAACTTCAGTTATTGCATGTCGACCTGTTCATCACACGCTTTGTAAGAGCCTGCCACTGTGCTGGCAAACTGACCTCAGTGGGAATTCCACACATGAAGGACTGGTAAAATTTCATTCAAGGATAATCCAAAAATGAGTATTTTAAAATCTGAGCTTCTCTTCTCCCTAGAAAGATATCAGTCCCAATATTGCTGGGGTTAGACATACTCATTCACGCCATTAACAGCTTTAGTGTCTTCAAAGGGAACAGCACAAGGTTAAAAATACAAAAGCTGATAAAGTGACTGCTCCATTGATAGTGCATGTTCTTCAAAGAAAACTAGGCAGTAAATCAGAATTACCCTGGGATCCAGTACAATATATCCCCAAAATCCTGTCTTCTGATCCTAACCTACAAAAATGAGAACCTCTGTTATTGACAGCTAAATATTTTGAAAATCCTTACCACTAGTTATGTAATTTGCTTTCAAAAATGCTCTCTCTTAGAACTTGCTGGAGAACTTAGTAACAAAGAGGAGAGCTGGCTGTGCACAGCCATTTAGAGCCGAAACACTTTCCAATTGGACTAAGAATATCTGCATGTTCAGAAAAATAAAATAAAATAAAAAAAATCCAGACACATTTCTCAAGAGTGCTTGCAATGTTTTGTGGTGAAGGAGCAGCTCAGCTCTACCGAACAAGAGCAGATGGAGTTTGTTGTTCATACAGCTCTCAAAATAGACACAGCTTTAACTCCTGCCTCTTGGTTAAAACTTACTTTCTGTGTATCTCTTCTGTTTGATAATGTTTACATTTATGTAGTGCTTTTATGTATGAAGTGCTTTAGAAATGGTTTTTAGTAACTACTTTCTACAGCTTTTGATGTGGTAGGGAGAGGAGTATTACGTTCCCATTGTACAGATGTTAAGTGAATTTAGCACCAGCACAAAGCCAGCCAACTCTAAGAGCTGCATTTTTTTTGAAGTTAAAAACACAGACTCTTCTGATTTAGATTTAAAGAAGAAACTATAATGAAAACACACTCAGGAAGCCTTGATGATGCAGATTGTTTTCAACACAAACAAAATTTTCGGAGGGTTTTTGGTGTATTTTTCTCCTTTCCTTATGTAAAGAACAATGTGTGTCAACTGGTCAATACCAACTAGTCTGTCTTCAAACATTGACAGCAGGTGAAATTCTGATTTCACTATAAATTGTTGCAGTTTGCAATTACTCCAGTGCTAACAAGGCTCCCTGTGATTAGGTGAGACCATACACAAGCTGAAGCAGAGCAGAGCCTATTTTTATACTACCTAACTTTGGTGTATTGTGCTTTGATAAAGGAGAGACTTCAGAGTCAATGAAGACAATACTTGTTAAAAGGGTCCTGTAAATGTAACCCACTTTCTTCTTTCCTCTTCTGACTGCTGATAAATTTCACTCTGATGGGAAAATGTACTTGTTTCAAATATGTCTGACAAAATAAAGCACACACTGCCAAACATCTTGCTTTTCAGAACATTTCACAGAATCGTCACTGTCAAATGGTCACAGATTTTCCAAAGCTTAAAAACACTGAAAGGCACTGAAGTTAAAGTAATTACTACAATTACCTTTAATTCTAGAAATGAGTAGAAACTGTGGTTTTACAAAATACCATGTTGTGATAATGGTAAGCAAGGGAAAACTGTTTTGTAGTAACTACTATATGCTTTACAAATGCTGTAGCTATGAATTATTTCCCTTTGATATTTCAAAGACTGGAATTCTCCTAAATCCTCCTTGGTTCTCATGCTACAGTAAAGGCAGTTAAGTACACATAACAGTACAGGAGGCTGCCCAATGTCCAGTGTGGTGCATCTCCATCTTTGTTAACTTCAGCATGAGCACAAGAACACGCAGATTAGAACCTATCTCCTTTCCATTGAAAAAATACTTTAATAACTACATGTGTTCCTATAAAATCAAATAATTCACACTTTAAACATTTTAATTATTGTTATTTTTTAATCTGAGATATCACAAATGCTTTTGAGGAAAAAAAACCCAAACAACACAGAGTTTTGCTTTGGCATAGACTTTATGTTAATGTATAGCTTTAATCTCTTTTTATCTGGGCTTTTTCCTAGAATATAGATCTATAGGATGTGGACATAAAAGAAGTCTCTGGTACTACGCTGAGAGTATTATCACACCAAATGGATTTGTTGGGTATCAGTGTGAATCATACCGAGCTTTTGTATTGGTAAGTACCAGCTACATATTTATCTGGGGGATTATAGCCCTGCTCTTCTTCTCTTAATAATTTCTGGGACAACTTCTTCACTCTGGATCATGGGATAAAAGGGGGGCTATGCAGATCCTCTGTCTACCTTCATCCAGATTGTACCCAAAAAATGCTAAAGGTAAAAGAAGCAAACTCAAAAAAATATCTAGAAGAAAGTAAGGCAGTAAATATAAACACAAAAACAGTTACAAAGAGAAAGATGAAGTGTTAAGTAAGAGGACAATGAGAGGCAGTGGCTGGGTCCACCGTTTGTATACATCAGCCATAAGGGACACTTTCTTTGAAGGAAGTCCATCTAAACCTGGTGGAACCCATCACCAAGAGGACAGACTCTGAATTTCGGAAATGTTTTAAACATCCGTATAAATAATAAACTTCCACAGTATATAAGGCAGGGGAGATATTTACACAGCACAGTTCACACAACACTCAGCTGGCACAAGAAGGAAGGTAGCATCATGTCCTAATGCTTCATGCCTGATATAATTGAGATTTTAGTGAATCAATTCTGGCAATGCAACTGAGGACTGGTCAAAAAGGAAGACAAGTCTCAGTTTATTTTCTTCTACCCCCAAAAGGAATGATTACAATACTGTGTAAAAGTTGTTATTGTTCATAGCAACATTGCTACATAACTTGAAAGTTTGATTGAATTCAAGACTTGAAAATCTCAATCCTGTGCAATTTAGTGATGTGAGGGAAATGTTTTTTTCAATCTCATAATAAAAAAGTGATGTTGACCATTTAGCCTATTATTCATTTAATGTTCAAATAAACAAAAATTCAGCATAAAGTCCCAGGCTACAGGAAGTGACAACTGTTCTAGGAACCTGGCCAAATCCTGCCAGACCCCTTGCTACCCAGGGACAAGCTGTCTCAGGGCATATTTTGGTGTCACCGCACCCGAAACTTGTCTCCTCTCAGGCCAAACTGGGATCAGACCACACACAACCCAGATTAGCCCAACGATATTGATTGGTAGTATTAAGAAGCTCACATAAGGGTGGATGAGGACCTCGGGAGCATGCACAATAAAATCATTTACATCAATTTCTGGTAGAAAGAGAGAGATGTATTCAATCATTTTCTCCCCGAGGTAGCCCTCCCAACACAGCAAGCCACCAATGCCAGCATGAAACACATCGTTACTGTTTGTGCCAGGGTGCTCCTGAGTCCCTTCATCCTCCCGAGACAGAAACTTCCCCAGCACACTGAAGCTATCAGTGCAGAAGCAAAGCAAAGAGACAGTGTTTCTGTAAACATGTTAACAAAACACCAGATAAGTAGCACAAGCAAACTCCATGGCCAGCACAGGAGTTTGCTACTAATATCTAAAGCAAGCAAGCAAGCAGCTGCTCGTGCCCCACGTTGGGTGCCAAAAAAAGAACTGTGGTGGGTTGACCCTGGCACTGCACCAGGTGCCCACCAAGCCCTTCTATCACTCCCCTCAACCCCCATCAGCACGGCACGCAGGGAGAGAATAAGACACAAAGAGCCATGGGTTATGATAGATAAGATGTTATTCTCTACTTCCCATCTGCAGGCAATGTCAGGCCAAGTCCAGGAAGCAGGGCTCCAGAACACGTAGCAGCCGCTTGGAGGACAAAGCAGAATGCCCCCCCATCCTCCTCCTGCCCTCTCCCTTTATAGTAGAGCTGATGCCATATGGTATGGAATAGCCCACTGGTCAGCTCAGGTTGGCTGTATCCCCTCCCCTATCTTGCCCCCCCAGCCTCTGGTGCCATGTGAGCACTGGCAGTCATAACACGCGTGTGTTATCAACACCCTCCAGCTCCCAGTGCTGCAGCGTGAGGGCTGGATGGGGAAAAGCAGCTCAGCCAGACCCACTACATCCATAAATACCAGTTCCTCCCAAATATAAAAATTGAACTAAGTATAACAGTGTTATTTTTTCCAACTGTAATTAAATAACTTTCACTGAAAAAAATACAGATTTATCTTGTTTTGTTTTGTTTTAAATGGATGTCAAGGTCTTGATCTGAATCACAGAATCATAGAATGGCTTAAGTTGGAAAATACCTTAAAGATCATCTCGTTCCAACCTCCCTGCCATGGGCAGAGACACCTCCCGCTAGACCAGGTTGCTCAGAACCTCATCCAGACTGGTCTTAAACACTTCCAGGGGTGAGGTGTCCAAAAATTATCTGGGCAACCCATTCCAGTGTCTCACCACCCTCATAATAAAGAACTTCTTCCTAATGTCTAATCTAAATCTACCCTGCTCTAGTTTAAAACCATTGCCCCTTGTCCTGTCACCACATGCCTTTATAAAAAGTCCCTCTCCAGCTTTCCTGTAGGTGCCCTTCAGATACTGGAAGGCTGGTATAAGGTCTCCCCAGAGACTTCTATTCTCTAGGTTGAACAGTCTTTGATCTATGTAGGTAGATTAATTTCATTGTTTCTGCATGGGAATAATGGCTGAAAAGCAGACTGAACACATCCCAAAGGGACACCCCAAGCTTCAGTATTCCTAAATTTAACTATCTTTACCACATGAATGAGATATCCAGACAGATGTCCTTGCAAATATGGTTACCCATCCTATAATAATTAGCATACAATCTTTCAATGGACCCTATGAAAGATGAATATATTAGCTGTATTTTACAGATCAGGGAGTTAGGCACAATATGCATTAAGCTATTTACTTAGGTCTCTACAAAATGCATAAGGATTAGGCCAGGTTTTCAACCTCTTTTTTCTCTGATTTTCAACCAGATGAAATGACTGACCATCTCAGCTCCTTTTTTTCACCATAACAATAAATACTGAACTGATCTGAACTCAGAAGCAAGTACCTCTACAAAAAAGCTGGGAAAAAAAAATTAAATAGCCCTAATTTCTTAATCTTTAAGAAGTTTAATTAAAACAGATAATGTCTTGTAACATGTCTTGCTATTTTCCCTCAGGGAGACTGCTTCCCATGTCCAAAGGAAGGATGTCCACTGATGGGTCATTATGCTGATAAGTTTTTGCATAGAAATGAAAAAGAACAGCAAAAGGTTTATTTAAACACGGGGCCCTCCCTTCCATATGCTCGTAAGTGCTCATTTTGGGTGGTGAATTCTAAAGTGGCAATGGATTACATGTGAACAAATATCTTGCAATTCTACGGAGAGCTGCTGGAGTTAATGGGTGGCATTGAGTAAAAATATCTAGAGTTTCAGGTCTGTTTGGAACATGCAGTACCATCATTATTGGGGAAAGGCTGAAATAATTATAGAAACAGATCAACTGATGCTGACCTCTAAGTTAGAAACCTCGCTAAAATTTTGCTAATTAGATGATGGCTTCAAAAATACTGTAAAGCTGAAGATGGGAGGAATGTTATGCTGAAAGTGCAAAATTTCAAATAAAAAAAGTTATTTTTATTGACAAAAAAAAAAATATATACACCTGGATCATTTCAGGATATTTTTGTAAAGCTTATTTATTTAAAATGTTAGGGAGTAATGAGAAGTATATTTTTAATTATGACTAATATAGAAGCAACCACAGAACTGGGAAATGAGAAAATTCATAAGTCACAGGTGATGAACTGCAAGTGAAAAAAAAGAAAGGAGGCCTTTGGGCCTTATTCCCTAGGCACTAAAATATGAAAGCAAAATTAAGAACAACAGCAACAAAAATCTTATATCACATCTCTGTAAGAGCAAAAAGTAAAAAAAAAATAATTTGAACACAGAAAACCAGCCATTTCTCAAATCTGAATGAATACATTAATCTCAATGTCTACAAACTTTTGAGTTGATAGAAATTATAGCCTGAACCCAAATATAACCTTATCAAGTGGGTGAAGAGATTCTCCTTTTAATAGCCCGAATTAAAGCCAGGACAAAAACTCCCCAAACCTGTTGCTTGAAATCAATACGTGCCATTGCATCTGAGACCCTGCTTCCGTCTTAGAAAACCATGAAGGATGACAGGATCTCCCTACAGCTGTTGGGCTGTGCACAGGTATAAGAAAAACCCTAAACACCCTGTATATTTGGATCATCCTGGAAAAGCAGCCAGTTTTGTCTACTGTATCTTTAACAACACACCTCAATTCAGTCAAACACACTTCCTAGTTGAGAGCTGGCACGCTACCCATGAGACCCTCCAAATTGCTCCTAAGTGTAAGAAATTACAATATTCAAAGTGAGGCCAAATGGCAGACCAAGGTACAGTATTGGCCATGGAAGATCAAATACTGAGCATAGTCTGTAGGGTCAACCAAAACTGGATCTGAGATTTAGACCACTGTCAAGGAATGAATATTACCAGAAACACACAGAACTAACATTTTCCGTAAGAAAGAGGGACTTTTTTGTTTTGTTTCTTTTTTTCTTACAAGCACATCTGTGCAAACATTTCCTCTTCCTGCAAGTCATTGAAACTGTGAGAACTTTTACCATTAAGAAAGAAATATCCTTAAGACTGTTTTTTTTTTTCATTTTGCGTTCAAAGGCTGGCGAAAAGAGATACGTGTCAGAGTATCTGGAACAGAAACCATGAAGGGAAATATAGATGTAGCCTTGACTGGAACTAGTGGGATCAGGAGAAAATATACAATCGACAAGTAAGTTTAACATGACTGTTAAGAAAATGACTCTAACATTGTTATCATATTGAATGTATATTTTTATTTTATATATTTATTTTTATATGTTATGTTCTATGTGATCTGTGATTTACACTGGTAATAGAAATAGATGATCAGTGTCTGAAGCTCCCCATGCTACTGATTGTGGTCAAAATCTGCTTTCTGGTCTTGCTTGGTCTATATTTTCTTTTCTTTTCTGAGGGTGACAGCATAGCAAGGTGGGCAAGAGCAAAGAGCTCTGTGGCTAGTGGTGGACTCAGACATTATTTGATGATGACAAAGAGCAGCATACTGTCATTTAATCATTCCCTCTCCTAGGGAGTATGTCCATAAGAAAGTTGCAGCTTGCTTGTGAACTGTGCTGGAATCTGGGGTTCTTCTTCATTCAGCCTTTTTTCAGTAAATGGGAATTTATATCTCATAAACTGATCCTTGTCAAGAGCACAGCTTAAATACTGAAAACCCAGTCTCCTCTGCATTTGAACATAGCCCTGTAACTAGTTTGTACCAAGAGTACCTTTGGTTGCAAATACACTCCTGCAGAGATACACCTATAGGTAATTCCTATGTTAATGTCTGTCACACTGTAATGTGCATTCCGCTCTAATGAGCACTGATACCACAGAAGGCACAAGTGTAAACTATAATTTTCAATTTTTTTCATGGTTGAGAGCAAGCAGAAACACTGAGAGAACTTTCTGACTTGGACTTACTTGAAGATAGATTTCATTTTCTAAAAATAACATCTAGAAAAAAACCCATAGCAATAGTGACAAAGTCTGGGCTAACTTATCTAGTGGTTTCATCCTAAAAGGAACAGGAATTTAGGCAACCAAATTATTTGCATACTTCTGTAGATTCCTCTGAGAAGTTTTCTTCTCCTTAGATACCAACAAGCCTATACATTGTGTTGAGAGGCTGGAAGTCTGTAGTGGGATCCACAATAACCTCCCTGTATAAGCAGGAATAGTGTTTCCTCTACTTTTTCAAGTAAAGTTAATACAGAGACTTTGCAGCCTTCACAAAAGGCAAAAATTTTCAATATTGATTTGGAGGAAGAAATCAATCAAGATGTCAGTGAGCCCTTCCTAACCCTACAAAAAAAAAAAAGTTTAAATGACAAGTATAATAAATATTTCATACTTAAAACATTTCAAAAACTTTTTTGGACAAACAACGTAGCAGGAAGATTAAAAGACACCACCGCCACCTCCCCACCCCCCCTACAGAAAAAAAAATAAAAATCAAGGATGCAAGGACTTTATAAAAAACTTTGCTACATGGCTTGAATGACTAGTCAGCAGAGAGAACCAAATCTGATGTTTCTGGACCTTAGACATGATCCTCTATGGCCTGAGCCGAAAGCCTCAAATTGGTGTGAGGCTCTGCATCAAGAGCCCTGTGTGTTCCCCAAGGAACATATTCTGCCAAAAACATGTTCTAAACTAAACTAAGATTTTACCTAACATCCCTAATTGGTAATTCTTGGGGAAAAAAAAAAAAAAATTAAAAAATCATAAGAGTAGTATACAAATCTTCAAGTCTCACAGCATCCTACAACTCATCTCCCTATCGGCCTAAACTGTATCACTTTTTCCCCCTCATTTACTGTAAAGAACACAGAGCAACACTTCTGTGCTTTTCTTTTGTCAGGGGAACTTTTAAACCAGGCAACACATACTTGAACTATATTGATACAGAAATTTCTGGGAACATTTCAAAAGTTGAGTTCCTCTGGAAAAAGGATCGAGGTCATGTAGACAGAGGCTGCATGGGAGCTGAAGAAGTTACAATAATATCTGGGGAAAACAGAAATGTGTGAGTACACAAACTAATGGTGTTCCATTCTGTGGGTCTGGGGGGCAAACAAACAAACAAACAAAAAGGGAAAAATACCCCAAACACCTTTGTATGGTATCATGTCCCATAAAGCATGCAGATCTAAGTACTGAAAATAACAACATAATCCAAATTCCGTGGCAGTACCTGGGTGTTTGGCTGACTACAGTTACTCCCAGCAGCTCGGCACTGCACTCAAAGGACAGAGATATCAAATCTGAAATTCCAGGAGGGGTGTATCCCCCAGGATTGTAACAAAGGTACAAGATTTCCTCCTAAATTGCATTTTCAGGTGCCTACATCTCCATTGGCACATAGCACAGCACATCAGAAACTCTGCACAGTGCAACAGTACACTTGCCTTGGCAGGGTACTTGAAGCTGACTCCAACCTGATCCTGTGGACCAGGCACTCACTGGCATCTGCAGTACATTAGGTACACCTTGGGAGCACAACTCTCAGTTTAGTTTTAACCAAAATGAATCCAGCTGATGTGTCCCAGCATCACTCTGTCATGTAAAAGGAAGTGTGATAACTCGGGAAAATAGAGTGAGAGATTCCCGCTGAAAGTGCACTCCTTGTCCAAATTTAAATGCTAATGAAGTCTGAACATAAAGGCAAATACATCTTAAATTTAATAATTAGTCACTAACTAGTAATTTTTCAAAAATGGTATTTCATAACACACACTTTATGTTCTCAGTCTTGTAGAACTCATGCTTCGACCTAACATGAAATAAAAATAGGATTTATAGTGATTATTTTGGGCTGCTGCTAAGAAAATGTCCCATTATGTTGAAAAATATCTCCTTACTCTTCCTCCCTCACCAGAACTGTATTCTGTGGCTGTGGAACTGTACGACCAAGCAGGTGGCAAGCCCTGGCGTTTTGCTGAGCCTCAGCAAAGAACACCATGGTTGTCCACTATGGCAATCCTCATCATCTGGAAGAAGAGACTTCTTCAGTCAGCAGTAAACTATTAGCAAATCTCCTTCAATAAATTATGAATAATTCTCCCAGCCCACTACAAAAGCTTTATTTCCAAATTAGTGTTGTCAGCTTTTATCCATACAGGAGAGATACACTTCTGTGAATTCCAGTTACAATGACAGCTAACATGTATTTGACTAGTAATGCACGTAGGCAGTGTGATTGTATTTCACAGTCAAGGGGGAAAATAATAATATTTAGTAAATAATAAAATAATAATAAATTAGGAACAAAAATTCCTAGCCAATTCCCCCAGAAATACACTTCTTTATCCTAGAAGGAACATCTTTAATAGTGCCTGCTTACTTGTTCAAGCAAAGGACACTTGCATACTTTTAGAAACATCTGATTGCTCCTATGTCAGGAGTCTGTGGAATAACTTTAAATAAAAAAAAAAATCAGTTTGAATAATGTTGCCCAACATGTTCTTCCTTCCTGAAAAACATATTTAAACACCATTCTAGCATCACATCCAAAGACTGCTTAGGAGCTTGGACTGCATACAAAGTTGTACAGTAGATCTCAAGAAACTCTACCATCAAAGGTCACCATGTGGCAAGCAGGACAGCTAACTGTACTGCAAAATATTTGATTGCTGCCTTCTTTTATTCCCCTTCTTGGGGGAAGAACTCGTTTATGTGTTCTATTCGGGTCTGCTTAACACTGGGTGTTCTGGGACTCTCTCTGTACCTGTAACAGGCATCTTACTTATCAAAATTACATTGCACTATGGAAGATCTTCAATTTTCTGGCAGCCTTCAAAGTAACTATTTCCTTGTTAGGGGTGAAACTGAATTTTCCACCTCTACCTTAGCTTTCTTGAAGCCACTGAAGACAGGCCTGAGCCACATTATTTACATTACAATACAGCATTTCCCACTCCCTCCCAAATCTGGCAGCGTTTTGATTATGCTGGTAACAAAAACAGGCTGCAAAGAGTTATCAACATCAGCCAAAAAAACCTAAGATTGTTTCTGTTTCAATACAAGCTACCCACAAAAATCCTTTCAGCTTTTGATTGCCTACTGTTCTCTAAAATGTACAGCCAATTCTTAAATATAATGTGAGGTTTATCGTTTGGGTGCAGAAATTCCCTGTGTGAATCATGTTAGGCAATTCTGTTCTGTCCCATCCTAACAACTAGCTATTCCAGAATACTGCCAGTGAGGTTTACCAGAAGGTGCTAATGAGATGTGTTACACAAGGCTAAATGTGAGTGATGAACAGGGGTGTTTCAAATTATCCAGACATGATTTTGAGAGGTCAGAATCCAGTCACTTCCTATGAAATTTGCCAGGGGAGTTTGCTTAGGAGATTTGCAGCAAAGTTGGGAAATCAGCTGTCTTCTCAGACTCACCGTTTCAGTCCCCTTACCATCTCCACTTGTGTGAATTAGGATCCAGGATCCATCCTGAGCTGGGAACTCATCCTTCTCTCCCTTAAAGAAACTGCTTTGGCAAGATCCCCTTCTTGCATAAGTAGGGACTTCCTTCTTCTGCACTTCCCTGGAGAAGTACAGAAGAACCCCCCCAGGTACTTCCAGATAGTTGGGAAACATTTGTGGCTCGTAATGACACCATCTTTACCATCCTTCGTAAGTTGGTTATGGCTCTGTGCCCCGGCAGTGCACAAATAAAGGAAACTCAGGGAGGGAAAAATAAAGATTTCTTTTCCTTTTCTTACAGTCAGAAACTAAAGCAAAGGAAACAAAAAATATTTTCCTCAGGGTCACAAAAGTTGTGCAGCAGGTCCTGGCACTGCATCAGGTCATGGGATGTCATGAGATGAGGCAGCAGTGTGAGCATAGCACCTCTCACAAGAAGGAAGCAATGTCCTCTTGAATTCAAGACTTCTGTAAAGCTCAACCTCTCCTGACTTCATACTTGTCTGTGACACTTTTGCAATTCTAAAACTTAATTTGATGGCCTTATGAATAATAAATCATATTCTTACTTTCAAAATACAGGCTTTCATTTTGTTTCATTTTCAGCTATTGATTTCAACAGCATTCTGACAAAACATGACAGATCATATGAGCTGATGACTTCTGCTATAAATGCGGTCCAGCTGATTAGACCACTTAAAAATATACATTTTCTCAGCCAGTCAGTTCAGCTAAAAATAAAATATTGCATTAATTTCTTCCCCTTGTGTCCTGATTTGCATTTTCATCATATACTGTTTCTTCAGTTAGTTTTCATTCTCTGGTATAATAAACATCAACACTGCACTTTGCTATACATCTACAGACAGAGCAAGAAAAGATTATTTTATGAGCTAAGGGTGAGAAAAAACTTTGACAGCAGCTGTGTGATGCTGGTATCAGATAATCTTCCTCCTGTTACTTTCTGCACTTAAAAATTAAAATGGTTTCTTGTATGAAACCCTGGGATACTTTCTTTGTATTATGGAGCCAGTTCAAAAAATGCAAGGGTTTGGTATTTCACAAGACAACCTGCCTTTGACAAAGACCGGAACAGGTAGTTCTTTCATATCTTCACAACAAGGTAAGACAGCTTTTTAGGACAATCTAAATTGCATCTTTAAAGTGCCAAATGAGACGCACCATTTGATATGTTTAGCTGACATGTTGAAAGGTGAGGGCTTTTTAATCAATGTATTTCATTCGTCTTGGGTTTTTAAGGACATATGATTTGTGTTTGGTCTTTTATGTTATTTAAAAATTCTGCAACATTATGAGTGGTTCAGAATTACAATAAAAATTTCCTTAAGCATTTTTTCACTACAGAAATAATGCCAAGATAGACTACTAATGAAGCCATTATAAAATATTCAGTCTCAATCCCTTTTCTCTCTTGCGACTCTTTTTGGCAAAGGAGTATGGCAAAACAAACACACAAACCTCTCCAATCTTTTACAGAAGGGAACAGCAGTAATAACTAATCCAAAATACTAATTCTCTGCTCCACTTACATGATCCCCATTTACTTTCTATGTAACATCAGGAAAATAATTTTAGGAGAAAACATACATTTGTCATAAAGTGATATATTCAGGTGTGGTAATGAGAAAACAAGGACCATTTTTGTCAGAGTTCTCCATTAACTGGAATAAAATGCATCAGATTCTCTTCTTTCCAAAAAACACGGACTATAAATGTCCCTCACAAATATCTGTGAGCCCAGAATAAAAAGTATAAGAATGATTAAAATTAATTACATAGAACTAATAGATGGAGACCTCAATGTTCCGTTTATGCAGTCATCTCTCTTCTGACTTTGACCTTATCGATAGATAGGATCTGTGACTTTTCAGATTTCTTCATACTACTGTAATATCCTAGAATATATCGATAAAATCCTTGTAAATGAACAACAACTTTGCAGGAATAAGCCTACCAAGTCCTTTTGGCCTTTCGAGATGAAGCTTGACAAGGCTCTTGTACAGAGAGCCTCTCCAGTGTCTTTATTCTGCCTTTAAGACTATATCCTCTCTGATTGTGTCATTTTATAGACCAAACACTTGCCAGCATCTTTCCCTCCAGAAACTGCACAGGAAACTCCATAATCTTCTGCAGGTAAAAATACATCAGGCTTTTTTTTTTTCTCTTCTCTACATAATCTGTATTTCACGTGCTCCCACATGATTTTTTTTTACCAGTTTTCATTTCTCTCAAGGCTTCTGCTTCCTCAGTGAAGTCAATGTATGATTACAATGTCTCAAGACCTGAAAACACACATGCTGAAGGTACTTTTGGTAGATATGAGATCTGGTTTTAATTTGTTTCAGCCCACGGTTATGTCATACCAGCTACCAACCCACCTGTAAGATCACATTGCCTAGGAGCAGGTCTATTTTCCCAGCCAGCATTCTTGCAGGGGCATCACCTCACTCCCTCCTCTTGCATTTCCTCCTGGATGTTTTCATAGTGAAATTATTTACGCACAGTTCCCTCACTCCCTTCCTTCAGTGCGAATTACCAATTTTTCCTACACCAGGCTCCAATTCTCCAAAGAGTGTCTGTTATAAAGAAGGTAAAATAAAATCATTGGAAAGTGATTTTGCTGAGATTGTAATGCAATCAGGGTATTCAGTGTAACCCCTGGCTCTCACAGTTATGTTTGGCAGGCTCCTGGGACAGAACCAAAAATAAAAATCTTTGTGCATTCCCAACTCTTATTTGACTTACTCTTCCAAAACCAAATCTGTCGGGGATCGGAGTTGCCACCAGGAGGGTAAGCAATTGCTCACTGACATATCAGCAAATCTATCTGCAAGGGCTCTCTGCAAAACTTGTGGCTTTCTTATTCCTCTTCTGAAATAACACAGTATCGGGGAGTTTGAAATTTCACGCAGTCTCCAAGCTGCTTTAAGCTATTCTGTTTTCAATAATTAGGAAGCAAAATTTGATAGTATGCCCAAATCTATTTTTAGGGCAAATTTCCAAGATAAAACAGAGCCAAGAATCTATTCTTTATCTTTAACTATCAAGGATCTAAAAAACTTCCGGAAAGAACATGCATCATCACCTACCCTCGCACAAACAGAGCACGCCTATGTTGCTGTGCTGCAGAAAAACATACCTGTCCTCCCAGCTACCACAGGGTTGGACGGGGCAAGTGTCTTGCAACACCGGAAATGTAAACAATATGTGAAAATCCAGGCTGGCATTGGTGTCAGTCCCTTTTTCATCCTGTAATCTTTTCCTTTTTTTGACACTAGGAAAGCTTGGGATGGAATGTAGGAGATGTCCAGAGTCCGAGATGTCTAGCTTTGTTCTGAGTCCCTGGTCTGTACACGAACTGGTCAGAGACGTTCTTTTATCAACTTAGACATTCAAGATTTGCATTTGCCTTTCAAAACTCCTAGGCAAGTTTACAGTTATTCCCTTTTATTTCACCTGCTTCTTTCAAATAAGTTTAACCTTTTAGCACTAAGTATTCAGAACAACAGGCTTCACCTTTTTCTCTTTAATTCTTCCTGTTACTTGTAAAGAAAGCCTGGCTTTCCCTACTGACTCCTCTCTGTCTTCGGTTACTTTCACCATCTGCTCTAAAATTCTCTCCTAGTGTTATTTTTTTTTTTAAATGATACTATGCTCCATAAGTCTTGAGCTCATAAAACCAGAAGTTAACACTATCTTTGCTTGCTTTGGCTGATTTAATTAGCAGGCAGCATGTGTTATGGAAGGTCATAGATATATATAATTTCCAAAATATTCCTTTTATTATTGTTGTACAATACTGGAAATGATATACTAATGCAAATGGGTTTTACCTCTGTTCAGTGTAAGATTTGTTCACTTGAACAGGATGAACACATTGGAATTAGACAATAGAAATATCATGAAACTCTTTTATTCATGACTGCTTCTCAGAGACTAAAGGTAAGATTCTCCAAGGTGGTGAGAGATCTTTGTCTATACAATTAGCAATTCTCTAGGGCATGGAATACAGAAAGCTACTTCCAGATGACCTCCACCCAAGCTAAGAAATTCATTAACCATCATCAATCTAAAACTGAAATGAGATGGAAAAGTGTTACTTTTACAATTTTATTCACTTATCTTTCTGTGAAGGCCTTGGTAATTTATATACTGCTGCACTTGAAATACAGTTGCTGAGATGCCTTTGGAGAACATGATTCTCAGTGAGTGTTTTGATCCTCTTTTTCCTTCCTATGTGAAGGCCACTCCTATCACAATGCATTTATGTCCTTGATAATTCTCAGGCTGGCATTTATGAAGCTATCTGGATGTGCTCACTTGCTTATTGTCAGAGGCAACTGCAAAAGCCAGCCTTTTCTTACTGTCTGTAAAAACCTACTGTTCTCCAAAGCCATAAACCAGACCCAGAAAGACTGACCATTCCTTAAAGAAGCTAGACCTCAAACCCTTACAACATGGGCTGCAAATTCTTCTCACTATTAATTCCTACTTGTCACACTGCCCTACATTAATTGAATCTGCACCACTGTGTATTCCCTCTGAAACACAGCAACAGTGAAACTCTGTGTTGAAAATGTATATGATCCCCCTGTATCGACCAGGTTGCCACTTATCAACGTACAGAGCAGATCAAAAGCAAACTAAAGAATTCAGTAAACTTATATTCTTGCCAAATGCATTTTTTCAGCTATTTGCGCACATTTGTCCCCAGCGGGATTCTTGCAGGCATGTATTTCTGTTTCCATTTGTAACTGTGCTTCTGGAGGGGGGCTCCGTGGCACTGCTTCAGCACTCACAGGGAAATCACTAACTGTGAAAAGTACAGCAAAATATTTGAGCATATCCAGCAATCCTGGTCCTCTAAAAGAAAAACCAACCCAAACACTTCAGAGGTGTCTGATTTTCACACAAAGATGTCCAGGCTTTCTGAACATGTTTCATCACTAATAGAGGCACCACATTCACTGGCTGCTTTCCATTTAACTTACATGCCAGCATTTTGACAAATGGGGCACATGACATTCCTTATCTCTTTCTGTGGCTTCCCAACCTCATTCCTCTCCAGACGTACCTACTGAGCTACGTTGTTCTGAGGAGATACAGGTCCCATAACTACTGCCAAATTTCCAACTTCCAGTCAATGAACATAGAACAGCTGTAGATAATTTCTTACTAACAATATCTGTTCTGTCTTATCTGAAATTACATGTCTTTGGTGTAAGCAGTAATTAAATATGAGATCCAGTCACTGACAAGCCACTGCTTCCTCCAGATTAATCTGAGACTTCTTTCTAATCACCATATATGGCACTAGTTTGCACCACTCTATCAACAAGAACCAGACCCAAATCCAAACGTTCATGAAAGTGCCATGTGCTACAAGGAGTGACAGACACTCTTGTCTTGGTTTTTACAATGGCTAGCAGGCTGACTGCATTATGTACAGCTCAGCATATGAAAAAACATACCTTTGTGGTTATTTCTGAAATTATATCTCCTCTCAGACAATGCATTTATCTCAGGTTCACAAACTGGCTTCTTATACGAACCGTAGATTCAACCCAAGTTACTTCCTGCCCTTAGGCACTTGAATCATTCCTTGCATAAGGATGACAGTTGTTCTTACACAGTTGCCCGAACAGGTGATTATGGCAGCCCCCATCTTGTAGATAGCAGTGTAGTGACTTGAGGTCTCGCCCAGGAACTGAAAGACCTGGGTTGTGACATAGCTGTGACCCACAACCCCCGGAGCACAGAAGAGCAACTGGGACTTACATGATGGGCAAGTCACAAAACCATTTCAGAGAAAAAATGAATGACATGATATCACTACCTTATTCTTCTCCTCCTGACACAGTTTGGAATGAAAGTGGCTGTGATTTCTCTGTTCTGAGTGGGTTGTAATATTGTCAGTAGGTGCCAGTTATATTCAGAGCATGCCAACCAGTGAGAAAGCTTGGTACAGACACTCCTAATCTGTAAATCCCAAATGGCCTAAGAGGACATAAATTAGTCAGAATGGTAGTGGAGAAACAGAACTTGAGTAACTTCACTTGAAAATGCTAATAAACACTTAGGCACCTATATTATCCCTAATTGTAACACCAATGTTTTGTTATTTCCCCCTTTTTAAATGAAGCTAGCCTGAACTCTGTAAGAATTATAAACAGGCTTGATTAGATGAAAATGTACAAGGGTTTGCTTCATAGGGCATGTACGTCAGACAGGTAACACACGGATAGCTGGTGACTTCCAGCAGGTAACACAGAGCAGCAAAATCATGCTTCTGTTTTGATCTTTCCTGCAGAGGAGGCTCAGCCCATTGCCTGTAACAGGAGTTTACAATAACTGGCTAACTCAGGTAAGCAATATGTGTTGACTATTGTGAACATCACATAAAATAATCCCTCTGAAGGCTAAAATGGCTTTGTCTTGCTTTTCTTCAGACATTTAAATGAAACTTTAAGAGGCAAAAATTTTGATGAATTAGATACAATGAGAAAAGAAAAGGCAACATCTGTTATATCCAGCAATAAGGGCATCATTCTTACAAAGGTTGTCACTCACCCACACGAAGCCTACAATTAGACGCCGTGTGGGCAGATCCGCACCCACCATCGCGGGACTGATTCCAAATGAAAAGAGCTGGCAGCAACCAGGATTTGACAGGGAGCTGGCTGAACGGAGCTTGTAAAGCAGCAACCCTTTCAGCATTCAGAGTGGTAAGTGGCTGAAAACTTTAGTAGGGGTTTTGGGCAAGTGTCCTTCCTAACTGTTGGTTGGGGCTGGAGGACTGTAAGGAATTCCTGCTTAAAAAGAGACAGGCTGAACAGTATGGGCTATGTGAACAGTCAAAGAGCAAACAGCAACACTGAGAGATCCTGAGGAGACCCTGGCAGCAGCTACAAGGCTTAAAACTTCTCAGCTCCAGGAAATCCCAGTAAAGGATGAGAATTTCTGGGCTGTGATAGTGTAATGGTTCTAGGAAAACATGGTGGATTCAGTGAGGCCAAGTTAATTTAAGACTGAATACATCCCTGTGCTTTTAAGGGAGGAACCAAATGATATTATTTGCACATGAAATCTGGAACTTATTTATTTTTTTTTAAAGAGAAAATGCATGAGAACACAATAGCTGAAATTAAAAAGGGGCATAAGTTAGGCTACAAAATCCAGCATTAATAGGAGCACAACAAATTTAAAGACACAGTGGAAGTGGGGAAGAGTTACAGAGCTGTTATATAAAAGAACACAGCAAATGAGATGCATTTTGGTAGATTACCATGCACAGAGAAACTTGAACTAGTCATCAGCAAGGGTTGTTGTGCACTTCAAAAGTGACAAAAGGAAAATAGTGTGGGTCTTAGAGTTGATTAAATTTAACAGTAGCCTAATTGTTGAGAGGAATAGTGAAGGTCCTCCTGGAAAGGCAGACAAGTGGCCAGATGGTGTCTGCAAGTCAGATGAAGACTCCCTAGTTAGAAAAGAATTGGCACAGCCACCTCCCAAAACTGAATCATGTTTGTTTGTTTTACAATTCTTGTAGTCAGATGAAAGAATATTAACTGTCTCCATAAATTTCAGCTTAGGAATGCAAGTGTATCGTCAAGGTGAGAGCCCAATTATTCAGGAAATCAGAGCAGTTACTGCACAAAGTCCTGAACTGAGAAGCCTAGAACCTGATATTTAATAGGATTTCTTTACTATTATTTCATAATTTCTTTACATTGTTCACTTTTTCTAAGAATACATAATATACCTTGCCCAAATCTTATGGCATACTCCAATGATGAACAAATATATGTACAACTTTGCCTTTTATTGGAGTGCTTCCTGCATTAAATGCCTCAAGAAAAGGGTGTGCATCACTACTCGGGGTCATTATTTCAGGTTAATGACCTAGTTCAGTGTCTCAGAGTCAGTTTAAGAGGTCAGCAGCTACTCAGAAAACTGTATTACCCAGATCAGACAACATACATGAGGTCTGCCTTGTCTTGGTTAGTGCTTTGTATTAGGTAGTTTGGAGAAGGAAATCTACAAAAGTTTCTGGACATTTTGATCCACTACAAAATTGATTTATCGAAAGTTAAACTTGTGTATTTCAAAGCTATTTATTTAAGCTTAGTTTTCTCCCAGACAACTTTACAGCATGCAAAAGCTGCTGAACCAGCAGTAAAAGGAGACTGACAAATGCCAGGATACTCTTTTACTTATTACTCGTTTGTATTGAGGCAATGTCAAAGAGCCTTCATCTGGAATCAGGACACTAAGGCCTACTTATGGGGAGGAGCTGGAGATAAAATGAAGTCTTTTATCAGTTACGCCAATGACTTTGATATCTGAATTATTGCACCATATCACCAGGACTTTGTCCAGTACTGTGCACACCACCAGTTTTCAGTATTTGATAGTCTGGACAAATACTGTGCCTGAGCTACCAAAAGGGGATTGTGCCCAGGAAAAAAAATGGCATTCTCTGTATAGAATGGGCTGAACAATAAAATTACATTCAAATAAAACAAAGAAAAAAACAATTATAGTGTACTTTCAGGTATTTGCATATGGGCAAATATGTACATGATCCCCTTTATGAAGCCGAAAGATACTACAGTAACTTTTTTCTCTCTTTCTTTTATCATTTTGGGTAATGTTACAATGCTTGGGTATGCAATTAACAAGTGCTCTCTAAATGTCTCAGGCTCAAAGCCATGCAAGAATTTGCTGAGAGGACAGTAAACTTAACCTGTAACTTCTATACCCAAGGCTTATGTACTAAACTCTGGATGGCTGCTTCTCCTTTGCCTTGCCTTTACACTGTTAAATAAGTGCTGTGCCAAACTACTGAAAAATATGAAAGGCTAAAATAAAACACTGGAAAGAGAGAACTGACAAAAATATTCTCTGTTTAAGGTCAGTACTAGTGCGGGAAATATAGTAAGTACGGTTGGAGTGGTAAGGCAAGAAAAAAAACATAAAAGGTGACAATTAAAAAGACTTGAAAGAAAGTAAAAAACTTAGACTTCAGTACTGAAGGGGAAAAGTAGACCTGAAAATTGGAAAGACCGGACAAGACTGAAGGGACAGAAGATGCCATACTTAGCTTTGCTGACAAATGAAAACAAGCTGGCACTGCAGATCATTACTGCAGCAGCTGTTCCTGCTCTACCACTGCTTGCTTTGAACATAATGATATTAACAAAGGCTGTTCCCCACCTCAAAATAGTCTGCTGAGACGACTATTTGGCCTCTTTGAAACACAGGATGAAGGACATAATCTAGGTCATTGAACCCTGTCCATGACACTTCTCACTGTCGTAGTATCGTTATCATAATAAAACTCTTATCTTAAAACTAGCTATGCTTTTTGCCCTGTGACTTCAGCTGGATGGCTATTTCAGAAAAACATACTGGACTTCATGTTTTTTTATGTCTAGTTCCTGTTCCACCACTGCTGCTCTTTCTAAGTATCGCTGCTCATCTTCTGCTTTAAGGTTATATCTTTGGGGAACAACCGTTTGCACTCTGAGTCTTTGTACTCCTAATCTGAAAAGTCCTCTCCTCACTCCTTGCTCTTTTCCATTCTCATGATGATCCAAGAAGAATTTCACCCTTCTCTCAATATCCTTCATGCAGCATCAACAAAACCTCTGTACTCTTTAAATAATACCCCTGTCTACATATTGAATACAATATATATACTGAAAATACTGTTCTCACAACTGTATATGTGGAAACAAAGACTAACAAGCTCCTTGGCGCTTCAAAAATCACTAGTAATACTTGGCAAAGTATGTAATATATTACAAAGTCCTTTCCAGTTATTGCTTGCTCAGACTTTCACCTGCGTTCTGTGAGTATGATATGCTGTGTGACAGCATTTACTTTCCCAAACAATAAAATATAATCCAACATCCATGACCTGTACTTCATTTACTAATCCCTTAGTCTACATGTCAGTATGAGCTCATGTCCAGAAATACCAGTATTGAAAGCTGGCACGCAGTGTAATATCAGGAATTGATTCCTCTAAAACCCTAATCAGTGATGATCCATCGTGAGCAGCAAGTAATCATAGGGTCAAAAAATACAGCTGAAAACCCATGATCACATCTTGATCATGATGTGATGTGATGGTGCACAGTAGCAAGAACTGTATTTGTAAATCCAGGAGCTGCCTTCTAGTTTGTTAGCCATTGTAGTCTGAGATGCAATAATTACTCAATTTTTAATCTACTTAATCCATGCATTTAATTCTTAATCTATTTAGCTGTAGTAATAGTACAGGCGTATAATTTTAATTTCTCGGCCAAAATATGAAGTAGCAGAGCAGATCTTATTAAAATCCAAGTATTGTGAGACTTATAATGTTGATAGCATAAGAATATCATGTTGGTTTGTCATGCCATGTAATTGAATTGAATTACATAACTTAATCTTTTGATAGTTTTTCCACAATTTTACTTTCATGACCAAGTATTCTGGGGAGAGTTTCATTGTTCTGCCTCAGGCTGGTATTGGACTGAAGCTCCACAGGTCTGAAATTCCTCAGGTCATTCATCCTACTTTTTTTGACCTGTTAGCATATCAGTTTTCTTCAAACCACGTCTCTGGAATTTTCTTACTAATCAATAACTTAGCAAAAACTTGTCAATAAGGTTTTTTTAATAGCTTTTTATTATTATAAGGATTTCAGCTATGAGTTACCAAGGTCCAATGATTTTAAGATGTGTAGTTCCAGCAGCTGTTCTACAGAAGATCTAGAATTACTGTCTGAAGAGAGTATCACCATGAATACTTTCTCTATGGTAAGAACAACATCGTCTGGTATTGGTAAGAGAGAAAAAGCAGAGTGTAAACATTTCATGTGAGCCACATCATTGCCTTTTGTTCCATTTTATGTGATAATGGACCAAAACCAGTGCACCTTTTTTATTCTTCCATGCATGAAATATTCCTTGACTGTACGTTTTTAATCTTGTTTCTGTTACTTTTTTTTTTTCCAGTGTAGAGCTACCCAATCTTCATTAAAGAAAACAGTGGCCATTTTGTATCCTCTTACTGCTCACCATAAAAGAGATAAGAAGGGTGATAAGAGAATGGTGAGTAAAGTTAAACAATGTATCTTGTTTTAAATGTATAACTAACTATTTACTGCAGCGATATTATTAGGTTAAAAATGCTGATAAATAAAACTCCTGAGATTTGGGCTTGTTTCTCATGAATAGACTGTGTGTGCATGTTTGTGTGCATGTTTGTGTGCATGTCCCAAGGAAGGTGTGTGGGTACACGTGTGGGACTTAAACACATTGATGACAGTTATTATGCAGACTTTCTCGTATCTCACAAACCATCCACAAGAGGCCCATGAATCACAGCTTGAGCAACAGTGTCTGGAAGGTGACTTGATGGCCTATCAGGAAGAACAACTACTGCTCCAGTGGAGGTTTTATACATTAGGATGTCAGTCTATAAATATTTGCAGTTTTTGTCTTTTTTTCTGACCTGAACAGCAATTTGAAAGTAATTAGTGCTAGTTTTGCTTCAGAAGCACATATCCTCTCTCCATTGAGTATAACAATTGAGCTCAGCGTTCAGCAGCCTTCTTGCCAGCAATACTAGCTAGGCTGAGATCATGTTCACAAACAAGTCATTCCAGTTCCTCTTGTTCAGTACTAAGCCTCTTATATGCCCGGTGAAAGAATTTTCCCCCATTGAATTGTATACTGCCTCCACTCTTTTTACATAGGCATAATTTCTTAAACACTTTTCAATCTTCTAGACCAATAGAGAAAACCTACCCACTAAAACTTTTCTTCTACCCAAATTACACCTCTCTTAATAACAGGAAAAAATCAACATTCCACAAAAAAAATTAAACAAACAAACAAAAACATTCTGCATCTTCCATTGCTTACCTAGCTACATGTTCATTTCTATTTTCTGCCTTCAAAGGAAGAACTTCTGAAAGGAAACTACAGATCACTTTTATTTGGCAACAACTCCCACATTTTCTAAAATCATTACTCAGATGCCTTTCACATTTTGGGTCTGAAAAGAAATTATACTGTCATTCCTGCCGTAGTGTTCCTGACAAACTATACATCTCCTGAGTATGAGAGCTCTCCATTTAATGTAAACAAATTCCACTGAGCTCTTCAATACATTGATGAGCTGCATTTTCTGTGATTTTTCTGCACTGTCATCAGTTTCTTACCATGATGGTGGGCACTTCTTAACAGATACTCAAGCTGAATGGAGGTGCTCCTTTTGGCTAAGTTAGGACTTCTCTGTTCTTGTCTGTCACCAGATTTTTAGAATAGCTCCTGATCGTTTTCCCTCCTACTCTTATTCACTGCCAGACTTCCTCTCTGCTTTCCACTCTCTTCAAGCAGCTAGTTTTATTTGTTGTTAACTACATCAATAGATATATTATACTTGGTAACAGAAATGCATTTCCAATGAAATTTCATGATTCCTCTCAGCTCTGCACTTTGCAGCTCCAGCTCACTGCTTAGATATTCAGCCTTGCTCCTCTTCCCTACCCCATAAACAATGAGCTATGACCACACAGGGACTTCAGAGTTGATTAGAGAGTGCTCAGAGACACACTCACTGCACTCTGACCTATCCCATTTGGCTTGGTTATGAAATCATGTGGTTACAGACAAGTAATCCAACTTCCACCAAAAAAAAAGAAAGCATACATGTGGATCACATATGCTTCCTCTCTGACATTTGACACATAAGCTTCGAGAACAAGTTCTGTGAAATTCCCAACGGTTTCTTCTTTGTTTCTGAGAGCATTTGGTAGTGTTGATGATCTTAGGAGCACAGGTTTTCTAGTTTTCTCATATTAGCAAGTCTCTGAAAATACCCCTTGGAGACAATTTCCCACATAGCAAGATTATACCTACCAAATTTACCTTTTTTTTTTTTTTTCTCAATTACTTATAATGAGCAATCTCAGTGGCCAGGGGTGACAGGTCAATTTTTTTGCTTTACAAGAAAAGCAGTATGTCGGAAAAGGAAACACCTAGAAGAAATTGAGACCAGTGAATGAGGCAAAGGGGAGGAGAATAGTGAAATATATGGAACCTCTACCATGGGAAAGCCAAATAAGGAAAGTGTAGAGGAAAGGATTTTGAATAAAGTCAGAGATATGAAGGTACATTAATGCAAAGACCCGTGGGTACACCAGCACAATCAGCCTGAAGGAAGAATCATAGAATCGTTTAGGTTGAAAAGGTCATCGAGTTCAACCGTTAACCTACCACAGTCAAGTCCACCACTAAACCATGTCCCTCAGCAACACATCTATGTGCCTTTTAAATAGCTCTAGAGATGGTAACTCCACCACTTCCCTGGGCAGCCTGTTCCAGTATCTGACAATTCTTTCAGTGAAGAAATTTTTCCTAGTGTCCAACCTGAACCTCCTCTGGTGCAACTTGAGGCCATTTTTTCATGTTCTATCACTTGTTACTTGGCAGAAGAGACTGACCCCATCTGGCTCCAGCCTCCTTTCAGGTAGTTGTAGAGAGTGAGAATGTCTCCCCTGAGTCTTCTTTTTCTCCAGGCTATAAAACCCCAGGTCCCTCAGCTGCTCCTCATAAGACTTCTGCTCTAGACCCTTCACCAACTTTGTTGCCCTTCTTCGGACATGGCTCCAGCACCTCAATGTCTTTCTTGTAGTGAGGAGCCCAAGCTGTCAAGCATGCAGACCTTACCAAGTTACAGGTATCACTGTCTTTGTTTTGTCACACCTCTCACCTAGCTTCTCACAGCCTGAAAAATCAGGACCTCATGATCTCATTCACTCCCTCAGCAACCTGCATGCAGTATTGCCCGTGCAAGAAATGCAGTGAACAGCAAAACTGAGTGTTGGAGAAGGATCAACTCCCTTGTCCTGCTGGCAACACTCCTAATGCAGCCCAGGATGTTACTGACTGTTCCTGCTGTAAGGGCATGTTGCTGGCTTATGGTCAATTGGTGTCCACCAGGACCCTCAGGTCTCTTTCTGCAAAGCTTCTTTCAGGTTGATGGTCCCCAGTGTGTACTGACAATTGTATGAAGTTACTCCTTTTCTGGTGTAGGTCTTTTTGTTTCTGTTTGTATTATATTCTTTTCAAAAGGACAAATCACTCTAAATAAAATGCTTCACCTGTATATTCAATTTGCTTTAGGTGGTGGGAATGTGGATTATTGCATTTTATCTCCTTGGCACAGTAGCAGGTGAGACACTACATCTATAAAAACTACACTAGAGGTGATGTCAGATGAAATAATATATAGAAGATGACGACTGGTATTTTCCTTTGCATGGAAGTTGTAGTATGATTCACAGGTCATTTAATTACAATATCTATTTCTGTGTGTAGAACTAATGCTAAAATGTTCTGCTCCATTTCAATTTTATTATTAAGAACACAAGAGACGTAACTCTGTGCTGAAAATTCACAGAGAAATTCAGAGTCACATATGCCACTTCCATCCAGATAGTGCATGAGTTGTCTTTACATGACTGCTGTATGCAAAGAAATGCTCAGCAACAGGGTGCTGGGCACAGCAGACAGTGATAAAATATAAAAGCTGAGCGTAAGTGAGCAAGAGACCTGTTTGATCCAGAAAAAGCTCCTATATTGAAAGAAATGATAATTTCATTCACAGTACAAGGTTACTGTGTAGATATTCTTCACTCCTACGAGCAGAGACATAATGCTTTACAGTAGAAAGCATGAAGGAGCAATTTTAATAAGCGCTTCCTAAAAGGCTTTCTTTTTCTTCTTAAAGAAATGGAATTAATCCTTTACAACCCCAGAAAGATGTGTCAAAACAGTGTTTGCGTCTTTAATTAGTTTATACTTAAATTATTTACCTCCCCTTGTATTACCTGCTTCAGGCAACATCTATAAAGGAAACAAGCGTGAATCTCAGTTTCGAAAGTAATCATAAAATGAAATACTTAGTTTTCTGCTCTTCAGACTGTTGTAGTCTCAAAAACATCATCAAGCATAACAGAGTCCCATGTATAAGCCAGTTGTTTCTTCTACTTCAGGTAAAGAAGTTTGCTACGACAGGATTGGTTGTTTTACAGATGACCCACCCTGGTCAGGGATACCAGGGAGACCTCTGACAGGTTTGCCTGACTCTCCAGACCATATGAACATCAGCTTCTCTCTCTACACCAGAGAAACAGGAAATAACTCACAGGTGACATTTATTTTTAACATCAAGAACTGACTAAACTACAAATGTTCGCTAACCTGTTAAGCCTACACCAGTCATCACAGGCAAACAAGTCAGAATAAGAAGATAGTTCAAATTCTGGTTGCCACGCTGAGAATCCAACTCAGGCTCTCAAAAGATGAGATCAGCTTCACCCCTTCAGTCTTTCTAGAGTAGCTTATGACAAAAACAGGCATGGAAACAGCACTCAGGGAAGAAGGAGAAAAAAAATAAACAAACAAAAAAATCCCCAAAAAACAAAAGCTGCTGCTTAGATGCAGAGTAGCACACTGAAGCCAAAGATGAGGTCTGTAAAAGGGCAAGCTGCACCAGGAGTTGTGGTTCTGGTGGGATGCTCTCAAGGAATTCATTGAACTCAAGCCAACAGGCATCGTGTAACAATGTAGCCCTTTTACACGGCTTCATATAAGTGGATTCTTCCTAAATTAAGCAAAATTGATAGGAGCAGAAGAAACCAAATGAGCACAATTTCTTTGGAAACCATAGTGGCACTGAGAAAGTTAAGATACAGGTGTCCCTGAGTTCCAAAAACGCCAAACTTTCACCATTCAAAGTAGGCCCTGTAGTTCTACTGAGCGCATGACCTAACAGACATTTTTTGAAATTTTTGAAAGTATGGATAAAACTTTTTCTTTTTCTTTTTTCCCCCCCCACACAGGTGATCTCAGCAATAAACTCCTCAACCATCCAAAACTCACACTTTTCCACACGTAGGAAAACCTCCTTCATCACTCATGGATTTGGCAGCACTGGAAAAAAAGGCTGGGTGGTAGAAATGTGCTTGGTATGAGAGAGTATCCTCTGCTTTCCATCAACAGTTGTAACTACAATCTGTCAGTATCCTTTTGCTGCTTTCACTTTTCAGTTTGCATTTTGTTAGGTAGTACTAGATACTAACCAAAAAGAAAGTAATTTTCACAAAAGCCAAAATGTTCCCACTCTGGAAGAAGCAGCAGAGTCAAAACTTCTTGGTCATCTCTGACATTATGCTTCTCTGGAGAGTTTCTGTCCCAAAACTCAAGTGATCAGATGAAATGAATAAACCGAACACAGATGTCCGCATCCTCCACACCAGTGTCACCGTCTTGGATCAGACACACCAATTCACTGCTTCACCCATTAGGAGCAATTGAACCATCCTGCAGTATTGCCTTCCTGATTTGTAAAGCTCAAATGTCAGTCTACAAATTCTATTCCAGTTCACCATTATTCAGGGTTTTTTTTTTGTTTGTTTTTTGTTTTTTGTTTGATTACAGAGTTCAATGAAAAAAGATTTTAAATATGATATGTGAAAGCTACTGCAAAACCAGCTGAGTGTGCTGTGTCAATGACAGCCTTGGCTCTGACAGACAACCAAAATCTACTCTGGTTTCTGCTTCTCCCATGCTGGCAGGGAAAAGGACAAGCTAGAAAAAGACCACCACCGAATACTAAGTCACAGATCTGCAGCATTATTTTTGTTCATAAATCTATGAAAATTTTTTGATCTAGACTATCCAATTCCCCATCTTTTTCAGCTGAAAAGAAATGGCAATTCTATCTGCCTCTCTACACTAAAAACTTATGATGTCTACAAAAAAGGAGGGATTCCAGGATTCAATTCACTATTGCTTCAGCCTTCTGTTTTCCTTGTTGTTCACCTTCATCTGATTACCATGGATTCATTTTTTGTTTCCACTCCCTGTTCTTTCTGAAACCTTAAGGGAGGCTTAATTACAGAAAGCTACGACTGCAGGCTTTAATACACGATTCTGACAGTGGAAAAATCACTGATCTCTGCAAGACTATGACCAGTATCAAAATGACTGATGCATTAGCCTTCCTTGCCGAAATAGAAACTTTCTACTCTACTCCAAAACATTCCAATCTGACATAACTTTCTCAGTTTTAAAGGCACTTGGTAAATAAGATTACTTCCTTTGCTATTCAGTTAACCCACCCACATCCCTCGAAGAAAGTCACATACTGCACATAGAAACTACTGTGCAGTTGTGTGGCTTTTACAATTTTTTCAAATATGTATACAAACGGCTTATAAAGCAAAATACTTATTAAGGTCTTTCATAATTGATTTTTTTTTGGATGAATTGTTCATTATGTTCTGTTTTGTAAGGAGATGCGTGGTTCAGAGTGGTATGGGCTACAGTGAAGAGTCCTGGGTAGTAAAGAATGAGAAACTTCATCATGATATAACCTTTTCATATTTATTTTAAGTTGAATCTGTTCATTATTTTGTTTCCTTAAATACTTTGCTTTATGTGTTCCCACACCAGCTGTTACTGGAAGTGGAAAACATCAACTGCATTGCTGTTGATTGGCAAGAAGGTGCAAAAGGCACCTACATCAGTGCAGTGAACAACCTCCGCGTGATTGGGGCTGAGATTGCTTATTTCATAAGCATTTTGCAGGTAAGAGACACAGCTTTACCACCTACAATTCTCCAGTGGATGTAGTGGAGTTATGATGCTGCTTCTTTGATTTTGTACCTTGCCCAGTATGGGCAGCTATTGCTTCAGGAATTGCTGTTGAGATCTGGCTAATTACACCAATTATCAACTCCGTAAGAACTTCTTACAGCCACAAAAGACACAAATTAAGCTAATGTGGTTGAAAAGGGGTGCTAATTAATTAAAGACCAGTAGGTGGCAACATTTCCATATGATGGTACAAGCAAGAAGGCAAAGAAGGCCTGCCAGTTCAGTGCTTAGTGGAGTTTTGCCAGCATTCTAGGTGTGTGCTAGAAGTCAATTAGCATCTCTGCTTAGCACCACTGAAACGCCCAGGAGCTGGCTCACTTGCTAATGCCGTATCTGCTGTCTACAGGCACGATAAACTGCCCAGTTTCCTCCTAGTTGGGAACTTTTGCACGCACAGGGCAGAACTGCTCGGTTGCAAATATCAGCATTTCCTGCTGGCTGTAGAAAGACTCATGACTGCTTAAAACTGCTGAAAGACAGAACCTCCTGCCTGGCTGTAGACTCGACCTTGGCCAGGAGGTGCTCACCTGAAAGTGCTGCAAGAGATAGTTCAGAGTACACAAGGCAAAGTGCCAACTTTGTGAGCACCCGAGTATCAAAGAACAGTTCCCTAGAATCTTCTGGTGTACAATCTGCCATTTCTACCCAGGAAACTCCTATCTAGCATCACAGATTTGCTTCTGTATCTTACTTCTTTGTGCAAATCCCAGGACACTTGAAGACGGGTTCAGTTTCTCGTTTAATATCACTGTTGCTGCACTATTTGCAGTCCAGGCCTCTCTGCCATTACAAAAATGCATAAACGATCCTTAGACTTCTTCTTTTCCCCAATTTACAAACTTCTGGAGTTTGACTTGAGGAAAAGTTAAGCTGCACGGTAAATAGAAGTACTGCAGTAAAATGTATTCAGAGGTATCTGCTGCCTAACAATAAAGGTAGGCAGGCCAATACTACAGATCTTTTTTAATTGTGGTATAGACGTGACAAACAAAACCAAGCTTAGTGTGAAAACCTCAAGCAATTAGCAAACAATTCTTGGTTTTGGTCACTACAACACCCAACAAATCCCTGGATGACTTGTGTCGCCTGCATGCAGCCTACATGTTAATTAATTTCCATTTCCACCTTCAATGCCTGTCTAGTACCTCAGTACTGCAGGTCTTGTACACATGGCACTTGATGAAGAGGAGAATGAGTGTCACCCCACCTAAGTTCGTCAGTGAAAACATTATTGAGTGACACAACCATATATTCTAAGCAGATACATGGAGAATATACGTGCAACAAAAAAGGACTCCATAATAGAGTAAATAAATGAAAAATAAGATCAGTTTGATGGAAGATCAAATTAAGGGTTGATCCAAATGAAAAAGAAGGTTCATATCTTGTCACCAGTCATAACCGAATATGGTTACATATGCCAACAATTAACAGTGAATCTGTCATCACAAGGCATTTAAAATTCTAAATTGAATCATTTTCTATCAAGTCTTAGTATAATTTAAATAGTAATTAACTGAAGGATCTCGCACCCGGTTTGCTCTGCAGGAAGGCAGTCTAGATATTCCCAAAGGCCCATCATGTAAGACACCCTCTTTGCTTGCTATTTAAAGCCTGTGTTCTTGTCTCCCATGACCACCACCTTAATGATCAGAAAAACTTCAAGTACTCCCCTTGTGAAATCCATTTGATCGGGCACAGTCTGGGAGCACATACTGCAGGAGAGGCGGGAAGAAGGACGCGAGGCCTCAGACGGATAACAGGTAGGCTCTTCACCACGGTGCAAAGCTAACGTAGCTCATTTCTAAAGGAAAGAAACGTGCAACATGCTGGTCTGTAGGCTGGAACTGAATTACTGACAATCCTGGGGACACCTTGTGTGAGAGCAGGCAAACTTTACGCTTCTCAGAAACAAGGGTAATTATTTTCTTTCTCTGGTTAGGTTAAAAACTCTCTAGTGGAAGGACAAACATAATAATTATATTTGTAAGATTAGTGTCATTTATGGGGTTATATCAAGCCCTACACAAAGACAAAGCAACACCCTGAGAATCCTTAGTGTTTCCTCTTTGTAAAGATTTACAGGCCAGCAATAAGCTCACAGGTAATAAAATGCCTCCTTCATAGTAATGTGATGCCATTGTATAGTCTATTGGAAAATATTTCCCTTGTGTTGGAATAAGTTCACAGGAAGGTTCACAAAACCTTATTACTGCAATTGTTGGTTTTCATTTTAGCTTAGAATTCACATCATTATTATTCAACTTGCCTTATGCAGTACTAAATATCTGATGATGTAAGCTGGCAAAGACCTACTGACTCATAAGACTGTAGAATGGTTTAGGTTGGAAGGGACCTTAAATATCATTCACTTCCAACCCCCCTGCCATGGGCAGGGACACTTCCCACTAGACCAGGTTGCTCAATACAATTCCTTTCCCTTCCTCAACCAATAAACGTGGGATTTTTCTTAGGCTTAGACCCTGCTGGGCCCTATTTTGAAGGTACTCCTCCCGAGGTGAGACTAGATCCTTCAGATGCAAACTTTGTGGATGTTATTCACAGTAATGCTGCTCATTTTCCTGCCATAGGTAAGTGCTCATGTGCAAGTAAGTATCCGCAGGGATGGGCATGGCACCAAGACACTAACAGCCCCACATGTGCATCTCAGGTCTTGGAATGTATAACACCACTGGTCACCTGGACTTTTACCCAAATGGAGGGACTGTGATGCCTGGATGCACTGATTTAATTCTAGAGACAAAACAAAGTGATTATGAAGTTATGCTTGCAGGTAAATGTACATTCCCAACATGTTTAGTACTTTATTTTCATTCAATCCCTAAACGTTAACTGTGAAAGTAACTGCCTGGGAGAATACAGCAAAACAAAAATAGATTTTTGCCTATTTACTCATGAATTAGAAAAGAAAATAAGAAACAATAAAGGCTGGGTCAGAGCAGTGCTCCCAGGGAACACTATAGGGAAAGGAGGTATAATACAGGTGTAAGCTTTGCTTCAGCAATTTGAAATGGGACCTGCACAAAGAGGAAGGGAATGGGCACTCTGCAGGTCCAATGACCCAGCAACCCCAGCAGGAGGTTTTCCAGGCTGAGACAGGCCCGTGTCATGACCAAACCTGTGGCATGATACCACCACCTTTGAGTTCTCAAAGAACGTCTGCCATAGCAGACCAACAAATCTCACTTGAAATCTTGGGTAACGGGCACGCAGTTCTCCAGATAAAACAGTCTGTGTTTTACTTCTACTGCAACTAAAATGTGTAAATTCAGACAAAAACTGATTACAAGACCACGCTGCTGCTCTGTTTTGTGCCTCAGCTGTTTCCATGGTGAAGCAAGCGCAACTTTTATACGGGAGAACAGGAGGTTATTTCACAGGTGCTCATAAATTTTGTTCCAACAGATGTTAGAACTGTTGGGGGGTGCCATCACTCACGCAGCCACGAGTTCTATTTTACAAGTATCCTCTACCCCACCGGATTCCTTGGATATCCTAGTCAAACGTACAAAGCCTTTGAGTCAGTAAGTATATCAGCTCAGGAATGGATGAGTTGTAAAGACGATAATCCAGGTCTCTCCACTCATGATAAGTCCTGCTACATGCACAGAGCACTTGGATGCTTGTGCCTGTGCTCTCATGGTATGGTTTGGTAGGAGGAACCACACAGAGAGGCACAGCACATAGTGGCTCCATCAACTATTCCACTCTGGAAAAGTAATCCTGAAGCACAGATAGGATCACCATATAGGAAAAAAATTTAACCTCATAGAATTCTCCTAAGCCTTTATGCAAAGGGCACATAGGTTAGATGTATCTACCCTACTAATTCCTGGCAGGAAGAAGAGACATTTGGAGTTTCCAAAATAATTGAATCTTCTCCAGTTTACACTGGGCACTGATTAGAGCACCTAAATAAATGCACTTATGACTAGATGTTTCTTTTTTTTCCCCCCTCCATACTGTATTGCAAATTGGATGCAGGCGAGTTCCTTTCCAACAGGAGTGTAAAATTGCCTTATATTTTGTCCTAGACTCTAGCTGAAAAATATTTGGAGTAGGGAGTTTCAGACCATCATACACAAAGGTCTTAAACCTGCTCACTCCACACCCACTGGAATGCTTGGGTACATATCTGAAGGTAGTTAATCAGGAGTGGTGGTAAAAGGTGACAATATCCGGCACTGCCCACAGCTTAGCAAGATCAGAACAGCATCTTGAGCTTTAATTTTGTCAGAGCTAGGGCAAAAAAAAAAAAACTTCCTTATTAACTGATGTTCTTATTTTCCCTAGGGAGACCCTTTCCCATGTCCCCCCGAGGGATGTCCAATGATGGGGCACTATGCTGACAGATTCCCAGAGAAACTGAAGAGGGTAAATCAAAAGTATTTTTTAAATACAGCAGCAGACCCACCTTTTGCTAGTAAGTGGAGAAGGTTTGTTACAGTTGATTATATATTTGTAAACTGATTGCCTTAAAATGCTTCATAGCCATTCACTTCTGTTGGTTTTATAAACAAGTGTTAACATATCTGACAAAAAAAATTGCCTCGTTAGTTAACAAAATTTGAGCTCACTGAGACTTTCATTTGCTAACACAAATTAATTCCAGTTAGGAAAAAAGAACTTTCACATTTTCCTCATATCAATGACAATCTAGTTTTATTTTGCTTTTTTTTATATACAGCTTGGAGACAAAAAGTATTTATCAAACTGTCTGGTGTAAAAAAAATGAGGGGGGACATAAACCTAATTTTCCATGACACAGAGGGGAACAGAAAAGAATATGAAGTTGCCAGGTAAGATAAATAAAAATTTCCCTATGGCATTTAATGCTGCTAACCTTAATCTACACATCTTCCACATACTGAAGGAGTGCAAACATTCATTTGTGTTGCAGATGTTCTACTTAACATCAGATATGAAAAAAAGTTATCTGATAGATAAGAGGGCAGATGAATGGTTGCTAAAAGGAAAAGGGAGTCACTTCCCTTTCATGAATTACGTGGTTTTACAATAAATTAGGAATAGAGTTTGACACAAATGCTGCATTTCTTTGGTTGCTCTTATTAAAAAAAAAAATCCACCTCTGGAATGCAAGTAATTCATAGAGTGCTGACCCATTACACATGTGCTTTAGCAGTACCATTCCACACTAGCATGGCATCGTGTGAGCACACTCACTCCACATGCTGACAAGACTCTGCTCTGACACTGACTCTCTGTATGATCTCGTGCAAGGCAATCCTGTGCCTGAACTGATCGAGTTTGCAAAGTGGATACTTCCTTCCTCCCTGGGATATATTAAAAGCCATCACTATTGTCTGAATGGCACATTTATATAGTCTGACCAGTGATCTTCCTCCCTGGAATTTATTAAAAGCCATCACTACTATCTAAATGACACATTTATATGGTCTGGTCATTCACAGCTTGTATCATCTCCCACTGACTACCAAAATAGCAGCTGTCACTGTCTTCTGTACCTGCTCTAAAACAAGTATTTCAATGTGTTTTCCTACCACCCTCCATGCACGTGCAGACCAAAGCCACACAGAAATTCCCAGCTCATATATAAACTCCTTCATGAAAACCTCGCCTGGAGTTCTCCCAGCAGTGATAGCTGCAAAACTCAGCACATTTGAGGAAACCTCACCCATGTCATCTCCCAGTGATCTCCTGCCACATGTACACTTAGTTTTCAGCACTGTTTTTCATCCTCTCCCTGTTCAGAGCACAACCTTAGAGTCCTCGCCCAGTGTCCTGTGCTGTTACAAAGAACTGCAAAAGTGCAAATTTCTGTTGTAACAAAGGAGAAAACCCAAATCTTGTGGAGAACATGATTCAGTTCAACAATTACTAAACTGTTAAACTTGGCATTGCTGTCTTCATTCTGTTTGCAGTGGAGTCCTCTCACAAGATGAAGTTTATACAAAATACCTTGATGTTGAAATGAACCCAAAAAATACTAAAAAAATTGAGTTTCTCTGGAATAAAACAATATTTACTCTGCTCTGGGCAAGACTGGGAGCAGAAACAGTCAATATAATCCATGGAGAAGATGGACATAGGTAAGCATATGCCTTTTATGGGGAGAAAGGGGAAAGGAGAGCAAAAACCTTGGGAGACAGGATTTAAATATGTCCTTAATAAATTGCACACGTGGTTTGCAATCAACAACATGAATTCCAGTCACGTCAAAGGCAAGATATTACACTTCAGACAGAAAAATCAAGCGTTTGAGTCCAAACCAGGGAATAACTGTCTGGAAAGGAATACAGCAGTGAGTAATTTGGAATGTATCTTGTTTTGCCACAGCAAAATGATTACAAACCAAGATAAAGCAAGTATCATTCTCAGGTACATTACCAGTATTGTACAGAAGATGCAGGGAGGAATTATTCTAATTTAAATAGCAGGGCAAGACTGTAACCAGTGGCAGGGTCATTTTCAAGTTTGGAGAATACACTTCAGAAGAAATGCACACGGGCTGAAGTCTGGAAAAACAGCAAAAGAGATTTAGAAAACATGATGTGTGTGGAGCAGCTGAAGGAAATGTTTTTTTCAATACAGAAAAGCCTCGAGAGGAACATAAAAACATATGTGTAAGCTGTTTGTGAAGGGTCACAGTCAATTATGTCATATATCCAAAGGGTTTAGGTTAAGGTTTAACTGATACATTTTACAAGGGAAAAACTATTGATAAGGTATCCATTGGCAGGGATTATTCAGAGAAGCAGGTGAAATACCTTTCAGTGTGAGCTCCTAAAAAAAAAAAAAAAAAAAAAGATGAAAAGCTTTGATTGGGGCAAACTAGTTAAGCACCTAGCCTAAATAAAAGGAGTTTCACAGGATGCTTTTCTGACTTTTTATCTATAACTCCATACCTCTGAATGCAGAGATTAATTTTATTCATATAATGAAACTCAGATTTTACAGCTGGTCCCCAAAAGAAGGAAATTCGCCTTGTTACTGGTAATATACAGATGCTACTACTCTGTCAGCAAGCTTTTAGGAAGGCTTAACCAGGATTATGGATTGAATTTACACGCCTCAGGGTGACAGCTGACAATCCTTCAATTTTTCTTGTGGGGGAAAGAAATAAATAAATCTTGATTCAAGTATTTTTTCCTTCACAGGTCAACTTTGTGTGGCCATGGAACTGTGACATACGGAGTTCCCCAGCTACTTACACCTTGCTAGAAGTCACCAAGTACAAGCACTTCTGCACACAGCAGCTGAGCAAACAATCAGTCCTGTGCACGGGAATGCTGGTACACAAGGCTATTAAAGCAAAAATCAAACTGCCTGTTGCTTCCTTTATTTTTTTCAGTTCTTTGCAAACACACTTGTCAAAGCTTGACTTGTTCATATTTAAGCCAAGTTTATTGTGCTTGTAACTATGGAAGCAACTGAAAATCATACATGCTAAAATCCATTTATAACACTGCACAGTCTTACTCTACCAGTGCCTCAAGGTAAGAGCTGTTTCCCATCGTATTGGTAATTTGCCTGATTTTCTGTCTGTCAAACACTCTCAAGGGAGCATGCTGCCTCAGCACACCCTTCTGGCTGTGGATCATCCCAAACACCTACTTTCTGCAGCCTACACTACTGCTCAAAACTTTCCAGCCCCACACAAGAGCACTGCCCTCACAAGACACCATGAGACAAGGCAGGAACAGAACAAGACCAAGATATTTCTTCAGCAGGTCAGAATAGCCCTTTGTACGCTGCACCTTCGTGGAAACACCAACTGAAGGCAAACCACAAGCATTCCCTGCTTTGGAAGAATCTATCTGGCTGAATCATGGCACCTGGTTACTGCTGAATTTCTTTGCTGTGGCCACTGAAAATCCTGGAGAGAAACTCTGAATAACTCCAGGCTTTGAAAAAGCTGGGGTTGCCTATTTCACATTAAAATGAACACTACGGCTCTGCAAAACATGGCATGAGTGAGCCACTTGGAGCTTTAAGAGTTCAAGGCCATAGATACTTTTTAAGTGCAAAAACCAAAGTCTGAGTTAATGAGTAATAAGAAAGAGTTAATAATTTATTCACTCCCATTTCCCCATGTTTGATAAGTAATGAGCAAGAACTTGGGCAAATAAAATTCTGAGAAATAGCAATAGAAATACAATATTAAAAATGTATTTATAATGAGTATAGATATCTAGATATCTGAATTAAATATTTTTTTTTAAAAGATGTTTAAATGTTTTTTTTAAAAAGAACACCAGTCAGTGTTGTAACGTTGAGTAAACACTAACCAACCCTGTATGAAATAAGAAGCATAATTAAACACATGTCTGAGGTTCAACCAAGAGAGATCTGCAGTCCCCAGTATGGCAAGTCCCCCAGGGACTTGAGAGGTGGCAAGGGAAGTGTGAACAATGCTGGGAAGCACCGTGGGGAGTCCCAGGAGAGAGCTACAGCATCCTGAAGCACCAGAAATCCAGTGCTCTCCTCTGCCTGATTCCTATTCCAGACTACACATCTTTAGGACTGCAGATACATAGCTGGGCCTTCATTTATCACTTTTTCTCCAAAGCAGACTTTCTTCCAGCAGCCCTTGATGGTGAGGCTGCAAGGACCAGAACACAGGCACAGAGAGCAGCTCACAACATACTGAGGGACATGCATCCCAGCCCTCCCCTGTCTTCCCAAAACTGGAAGCAAGCAGCTGAAACAAACCCATCTGACCACAGCCCAAGGAATTGTCTAGTTACTCCAATTGCCCTGTGTTGCTGCAGACTAACTACGATAAAATCCTAACTCCAATCTTTTCAACCAGCTCTTAAATTAAATGGGAAAGGATGTCTCCTGATTTTAAACAAGTGCTAAAACATAGCAGTGTACTGGGGCATGTAGTGATTCTCCTGTATCAATGAGACAAATGTATTTACTTCAGTTAAGGATGGAAACACTGAGCTCTAAATTTTGCTGTCAAAGGTGATATTTCAGAAAAATTTAAAACTTCACTGCTGTTTAAAGAAACAAACCCCACTAGCACACATGGTAGCAGTGTAATGCCTACACACACAGCTGGTATCCCTTTGGTTGTTCCCAGAGGTGGAGTTTAGAGAATGTCAGCTCTGCAAAGATAACGTGGCCACAGCCTAAAAGTATAGCCAAGCTGAAAACTTTTTCTAGCTGAAATCTCATTTCTTAAGTCCACTTACAGCCTTCTAGAGATGAACAGGACCAAGGGGCTCCCAGACCTAGTCTTGTTTATTTACACAGGCTTTTTTTCACCAGTTAGTCAATGTATCTCATAGAACAATCTACTGGGCTCTGTAACATCGCTACAAAAAGCGATTGTGCCACAATGTCTGGGGGAATTGTGTGTGTTATTTGTATATATTTCCAGCATGTTTGCTCTCGGTTCATCACTCAGAGAAGGGCTCTCTCAAAACTTGAGCTACATCGGTAGTACGGAAAGGATCCAAAGGGGTAGACAACTGTCCTTCTAACACTACTTTTTTTCAACAAGAAAATGAAAGAGACACCAGAAAAATGTCAGACATACCAGCCCCACAAGAAGCCTCCCTGGAAGGATAAGCCTTCACCAAACTGAGCTCATGTCAGGAAATAGGCATAAAAGGCCCAGAAACACAGGAATATTCCACATCCAAAGTCATTTGATGCAGAGCAAGGGAGGGGATTAAAAACAATGTGGTTTCCTACTAACTTCCCCAGCAGAATCCCTACATCCCAATTATGTAACACTCAAAATCAAAGGCCTTCCCAGCCAAGACAAGCCCAGAAATGCACTGCTACACAGATCCACATAATCACCTTTAATATCCCACTCCTGATGTGTTGCATGGGAATTATCATACCTCTGTAGCTCCAATCCTATTCTGGGCTATGGCACATCAGTTCAAGAAATCTATGTCCATGGATTTTGAAGCTTTCAGAGAAACCACCCATTAAAGTTGTTTTCCAGCTTAGCTATAATCTAAATGCTCCTATCTTTCTGGGAACATTTCCAAGGATAACGCACACTATAAAAAGTACGTGTGAAGTTTGCACATTACTGCACGGAGCTTTGAGGCTGCATTGTAAGTAGTTCAGGTTTGGTGTTTTTTCTTTTACCTTGTCAGGTACATAGCTTCCCAAGACACAGCAGCATAAAGGGGAATGGCAGCTCGCGTAAGTGTCCCTATGCTACTTTTAAAGTAGCTATTCTACAGACAATTAGAAGTGTAGCCTCAACAGGATAAAAATCACTCTGGATTTAAGTTATGCTTTAGCAGACTTAGGAGCCCCACAAGCTCTAGCAGAGCAAGCAAACATAAAGCTGTCTCACATACACGGCAGTCATAGATGCACGTTGCAGAGAAGACATACACAGCACCCTTTTCACCTTGAGAAAATTCAGCACCAGAAAGCTAAGTGGGCTTGCTAATCAAGCAGATTACCAATTCCTAGCTGTTTCTTTTTCTGTTGTTCTAGATGCTTGGGATTTGGATACTTGCACTATTTCTGCTCAGTGCAGCAGAAGGTAAGCATATCGGATTAGTATTTATATGCTTTCTCTATGCTGCTATATTTTGTGCTATATTATTCTACACTCTGATATCTTAAAACTTCCTGATTGAAGTTACACAGTTCACTTTCCTGTAGAAGAATGGTGAGACGAGTGTGTGTGCATGTTGTCTTACCTCTTTTCCACTCTGGAAATCCCACCCTAGGAGTATGTAATAAATGCTTGTGTTTTCTATCTCAGAGAAAAGCTATTGCTCTACCAAACCTAAGAAATTATCTGCTGTACTCTTCTTCAGTGATGGAAATGGAGAAAAACTTGGGGGTGGTGGGTGGAGGCAATCTGGTGAAGGTAAATATACTCAGCAGAAGCCGCTGGCTTGTGTCGTATAAGACTTGTTGTGTACAGTGTAGTCAGCTGTTCAACACGGTCAAGTTATGGCTGATTATTTGCAATATCTTGGTTTGGTATTAGGAGAAACTCATCAGCTGTCTTTGCCTTAAGCAAAACACAGCTGGGGAAAGATCCCTAAGTTATGGTGCAGGATACTCACGGTGGAATTCCACTGAACACTTTGGTGATGAACAATAGGGTGGCTTCTTTCCTTTGAAGATCTGAGAGAGGGGAAACTGCTGGACTTTGCTTTCTGTAAACCATAGGATTTTCAAGAAACCAAGAGACCTCTAGAGAAGAGATGCTATTACTTATGACTATCTTGATGCACTCCTTTGCTCATTCATGCATTATTGATCTGATCTGTGTGCTACAGGCAAAGAAGTTTGCTATGAAAATCTTGGATGTTTCACAGATGATATACCATGGTCTGGCACTACGGAAAGACCAGTCCATAAGTTACCCTGGGATCCAAAAAAAATAGGCATTCATTTCCTCCTGTACACAAGAGAAAATCCTACCGTCTCTCAAGTAAGGACTATTGTGGTTTAAACATTAGTAAATCACATGCAAAACAGTAAATAACCACAGACTCCAGCTGTGTTCCTAGAAAGTGTTAGAAACGCCAAACCTTCACGTTATTCAAGGCACAACCTGTTCCAGATCCTTAGCAGGGTCTCAGGGGCAGAACTTCATTCTCCTCCAGCCCTCACAAAGCAGCACTCCCTCATGTTTTCTCTATGGCCACTGAGAAGCACTGGGAAACTCTGCATTTTTTACATAATTGGGTAATTTTTCCTGCAGATAAGATGAAAACACATTAAAAGTAAAGTCTTGGCTGCTAAGATGTGTGTCAAAGCTTGTTTTGAATGGAGATACAGACCTAAAGCAATAGTCATGTGAACACTTCCAGATGAGATTAACGTTGTGAAACTTTTAGGCACCTCTACAGATGAGTGTAGTTCAGGTCCTTGCAATACTGATAAACTATTTACAGAAAGCAGATTTAAATATTTATTAATTTAATATCTACAACAGGAGATCTCTGCATCTGATCCCTCCACAATTGAGTCCTCAAATTTTAATGCAAGTAGGATAACCAGGTTTATCGTGCACGGATTTGTAGATAATGGAGAAGAAAACTGGCTGTCAGACATGTGCAAGGTACGTACAACAGGGAAATCCTGTCCTTCTGAAGTTCCTTAGTTTGCATTTATAAACACAGTCCTATGAATCGTCTTTTTTCTCTATTTCTAACCAGTTTCTCTCATGGTACTTGTAGTGATGAGAAGGGGAAAAGAGACCACATTTTCAAACTGTTAGAAACTTAAATATGTAGCTCTGCACCTTGAGGATAAGCATGAGGTAAAATGCGTTCAGTTCCTCTCTTTAGTGAGGTGAGTGACAACGGGATTTATCTCAGGAAGTGTCCTTGTTCTTGGTAACAAACACCACAAACCCTGGAGCATGATACTGCTTAAGAACCAGGGTGTTTCCAGAAAGACCTTCAGACTCTGAACGATTGCATCATATTTCTCCAGACAAGAGACAGGTTTCTAGATATGGAAAGTCCATCCCAAAGGTGAGGGCTGGAGACTGATAACATGGGCTGACCATTAACAGAAGCAATAAAGCTGTAGAAACATACATCCAGAAGGGACCTCAGGGGGGTCATTTCAAATGAAGCTTTCAATGTAGGACTTGCTATGAATAATGGAGGAGGTAAAGCACTCTGCTTTACTGATTTTTATGCTAATTCTCCAAGATATTTTTTAATCCTGTCTCCATACAAAGTTGCAATTCCAGCTTGTGGTATTCTCAAATCCTTTAAACATGCTTTCTATTGCAGCTGCAGCTAATGAAAGCTATATATCATACAACACAGAGCAAAATACCAGTCAATGCTCTATGACACTTATAGTATACGATTTTTCAACTAACCATTCACACAACTACAATTTTGTTTAAATTCTATATTCCTATTTTACTCACAAGAAAATGAGAAACACTGTGAAAGTCAACTAAAATCAAGGTATTCCACATTTATTGCATCCCCATTACCTGCTTCTCTTTCATACTCTGTCAAAAGAAAATAAATCAATTCAAGTTCTCATTGAAAAAAAAATCTATGTTGATTATCACTTTATGAGCATTGAGGAATGATTCTGGGATTTGTTAGTAGTTTTTTCAAAGTATCAGAAGTAGATTGATGTTTTTATAAGTCTTAGTCTCCCATTTTCCACTCTTACATTAGAGACTTTTTTTTTCTAGAACTTCATAATCAGCAAGCTAGCTCACATTTTCCTTCAGCTAGTCCCCTAAATCCTTTTGATCAATTTTCATGAGGACGTAGAGGCACAAGATAAATCTTTTAATTCTTACTTTGTTACAGTGGCCTATGTCACAATACTCCAATTTATGAAAAAAAAAAAAATCTCAGTGAATCTTTTCAGTAAAAAGTGGAGCAAATGGGATTGTGAATACATTTGCCCTCCTATATGTACCTGTAATTCACTTTCCTTCCCATTAAATAATAATCCTATCTCCACATTTACCACTTCTAACATAGCCACAGACACTTCTATTGACTTCTTTGTTCTTTGATGTAATAGCAATCGTTTTGGATGCTTTATAATATCTGAACATAAAGCAAAAAAGAATAAATCTAACAAAGCTCCTAAAGCAAAATACATTTAGCCAAACAATCCAGCTCGGAAGACAAAAGCAAAGCTTTGGATTCTGTGGCAGGCAATAAAGTACGTGCCTGTATACACATATTCCACAAATAAAGACATAAATCTGAAATGAATGTTCAGTGACATCAGCAATTTATGCACCTGCTTAGATAAACAGACACTATCTTTCTTACAAATCTGTATCAGAAAAGCAGTCTTGATTTCTGTAATCAAAAAGAGAAGCTCTAATTGAATCTGAGTTAAAGAAGTACTTTTAAATCACTTAAGCGAATCAGTATATGAGTAAAGCTCTTACTTAGTGTTCTATACAAAGCTGGGTGGAAATTAAAAGGATCAATACTTATATCATTTTCCCTTTTACAAAAAGGGCTGCTGTAAGTATTTGAAATGATGGTGTGGCAGCACACACCCAGTTCCTATACATGTCCCTGTTTCAGAACTCTGTGAGCACACACACAGACATCTGTGAGCAGGCAGAGCCATGGAGAGTTGCTAAGGCTTTTGTTCTTAAAACGTTCTTCTACAGATCCATGCAACATTTTTGAGCTGAGCTGTAATAAGCTACGTGAATCAGTTCCAGGTTGCATTTACCATGAGGCTCTTTGGTTTTTACTTGTGTTTTACAAAACAGAGGCTGCTGAGTGTGGACGATGTGAACTGCATCTGCATAGACTGGAAAAGAGGCGCGAGATGTCAGTACACCCAGGCGTCGAACAACGTCCGTGTGGTGGGCGCTGAAATAGCTCATTTTATAAATGTTCTTAAGGTAAGCATTTTCTGGTTATAAAGCTACAGTTATAATGCTGATTTGAAAGGAATAATGACTCAGGAACTTTCATGAATGTGAATGTAACCAGCAGAAAACATTTTCTTCTATTCGGTGACCTATTTAGAAATTGTGCTGAAAACAGAGTCTCTTTTTTAAAGTTGGAGAACTATGTCATAACAGCAGGGTGAGCCAACACAGAGATACAAACTCCTACAAGACATCCCCATAGTACAGCCAAACAGTTATACCACAGATGTTAACAGCTGCAAAGTGTTCTGTAGTTTTAAATACACAGAGATAACAGACACAGCAAACTGCCTTTTCACAGAGACAAAAGCTACCAAACAGCTCTTAAGAATACCAGAAAACCAGCTGGCAGCCAGCAGTGGCTGGAGGACAACTGTTTTCTGGTGATCAACACCACTGGGGGATAAATGGGACCCACAGTTGTGCACAGTGCCTAAAACTACTGAAGGTGCCACCTGCCCCCTTTCTTAGCCAGCTTCGCATGGGAAGTGATGCTTGGTTGGAAGCCTTCTCTTAGTCTAAGTGCTTTCAACACACATTTCCCATAAATCAATCTAAATAGGTAGTACACTGGGTCTAGGAGTGCTCAGTGCCATGTCTCTCTATATGTGCACTGAAGCCACTGAATTACTGTCCAGAAAGGCTGAAGCATCTCTCCTCTCATGTCCTCCTCCAGCTGCACATGGTGCTGGACCTGCCAGGTGTAACTCTTGGTTTTTATCACTAAAAATATAAGTCCCAACTGAAGTTGAATTAAAGAAGTACTTTTAAGTCACATAAGTGAATCAGTACATGAGTAGAGCTCTTATTTAGTGTTGCATGCGAAGTGTGATAGAACTTAAAAGTATCAGTATATATATTGTTTTCCTTTCTACAAAAGTAGGACCCTGGCAGAATCTTGCAAGTCAGATAAGCATCCTCTGACTCTTAATGGGTTTAGGATGTAAACTGGATGCAGAGCATGATAGGACTCTGTCGACAGAGCTGTCTAGAGTTTTAACCACCTTCAAATGAGGGCAGCACCTGAATAAGGAGCTTTGAAAAAACTACGTATTAGACACAAGTACCTAAACTAGCAAGCAGATGCTGAAATCCTATAGGAGTTCCTGTGTATGTAGTCAAATGTACAGTTCTTCAGCCCATTTTTGCTCTTCTTTCATGCTGATGAAAACAGATACAGTAATTTTTTGTGTCCCTATTTTCTCAGGAAAAATACAGTTACTCCCCAGCCAACATTCACATAATTGGCCACAGCCTGGGAGCGCATGTGGCGGGTGAGGCTGGCAGGAGGCAGCCAGGGATTGGAAGAATAACTGGTAAGTAAATGACATATGTCACAGCTCATACTGAAGACACCACTGCTTAACAAAACATCGCTGTTCATTTTCACTTAGGATTGCATCTGACTGTGGGCTGTAATTTAGTCAAGAGTAATTTGGACATTATAGAACTTAGCCATTTTCTCACAAAATGCTCTGGAGTGGTGCCCCAGGAAGTGTGGGGAAACAGTCACTATGATGATTATTTTGCTTGGAAAAAAAAGTTTCCACTGTGAAGAAAAGGCTCCATGCAGCTAACAGAACCTGAAGTCCCCCTGCTGTACATCAGCTGACTTGCTGATACACACCAGTAGTTGTGGCAACCTTTCCAGAGCTTGCTTTCTGGTGTTTCAACCTGATAGTGTCACTGGGAGGACCAGCGCTAGCTTGGAGCTGGACAGGAGTGATGCTGTAACATAAAGATATTCCATTGTCAGTGCTGAACTCACAGTAACATACAATCAGAACCAGCTGTAGCTGCCACAATGCTTTTTCCTAATGATTTGTCCAACAGTAATATAAAAAAACAAACCAGGTGAGTAATCCCTACCTTCCTTCTCCTAGCAGTTTTAATCCTGCCATTTTCATCTTTCATTAATCTGGCCTGTTATATAGCAGCAAATCTAATGCACATCATCCACGGCTTGCAGGTCACTCCAAAGCATGCCAGAAGTTAGTTATTTTGTACTGTAGTTTTGCTAACAAATGCCATTTTCCAGAAAAGGATGGATTAATCCTGACATTTCAGAAGCAATAGGCTAAGCTTCCTGACATATCACCCGTTATCACCTTGCTTTGTTATAGAATCATAGAATGTTAGGGGTTGGAAGGGACCAAGAAAGATCATCTAGTCCAACCCCCCTGCCAGAGCAGGATCACCTAGACCAAGTCACACAGGAATGTGTCCAGGCGGGTTTTGAATGCCTCCAGAGAAGGAGACTCCACAACCCCCCTGGGCAGCCCATTCCAGTGCTCCATCACCCTCACTGTGAAAAAGTTTTTCCTTATGTTTACCCTAAACCTCTTGTGCTCCAACTTACTCCCATTGCCTCTTGTCCTAACATTGGATAACATTGAGAAGAATCTGGCTCCATCCTCCTTACACTCACCCTTAACATATTTATAGACATTAATGAGGTCTCCCCTCAGCCTCCTCTTCTTCAAGGTAAAGAGACCCAGCTCTCTCAGCCTCTCCTCATAAGGGAGATGCTCCACTCCCTTAATAATCTTGGTGGCCCTGCACTGGACTCTCTCCAGTAGCTATATGTCTTTCTTGAACTGGGGTGCTGTAGAGAGAACACGGTTAATGACAAAGTCCCAGTCACATCATGAA
>JANVCC010000077.1:8137270-8240491 GCA_025345505.1 Todiramphus chloris collaris
AAACCTCTTGTGCTCCAACTTACTCCCATTGCCTCTTGTCCTAACATTGGATAACATTGAGAAGAATCTGGCTCCATCCTCCTTACACTCACCCTTAACATATTTATAGACATTAATGAGGTCTCCCCTCAGCCTCCTCTTCTTCAAGGTAAAGAGACCCAGCTCTCTCAGCCTCTCCTCATAAGGGAGATGCTCCACTCCCTTAATAATCTTGGTGGCCCTGCACTGGACTCTCTCCAGTAGCTCTACATCCTTCCTGAACTGGGGTGCCCAGAACAGGACACAGTATTCCAGGTGGGGCTGCACCAGCGCAGAATAGAGGGGAGGAGAACCTCCCTTGACCTGCTGACCACACTCTTCTTAATGCCCCCCAGGATGCCATTGGCCTTCTTGGCCGCGAGGGCACATTGTTGGCTCATGGTCATCCTGCTGTCCACCAGGTCTTTTTCCCCAGAGCTGCTTTCCAACAGATCATCCCCCAGCCTATGCTGATCCATGGGGTTGTTCTTCCCCAGATGCAGCACTCTACACTTGCTCTTGTTAAATTGCATTAAATTTCTCCCTGCCCAGCTCTCCAGCCTGTCCAGGTCACGCTGGATGGCAGCACAGCCTTCTGGAGTGTCAGCCACTCCTCCCAGTTTTGTACCATCAGCAAACTTGCTGAGGGTTCACTCCATCCCTTCGTCCAGGTCATTGATGAACAGTATTGGACCCAGCACTGACCCTTGGGGGACACCACTAGTCACAGGCCTCCAGCTAGACTCTGCTCCACTGACCACAGCTCTCTGGGTCCTGTCCTTCAGCCAGTTCCCAATCCACCTCACTGCACAGTCACCCAATCCACACTTCCTAAGCTTGGCCGTGAGGATACCATGGGAGACAGTATCAAAAGCCTTGCTGAAGTCAGGATATACCACATCCACTGGATGCTCCTGCCTTTCTGAATTCAGACATTTTTTAAGTAATGTTATTCTTGCAAAAACAGAATCAGTACAGCTGACCAAAAATTAAGAAAATAACATTATATTACTTAAAAATGTCTAAAATCTCCAGTAGTCTCCCAGAGAACAAAACTAAAAAGAGATATCGGCTAAACTTGTGATTCTGTGACTCCTTTCTCAACACACAGGTAACTCCTCTTGCAGTCTGTGTTCTTCAGCAATGTTTTAGCATATTCAGCACTTCAAGAGTTTAAAAGCTATGGGCTTGATGTCTTTATTCGTTGTGCAGGCAGTGCCAAGGGCAGTGTGCATTAAGCAGAGTGACCTTTCATGCACAAAAGACTATTTTGGATATTATTAACACAGGCCTTTTCAGTTGTTACTTTTCCTTGGGGATTTCAGGCTTAATGAACCTTGGACTAATAGTCTACAAAATTCTGTCTAAAACTTGGACTAAATCTGCTGCCCAGGGACTACAACAGATACGAGTATAAACTAGTAAAAACTGTGCAATTTGCAAGACCTTACAAGCTCCTGAAATTGCTACAGCAATTTGGGAAACAAATTCCTTTTTCTGATAGGATCAAACCCGAAAATCATCACTTCAAAACCAGATATTTTTTCCAAAATCTGACTGGAGCCAGAAGCAGGCAGGGTGGTTTCAATACCTCCAACCACATGGGGTGTTATCAGCATCAATTCCTGTTTGAGTACTCTCAAACAATTGACTCAGAAACCATGCAGATAGAGCAGTTATATTGGAGGCAGACACAGCAACTTCAATTTGAGCAACAATACTGAAGGGAAGTTCAATTTAAAAAAGAAAAAAACCCAAAAAGTTATATTCCAGTGTTGGGATTCAATATTGATGTAAATCAGTAAAATTTAATAGGATTCACACAGGTAACCCTTTCTTTTTCCAGGGAGAAAAGCCACTTGGCAAGTGAGAGTACACATCATCATTTTATTAACACCTATACTACTTAGATGTAAGGAACCATAGGCAACTATATATGTGATATTCATTTTATACAACCATAGTGTTATATAAAGTGATACATCTATATCTCTTTATCTATACATAAGACTAGTCTGTTTCTTTCAGGATTGGACCCTGCTCAACCTTATTTTCAAGGCACTCCACTTGAAGTCAGACTGGATAAATCTGATGCAGAATTTGTCGATGTTATCCACACAGATTCTGCTCCCACAATCCCCAACTTAGGTGAGTATACAGCTCTAGGTATTAATACCAAATTATTTATGCCCTGTAGCACTTAAGTATCCTAATCATTCATTAAGAGTCAGTTGGGCTGGATGGTGCATTGACACAGAACAAATACACCGTACCAGTCACTAACTGTTTGTATCCTAAAATACTAAGCACAGACAAATTTCAAGCCAGCAACTATGACCATGAGAAAATATTAATTTAAAAGGTGCTTACCCTTGCTTTAAATGCTCTAGGTTTTGGCATGAGTCCAGCTGTAGGCCATATTGACTTCTATCCAAATGGAGGAAAGCAAATGCCAGGGTGTGGGAAGAACCCTGTTTCGCAGATTGTAGATCTTGATGGCATCTGGGAAGGTAAGTATGTTGATGACATTACAACTTCAGGGGAAGGCCACCCCTCACAATGTAATGACTTCTCTTATTACAGGTGTTTTGGGTTAGCTTTTGGTGTGCCTACCACCAATGGCAGCTGCGGAATGCAGTGAAGCTCTTAATGGCCTTGAAACATCCCATTTTCCAGAGCTTATTCAAAAATAAACAAGATAGAGTTTGCCTCTGGAAAATCTATCTCCTTTAAAGTATCTAATAGCAAAACCAAAAGTTACTGAAACTGTGCCAAAAATTTGGAAGGGTCTGTAACAACAGATTTCACTGTTTCTATTTAGTTGCCCAGCAGCAGTTTTGGGTGGAGTAGATCAGTGATGCTCACAGCTACTTTTGTTAGGGTATCTTCAGCTGCAATTCTTCTGAGATAGAGAAATTAACTTTTTTTTGTTTGTTTTTCTTTTTTAATTACCCATTACAATCTGGGTTGTGTTAAAGCAATGCCATTGTGTCTATTTTTAGTGAGATAAAAAAAGATTGACACATAGATGCTCAAATACATTGTTCTTTGTTATGTGGTTCTAAGAAAAGCTTTAAGGATTAGAAAATGCCTGTGTCCTTATGAAATTAAATTGTAGATAACATTAAAAAACCCCACAATCTAACCAAGATTCCTACTCTAGAGATTTTTCAGTATATTATCTGAGCTCCTTCTTACATTAATGCAAACACCTTAAACTGTGGGAAAACTTAAACTTATTAGTGATAACTAGATATTTTCTCCAGGTTTTATTCATACTTTTTTTTTTAATATATATAAAAATTATTATCAATAATGGGGAATTAAAGCACAAAGAAATAACTGTGTTGTATATGATCTTTTAAACTTAAAGTCAGGAAAATTAAGGCAACAGAAAGGGAAATAATATATTCATTATTTTAAAGAGTCTCCCTTCCTTAAGCACCTCCCAAATAATAATAATTTTGTTTTGAAGTCCTCAGCTGGAGCAAATCATCACTGCCCTAGGAAGTTCACTGATAAATACCTTCCAGTTGGTTTTCTTTTGTTATGGTAATGCAACTGTTGCCTACAAAAGACCTGCTTCATGCAGTTGTGGATTCTATTGTGAAACTCAGTCAGTTTGCTCGAATAAGTGTTTGTGAGGGGAGGGCAGGGGCTGAGCTGCACAGCCTCCACAAAGCATTTCAAGTTTGCATTTTATACCTGTTGAGCCAGTGACATTCCTTAGAGCATCCATTCCTTGCAAAAGTGAACTTCAAACCTTACCTTTGATAGTCCAAGAGCAGTGACAAGCCTTTTGAGGAGGAACCACGCATCCCAATGATGTGGGACAGGCTGTGCCAGTATCTTTCCTTGTGTGGTAACAGAAAGGAAGAACTAACCTGGGAACATCTTTTCACAGGAACTCGGGACTTTGTGGCTTGCAATCACTTGCGGAGTTACAAGTATTACTCTGACAGTATTATCTACCCTGATGGATTTCTAGGCTATCCGTGTGCTTCCTATGATAATTTTGAAGCAGTAAGTAGTTCTCTGAGCCACAGGATGGACCACAGCAAACATAGTGCCTCTTATCTGTACATTTGAAATTCAATTTATTTATGCTTGCCTGCACTCAACAAGTGTATCTGTAAGAGAAGTAAGTGTCAGACATCCTCAAGTATTATAGCCGTGCAGATGGCATGGGTCAAAGCAGAAGGCAACAATGAAACTGGGGCATCCCTGTTACAGTGCTGATGTGACAGCCCTGAGGCACTTCTGGGGTTAGTGTGGCTTCCCCAGGCCTGCTCTGCTGCATCAAACTGGGGAAGAGGTAAGGAGGAGATCCTGTCCCTGTAGTCACCAAATATATTTATTTATCAAACAGCAGTGCATGGAATCCCACGGTGTAGCAGGGGAGCTTTCACACACAGCTTAAATATCTTCTGTTCAAAACAACAAGAAGTAAAATAACATGTGATGACTTGCTGGGGCCAGTCCATGATCACAGTACTTCAGTGACTTAAGATGGCCTCAGGAACAAAGCACAATGGTTTACAGACCACGATCAGGAAGCCTTTCCCTGTCCCAGACTAGGAGATAGGAAACTACAGCCTTAGAGTCACAGGGAGGTAGCAGGCTCATCATATCCTAGAGACAGAGGAATAAACTTACCTAGTGCTTAGATGGACCTTTACACATTCTGAACAGACGATAGAGATCACACTTCTCAGATCACTTTGAGAGAAGGTGACTACCTGCTTCTGTCACCACAGTAGAAAGCTGCTTTCATGACAAAAATGAGCTTTGTTTTCAAGACAAAGCCTTTGTTGATCCAACCTGAAGGTATAAGGAGACATCATTCTTTTTCTCAGTTGCTGGGAGGGTCACCTTCTCTCTGCTCCCATTCAGGATGACTCAAGGGTGTCACTAATGTGGCTTGTTTGAGCTAAAGAGCATAAGAAAAAAACCCACAGAACCCTGAAAAAAATCAGAGCCTTTGAGAAATCTGGCTACTTATATGATCTTTTTTCAAGTCACAGAAAGGGTTAATTGAAATTTGTTGTGATATAGGATGGGTATGTTAGAAATAAGTCCTAATTATTTTTTTTTCTTGTCTGGATGAATGATTCATCAGTGTGTGTGTATATCTTTTTTTTTTTTTTTTTTTTTTCCACTAGGGTAACTGTTTCCCATGCCCAAAAGATGGATGCCCAAATATGGGTCATTTTGCAGATAAATTCAAAGATAAAATTAACACTAGTTTCCTGAAACTTTACCTGAATACTGCAGAGGCCAAGGATTTTCCTCGTGAGTGTTTGTTGCTTCCATTGTTTCTTATTCCTTGTAAACGTTTTTATTTTCCTGTTTTACAATTCATTTTAACAGTAGAGTAGCCCTCATAGCAGTGCAATGGCTTTTCAGACCCTCATGGAGAGGGGTCTTGAGCAGAAGTTTTATAAGGAGCAGATGAAGGAACTGGGGTTGTTTAGCCTGGAAAAAAGGAGGCTCAGGGGATGCCTTCTCACTTTCTACATCCCCCTGAAAGGAGGTTGGAGCCAGGTGGGGTCAGTCTGTTCTCGCAAGTAACAAGTGATAGCATAAGAGGAAATGGCCTCAAGTTGTGCCAAGGAAGGTTTAGGTTGGACATTAGGAAAAATTTCTTCACCGAAAGGATTGCCAACACTGGAACAGGCTGCCCAGGGAAGTGGTGGACTCACCATCCCTGGAAGTATTTAAAAGGCATGTAGATGTGATGCTGAAGGACACAGTTTAATGGTGAGCTGGCAGTGCTGGGTTAATGTCTAGACTTTACCATTTTAAAGGTCTCTTCAAACCAAAATGATTCTGTGATTCTATACCATATTCTGTTTTGTTCTAATACTACTGCTCAGTTCTGGGTCCTCCAGTACAAGAAAGATGTTGACAGACTACAGAGTCTAGTGGAGGACACCAAGATGTTTAGTGGACTGCCCTACAAGTTGCAAGGAGAAAGGAGGGTAGGCAATGCACAGAAGCTGCAGCAGGAGAGTGTCATATGAAATAGTATGAAAACTACTGGCACTGTGACAGTGCTTAAATGCAGGAAGAGAGGCACAGAGAAGCTGGGAAATCCTCATCTTTGCAGATGTTCAGAACTTCATTTGACAAAGGCCAGCAGCTGGCCTTGCTTTGAGAAGTGGATGGACCAGATGAACTCCTTCACAACCTAAATTATCTTAACATCAGCTGTCACAAGACAGTTCTTCCTTCACAGAACCAGAGGCAGAAGAGCTAGCTGCTTTTGTTAATTGCATGCTCAGAGAAAGTTCCCACCCACAAAAATTATTGTCCTTGAGCTTCAGAATTTCTTTATGTTCCTTCCGCACTGCTTAAATTCTGTTATGTATCGGTATTTATTCCTAACACTTCAACTTCATTGTATCTGAAAACCTTCATGGTCAAAGTCCTGAGGTCTATATTGTGTTTACCATGTTATGGACTAGCTTTTTTTTTATTTTTCTTTTTAATTCTCACAGAAAGTAACACAAATATCTACCCATTTCTCATGTCAATATCATTAGGACATAAAGACATACCTGACTCACTGCTGGTTTGTATTTGTTTTGAATGGTTATAACTCAAGGAAGACCAATGAGCACCAAGATTCATGTGTGAGAGCGTTAAACTAAACCCTTCGAGTCTGACAGCCTGTCATGCAGCCTTGAGCTGAAAGTGAAAGGCAGTAATAATTTTCTTTTTGCTTTCAGCTACAGTGTATAGACCAAAAAAAAAAAAATTTTAAAAAATGAAAACTTAAAAATAAAACAAAAAAAAAAAAAATCTTAAAAACTGATACCTTAGAGACTCTTTCTGCGTACAGTTAAACTTACTCTATTTTTTCTGTGTAGTTTGGAGGTACAAAGTAACAGTGACTCTCTCTGGAAAGAGTAAAGTAAAAGGCTATGTCAATATTGCCCTTTATGGAAGTGATGGGAACACAAGGCAGCACCAGGTCATCAAGTAAGTTAAAAATTCTACAGAAAAGAAACTTCTCTTCTAGAACACTTAATTCATACTTTTAATTAATTTTTATTTAATTTGGTCTTATTTTACAGATGATATTTGACCCTTAATATAAATGCAGAAACAGTTCACTCATTCTGGGTTTATATTTGAAGGGAGAAGGTTAGGATGAAGGATTTGAAAATGTTAAATTTGGTGTTGCTCATTTGCTGTCTGACTAAGGTCATGCTGGACTAGCACAGTTTTGATCTTTTTGTCTTTCACAAGCTTGTAAAATGTTGCTGACACAGCTGCTTACAGTTAAAGTTACTTCATGATTTACTATATAAAAATCTACTTTTTCTTGCTCATAACTTTGCCTGCTTACACTGAAGCTGCTTGCTTGCCTCACGTGGGTTTGTTTAGTTGCATTTTTCTTGTTTGGTTCAACTGAAATGATGAAAAATAGGGAGAAGGTATTTTGACGTGGGTTTGGGTTTTTTTTTTCGTTTCTTTTTTTGTTTGTTTATTAACAACTACGTCACTTCCACTTTTCCAAAAAGTACTTCACACCTTCACAGTTGCCAGCAGGTGTTTGCGAGGAGCTGCTCCCAGTTTGCAGGCAGCCATGCGTTCAGCTGAGATGAGGCTGCCAGTACCGAGGGCACTCCATCACTCTCCCACTGCCAGTTGCAGGGCCTGTGTCAATTCAATTGCTGGAAGACACTTTTATTTTTTTTTCCCCAGCAAATTTTGATGTAACCAACCAGGCACCACTGTGGATGCAGCAGAGTAACAAAAAGGCAAAGGGAGTTTGTCCTGTCTCTCGTTACTTCCACTACCATAAGCCTTTTAATATGGAGGAGAGCAAACATCCTCCACTGAATCAGAAAGTGCAAAGCTAGGAGAGGGATAAAAATCCTGCCTTTCTCATGAAGCTTCTCAAAGCTGTAGATGTTTCTTTTGAGTTGTTCTGCTGGCTCCTCTGCTTCCCTCGCCCCCCGCCTTGTATCTCTCAGGTCACGTCTATAACAACAGTTATTCAGTGACAAAGGCATCAAGCACTCAAATGTCTCTTGACTTCACACAGCAGGGGAAAATTTAAGAAGCAGGCCACCTTCAGAGCACAGAGGTGGGAGAGGGCAAAAGAGAGGATCAGGGAAGCACTGGCACATGTTTAGTGAGATGTAGTAGCTGAAGCCCTTATGAGTTCTCCAACTGCTGCCATTAGGAGCTTGCTGTGTTGATATGATGTGAACTAAGTAGCCAGATTATAAACAACAATTACCAAAGAGCAGATGCACATTTGACTCGGCCACAGTGCTGCAAGTGTGGGAATCTCTGCTAGAGAGCCATGCTCCTTCCAGCCATCCCAAACAAATCATACAAATTAATTAGTAGTAAATGAAAATTTCATTTATCTGCAAAAAAATCTGCTTATGGAACCAACAAGGAGCAAGCTTATCTTCTCCACAGGGACTGTGTTATATCTGGGTCTTCATTGTGAGGTGTGACTGCTGCACATCAGGCTGACCTGCCCTTGCTGCTTCTGACAAGCACTGAATTGCATTGGAAAATTGTCAATAGTGTTGTTACCTTGTAGTAAGTTAAATATTGTCTCTCTGCTAACTTTCTATTCACTTGCTACCAAGACAATCAGTTGACAGGACTGGTAATTAACATTATATGCTAGCATGCCTCACATCCATAAAATGCTGTTTTTCACAGGGGAACCCTCAAACCAGCCGACACTTACACAAGCTTCATTGATGTAGAAGCTAACGTCGGAAAAGTCACAAAGGTTAAATTTCTTTGGAACAACAACTGGTTAAATCCGACTTTTCCTAAACTAGGAGCTGCAACTATCACAGTACAATCTGGAATGAACGGGACAGAGTAAGTATATGCATTGTGAAAATCTTGAAAGTTACTTGGGAAGATAGGTGACAAAATTATATGTAGGGTGAATGCATTTTCACAAGAAAACCTGTTTAAAGCATTAGAAGGAGCAGACTCTTAAGAAAACCTTTTATTTCCTTCCTTTCAAGGCACTATTTGTCCACAGTTCAATTCATTACTACAACCCTTCGCTTTAAATAATTTCATATAAAAACATACACTATTTCTAGGCTTCAGAAGAGCAAACATCCTGTATAACCTTTTGGGTGAGAAAAATCAGCAGTGGCTTGGATTAGCAGCATCATTCTTGCCAAGCTCCTGCTGTTCACAGTCACTGGATATCTGTGTCTGAGCTTGTGTTAGGGTGTCTGATTTGCTGACAGCAGAAATTTTCCATTGACATTATGGATCCTGAGATCATGACTGACAAAAGAGGATGGTGGTAACATGCCTGTCTTTCCAATGAGCAAGACTAACACCTGGAAGCTTCTCTTAAAAAGCTAAATGCAAAGTTGAGGGAAAGAGGCTAAGACTGATTTCTCTAGACTTTGTGGGATATGTCTGGGATGTTCAGCTTACAAGAAATATGATTTACTTATCCAGTTCCACTGTTTTTCCCGGACTTTTAAAAACAAACTCCCTCATTTGCTACATCAGTTATTTTATTTTATCCACCCCGTGACTGGGTATTTACAAGAGGAGGTACAGTATATGTTTTAGACCCACATACAAATAAATAGTTAAAATGCCATCACTTAAAAGACAACATGGGAGATGGAAACAGTTTCAAGCAAAGTAAAATGATTACAGCCCAGCAGCATTACCTTTAGGCAGAGATCCTAAGTCCAGCTGTACTTCCTATTCACACTGCTGAGGAAGCGTGTTCCTGCAGATAGGCACTCACTCTTCTATTGACTCTTGGCCTTTGCACAAGTGCTTGTGACCATTTACACAGTGATGTTAGCACAAACTCTGGCTGGGGGCGGGGGGAAGAAATAGTAAAACTAAAGGAAGGCAGGGAATGAACCAGAATAAACTCTGCCAATGTTTTCCCTGGCGGTAATATTTCAAACTTAAGAACTCAAAGTATGTTGCGTTCATTTGTGTCAAATGACAAACCAGGTTGACTTATAATACAGATAACATAAATCCACTTGAGTTGACAACTCAATGTGCTTGTTTTCTTGTGTTTTGTTTTTTTCCCTTCAGATACCGTTTCTGTGGTTCTGAGACGGTGAGGGAGGATGTTCTGCAGACTCTCACTCCTTGCTAACAGCACATGTTAGACAGACCAAAACCTTGTTTACCAATAAAACTACTCATGCATAAAACACTGGAGTCTACAGTCACTGCAGTTATAACACTGGTGATGTGTGGGGTTTTTTTGCTGGTTTGGGAGGTCAGGGTTAAGTCTGTGGATAGCTCTCTATAGATGGAATTTTTAGAGTAGCTTTAGGAGTGAATGAGCCAAAGTCTGTTGAAAGCTTCCCCTAATTTCAGCCTATTTCAAAACAATTTTAGATGAGAAGAAGAAAAGGGGCAAGTAAAAGAATTTGGATAGTGGCTTCTGCAAAGTACCAAGAGAAAGCAGAACTGCTCGTGAGTCAGGGAGGAGAGGATTAAGAAAGATGATGTTCTTACTCAAACCAAAGGCTAAGACCAGAATTAGTGTCAGGTAAAGATGAAACAGATAGGAGGGCGAGTGCTTACAAAATGAGGACAGAAATTTAATTTCAATTACCTGTGAGAGATGGGCCAGTGAACATGATAGCAAACTGGTAACACGTTTTGGTGTGTTAATGCGGAACTAAGTTTGTACAGATTTAATTTAAGAAAGCTGCACAGCAAATTTCAAATGTCAGTGAAGTTTCACTAACATTCTTATGATCAGAACAATCACCAAAGTGTCCTGAAATGCCATATGCTGTCCCTTCAGCCCAGCCTTGAACAAAACTGCCAGATGGTGTGGTTAAAACAGGTAATGCAACGAGGGAGTCGCTTCTTTCCCTGCTTTCTGATAAACACATTAAGCTGAAATGTGGATAGTTCACAAATTCATTTCTGTCCCTATGTAAACTTGTCTTGGCTCCCTCATCTGCAGTTGGAGAAGGGGGCTGCTGCTCCTCTTCTGCCAGAGAAGCCCCATCCTCACTGAAAAAGTCCACAGAACTGCTTGGGCTGGGAGATCTACTGCTCCTTGGGACCTTTTATCTTCAGCAGTTTCTCTTCAGGTTCCCCAGACTGGGGCACTCTGCTCTTTCTACCTCCCTGTGTGACCTTTCCTCCCCCGGAATATCTTGTCCTGGAGCATGTCAATCTCCTAGCAAGACTTCAGATTCCCCTTGCAGTAGTGGAGGTTGAAAGCAATTTATTCTGTGTTGGAGCATTCCTCTTCTACCGCGGAAGAAAAAGCAGTCTAATTAATTCAGTGCACTCTGCCAGGATGATGGGAGGGAGAGGGGGCTGTAAAGATTACAAAAAGAATCATCATCACTGAAGATTGGCAACCTGTGGGCATGCTCAGAGATGGAATAAGTTTCTTATGTGAAAATACAAAGTGTTCCTTGGTTTAACCCCAGTGAAGAGACTATCCCCCAGCAATTCAGATTTAGTCAGAGATGTGCAGGCTTCCTTTTATGTCTAAAAACTAAATTGCACTTGTGTTTGTTGCTCAGGCTATAAGGTACTACCCAATTGTGAAGAACAGTACAAACCAAAATTTGATCTGGAGAATCACTGTTTTTTTGACTTCCTGAAACTTTGACCTAGGGATAGGATAAAAAGGAATAAACATATGAATTAGTGAAGGGAACACCCCTTGCTATGCTGTCATAGATGTGTGGGGTATTAAAATGCTAAGCCAATTTCTGGTCCCATTTATCTGAGGAGTAAAAACCACACATTTTTCACCCCGTTGGTATTACTTGTGTCTTCCCCTCATTACACTGGTTTTTTTCCTGTGCAGCTCCTCATGGCAGTAGTAAGAGCAGCAAGTGCACAGTGAGGTTTGCTTGGTGTGTTTTCTTCCCAGCCTACACTGTCCGTGAGGGGATAACACTTATTTTGGCTCCAGTTTTTCCCATCTGTGATCATCCTTGCAGTTGTAGAATAACAGAGTAAAGCTTAGTAAGTTCAAGGATGTGAACTGTTTGTCCTGCATCGGTTTGTGGTAAGTCCATCTTTGGGTTGGTCCTGCAAAGCCTTTTTCTGCTCTCTGCAGCTGCGTGACCACAGCTGTGCAGGAGACAGAGGATCCAGCTGCAGGACTTTAAATGCTTTCACACTTCATTTGTGTCATCCAGTCCAAGGAGAAACACATACCCCCTTTCCAGGGAGATAAATAGTTACAGGTTTACTCAGAGGATGCACAGCCACAGACAGGGGAGCTGGCATCTGATGCTGGGTTTCCACGTACCCTGCGTCCCTTTGACATCTCCTGCTTCCTTCTGCCTTGATTATTTGTCTCTTCTAGAATTTGGCTTCCTGATCTCAGTACCTCCTGCTGAGGAAACCTCAACAGGGTTATTAACTTCCTAACACTGCAGAAGAGTTTCTCCTTTGTCTTTTGTTCCCTTACCTTAGTATAACCAGATTCTAGCCTACACAATTGTTTTGACAGTCATGATATTCTCTGCATTATCCTCTGTCATAGCCACTTCAGCAGCCCATGTAATTTTAACAAACACCTAACAGAATCAAGACGTTAAAGTTGACAATAGCATAATAAAAAAATCTCCTCTTAATAATGAACTGGAGCTGTCGTCATCTTGTTTTAGCAGACTAAAATCTCTCCCCCCCCACCCTTCCCGCCCACTTTACAAAGCTATTACATAAAATGCAATGTTAAATGAACAACAAAATACTTTCCCTTTAGCTAGCTTTTAATGCTAATGGTGCGATTTATTCCTGACCTTTTGAAATATTAGATTTTTTAAATGACAACATAAAAAGAATTCTTGTTTGAAAACGCAAGCGACTTTAAACCACATGTTATTACTTGTAAGTATAGCATGCACATGCATCATTCATTTCAGTGTCCCATTTATGGCTAATTGGTATATATTTCAGTTGACATATATTGTTCTCCTGCAAACGTGTCAAATTCCTTAACGATGTCAGTGACAAAAGCATAGTGCTTGAGATATATAAATTATGCTCTTTACCATATAATCATTCTTATCTATTGGGAATGCTATTTGTGACAAATCATGTTCAAAAATACAGACTAAATTGATTATTTTTTTTTAAACTTTAATATCACACCATTCGCGGCAAGTCTTTGATTGAACCTTTAAATGTAGAAATGTTTTGATTTTTATCTGCATCATTTTGTAGCTTTTGAAAAGCTCACTTTATTTATTACAGGAAGAGTAACACAGCGCAGATCTTAAAATGTATCTTTTGTTATCAGCATAAGAAAACAAATGGGCTATAATTGTGGATATGGAATGAGTAATTTGGTGAAAAACGCTTTGTGTTGTAGTTTAGGTTTTATAATTCCTGCCAGAAATTGCTTTTATTTTGTTGGTGGCCAGCATTGCAATCAGAATTTTAAATACGGGAGCTACTTGGGACACATATTTTCATTATATTTTAGATTGCCATGTGCAATGTATTTCTCTCCTATATTACAAACCATCTGAGAACAGTAAAAAAAAAAATTGAAGATTTCATGTGACTCTAATTATTACTGAGATATAGCAGTGCTCATTGTTGTCTTTAGACAATGCTGTCTATAGTCATTACTTTGCTCCATAAATCAGTAGGATAATGAGGTTCTATCTTTCAAGAAATATTTGAGTGCATCTTAATTTGGCATTGATGAATTCTCCTTCCTGAATCTCTCGAGAGTTTTTTTTTTTAAATCTAGTTTGTCATATTAGAGCTTTCATCACCTAGCCACAGTTGACAGTGTTATGTACGCATATTTATTTCCATACCTTTCTGGGATGAGTCCTCAGAGGTTGCAAATAGGAATTTTATGACGTTGTGCCTGAAGGCTTTTTTGTTCTTAATTTGAGTGTAAATCACAAGATACTTTGCCACACCCTCATGCTTCAGAAATATATACTCTGTATGGTTGTATTTACCCGTGAAAAAAAGCCATGGTTAAACTTGTTAGCATCTTGTTACTTATAAAAAGAGTTTCTTTGACAAAAGAGGTATTTACTTGAAGAAAATACCATCTTTTGCCAAAGAAATTATATAATAAGTCCAGATACCCCCTTTTTTTTTTTCCCTCTGCAAACCCTCTCAAATTTCGAGACAATGAAAGGGTAAAATGTATGAGCATTCTTAATCGGTCAGAACAGAAAGCTACAGCAGAGGGCAGAGGAAGAAAGGAGAAGGTCGATGTGATGCTGCCACAGCCCTGAATAAAAAAAAAAAAAAGTACTAATAGTGGCCTACATGCCACTTCTAAATTGTGCCTGTATACAAACAGAAACAAGAAGCAAAGCACTCTATAAAGTAGTCTAAATGCTGTATTCAGTTACACAGCAACAACTGAATGGCTACGACACTTGCTAGCGTATTGAAGACATGCATGATGAGAGACCCAAACACAAAAGTTGCATTCAAGCCCCTCTTTGTTCTACGGCCCATGTAATTATTGTTGCAGTACGTATCCTATGAAAAATCTTACCTTTAATTGCAGAAAGTGGATAATTGCTTCACAGCAAACCAATTAGGGAAGTGAAGGGGAAGAAAAGGGGATCTAAACCTCCAAAGCAATAAACTCTTTCACGTAGTAATTCATATTACTATAATTTTGCGTAGAATTTTAGATAAATATAAGTCTTACTTGCTCTCAATAAAAACAGCGGCAGTGAACAATACTGGTGGCTTGGGTGCCTCTGTTTGGGGTGTGCAGTTTCAGAGTTCGGATTCCCCTGGGAGTTCTGGTTATCCTCTTTGGAAAGTGAGGTCTCCTGTGAGAGTAGTACCATTTCTCACTCAGGAGAGGTTCTTCATGGAGGAGCAATAGAGTCATCAACTGAATTACGTGGAATGCAAAACACAAAATGAGCATGTCTATGTCTTGCCTGAGTTGATGGAAAAGCAGAAGCCATCCCCTCCTTGTCTGAACATGGAGCTCTATGTTTGCTGACTGCAGCCTAAACTGGGCTACAGAAACTTCCAAAGGAGCTGCTTAAAAATAAATCCAAGCTCTTGTTTTAGACTGACAACCCTTTCCTTACTGTCCTTAATTCCTTACTCAAACACCAACCATCTCTCGTTTGATGAGGGAATAAAAATCAATAGGAGAGAAGTATGAAGGAGGTTCTCCACCACCTACAGCTCTCACCAAGGCTGCTGTCAGTCCCTCAGGAGGGTCTGTGGCCTGATCTCACAACTCCCTCCAACCTTTCTCATCTCCCCTTTGCTTGCAGTTTGGAAACTGGTGCCATCTGACCATTTTATGCCATTGCAGAGGCACAGTAAATTCAGTGGGGAGTCAGAGAGGAGGGTGCGTTTGCTCACCCTGCAATCATCTGTTTCCAGACCCACATCTTCCACAGAATGAAAAGAGGGAGGCTTTGGGAAGGGAAGTTTCTCCACTTCATTAAAGAAAGTCTGTAGATCCTCAAGCCTTTGCTTAAATTCAAAAAGGAGTCAAAATGTCTTTGCTGGGTCACGAAAATCAGCCTCTCAGTTCCTTCCCTGAATTACAAACCCTCTCTCGGTGGCTGTGAAGGAAGGAAGGACACTGAAGGGCAGCTCATAGCAGCAATGCTCCATTCCTTGCCAATTCTGGAGGGACAGCAACATGGCAGCAGAAAGGGGACTATTTTGTTGTAAAGGATGCTTGCAGGGAATTAAAAACTTCTTTTTAACCATTTTAAAATGTGAAGGGAAAAGTGACTGCATTAAATAATTCTCATTTTGACCCACAGAGAAAGAGGTGCCTAATGAAAATATATGATCACGGACAGTGTGAAGGTAACTGTCTGATCAGATAATGGAATTGTTTTCAGTGATAAGAATGAATCCATTACTAATGCAAATAACGATAATAATTATAATTTGCAATACAGTAAAAATCACCTAGTCTACCTCCTCCTCTGACAGGAGACTGTATAATAAATTATAGGCTGAGAAAAAAAAAAAAATCAAAGGGATAAAGGTTAAAAGATTAAAAAAAAATCTGAAACTTAAATGCTTAACAGAGAAGTCAAGACCTGAAAGCAGAAATTGGTGCTATTAAATAAAGCAATTGTGAAGAATGAGATATAATGGAATTGATTAACAAACCAGAAACCAAACGTTTCCTTGTATCACTACCTCTTGTCACAGATTTCAATAATTTTGAAAGAACAAAAAAATTAAAAGTTGACGTATAACAAGAAAATTAATTATTTAAGTGTAGCTTTTTTTTTTTTTTTTCAGTTAAATATGCTAATAGTACTCTGGGAGGATGAATATAACTTAACACACAAAAAGCCCCCAGAAGGGTTCAATAAATTTTAGGAGTTTTGCCAGTTGTTTTTGCTTTGCTTTGGTGTCTGAAACAGGTCCAGTCCCAACCAGGACTGCATTTGCAGGGCATACATGTTTATAGGGCAGATTTCTGGGGGGGTCTCCTACCAATTCCATAATCTTCTTTCTTCATGTGAGGGCTTTTGGGCATGGAGACGGTGTGAAAAATGCTTCATTTTTCCTTTGTGGAGGAGTAGAATAGGGCAGATGAAACAAGTCTTACGTTACAGGGGGGTGGTTTATTGTTTACAGCAAACCTGATTGCTCCATCGGTTGAGCAGGGAGGAAACAGTACTGCATAAGGCTTTCCATACATAGTTGGCATCATACAAGTCATATAGATTTAGATGATGGCGCATCGGGAAGCTACCAAGAAATCATGTGATTCTTCCATGCCCATCAATTCAACAATTAAGTCTAAAGCACTGTCTTCCGACGGTCTTCATTTAGATCCTTATTTTCCAAAGCTCAGTTCCCACAACAGCCACCTAAGAAGAGCTGGGGATTTTATTGACAAGGGATGTGTCAGATACTACTGCACTACAGATACTACTGTAACAAACCCCTAAGTTTTAAATATGCCCCTGCCAGAATGCACACAGGAAGACCTTTAATCCGCATTTGCAAAAATCAAACCCACAGTGTTCCTCAACTACTCACATCACATTCCATTGTTTGTTGATGCTTTTGCCAGGGCTTTCTGTTTTGTAGTAGGATGTGCACAAGTGCTCTGTGCACGTACACAGAACAACATCAGCATCAGTTTCCAAATGCCCTTCCACCAACGACATGCTTATCTGCAAGAAACCAGCATCCACTGTTTAATCCTCAAAGCTGCCAACAGAGCTGTAAAAAGATTATGGGTCTGTAAAACGTGATTGAAAGACCTGGGGTTTAATTAGAGAATTAGATTCAGGGCAAGCATGAAACTGGTTTTTAGATGTGTCAAAAGCTGTCAGAGCAGGAATGTGTTCTCTAGGGAGAGGACAGGCACAGAGTTGACATTATATAAAACTTCAGAAAGGTGAGGACAATGAAACAAAACCTGTGTGGGCAGGTAGCACCATTGCAGCATCACAAGGTTTAAAACCAGGTTAAACTAAAGTTGAGGGCAGCTTAGGCAGGACTAATGTTGTTTTGCATCAGGAAGGCAAGACACAGTTGTAAGTCTGAGGTCCTTTCCAGCTACACACATCTCTCGTGGTGCTCTGCCAGAGCTGCAATTGCAGTCAGTGAAAATACTGGATGGGTCTGCACAGAGAGAAGAAAAAAGGGAAAAAAACCTAAAGGCACAATTAATACTATATACTACCTGACTCTGAGGGAGAGAAGTGATAAATACTTCCGTAGGATGTGATCAGTGTATTTTTGCAACAAGCCCATGTTTGACAGGTGAACGGCACTTTGTGATCTTGTATCTCACGTGTCTCACCCCTAAGACAAAACAAAACAACTACAAAATAAATTTAGAAGTGCTTTAGAACACCCTTAATCACGCTGATTCTTCCAATGCCTTACACAATTATTAGACTTAAATGCTGACCTTGTGACCCAGAGCTGACAAAGTATCTATTCTCCTGCCCACCCATGTACTTCTTACTAAGGATTTTTCACGGACACGGCAGTTAGCGGTGTGTTCCCAACACCCTGCAGATTCCAGTGCCATCTGGGACCTCTGCTTACACGAGGAACATAGGGGGAAAATTATGAAGGAGGTTGCTGTAATATTGTTTGTGGAAAAACACAAACACAGGAACCTCTGCAGATGTCATGCCCGACCAGCATCTCTTTTGCTGGATTGAGCTCTGCTCACAATTAACTTCCCACAACTCCACTCACTTTGAGAAGTGGACAGTCATCTAGATAAAGAGTGCATGTGAGTGTGTGTTGGGGAGGGGGGAAACGGGCTGAGAAAATAGATCCATTACGATTGTCACTAGATGAGAGGTGAAAGCTCTGTGAAGAACACGTCACATCACCATCACCCTGTGCTGCTTCAACCGCAGCTGTTCGCGAATAGCCGCGATGGCGCAGGCACGGGATGGGCTGTACTGCTCTGGAGGAAGCAGCAGCTCAGCAATGAGGTTGCTCTTTGTGCTACAGAGGAAGAGGATATGTTTGGTCTGGTGTCTGCTCTTATCAGCTGGTGGCAGACGGAAGTTCCTACTAGAGGTGCAGAGCTTATTGCTCAGAGGGAAGGAAATACTCCTTGTTGTCCTTAGGAAAGGGAGCGTGACCTTTCTAGCTCCTTAGATTACTATGGTTTAACAAACTAGCATTCACAGCTGTCAGTCTTACCACCCCTTTCTATTTTGAAACCTTCCCTGTCTTCAGCTACTGTTGGAGCACACCAATGCCTCTGTCCTCCCACATCCAAATCCTCGTTACACACCTCTTCAGCTCATCCCTTTGGTTTCCTTGCACTCAATCCAGTACCATCCTTCTTTTACTCGTTGGCTCTGCTGTAGCCCAGAGTAAGTATTTTTAATTTCTTCATGTTTATGTAAACTCATCTGTGGACACTGATAAAAGGATCATAGCAGTTGCCATCTACCAAGTTCCTAAAACATTTTTTTTTTCCATCACGTTGTAGCAAACTAGCAAAGACTAGGTCCAAGTTTGATGACTTCTGCTCTAGGCACAAAGCCAGTGCTCCTGGGATACAGCATCTAGTAAACTTTTTCCTATTACAGTCCCTGAAAAATAGATACTACTTCAAAATTACAGCCAACACCTACACAACTGTTTGTTAAACACACAAGATACAGGATTTCCTGGCTTGCAGAAAAAATGTTTGCAGTTAACTAACTCAATATAGTGCACCTAGTCCCTTTATATCAGTGAGATACGTGCTCAGCTGCTTTCCATATACCCCTTAGTGATACCAAGATAATCTTACCTTTTCTTTAATCCATGAGCACATCCACATGTTAAGTCATAGGTATAAAAACAGAATTGTCATGAAATCCTACATCACAAATACACAAATACATCCTCACCTTCCAGAGGCTACTCAGCACTCCTGACATTTGCTGAGATGCATTTTCAGGATGGCATAAGACAGTTTTTGCTGCAAGAAATGGATCTTTTCACCTGTGGAACTGCACAGGCTGTAGTACAAACTTCTTCCTTTGCTTGAATACCCACTTTGAGATCTCTAATTTGGAGGGGAAAAAAAGCACAAAATTCTGCCCCTTCAATACCCTGTTGTCACGCTACAGAGGTCTCACCACAAAAATGGGTTTTTTTTTGTTAGAACAAAGCAAGAGATGAAGTGAGAACTAATAGAAGAGTATCTTCCTAAGTGCAAGTTTTCCAGCATCCATACTTGATGAGACTGGAAAATAACAGGCCCAAATCCCAGTTACACAAAGCATCTGCAGTTCTCACCAATTTACCCCACCTGCATCTCTTGAAAATCAGGCAGCTCTTGCACTAAGGGCACTCGGAACCCATTGTCCTCAAGACAGGTGTCTGGATGGTGGTTTTAGTGTAGCTGCTCAGGAAACTGAAAGGAGAGAACCTCTGGGGAAGGTGGACACTGCTGTCATACAGGTTGTTTTGTAAGTTGTTTCATTCCATGGCTGTTAACATGAAAACACCACCTGCAGATTTCAGGATTTATGTGGTAGAATCAATAATTTATATAAACTCCTTCCTATCAAGACCAGGGTGTAACTTTAAACACACCCATATGAGAAAACCTAAATCTTAAATTTAGAAAAGTCCGATGAAAGGACCGAATGGTGAATGCACATACATGAAACTCCCCTGGATAGCAGAGCGATGCACGAGAACACTGAAAGCAAAATTTGGTTCTTAATGTGTCTCTGAAGACTGTAATTATATTTCCCATTGTACTAGTAACATTAATTGAATGTTTAGCTGAAATCAAGTTCATTACAAGTTAAATACAGTACCCAGCCTATTAGGATGGTGTTTATAATTATAGTCATAAAGCACTTGTAAAACATCTTCATTGCAGCAAATAGGTGGAAGTTGGGGTGTAGTGGCTGCTACACATCTCAGTTCATTCTCTGCATCTTTGTGCCTGAGCAGCAGTGTAGGCTAAGGTCACATACACCACTGATTGTCTCCATAGCTTGTGCCAACACCGCTGAATTTGAGAGGGAGATGGCCTGCAATGGCTAGCAGAAAAATACGTCATAAACTGTTAAGCAAGCCTTTTTTAGTGCAGCTGCACTTCACTAAACATTCCTAGACCTATTAACACAAAATAAAGATGTACAGTCTCATGCAAATATATCTGGTTATTGACCAGCTTATTGGCCTGACAATATGATTTTAACAATAAACCAGACTTTGGCAAGGCCTAAGAGACTAAGTCCTCTGACATATCACTTTTTATATTTGATTTCCTGGCTTTCTCAGAGCATCATTACAGAAAGAACTAATCTGCTTTTGGCATTGTACACGGTCTAACTCCAACACATCCTCTACTCAGAGCTACACAAACTTGGTTGGGAAAAATCATCAGCAGTGGACTTCTACCTCAGGTACATATGGAGTCCCCCTAGACAGTACACAAGTGAACTAGAAACGCATCAGCCTGTTGTCAAATAGCTACCTGTGCTGCACAGGGGCCTGCAAGCCCCTGGCAAAACTCCAGGTGTCCACACATCGAAAAGGTTGAGGACATCTCAGAAGCAGTACACACGGTCAGTGTCACTCGTGCTCAGTTACACACATGAAGGAGCATCCAAATGCAAGTATAACCACTTGGCCTTTCTCACTTTCATAATAAACTGGGTTTCTTTTTTATAACCTTTTTCATAAAAGTAGTAACACCCAAAAAGAAAAATTCGTTTTATGGTATTTTATTTGACATGACTGAAGACACAAGAACACTCAAGATACAATCCAGACAAGTTGTGAACAGCTCCAAACATCAGTGAAATCTGAATTTATCTTGCACAGAGGTGAACAAGACCACAATGGTTGTTTTTATAATATAGTTTAAGTCTATTTCAAGCAGGTGAGTACTGTGACGTTATGCCCAACAACTTTTATACTATTCATCTGCTTAAGCCACTTCATATCATAAATATGCAGCTTATCTTGGCGATTAAATCTCTGCAATATATAATTAGCCTTCTCATAATAATGCATTAAAACTCCTGTATAGAAATATTGGTATGTTCATACCAATGTAAACTGACCTAACCACAACTGCACATTTATCATATTCTAGCACAATTAATCATTCCATCACAATTAGCTGCTAACTTTCAGCCTAGAGTTACAGAACTTGGACCCAAACTTGCAGAACTTCTGCCAAGACGGTCTGCTCTCCCTAAGGACAGCCTTGTCTTTTCAACATCAAGTTGCACAATGTCATCTGAAACCCCTACCAAAAATACGCTCTGCGGGAAATCTCCTGCAAAAGCATCAGAATTACTATTCTAAAACCGACTCATTCCCAAATAAATTTCATATTACTTTTACAGCCTAACATCCTTTATCAAAGTGGGCATCCACATGCCACTTACAGCGTAAAGTCTTAACTGGGTTATAGACTACAGACCACAGCATAATATTCTACTTACAATTCTAATTTCTTAGACGAGCTAATTTTTCATTCTTAAAGAGGGCAACAGGGACAGCTGGGAGTTTGTTCAGTAGCTCAGTGCTCTGCAAAGATAAGCTTGACAGTGCTCTCATCAGACGGAACAAGGAAGTGCAAAAATATGCAAACCACATTTTACAGTTAGAGTGGAGTAATTGCAGCAGCAAACCCCTGCTTGGATCCAGATGGGATCTTACGGAAGGCAGAATAAGAAAGGGTAAAGAATCGCTACTGTGCAGGGAACTATGGTTCAGAAGAGCTGCAGAAACCACCCTTAGCATTCCCTTCAGACAGGCTGAAAACAGCACAAAAATCATGGGCCAGCTGATCTTGCAGTTCACCTCCTCTTCAGAGGGGACAGGGGGAAGTTGCAGCCATTTACTAGGCCAAATTCTGTTTTAGCTTAAGGCCGCCAGAAACAATTCTGTGCAGAACTGGACCAATTCAGTTTAACGTAGGATGCAAAGATACCAAAGCCTATTTTTCCTTAAGAATTTTGTCTTTTGGTAGGTGGTAGTGGTAGACGGAGACTGGGTCTTACCTACAGCTACAATAAATCAGTGTTTCCTGGCTTTGGAAGGCAGGTTTGTGTTTGGGTTTTTTTTTAAGCTAGAGACGATCCTTAATGAAACCCCAAAAGCCAGGGAAGAAGCTGTATGTCCAGATCATACAATCTAATTTTTATCTTGGTTTTACAGGAGGATTCATCCATTATTATGATGAACTGCCGGAGATGGAATGCTCACCTTTAGAAACAAAGAAATTAAAATCCCAGCAACATACTAGTGCATCTGTGTAATATGCTTAACTGGTATGACTTGCACTGCAGGAAGAATGTTGTATTCTCTGACACACCAACATTACTTTCCTATTATTATAAGATCAGTCTTTTACATTTCATATCTTACCATCTTTAAAAGCCTGTAATTACAGAAGCTGATTGAGAAACTATGTTATTTAAAATTAACAGCTGAATGAAATCAACAGAGGCAAAGAGCATTTTTATACAAGAAAATAGCACTGTAGAAAGAAAGAGTCTGTACAATATTTAAACATTGTATATACATAAAATAATATTGTTCATAACTCATCTTAAAGTTTCTCTTGTTTGTAAACCATGGAAAGCAACACACACACACGAAATCCCAGTATATAGCTTTTAAAGCATTTAGCAGGCAGCAGGAAGCCGAATGCTAGCAGCACACTTTGTAATTATAGAAAGTATCCAGCCGGATACCGTGACTAGCATTCTCCAGAGTCCTTGTTTCTTTTTTTTTTATTATTTTATTTTAAAGCTGAATGCAGAACAGATTTCATATTCAACTGGGGAATTCTGCAGGAGACATAGAAAACTCAATGGCAAAATGCAGTAGCTTGTAGTAGTTCTGCAGCTCTTTGCGGCAAAACTGCAGGCTAAATGCAGAAAGCTTAAGTGCAGGGTTGGAACATAAATGAATGAAATAATTGATAAAGCTTTCATTTCCCAGAAGTCTCAGTAATGGATTTAACCCATGCTCAACTTATTAGAAAGGAAGGTTTAGTGTAACAATTAACATTTCAAAAATGTAATGAATTCCAGCAGGTAATCAGGCAGCTCTGTATAAATGCTCTGAAAGTGTCAGGATTTTAGGGTGATTTTACAGGTTAGTATCAGACTGCCAGTTTGGAGTGGGATTTGGATTTGAATCTGAAGTTGTCAGTTCATGGCAGATACAGATTGTAGGTTTCAGAAGTTATCTGAATAAAACAACCAAAAAAAAAAAAAAGCAAACAAACCAACAACAACTTTTCCAGTTGCAGAATAAATTTTCCAGGTGAAAGTGCTTAAGAAAACATTTCCTGAAACTTATTCTTTGGAAAAAAAGATGCTACCATGACCATCACTGTATTTCACCTGTGTTAGAGCTGTGTGCTCATAGACATGTAAGGAATACTTTATTTAATGCTCTTTGTAGTTTCTTTCTCTTGGCTTCTGCCTTCCACTTTACTGGCCATTCAACTCAACCCAGAAATATATTTTACTCAATTAATAAGTTTGCTACTCAAAATATATTATGGTACTTTTGATCTGGATGTTTTCTCTCTTAAGCTGTTTAAATCTTCCTGGACAGACATCACTTAACTGTACTTCCAAATCTTAACGCAGGGATTAACGAGAAAAAAATTATAATCAACATGGAGAAGTGCTCGATAAACCAGATGGGTCAGAGGTACCTCGACAGGCTGGAGAGATGTGCAGACAGGAAACTCATTAAGTTTAACAAATTGAAGTGCAAAGTCCTGAACCTGGGGAGGAATAACCCCATGCACCAGTATGTGCTGTGGGCCAACTGGCTGGGAAGCAGCTTGTCAGAAAAAGACTTTGGGGTCCTGGTAGACAGTTGAGACTCTCAGAATTTAAGAATCTCAGAAAGTTGAGCATGAGCCAGCGACGTGCACTTTGAACAGAGAATATCAATAGCTTCCTGGGCTGCATTAGGAAAAGCATTGCCAGCAGGTCAAGGAGTGTGATTATCCCTCTTTATTCAACCCTGGTGAGACCACATCTGGAGTGCTGGGTGCAGTTCTGTGCTTCGCAGTACAAGAGAGACATGGACAGTGGACGGAGACCAGCAAAGGGTCAAGAAGATGATTAAGGGATTGGAGTATCTGTCATGTGAGGAGAGGCTGAGAGACCTGAGACTGATGAGACTTGAGAAGGCTCAGGGGATGCTAGGAATGTGTATAAAAGCCTGATAGAAGACAGTAAAGATGGTGGAACCAGACTTCTCTGAGGTATCCAGTGAAGGAACAAGAGGCAATGGGCATACACTGAAACTCAGGAAATTTTACACACGAGAAAAAAAGAAAGGTTTGCAGTGAGGTTTGAGGTTTGTCAAATACTGGAACAGGATGCCCAGAGTTTAGACATCTCCATCTTTGGAGGTACTGGACAAAGCATCCTGCTCTAGTTGACACTGCTTAGAGCTGAGTGGTTGGACCAGGTAGTCAATGGATGTCTCTTCCAACCTCAACTATTCTCTGATTCTGTGATTTTTAAATGGAAACTAATAAAAATAAGTTCAGAACACCCAAGAGGGAAATGGCTTTGTTCTTAATAATTTTCCAAAGTACAATGAGGGCAATTCTAGATATTTAATCTAACAGCTTGTTCTGAGAACTTTGACAATAAAGGCCTTGTTTTCAAACCGGAGCAACCAGTATTGAAGTCCTAAGGTACATATAAATATGTATATCTCCTAAATCTAATCTTAAGGATTTCTGAAGATTTTCTTTTCAGTAGGATCTCAGAATTTAAGAATCTCGGCTCCCATTTCTTTAAGTCATTGATTTTTCAGTACTTATATTTTTGAAAGCACAGGGCAAAATTGATAGAATACCACAGACTACTAATTTGTTCCCATTGCCAGAGGATGGTGCTGTTTAAACAGCTACCTCACGTACACACACCCCCTACAACAACCACATGAGTTAGTGAGTTTTTCTTGGGAGGAAGAGGAAGAACAAGAACAAGGCAAAGGGATAGTGATTTTATATCTTTTTAACTAATCTTCAAGACCCAATAATAATCAGTATTTACTAGTAAAGTTAGATCTTTAAGCATGCTTGAGTAACTTGGGAACTTTACAACCTCTGGAACTTTCTCTCCCAAAACTTTTAAAGGATCTTTGAAAATCCAGCTTTTGGTCATCAAAGGGCACACACACAGCATATCCCACCTTACTGGCTGTTCTCCTATAGCCTGCTGAAATTCAAGTTGATTACATGATATATGAAAGTCAAAAAAACCAGAACAGTGGAAGATCAGTTCACAAACAGGCTGTGGTGGGAAAAATGGGCTGTTAGTAGTTTAAGAAATCAATACCAACTTTGACACTTTTAGAGGTGGCAACATCAATAGCCATGGCTTTGATTTCAGTGTCCCCAAACTGCATAAGTGTTTTGATCTCCCGCCGGTTTGGCACTGAAGCATCAGTTCCCGTGAGATCCAAGCGAAGGGTGCCACACTTCTTCACGCCGGGTTCGGTGATGAAGCTAACATGATCTTGTTCTGAGCTATAGATATTGATCACGATCACTAACTGAGAAGGTTTGGCGGGTGTGTAACTGCGTGTCACAGTTTCTCCGAGGGCTACGGATTGGTCAGCTGAGATAAATTTGTCAAAGACATCAGTGCACCAGCGTGTGCCATCTTTGACTAGAAGCTTCTCTGGCGGGTGCTTGCCTTCCACAAAGCGATTGAGCACGCCCACGCCGTAGGTGAGAGGTGAACGCCGCACTTTGATCACAGCAGGGTCTAGACCAAAGAGAACAGCTCCTTTGAGGATAGTTAGCCCCACATCCTGAGGAATGATGACTCGACATCTTGAACCAAAAGCGCTCTGGACAGCTTGCTGGAGCAAGGGGGATTCAGCGAAGCCACCCACCAGGAACAGAAACTTGACATTGGTCACTTCTGGCTTATTGAACACATCACCTAAGGAGAAACAGAGTCTGTTCAATAGGGGAAAAGCCACTGTGACAAGGCAAAGCAGGCTAAACTGCTAATGTCTAAAGGCACTGAATGTCCCATGTGCATGCACCAGATCTGAAAGTGCCACATCTGTGCCCACACTGCCACTCTGCACAGGCACTAGCTCCACTTCTGTAGTTTCTTCTATGCTCTGTTTCACTGTGAATGGACACTTACCTCAAAGCATATAAAATTTCTGAAGTGGCATTTAAAACAGAGTTCTTTATTTAGCTTCTACCATTAAAGGGAGACATGGATTTTTCACAAAGAAATCCTACCAGTCACATTTTGGGTGGTAGGGAAAGAGACATCTTCTTGCCACTTCAAGTATCAGTGAGATATTCCCAAACCTAACTGACTTACATACCCTTTATTGCATTCCAGATAACACTTTAAATTATTATTTTAGAGCCAAACATCTTAGTGACTATAAATATCATCTGCAAAATACTACCTCCTTACATTTTTACAGATGTTCCTTCTTAGCTTAAGCCCACATCCCCTACTTTCAAGAAAATCATACAGTTCAGCTGCAGGCTCACCCTTAGCTCAAATAACTGAGGCTGTGTGACTGAGTTATCTGTCACAACCGTTGTAATTTTAAGTCTCTCTCTCCCTGCTCACATATAAGCTGTTCTGTACTAGTTGTCTCACAAAGTTGTGACCTCTGAAATTTACCTAATAATTCATCACATACAGTGAACAAAGCTTGATATCCATTCCAAATATGATTCAATTAGTGCTTTGTAGTGTGTAGAAAAGCAATACTTGGCTCAGCACATATATTATACTCAATATAAATCCAATCTTCCACCAGGAAGACTTTAAAGAATAAACTTCCCAATAAGGCCATGTCACTTTCTGTTACTGCATAAATAAATCCAGTGCTGCTTAAGCCATGCCTGTAAGTACTTTTACCTCAATGCATCATTTATTATTTGTATTTTAGAGATGTCAGTGATTTGGACAGTCACGAACAAATGTGACCCTCCACTGAGGAGAAATGAACTAGAGGTCTTAATAGCAGGAATAATCAAGACTCTAGTTACATATCTGCATTATTTAGTTGTTGCCTGAAACACAAAAAAGAAAAGCAGGATCTGGGTTAGTCAGTGCATTTCAGCCTTGTGAATGTTTGCAGCCCTTTAAATACAGAATAATTGATGCTTAGGCAGTATCAGGATTGAATCACATAACAACTAGTACTTGAACTAGATAGGAATATGCATTAAGGTGATGTCCTTTACTTTTATTATATTTTTCTGACGACTTTGTAAAGAACTACAAGTTTCACAAGTGAATTCCTTGCCCGCATCTGGTGTGTATTAGTAGTTACAGTTACTGGTTTACAATAGGTAAGGAAAGCTTCAGTTTCATCTGAGTCAGAAAGTGGAATTACACACAGATACTTACTAAGGTGCTGAACAATCTGGTCGATGGTAGGTTTGAAAAGAGCATTCATTGCATCCGGGCTCATCCTCAGCATTCCCTGGGAGGACCACTTCACGAAGTCCACACTGCAAAAGAACAGTTAGAAAGGACATGAAAATATTACAGCTGAGCACTCACAGGGCACACTGAATAAATAAAGGAATGAGTTTACATTTTGCTTGGAGGAAAGCGCCTCACCTTACCCTAGCCCCATACCAACTACAACAATGTAAGATTTCGAGGAAGAATTGTTATTTTTGCTGGTCTAATTGTTGTTTTCTTTGCCTGATTGCCTTCTGTAGCATTACCAATGCTCAGTTGCTTCCTGAAACAGCTGGCAGAAAAATCCAGCGCTCACTCATCTGAAGCAGCACTGATTCATCCCCAGAAGGGCAACATTTAGATTACAGCAGCAGCAGGCTGAAGCCACTGGAAACACACAAGGAAAACAAGCAAGTATGGAAAGCCTCAGGAGGCAGAAGGGAGCACAGCATTTTTAATGGGGCATAACATTTGTTAAGTGAATCCAGGCATTATGTTATTCCACCACTGTTACGCATCCATATTGCTCAGTAATCTCCTTTTCATTCATGCACGTTATATATCACCTTGATACTCTTCTGTCCCTGTTCCCTGCTGGGGGGTTGGACTAGATGAACTTCCAAGGGCCCTTCCAACCCAGATAATTCTATGATTCTATCCTGTTATCCAATTAATTTCACATTATTTGAAGGGAACATTTAGCATTCCCTCTGAGATTCAACATTAAGACTACTAATAAGAAGGAGCTGGTCTTGGGAAGAAGAAAACTTCCAGAAATTTTTAGTGATTTCACAACCTCAGTCTCACTTAGGAAGTGACTCTGAGCTGGATTCCAAGCCATTTAGACTTAAAGTACATTTACCAGTAACTTGAGGAAGAGATGCAGCAGTTTCAGCCTGTATGCTACATTCAGCATTCACTGGATTAAAAAAAACAACACAGAAAGAAGCCAAGGTCCAGGTACTAAATAGCATGTCTTCTGCTCTCAGGTGCAAGCATTCTGCCCCAGATTTGCAGGCTCTCTTGTTCATTCTCCTGTGCCATTCATCTCCAGGTCTCCTGTAGTATATAATCTCAAAAGATGCAAAATGCCCACTTTTACTTTCTCTTCACTTTCTTTTCTGTAGCAGCCCATGATCTTGTAATTTGGAGTGCGTTCTTGATACTGAAAATCATGAATGTTAGAACTCTGTAGGGGATGATGTCTCCCTACCGACCGAGGAAATCATCTAACTGGTAAAATGCCATAAGAAAAGAAACCCTGCTATTACTTCAAAAGAAGAATGATTTCCCCTTGCAGAGCTCTGTGCAGTAGTACATGTTTTCACCAGTGATACGGTATTGATAATAACTTGCCTCAAGCCATGAATATATTTACACATCTCAAGATCTTGGATTTTTTTTCCAGTGCCCAGGCCTCTAAAAATTAAGTTTCTAGGTAACTTAACTTTTAGACACCAAATTCTGTAATTGATTTGATGTTCTTAATTGACATGTAAGGGACTCAAAATATATGGTCAAATTCAGGAAAGTGATGCAGTTTTGGGCAAACAGAAGTCATAGAAAGCACTACCAGAAGATTGCAAGTCTTGTATAGAAAAGCTTTTGCAAGAGATTGATCAGAACTTTTCATTCTGGAAACTGCTCTTCAGCCAATGCCATTTTCTCATCCTTGTATTATAGAATCACAGAATTACTGAGGCTGGACAAGACCTCTGAGATCATCAAGTCCAGCCTATGACCTAACACTACCGTATCACCTAGACCATGGCACCAAGGCTTTCTTTCAACGCACCTGGGGATGGTGACTCCACCACCTCCTCGGGGAGTCTATTCCAATGTCTGACCACTCTCTCCATGAGAAAGTGCTTCCTGATATCCAACCTAAACCTCCCCTGGCACAGCTTTGGGCCATGCCCTCTCATCCTGTCACTAGCTGCCTGGGAGAAGAGCCTGACCCAACCTGACTACAACCTCCCGTAGGTGTAGAGAGAGTTGTAGAGTTGTAATGTATTTTTACATTATTATCTTTCAGCCTACATTGTAATTAGAATATTTTAATTATTGTCTTTGCTATCAGTAGTTAATCCTGCATTTCATTTAGGTTCAATCATCTACTCACTTGCTTTTCCTCAAGGCATGTTCTACACTGTGACCTCGAAACTTCTTGTAATAGTCAATGAAGGAGAAAGGTAGAGTGATGTTTAGTGGATTGGTCCTGTCTGGAGCTGCTGCCCGTTTACGTGACTCAAACGCTATCATCAGATCTACCCAGGCAGCAGGACGCTTGATTTTAAATTGTTCAATAAAATCTTCTCCAAATATTTTACACAGGAGCTTTTCAAATTCATAGTCCACACCGAGAGAACCATATGGCCCACCTGTATTACAAACAAAACACAGCTTTAATATTATGAACTGCTTATTAGATTTTAGGTTGACCACATACACGTCAGATTGACACTACTAGGAACATCATGGGAGAAGGTCTACAGAAAGAGGTATCTTTCCTAAATGTAACAGTCGGTCTAATACAGAACATAATCTTACCTTGGACTCACTTTTAGTCCTATACCTCTACTGTCACAGTAACACCACCACTATAAAACAGAAACATTTTTATTAAAAGCAAAGGAAACTGCCTCTTTATCCACACACGGGAAGGTGCAGGTTGGACTCATATTTAGAAGCACACAGACTTGATGTAGACTGTCCCCTTTGCTCTTACTAGGTTGTTTCCTGAGGTAATCTTACAGCCATCAAGTCTGAGAATGCTCAGTGATGAACCATACAGATGAAGTTTAACTTGGTAAAGAGACACAGTAACAAATAATAGGCTGACCCATGTGTTAAACACCTCAGACACAGGACAAAGTCATCTCAAGTTCAGGAAGGGAATGCAATTCAAGGAATTTCACTTTTTATCTTTGTTGGGGAATCAATCATTGTGCATTTTTTTCCAGGGGATGGTAGACCCTCCTTGTTACACTGCCTGTGAAATTACTGGAATATATTATTCCCCTTAAATCCAGGGAAATTTGTGTTCTGCCAACAGTCACTTCACAAGGATCTTGTTGTGACACTCAGCTATTCACATCTCCACAGTACATCTCTGAGTACCTGGGCAGAGAAGCAATACACAGGCAACCTCTCAAAGGGCAGGAAGACAATGACTCTACTAGCAGAAGTCAAACCAGGAGCATGGCAGATGTTCATGGCCTGAACAGAAGTGAGTAACACAGGAGATCGCAGTTTCTTACTCTCCAGTGTGAGATTTACCATCCAAAAGCATCAAGATATGAAGTGATTTACCCATGTCTGCTGGCCAGCAGTTGGGTTACACTAATTCTGAATGCTGCTCTTACTTCAGGAAGAACTGTTAGTGAAATGTAGTGAATAACAAAGGCATACATATCCTTCATTGACAAGTCAAAATATTACACAAATAAAGCAAACAGTGGAAATGACATTACCTGTTGCCTTGTATAGCTCTTTAAGATGTCCTTCAGGGAGCCTGATCTGATGGACAGTCATATCCACTGTGCCTCCTCCGCTGTCAACAACGATGTAACGGTCACCTGGTTTCCCAAAGGAGCAGGCAATTGGTATTTACATCAACATTAGCACAACAGCATATCGCAAGGAAAGCTTCTCAGGGGCATCATCACCATGAGAAATAAGGACTTAAAGAAAGTCATGAATGTCTTGATCTCTGTTAGCAATTATAATGCAATGATTGATAAAAAATATGAAATTCAGATGTCAAAAGATACTGATTTAGCACAGATGAAAGACAGATTAGTGGAACTGCTCAGGCTACTGTTATACAATCTGGTGGCCTACCAGATATTTGGCATATTTACAAGGCCTGTTCTGAGGAAAAAATTCTGGTTGCATTTTAAAACCTGGATTCTTTTATATCATCTCCCCTAATAAACTGTATTTTGCTAGAGCATGCAAAATTGCAGTTCAGCCTTAGCAACTAAGAACAGCACACGAACTTGTATTTTTTTTTTTTCTTATTTATAATCACTGTGGGAACAATGCAGTGCACAGCACATTTGTGCGAAACACATTTACCTGCAATGTAAAACAGTGAGAGCAAAGTTTATTCAAGAAAGTACACTACCTTCTTCCAGTTCGGACCAGATCTCTCCTATGACATTTTCCACCAAGAAGGTACGACTCTGCCGATTACGACGAACGTGTTCCTTAGCTAGTCATTGACAGGGAAAAAAGTGACTGAGTATAAGAAAGCATGAAGAAGTTGATATCATAAGCTGCAGAAGACAAGTTCAAGCAGGCTGACGGATTTGTATGTATCACTTCTTAACAAGAGAAACAAACAAAAATTATTGCATTAGAATTGGGACCATTATAATGTTATTCCTAGAAAGAAGGGAAAATGATTTTCAGTCCCATGGATCTGCCTTGATACTAACCAGATCAAAAGCTAGCCTAACATGAAAGCTATAAACAGGTCTGATTTATGGGGGTTTTTTATATTCTTGTTTTCAAAGGGCCGCTTGGCACTGGTTGGGCTGGCAGCCAGCTCTGCTGGGCTCAGGCTGTGTCACCAAGTGGCAGCCCCGACCCGCTGCCAGCCTGACCCACAGCCAGGACTGGGAGAAAAACCTTCCCAAAGCCACTGCTGACTTCGGATGCTCAGGCAAAGACGGCCTGCCAAGCCTTTCAGGATGTCAGTCTGTCTCAAAGCAAGCAGCCAAAAGCACTGCTTCTCAGATTTATAACCTCTTAAGGCCACAGTGACCACCAAGTCTGACCTTGAAGCATAATCTAGCAATAGTATTATAACAATCAGTTAACCTAGGATTTAATTGTTACTTAGACATTTAAAAGATGCAGGACAGTCTGTGAGGAGCAAGCAGAGAAGTGGCAGCCTTTGCTATTATGCTTCTAAATCAGCCTCTAGAACTGCATGAACAAAAAAACCATCACTCCCTGTGTAACCTTCACTCACCTTCACAGGCTCTTCCACAAAACACTACAGAAGAAGAAAGGCATCCTGTCACATATGAAAATATGATTTTTTTTCTGAAAAGAGCCACATGCAAATCACCAAATGCATTTTGCTTCTCATTTCTATAGTAACTATCATAAAAAAAAATGACCAGCATCTCCACTTGCACCCATACCCTCCCCATAAGGACCCTATGATGCAGACAAGAAGCATTAGCCTCGCTGCACTGACTCAGCAGCACCCAGTGGGAGCTTAAACGATGAAGCATTCAATTCAGAACAAGCACCAGGTCCAAGCAAGGGCCTGACACAGAGCCCACAGAAGTCAATGGGAGTCCTTTCATTCACAGCTGTGGGCTCCAAGTGAACACAAGAGCCAGTCTTTAGCTACGACTGAAGTAAGGTTATCCTGGCTACTACGAACAGGAAAATTTTTGTTTTGACTTTACAGCAATAATATGGTCCTTGGAGTGCTTCTCTCTGTTTATATTTAAAGGGTTTTTCTCCTTAATCTGTTCTCAGCTTGTCTTGGGTCCCTGCCATGCCTTTATGAAATTTTAATTCTAACCCCAAATTAATTCACTCCAAACTTTGTTTTCATTAATTTTGACAAGAACCCTTTCTCATACCCAATAGCTTTTACCATACAAAGTCAATAAAGAGAATGGTAGCCCCCCCATCCAAGAAAAAGCCTGTTAGCAGAAGTCCATGATCTGACAGATTCTGCCCAGCTTCAAAAACCTTAACCAGACAAACTTTTCTCTTTTATTATTTTCCCAGAGGCAAATCCCTGTGTAGCCTGAAAGTGAGTTCTTGTAAAATCACATGGAACTGGAATGGTTCAGGACATGAACAAGGGGCACAGAAGGCGAGGGGCCCCTGAAGGGACCATGTCCTGTGCTCTGCGTGGGCATCCGTAACACTGAACACATCTGACAAGTGCTGGCTAGGAGAGGCATGGATCTGAGAGAATGATGTAGTGACTCTGCCTAACTAAAAAACATACCCTCTGGTAAGTACAGGAATAGCTTTACTGTCTTCATCTTCCATTTGCCTGTAGTGTCTTGACCTAGTAAATGTTGTAAAATACAAATTCTTCTGAAAAATTCCTTCTGGGATAGACTGGCCGACTACCACCAATACCAGTGCAACTGTTACAGTTCACACAGATGGGAAATCTGTGCATTATGCAGCAATCACATGTTACTGCTCCTTTGGTTTCCTTTTTTTTGGTTGTTGTTGGTTTGGGTTTTTTTTTCTCTCTCCTGTTTTCTTTCAATCTCAGGTAGGACAACAAGCTCAAAAATCTGTAGTGATGAAGGAACTTTTGGCATGGGATTTATGCTGTGGTCCAAATTCTACTCCTCATTGTAAGTCAGTCTTCAAACACAGATCCCAGGTCAATAAATCAGAAGTGCCGTAGCTAGTTGCTCTTCTACAAGAAGATAAATTAATTGCTATATTCCAATACTCCCTGAGTGCTGAAAATAATTAATGATATTTCATGAAGATGACATCAAAAACCATTTGGGAAAACTCTGGAACACCTCCAAAAGTCTCATTGCAGATCCAGTTATTTAACACTGCTTCAGTAACGCAGCTAATCAAACACATACTTGTTTCCAACACATTAAATTTATAAAAAAATGACCCAACACAAAGTCTTGATTTTAATTAAGCATAAAAATAGTCCTGAAAATACTAAAAGACTCGCACAACATCCCAATAAAGGCAAGGCAATGAAGTTACCTGCATGCTAGAATTCAAGTGTGAGCAAACATCTCTGCTGGACTAACGCCTAAACTAGTCTAATTACAGTGGACAGCAAAACAGTTTATAACAGCAAACTGATGCCAGTCTGAAACATTTCAAGAGAGCAAAGAAATGGTGGGAAAACAGCCCTCAGGGACAAATCAAAGTTAGGGCATAAGAATCTAAAGAAGTGAGCGAATAGAAGAAGTACCCTGTGTAAATCCAGTTCCAATAGTGTCACTTGGGCTATAACCATTGACAGGTGCCCTACTACTCAGGTCTATCATCTGGTGCAGGCGGAGCTTTCGGCAGTAGATAGAGGCAGCCTCAGGTTCCAGGGCAATGATCAGCTGCTCGGGATTTTCAGGAGATGCCATTCCTGCCTGCGAGAGAGAATCAATCAGAAAAGCGGGGTGGGAAATACCACAACCTAGCAATCCCTTTTCAGCAAGTGAACAAGCCTTCCCCCAGCTCGCGGTTTCAGTCAGGGCAGCCCTCCGAGTTCAACGCCCAAAGGAGCTGCTGCTGTCTGCTAAAGGTCTCGATCTGGGAACCATCCTGCCACAACGTATAGCACAACTTCACAGGCTGTAACAGGGACTGTGCATGCACTTACCATGCTAAGGGTCTAACTGAGCAGCTGTGAACATGACAGGTGGGGAAAGGAAAAAAGTCATTTCAAAACTTGTGATGAATGACCTAAAACCTGGACTCCTAATTAACCCATGAATCTGTCCAAGAAGAGGGGCCCCAGCCGCCTTTAAGAAACGAAGGAATACCTCTCACGTCTCCTCCCCACAACAATACTTTAAGCATGCCTTTCTTTATATCCCAGACATACACAGGTCTTGCCAAAATGGACTGCCCACACTGCATAGCTTACTAGTAATATAAAATACACTTCGCCAGTAATGCATCCTCTGACTTAAAATCAACATTTTCTATTTTAAAATGCATTGTTTTTAAGCACATTCACTTTTATAACATCTTCAAACTGTTCAGTATATTCAAGGACTCAAAATACGATAGGGCAGGTTCCCCCAGAATGTAATGGGAACAAGCCTAAAAATAAACCCACATTATAAAATCAACATCAGCCATTCTTTCTATTTTCTTTCTGGATTTTCAGCTTCCAGACACATAGATTTTCAAGAAGTCACAAGTTCTCATGTAACCACATCACTTTCAGAGCTGGGCTTGGAAAAAAATATCGAAGAGCGGTTGACAAAATTGTGTTTTCATTTCTTTTCTCCTGTACTTCTCCCTCTTGTACGATTTTCCATTAAAATAGATCTTTCAACTCTTTCTGACCAAGTTTTGGGTTACCTGCTATTATTTTTTCAGTAAAGTGCCTGTGTACTAATGCATGCCAGCAAACAAATACATGATGAACGTTATTCTACTTCCATGGTCAACCTTCCAGCAAACCTTCACTTCAACTCATACAACATGCACTGTGGTGGCTCCAGAGCACCCCCAAAAGAAGGCAGACTCACATGGAAAGACTGCAAATCTGGACTGGAATTTGGCTTCCCTCATACAGCTACACCGTGGACTCTGAGAGTTCCTGGCTAGTTTACACCTGCAGCCAGAAACTCAAAGTAAAGCTTGTTCAAAAAGCAATACTGGGGTAACACTTAGAGAAAGAAAATAGTCTTTCACATTTATTGAGTCACTTTATCCTCTCCATCTTAATGAATAAGTAGATTTTTATATATTACGTATTTTTTCATCTTCTTCATAGTTAATAACAAAAAAGGCAAAACAACAAAAAAATTCCAAAATAAGAAAGTAAGGGTTAAATTAATCACGACTGCTCATTATTTTGAAAGCACACCTCGTGACTGGGATTATGGTTGTTTTACATCCTTTACTGATGTTGGGCAAAACCTTCTCTTTCAGTTACATCCACTAGACTCAAGAGCATGATCTGAAATCACTGGAATGGTCTGGGAAGGAGAATGCTGTGCAAATACCACAGAATATCAAACTTTGCCAGGTATGTGGCAACACATATCGAAAAAATATTATATTGAAAAGAATGTTTGCAAACAAACTTTCAACATTTGGAAAACACAGACTTACAGCAGCTGGAGTAACTCTAAAATATATAAAGAGATTATCAACGAAGCACAGGTCTAAGCCAGACTCTCCTGCCGTCATGCCACTTGCATGCAGGCACAAGCTTAAAGCTCTGGAGCTGTAACAGGGGATGAAGATGATGAAGATGATGTCCTTGTACCATGCCTTAGTGTAAACTCAACCTTTCCTCTAACCCGTCTGGAAGTATTAGCTACACAAGCAGGGCTGGTTTCATGCCAGCTCCCTTCAACATCACTTTTCTCCAGCTGAGCCCTTCTAGACACAAAGCTTAAATGTGCTGCATTTGAAAGGGCAACATTCAAGAAATGAATCAATACTTGGTCCCTGACAGATATTTGTCTAAAGAATTCCAAAAATGTATGGGCTCTGCACACAAACTATCTGGCCCTTTACTTGGCCTTTAGCGAGTTTTGCTAAAAGCCTCATCTGAATCTTTCTTGCTGCCATTTTAAGGCCAGCACTTCTTGCCCTATCCAATAAGGGCATGGAGAACAAATAGCTCCCTACTACCTTGCTACAGTTTGCACATATATTAAATACAGAGCTTCTTAGAGCTCCGAATCTGAGCAGCAAGTTGGGTTTTTTTAATACCCAGCAATGTGAATTAACTTAGTGTGCTCAATCTGTTCCATGTACGGGGCATATGTTCGTAGCACTGGCAAAGCAGTTCTTAGTCTTGTATCTAACCTATGCACCACAAGAAAAAAACTACATTTTAGTGGAAAAAAAACCCAGTTTGTTGCTGAGGATATTTAAATCCAAAGGCTATATACAAAAGCATTTGCAGAGGTGACAAGAACTGAGCTGCACACATGGGAAACATACCGGTATTTCCTAACTTGAGGAGGGAAAAAAAAAAGATTGCATTAATTGTAATTCTAGGGGGGAATCTTGGTACAAATTGCCAAGGCTGGTTCTGAAAAAAGAAAAGAGTAAACCATTAACATTTGTTTCCTCCCCTCCTCCAGCTGTAGTTTGTACCATGAACTTTTCACATTGCAGCCTGGACATCAGGAGAGGAAGGCAATGACCTGCAGTGCATGGACTCAGATCCACGTTCTCAGACCCTCCAAGTACAGCAGATGTTATCCCTGCTACTTCTTCTCTCTAGATAATATTCTAACATACTCAAGGTATCTCCTGAGGAAAACATCAAACAGAAATTACAGTTTCCAACAGTTCAAAGCACAGCTGATCCTAACAGAATTGCATGAAGAAAATGTTGGGGCTTTTTGATAAAAAACTTTCCTTACAGAGTTTGAAGAGGCAGTTACAATGAAGAATGTGTTATTTTAGATCATAAAAATGCCATACAAAGAATCTTCTACAGTGAAAGGTAGTAGGCATCCAACATATATATTTTTAGATGTACATATATATGTACGTATGAATATTGACTCTGTTTCTTATCTTGTGTATGTAGTATTTCTACTGAGATCATCAGAGATAGTACTTTACTATACATATATATATATCTATAGACAGGACAGAGAGAATGGAGGAAGGGGATATAAGAAAAAAACACACACACATACATACTGCTAGGGAGGAATGGAGCAAAGAGGTTGCTGTATGACAAGATGAAGACTTAGGAGGCAGTACTTCTGTCCCATCACTGCAGTCAAGGAGAAAGGGACAGATGGGAGAAAAATATCGAGTGTGCAGAGACAGAGGAGTGAGAACAGGAGGTGGTCAACACAAAGACATGGCGCTGCATTCATCAAAAACATTAACTGTAGAAGTTTGATATATTGGTTCCTTTCTATCTGCCTCACTCCACGCCCTTGCCCACTGCTGCCCATGTACTACTGTAGCTCAGAACAGAGATTCACAAGTTAACAGGCTTGAACAGGACAGACCTAAACAATGTCTCGGTATTCAACATTTTCTAAATCATTCTGGCAGTGGGACAGATGCATCACGTTGCACTTGCCTAGGGCAGCTTATAGCAGACTTTATAACAGAGCCGTGTCTTGACTCAAGGCTGCTGAAGAGCTTCTCTTCATCCTGCCGTTACACTCAGTAGCTGTACAAATCCAGAGTCATCACTTATCAAACATACAGGAGGCAGATGGCAGTTTTCCCAAAAACACAAACATGGAAAAGCCATCATAGACTTATAAAAATCCTTTCAGCACCAGAAAGTTCTTAAAAATTAATTTCTTTGCAGGACATTGATGCATTTATATACATGGAAGATGCAAAGAGCACTATGAAAAGAACCACTGTGAAAGACTGCCCCAAACTCATACACCTGAGGACTAGGATTTCATGCTTTGAGAACTCCCAGATTTTCCCTTGCTCCAGTAAAACAGGTTTGTGAGCTGGTGCCAGGGCATTGCTGTTCATTTACCCACATGCATCAACAACAACAAACCTCAAAGTGCTTCAAAGCTTCAACTACTGGAGTGCAAATAACTTCACCATCCAAATGCAGGTGAATTTTCATCCTGGTTCACTAGCTCTGCTTTCATAGCCAGAGATGTGTCACCAGACAAGAGCCACAGCTGACCACTAACACATTCCTGATTCCCTGAACCCCATCAGCTGCCAAGTGTTAGACTAATTCATCCTTAGCAAATACTGAGGTCTGGACTGAAGCTCAGTGTAGCAGTCTGAGTACTTTCAGAGAACTAACCTATATTTACTCATTCCCTAAGCAGAATCATCATTACTACACATTAAAAGATGCAGCCTGACGTGTCACTATGCACAACAAAACAAAAAGCAGTGTACAGTTTTTTTTTTTTAAATACCAGAATGTACATGGCCTTAGACAGCATTATAGCAGAGTATTTCATGTAGCTTGAGCCTTTTTAAAGCCAATGAAAGCCATGAGGTAGGCCTAGATGAAGAAGTCCCATCTCTGAAAGACACCATAATTAGAAGCATCAGCATTTACACAGCACAGCCAGGCAGAACGCTGTTACTTTATTTATTACACCAGGGTGACCTCAGAAGCAATAGCCTATTAGGAAATACACCATCACTGATGAAGTACATGCTTTCTATTAACTGTCCTTTCAAATTATTGAAAGCAGAAGTTAGATCTCCTATTTTTCTTTTTCATACAGATACATCAGGCATCTTTTTACAGGAAAAAAAAAAAAAAAGCCTGATCACTGACTCATAACACAAGGAACATGCCTTTCATGGAGTGCATTAATTTCTTTGAGGTATAAAACCGATTAAAAGAACTGGTACTAGGGTCTGAAATAGGGGAAAAGAGAAACAAAAACAACAAAACAAACAAAATTCCACGTACAGAAAGCAGCAGTCCAGCTGTTGAATTTAATTTATTATTAGAATCGTATCTTAACTAGAGTCAGCCCCATGTATTTTGTATTCATCTTTACTTCCTTGAGCTTCACCAGCCTGGAAATCCTCCTCCTCTCTCTCTTTCATGTATACACATTTCCTCTTCATTCAAAAAACTTTCAAGTCAAACTTTTTTCTGAATACTAAAACTTCGGAACTCTCAGAGCTGACTGCCATGAGGGCTGGGAGACAATCAGCTCACAAAGTAGCTTTTCCCATTGTCAAGGAACACATAACCATGCTTTCCTGCATGCAGGAAAATTTCCAGTCATTTCAGAAGCTTCTGCCCTTCCATCAAGGTTGGGGGATAACACAGGCAAGCACACACATTTTCACAACTCTTGCTTACTTTTGGAACCAGATCATTAAAGAAGGCCAAGGCTGCAGACTGAAACTACACTAAGGGACACGACAGCAATGATCAAAACACTGCCTTATCTTGTGCAGACTTTCCAAGAACTTTTCTCTGTCCAAAAGGAAAGTATTTGTGTTAAGTTTGTACGTACAGTAATTATATTTTTAGGTCCCTGAGGTTGTGTGGAGGAAGAACAGTCTAAAGCAGGGCTGTAGAAGGACACGGATCTGTTGGAGAGGGTCCAGAGAAGGGCCACAAAGATCATCAGAGGGCTGGAGCACCTCTCCAATGAGGACAGACTGAGTGAGTTGAGTGTGTTCAGCCTGGAGAAGAAAAGGCTCTGGGGAGACCTTATAGCAGCCTTCTAGGACCTGAAGGGGGCCTACAGGAAAGCTGGAGAGGGACTTTTTGTAAGGACATGTGGTAATAGAACAAGGGGCAATGGTTTTAAACTAGAGCAGGGTAGATTTAGATTAGATGTGATGAAGAAGTTCTTTACCATGAAGGTGGTGAGACACTGGAATGAGTTTCCCAGAGAAGCTGTGGACACCTCATCCCTGGAAGTGTTTAAGACCAGACTGGATGAGGCTCTAAGCAACCTGGTCTAGTGGGAAGTGTCCCTGCCCACGGCAGGGTGGTTGAGACTAGACAATCTTTAAGGTCCCTTCCAACTCAAGCTATTCTATGATTCTGTGTCAAATTCAACTGAAGATGTGGGCCAGCCCCTAGGCTGCTCCACAGGCCAGCAGTGCTACCCTGCCAGGCCAGGAGAGAAAGCAGCAGCTCATGGGACCAAATCTGCCCCACACAGGCAGACTCTGAGCAGACTGATAGCAGAAGGACCTGTCTTAACGTTGTTCTGGAGTATGGGGAGTTGGGGAAATGAAAACATAAATAAAGGACAAGGTGCACCCCCACATCTGTATAAGATTCAGATGTTTTTTGCACGTCAGTGTTATCTTAACATAGGCAGAAAAGTCTCTAACCTGTTAAGATGCAGCTGTACTTCAATATTATAAAATCAGCATCTTCCTTATGACAAAAGTATGGAGAAAATATATATTAATCTTAACACTGCCTCGGAAAAGCATCCAAAAAGTAAATGAGAAATGGTTAAGAGTGAGTATATATTAGAAATAATGGAGGTACAAAGGAGCCCTACACAGATTTAGGATTAATCAGATTAGTGCAGGCAGTCTGGTCTCAACCCCTGTTTCACTAGAATCTAGGGTCAAGTCCAGAGCAAACTGCAGCTGGGTCTACTTCAGTGCTAATGCTCGCAGAAACTTGTAGAGTGGTGGTCTTCATGCTGCAAGAGGAGCACAGAGGTTACTCTGACCCCTTGACTATCCTTCAGTCCACAGAGTAGTTCAGGCCAGTTCTGTGAACTAAAGAAAATAATGCAACCAAGACCCATTTTTTACCTGTTCATTAATATTTGCTACACAACTTTCTGTGTCAAATGGAATAAGTAAATTATTTGAATATATACTCCTAGATTTTTTTAAGGTGTATTTTCTCTGTGAAAGAAGAAGAGCTGTGCTTATACTCAGGAGAAGTGAATTTTCCCTTCCATTGCACTACTAACCAGCGAGATGATCGTGGCAGACCCCATACTCCTTACTAGCTCAGATTATACAGCTGTAAAATAGGTATACTAGTGCCTTTGTCCTTTATGCATTGAAAGCCACTAAAAGAAAACATTCTGTAAACTAAATGTAGAGAAGTGTACTATATTACTTTCATGGCAGTTAAATTCAATCTTTCAGAAAGAGAAACAAACTAAGAATGAGGTCTGATTGGATGAAGTCTAATTTCATGCTTTGATAAATTTTGTAACCATCTGAGACCTGATTCAGTCCTGCATCAGTGCCACGGGCACTGAATTCACAATTAATAAGACATTTCCAGATACAAAAATGTAGCATAAATAGACTAAACAGATAAACACGTACAAGAGAAGAACTACACTCATTAGTCAGTTGGAAAAACAAGGCACACAGACTAAAAGCCTTGGCGAATGCTGTGCAGGAACCCACAATTAGGTGGAAATTCATTCCACAAACCCAGAACTACAGTTCTGTATCCCAGCCAAATACTACTCTTTGCCAAATGGCAAGCTTCAGTTTCTGCATGGGACATGTAGCACGTGCAGAAACTCCAGGGCCCGTTCCATCACAGCTCCTTCACAGCCCTGGGTCCCTTTTCTGCTTTCACAGTTTGCCACCTCCACCAACTGCATTACTTTAATCACTTCTGAAGCAATGCTGCAGACCACATGGGTGTTATGATCCATTCTTCTGGGTAGTAAGAAGCTTTTAAACCTGTTTATTTAAGCCTTACCACTAAAGCCACAGTTATAGGAACCAGAGATAAATTTAGAAGTTGGATTCCATGAATTAGCTCCATAAAGATAATGTGGTTCATTAGGAAATCAAGCTCTGCAGGACAACATCATTCAGCCAAAGAAACAAACTGTGAATTAATATCAATATTTTTCTGTTTTCCAAGGTATTTATTATAATTGGTAACAATAGGAAAGCCATGCTTGCAAGTTAAGCGCATAAAGAACAGTACTGTGTGACTGGATAAGGGAAGACAAAACAGCAGTTGGAAATTAAGTGCCTTGTGAAATGTACACTGTTTAAACTAATCAGTTCATTGTGTTAAGGGAATCATGATAACACCATCCACTTAGTGCCTTGCTAAGTGAACTCTTCTCTAATCCTCCTCCTTTTTCACTAGCTAGCACTTTCTCCAGTTCTATGGCATCATACTGGGATGTCACGAATAAACGACTGTGCTCTAATTACAGAAGCAGAGCATGCCAGGAGAGATGATGAGCAACATGGGAAAAGGCTCTCAGTAGCACCAGGAAGAGGCACATCAGGGGGAGCTGGGCAGGGAGTGGGGCTGGTGGTTACCACAGAGCTGCATGGAAAGCACAGCATATGCAGCTTTGCCAGATCTTCAGCCTTGAGACTTAAGAAGCCTTCACAAAAAGTGCTGGGAAATCACTATGCTATCACCTAGACTGATGCTTTGCCGTTCGTCTTCAGAGTGATGAAAAGTACTGCAGTACAGTAATAAGTACTACCAAGTGAGGTCAGACAGCCCATTTAGCTCAGCCCACTTAGCTTGTTCAAAGACAGATTCTTAAAATTGCTCAACACCCACAAAACAAAGGATTTTCAAAGGCACTCAGATTCCTCTAAGGGACCACAGCAAAGCCAGGAGGAAGAGCTGCTGGGTGCTTCCCTCCTTTCAAAACTTCATCCTCATCATTTAAAAGCCTAGATGAAAATGGAGACACATACATGCATGGATATAATAGACATACACAAATGCAGACATTTTCACACTGTTGTTGCCTGTTGAGCTAAGTTAGGTGCGTGGCACAGGCGGTCCTTCATCCTGTTCTGATCAGGTGCCATTGATATATCGCATTTCACGAACGAGAACATAGAGGAGAACTATCACAGCTGCAGAGTTCCTTCAGTGTCAGCTTCCCCATCTGTACAGTTAAGTGACAGGACAATGATACTCTTATTGTTCTGTGAGAAAACTGCTTCAGAGACCATTAATGAACTCTCAGGGTATGGCAAAATAGTAGTAACTTCATTTTGCAGACAGAGGAAATACAAATTATGAAACACGAAAAGCAGAAAAGCCACTGCTTTATTGGATGGGGCAAAAAACTGGAAGTTAAGAGACTTTTGTAGTAGTTTCCATTTCTTCACTTTGCACCAGAGTGATTAAGTAACATGAAAGACAGAAGGATGAACCCCAGTGTAAAAATCAGTCTGAGGATTTCAGACTATCCTTAGACCTCTCTCTGAGATGCCAGATATTTTCCCTTCTGTCACAATGGAGGTAAGTAACAGCACTATGTATTTATACAATTTTTCTATGCTTTTAAAATACCAGAGCGTAGGCTTTGAAGTGCTTTTTGAATTCCCAGGGCTTGCCCATACCAGAAGCACAAACAAAGCAACTAACCCACAGAAAATTCACAGCCTTCCTACAGCCTTCATGTGGGCTGAACTTACTGCTGCTCACACTTCAAAAGGTAGAACTCACAAGCTATGGGCTCCTGTGAAGGGGTTTTTAGGGAAAATCCTCTAAACCTGCAGGAGATCAGGAGAGATGGTAATAAGGTACCTCACACTTGCACCCACGTAGCTAATTTGGTGAACTTCACCAGACAGGATATAAATTACAGCTAATAACAACAACACTCCCCATTTAAGAGTTTGTGCATGAATGTGTATGTTGAAGGGGCAAGAGTTTTAGATCAGCATGTTATTTGTAATTAGACTTAGTTTTGTGGTGGAAGAAACTCTTGGATATCAACTTCAAAAGCTGGGATGAATACATGTAATCTTTGTGTAAACTATTATTGTTAACTCCAAAGATGACACTAGAATCACTTACAGCCCTCTACTACAGCACTTACTTCCTTCTCGTTTCTCAGTGTAGGTATTCATGACTGCTCATTTCCATGAGCAATGGCTATAGAATGAGCTCTGTGAAGGTTATCAACTGAACACTTTAGCACCTCTCAGTTCAAGACAAACATGGAGAACGTGGAGAGGGTTCAAGGAGGGCTGCTAGAGAATGTGTTCTGTAAGACTGAGGGAGCTGGGTTTGTTTAGTCTGGTGAAGAGGCAGCCAAGGAACAATCCAAAAGCTGCCTGCAGCTAGCTGAAGGACAGTTACAAAGAGAGCAGAACACAACTTTTTTCAGTCCTGCCAGGAGATAAAACAAGGGGCAACGACCACATGCTCCAGCTTGTAGAGTTCACAGTGGATATTACAAAACCCCCTTTTTATTAGGAAATAGGTGCAGCACTGCAACAGCTGCCCTTAGAGTCATCTCTCTCATTGGAGATTTTTAGAACTTGGCTAAAGAAAGCCCCTGGTGAGCTACTGTTGGCAATTACCCTGCTTCAAACGGAAGGTCAGACTAGCTAATCTCCTAAAAATGCTTCCAATGAACGCTTCCTAAAATGGTGCAGGTGTTATACACTGAGAAAAACTCAAAACTTCTGGTAGCAATCTTTCCCAACCACCACAGACCTACATACTTTCTCATTGTCTTTGTGAATGCTGTGTCAAATCCTTGCCTGTATCCTTGAGAGGGAGCCCATCGTGTCTGACAGCATGACAGCAGTACCAGACTCCCTGTAACAAGCCTGCAGTTATTCTAGACCTCACAAGTTTCTATATGGAGTTCATCTTTTCAATTAGAAGTGCCTTAGGATCAAAAGGAAACATTTGTCACAGTACATTTGTTTTTCTTAAGCTGAAAGTTACACTTCTAAAACATGAAAATTTAAAGAGCACAACAGTCCTAAGCAGTCCCCTAGCCTTAAATCTCAGGCTTCAGTCACTTTAGTGTTATTCAATGTAAGGAAAAAAATTAGCTTAATGCATCAAGGATGCACAAGTGGAGTTTACAACACTAATACAATCTGCACAATTAAAAAAAAAACCAAAACAAAACAAAAAAGCCTCGGTCCAGTGTCTTGTCAGAGAAGGAAATTCAATTCCTAATTAATTCATTTTCTTGTATTTGGCTGTAGTGAAATACAGTCTTGTGCTTAAAAGCATGAGAATACAAATAGCAGACGTGGACTTGAAAATCAATTCCTTTGCTGCAAGCTTCTGATATAACATTTTGCAAGTGACTTAGACCAAACTTTGTGAAACAATCCACTAAAGCATCAGTTTCTGAGTAGCCAACTCAATACCAAGGTTTACAATGGAGCTACTGCTGACATTTGCTGGAATGGGGAGTGCTTGGATTCTGAATATTCAAGCTGGCTATTCATCAGCCACGTATCTGATCCTGCTACTTGGCAAGCTGGTTTGGACCAAAGCAGAATCCATCTGATACTACATTTCTGTTTACTAACCTATCAGTAAAGCTACTTCTATGATAAGAAATAAAGCACAGCCTGTAACATCGCTCCCTCCTAATGACTGTTTAGAAACTATGGCATTATCCCCTTCTGAAAAGCAAGAAGATAAATGTGGCACGTGGAACTGTAACGAGGTGTGACTTTTACCTTCAGCACACTCTGAATAATGAATTATGGAAGCTGCATTGGCTACTCCACCCAGAACTGCTGCATTTCTGTGCTCACTGACAGATGAATCGATTTGTTATAGTTGGCTAGGTTGTCTTACTGAGATAAATGCCTTTGCTAAGCATGTTTAGACTGCCTCAATTTATTTTTCCTGGGGTTGCTGTTACCCAGCTAAGACTGCTTTACCCATGCATTACTATACTTTATATTTTATACATTACTTTTTTATGATCTATTCTTTGTATTTTCAATGTGAACTTGAAATTCTTTGGGACTGTAAGCACCTTTTGATTCTATTTTTAAAACCCCCACTCATCGTGTCTTCTGGATTTTGTATGATGATTTCCCTTTTTTAATTTATAAAACAGTAACATTTAAACATAAATATAGAATATAATACAAACTTTTGAAACTCCTAAAATGCATAATGCAAGCCAGAGAAGGAAGAGAGGCAGATAATCTCAAGGGCTTCTGAGCTCTATGAAGTGTTACTCAGGGAAACATGAAGTCTTCCTGGGCAGTAGGAGCAATGAGAGGACAGAGAACAGGAAATATTGTCAAATCCCTCTGTGTGACACTAGCAGAACACTGGAAGAATACAGAACTCATTATATAAACGTAACCAGAATTAAGATTATACTTCTAGTATAATCTTAAACCAAATGCTTAGGTAAACGCAGCTCCTTGCAGAAAACAACCGTGGTGACAAAAAGGGCTCCTCCCTGTCAAGCCTTCCAAAATGTCACCCTCCTTTCACAGTCAGAGGAAGTCCTTTAACTGGCCTGTCTTAGTTCAAAAATCTGAGGAAATCTATTATTTTAAAATGTACTTTGACAGCTCAGACAGGGGAACATTACCTTACCCCAAAACTAGCAGACATGAACCTCTGAAATCATCCTTTTTTTCTTGCCACAACAGGCTACACAAAATCTCCAAATTGCTTCTTTTGCTGTGCCCCTGCCCTTCCATTCCTTCTAAATTTTCATAGGTATTGGGACCACAAATAAATCCAAATTATCATTATTAAAGCTGACTCATATATTGCTGAACGATCGCATGCTAACGGGTGTTTGTTGACAGGCTGATGGTAAATGGGACCATAGTGGCACTGAGTCCGTATTTCCACCAGGGTGATGTTGCTGCAACTCACTCCCAAGTGACCACGGCCACAGGTCATATTTGTGCAGTCAGTGAAAGCTTAGCTCCAAGTGGCACTACCAAGAAATTTTTGGTGCATCACATTATATCCCCCAAGGTGCAGGAGGACATTAGTTGCAAGTTTTATGAGTAGCGTGCATAAGAAAAATGAAGCCATTAAATTCTCATAAGCTTTTCAATTTTTCATGTTCTATTATTCTAGAAATGCTTTTTTGTACCATGGGCATGCACCAGTTACCACAACAGCAAAGCCTCTCTTCCTATTTAGTCTCCTCCTAGAGACTCAGGCTCTCCCCTTCCTTTTGTGTCAAAACATCATCATTATAGCTCCTTGTGGCTCAGGCTGATTTTATTAGAGTGAGGGCAATTTTGCTGAGAAAACTATATACTTCCTATTGCCTGTTAGTTGCATCTTATTTTGTACTTTGGGCAGTCTGATTTTGCCTTAATATTTCTCATTATAGTTCCACTTAGAGCTTGTATTTCTTTTCTCTGCCTCTGTAATTGAATACTGGCATCTAAGATACCTTCTAGACCGATCTACTATACTCCTTCCTTGTCCTTTCTATGAACTTATCACAAACAATCCTATTCCCTACTTTTAGACCATGTCCATATTTGGACAAACATATTTGTTTGTGGTCTTCTATCACTCCCACCACTCCCCCTGCTTGTATTTTGAAGACTTTCAGAGTGTCATTTTCTTCTTTTGACTGGAACACCCCATCTAGAACAGTCTTTCTGCCAGGAAGAGGGAAGATTCTACTATTTTTGCTATTTCTGTTGGTTCCAGTGCCCCTTGAGGCAATTTCTAAGATCCAGAGAAACATGTTCCACAGCTTTGTAAGACAGGGACAGATCCATCTACCTACTCTTACCTAAAATGCTACAAAAACATCCTCTCTTACTCGCTTAGCAAAATAAAAAGAAAACCTCCAGATACTCCAACTTGTGACACAGAAGCGGACAAACAGAAATGTGCAGAAGTGGATTAGCAGATGGTTTTGTCAACTGCCTCTGCTTTCACATGAACCTGACTGGTAATTAAAATGTGTAAACCAAGATCACTTAGAACACACTTCCCACTGCGCTGAGTTCCTACTCTTTCATCTTCACTGCTCAACTAGTTATCCTCTCCTAATTAAAGCTAAAAGATGAAGAATCCTCCCTAACATATCACTTCATAAACATTTTAATCCTTATGATTAAAAATAATATCACAAAAGTGAAAGCACAGACTCCAGAGAACTCCAGAAACTACAAATAATCAGGATGGTTGATGCATTAATGCACTTCTGCCTCATCTGCCTCCACCAACAAGCACTGTTTCAAAGAAATCAGCTTCCCAGTGCTGTCTACGCCTGGGCATCGTTGCCTTTCTATGTAGTTCATAGCAGAAGTCTCTTACACTGTGCCTAGACAAGTAAACATCAGTTGTGTGGGTTTTATGTACCAAAGAAAATACTTACAAAGGAGTAAGTGTAGCTCAGCATCACAGACATCAACCTGATTAAGTCTCTCTAGCCATCTTTTTAAAAATCAAACATATTTCACATCACAGCTTTATTAGCAAGGAATTTTATGTGCCATCACATTATTCTTTCACCAAATTTGCTTGCTTTTCAACAAAGATTTCTACAGAGCAGGCTAGTATTAATCAATGTAATGCAATGTAATGTAACCCTGGAACACAATGTGTTAAAAAAAAATAGTCATCATGTGCATTCCATGATGAAATTGATGTGAAAACATTAATAAATATTCAGGTGGTTAAATAATAAGAGCTGGTTAAAGAAAGCCTCTGGAATTCCAGGCTCACTGGACCTACACTGCCTCTCTATTTATACATGTTTACTGTGCAAATGACTTTATTTGCTATTTGTAATTGAAAGATGATTCTACTTCAGAGGTCTAGAACTTAATTTCAAAATCAACAGTTTGTATTATAAGAAAAGAATCCTCAATATCTCCAAGCTGACCAGCTGACTAGCATTTGTAAACATACAGAATATTTTGGGCAAGCTTACAAAAATGCACTATCCTTTCCTTTCCTTTGCTGTGCCCTGAATGCATATGATAAGCCATGTTTTACCTTCTTACTTTATAGCTTCTGCATTCACATGTTCCTGTCACACCAAACTCATCCTGATAACCTTATTCCTATTGGCATATTCAAGTAATTCCAGCCTGCTGATGCTGCTCTGCACTTACTGTGCCCAGAGAATGCATATTGAAAGACGAGCTGGAAGAATGTCTTCACTAAAAAGAAACACCCTGCCAAGAATATTGGACCCCATGTTCACCTAATAAACTATCTACAGTGCCTGACTTTCATGCAGATAAGGGATTAAAAGTGCTGCTCATAGTAATGCATTATGGCACCAAAGTGCTGTTAAGACTGAACCATTTATTCAGGCCTACCCAGATTCAATGGATTTCTACACAAATAGTCTGCAATACTTTTTGAGTTTCATCTTTCCATTAGTGGACACACTCTTTTTTTTGTTTTCCTTGTCATCAGTAATACAAGACTGACAAAACACTGAATCTTCTCATGGCAGTAGGACCTCAGAGAGGTGGGATCCTGATGTTGTGTCCATGTTCACAGGCCATTCTCATAAGTGGCAGGCCACATTCATGAGCAGGCAGTGGCTTGCCTCCACACCTAAGCCATCTTTTCATGTTGAGGTCTAAACCTCAGGCACAGTGCAGGTAGCTGCATTTGGCTGCTTCTGCAAGGACAAGAATAAGGGCAAGTCCCACCCACATGAGCAGGATGGAATCCTCCCACACGTTGCCCAACCAGACCACGCTCCAAGGTCTCCAAAATAAGGAAATACATCAGCAATTTGAATTTATTACTCACAATGCGAGTTCTTCATGAGAATGGGATTCCTTCTAATACTGGTAAATACAGCATTTCTGACAGAAGTACACCAAAGCAAAGAATTTGAAACAGAATAACTAGGACACAGAAACAAGAAAAGTTAATGCTATTTATGCTGCCTTATATTCTACTGCTGGGGACAATGGCAAATCTGACTAACACAGCCTAAGAGTTACATTCAAGATGTAACAAATACAGATGCAATGCACACTAATCCCAGCAGACATGCTTTGGGAAAGGAAACTTAAACCAAAGTAGGTCCTGCAGATATGACTGTCTACTCTTGCCACAGTCTCCAAGTGTGACCAGAACTGAACAAGTGCCACAGAGCTTTAGAACTATCTCTAGGCAAATGGGAATTGAGCATGAGGGACAGGAAGAAGCATCTGAAAATGGTTATTCAGCAATTTTTGTTTAGCAAAGCGAAGCTGTAAAGACATGCAGCTCTCTACAGCTGACCAGACTTCATTTCTCAGGAAGCCCCAGAGAGCAAGACAAAGAGAATAAACAAACACCTGCGTCAAAGAGGTAACAATTCAGGCATAAAAAGAGTTCAAGATACAAAAAGCTCAATATATGAATACAGATAGAGCAGGCAGAGTAACAACAAGAAGCAATGAAGCAGTTTTCACATATCAGTAAGTTCATCAGTCAAGTTTTTGTAGGCATAAAAAAGCTTCAGCATTTTAGAGCGGGTTTCAGAGAAGGAAAATGAATTAGCATTACAGATGTTTATGTCCAGGACATGCAGCTTATGTCTGAGATGACACAGATGAAGGAGTCAAATGTAGGTTGATTCCCTGTCAGATGCGAGGCTACAAAACCCTTCACCAGCAGTATTCTGAAGAGATACAAAACAGGCCAGATTACAGTTGCCAAAACCAAGGAAGCAACGTTGCAGTAACCAAGACACAAAATCCATGGCAGCTTTGATGAAATCTCAGCTGTATGTACCGACAGGAAAAGTCATGCAGACAGAATTAGCAGGATTTTGATAGGCTGGATGGAAAGAGAGAGGAAGAGCTGTGAGCTGAAGGGAACACCCAGATTACTCATTCAAATGGAAAAGCAGCACAGCAGCTGGAAGGGGTTGTCGCAGGAGCCCTTGTTTAGATGAAGAGTTCCAGGTTAGCAGTGTTTTGTTTAAGGCAAGACAGAAATGAGGGGATGTCAGAGAGGCACTGAAATCGATGGCTGCAAAAAAGCTGATGGATGTTGAGTGCAGAAGCAGATTTACTACAGTTCTTACTTGATTTTACTAATTCCCTGAAATATTTAGCTTTGACTAGACAGCTACTTAACCACCCCAGAAAGGCTGGGCTTCACACTGTGAACCAATGACTGGAGCTGTTAGTATTTTTGTTCTCTTAGAGCTATCCCACTTGCCACAGATGACTCACAAGTTTCAACAGCTCACTAATGGTTCCCACTAGTTAACTCTCAGCTTAGAGGACTGTACTTCAGTGTGTTTCCAGTGACAAAGTTACTCGTAGATTGGGTGTCTGTCTGCACTGCCTTTCCACACTTTTCTCTACTCAGTGTCTTGATTCCTCTTATGACAAGAAGCTCTCGTTTTCAAGATGTTCTAATCCCTAGCAATAGGAGCTGCAAATTTTGATCCATCTGTACATACTGGTTTGAGGAGTGTGTAATCCAGTAATAAGAATCTAAAAGACTGAACGGCAATGCAGAATTCTCAGGTTTCTGCACTTCCTTCTTCATCCCCATTACTTCAAAAAAAAAAATTAAAAAAATCAACTGTGTGTCCAGTAAACACCCAATATTTCCCTAAACTCTTGTTCTCCTGCAACTGATCACACACCCAGAGTTAAAAGCCTTGTCAGTCCTTGCTGTTTATCAAGCTTGCCAATAAAATTACACAATCACAGACACAGCCACAGCCACAGACACTAATTAACAACATTCCACTGTGCCACAAATGAGAAATGCCAAGAGATCTACCTTACCCTGCCCTGTTCCTTACACAGCTCCCAGTTCATGAGCACACATGCACACAGACAGCAGGCAGACAACAATATACAAAGATAATGAATGGGTCTCTAGTGTTTCAGATTTACCTACAACCGTGTCCTTCCATCAGAACTTTAAGAGTGTTTTGCTTCTGGCACTAGCATTAGCAATCCCACAAAAAAGACTGTTAAGAAAAATGTTGCTCAACATTAGAGATAGTTCGAAACAGAGAAAAATCTGGGTGCTTCCCAGGAGCACTCTGCAAATTACTCATGAACTACTAGCTATCGTACAAACTGTGCATCACACAGCTGCTGCCAATGGGTTATGCAAGCCACTGACCCCAAAATAAAATAAAATAAATAAAACCAGAGAATTAATATCCTTACAAAAAGAAGAATGCGTACATCTTGTGTATTAAAGACACAAACTGAAACTGAAATAAAGAACATGCATATGGAAGGTGCACATGGGAGGGGCTGGGGGGAAAGAGTTAAATGCAGATAAATCTGTTTCTGGGGAAAATAACATTTGAATTTAATTTTATATCCAGTCTATCCGGTTCAGTCTTTCCTACTGTGGGAAAATGGGAACTGGAAAAAAAATCCCACTGAGGAGGCTCTTTGCTTTCCCTTTTTTAATTTTTTTCATTTTTTAACTTTACTTTAAAAGTCTGTGATGACCTAAAGAAAATAACAAAACAAAACTGTGTCCAGTATTTTAAAATCAGCTTTCCCTTGGGTCTCAAAACTGCATCTGTTCCACGTGCACTGAATTCAGCAGGAATACAGTGTACAAGATGACTAAAACATCAGTCTGTAGTGAAGGACAACAACATATAAAAGTAAGTGTAAAGAAAAAGGCATTTAAAAAGTGAATATGTATGACTTAAAGCTATTGCTTGGTAGAATTACCTTCTCTTTCTGTCTCTAGTCTGACTCTTTTCTAGACCTTTTTTATGCAGTTCACACTAAAGCTAATTGTTTATCATTTAGCATATCAACTATAGCTTTAGAGGGGTATTTCTATGTTCAGGCTGTAATCTTACCTTGTAGGCAGCTTGTCTCATAAACTGCTTTGCAGGCTGCTTCCAAATAGCAGGCACTGTTATGACCCATCTTACTTCGGTGTTTTCAAAGTCTGAACCTCCTTGGTCACTGAGCTCCTAAGGGGAAAATAGAAGTGATTCAAAATGATGGGTGTCAACTTTGTAAGGAAACATTTTTTTCTGCAGGTTCTAGTAACTTTTCAGGTTTTTCTCCTGTTACACCTATGCTACAAATAAGAATTATTGCCAACCTGTCAAGAACGTTTTACTATGCCAAAAGTTGGGATTAGGGTTGATGCCTTCTCAAGGAGGCATATAGAAAAGGTCACTGCTTAATATGAAGTGAAAAAGTTAGTTTTTCCAAAAGCTGTTCATGGACTGTGGAATATTACAGAATGTTAATGTACATTCCTCATCACAGTGTGGGATTTGCTGTTAGCCTGAAGAATTCACACTCGCATCTTGATTAATACACAGAAAAATATTAAGGTATCACTGATGAGCATTGTTTTACCAGCTGGATTTTTCAATGACTGCTTTATACACCACTTACCTTTAAATCAAATTTTTATAACTCAGTTAACAAGGGGAAGTTACAGCTAAATCCTTTAAAAAAAAAATGACAGATTGCTCCTTGGAAATTTTGCTTTAAGCAAACATTCAAGGCCAGTTTAGTTCTTTTATTGTCCTTCCCCCCCCTTAAAAAGAGGTAAGTCTGTATTGCAATTGCAAATTAGGTGATATACTGACATGTTTTGGGAAAAGTTCCAAGTAAAATGTCATTACCATATGTCCTATCTGAATCTCTATCCAAACAGGGAAAGGTTCAGAAAGGTGAACAACAGGCCTTTAGAATATAAAAAAAAAAAAAAAAAAAAAAAAGGTTTCTGCATGTGCTGTGCCAAGGTGTTGTGTTTGTTTAGCTATGCTGCAGTTCAAAAATCCATGCTAGAAAAATAGTATCTTTATACTGCACAGGGCACTAGGAATAGATAGATTACAGTCCAAAATAACCATTCCTTTACATCACTTGTCTAATTAGTTTCAGCACGCACTCACAAATCACAGGGATTTATTTATTAACATCAAGAAAGGATGTACTTCTGAACAGGCAGGACAGCAAATATATGGGCTGGTACCCAACAGCATCCATATTCACTAAGAATTTCCCCAGATTATGACTCCACTATCAACCCTCAAATCCAGTTAATTAAGTCCTTAACAAGATGAGGAATTCTGAGTTCACAGACTCACAGAACGGCTTGAGTTGAAAGGGACCTTAAGGATCATCCAGCTCCAACTGCCCTGCCATGGGCAGGGACAGCTCCCACTAGAGCAGGTTGCTCTGAGTTGTAACAGGTTTGTTTCTCTGTAGCCATAAAGAATAGACTGACATCTCACAGAGAATAAATTAAACCCATTCCAAAAAGTAGGTTACTTGCTAACAAGGCTATTTTAAACAATGCCTGCTAAGGTGAATATTTTGTTTTGACCCAGCAGCTACTATGCTGACATATATATTATAGTGGTGCATTTAAAGCTGATGTGTACTTAAATCACATTTGACAGTTTATATGACATTTTAAATGTCAAAAAGTGTTCACGGGGGACATGTATGTCACAGGAAAACACAAAAAAAACAAGCTTGTGACCCAGGAAGAACATTACAAGAAATAAGTATTTGCAACATTTTAAATGAGAAACAGAAAATAAAATGCATTTTCCCTATAAACACCAGCCACAGTAGTGGGGGGGGGAGGGGGGGGGAGTCAACATAAATGGAGGCAATCCATCAGAACACAATGCAAATGTACAAATTAAAACCCTAACAGATGTCTGCCTTTCTGCCTCTGCCTAATGCGTGTTAGATTTTCTGCATAAATGTGCAGGCAACCACAAAATGCAGATGACACGAAGTTGGGTGGATTTGTTGACCTGCTGAAAGGTAGGGGGCTTTACGGAGGGATCTGGACAGGGTGGATCAGTGGGCCAAGCCAACTGTATGAGGTTCAGTAAGGCCAACTGCGAGGTGCTGCTGCACGTGGGTCACAACGCTACAGGCTTGGGAAAGAGGGGCTGGAAAGCTGCCCATCAGAAAATGACCTGGGGGTTCTAGCCAACAGCCAGCTGAGTATGAGCCAGCAGGGTGCCCAGGTGGCCAAGAAGGCCAAGAGCATCCTGGCTTGTATCAGTCCAGCAGGACTAGGGAAGTGATTTTCTACATGTACTCAGCACTAGTGAGGCTGCACCTCAAATACTGTGCTGAGTTTTTGGCCCCTGCTACATGAAAGCCATTGAGGTGCTGGACCATGTCCAAAGAAGAGCAAAAAAGCTGGTGAAGGGTCTAGAGAACAAGTCTTGTGAGGAGTGGCTGAGGGAAATGGGGTAAAAGGAAAGGTAAACATGAAATTAATTCCCACTGCTTGAGGAAAAGGAACTCTTCATTATCCACCTGGATAGGAAAAAGTGACAAAATTGTTCTGAAGAGGATCTAACTCATCACTTGAATTTCCTGGAGCATGACACTTACTTCTTATTTTAGACTTTGGTTTTAAATACCTATATGTGTATAGACAACTGCAGTCAGAGAGAGAAATGTGAACAAGTCTTGTGAGGAGTGGCTGAGGGAAATGGGGTTGGTTAGCCTGGAGAAAAGAAGGCTCAGGGGAGACCTCCTCACTCTTTACAACCACCTGAAAGGAGGCTGGAGCTATGTGAAGGTCAGTCTCTTCTCCCAAGTAACAAGCAATAGCACAAGAGGAAACAGCCTCAAGTTGCACCAGGGGACGTTTACGTTGGATATTAGGAAAAACATTTTTCACCAAAAGAGTTGTCAAGCACTGGAACAGGCTGCCCAGGGAAATGGTGGAGTCACCATCCCTGGAAGTAATTAAAAGACATGTAGATGTGATGCTGAGGGACAAGACTTACTGGTGGACTCAGCAATATTAGGTTTGTGGTTGGACTCAATGATCTTAAAGTTCTTTTCCAACCTAAATTATTCTATGATTCTATCTCAGAGCACTACAACATGCAATTCACCCCTGCAAAGGGTCAGCACGGGGCCAAAAGCCCATAGCCAAACAGCCACTCTTTGGCACACACACAACAGTTTAACGGTGTAGAACGAAATACTGGAGTGTTGTGCAAAGGTACCTGTGCTGGTTTGGGTAATGGAGGCTATATATCTGCACCAGTGCAGAATTCCACATAGGCTAATATACTGAACCTCTCACTGCAATCAAGTGTCCTGTACAGTTCATTGCACTGGCATAATTACACTATTTCCATCAGGTTAGCCAGCTTGTACATCTCAGCAGGTCATCTTTGGACAGACTTACAGCACGATTTAAGTCACCAATTTTTAAGTGAGCTTTTAATAATCTTTCTATTATAAAATAAATCCAGCTCATCCGACTTCGCTTTGCTTAATCAGTGAAGACAAAGTTGAGTCAGGGCAGGAGACAACAGTAGGTGCCCATCATAGTGCCAGCTCTTTAACATGAGAGAACCTTGAGCAAACACAGAACAATCCACCATCACAGTAGCACAAGTGCAGGAGATGAAGACAGGACCCATTCTCAAACGTAATTCCTGAGCTTCAGCTCTTGCATTTTAAAATTTGCTGTTCAAATCAAAGAAAATAATTTTAAAAAGCAGTAGAAAATATTAAAGAAAGTAAAAGGATATTCAGAACTCTGCATCACAGGGATACACTTACTAGTAGTGAATCAATCTTCCCATTTGAGGGGAAATGACTTCAGGCTTTTGTGAGCTCTCCAGAATCTAGAGACTGCTTACAGTTTCTACAGCTGCCTTGATTTGTTTACATCAAATACTACCTATGTCAAAGCCTGGCAAGGTTAGAAGTGTTAAGCTTGTATTTATATCAGTTATAAATACAAAAAAAAGGAAAAAAAAAAAAAAAAATCAAGATCAGGAAGCATTACCTTACCTTTAGTGCCTGTTCCTTAAAGAATTGCAGAGCATAAGCAAATATCTCAAGTGCTTTGACTTTCTTGCCATTTGCAGCTGTCAGGTCTGTCTCCATGGTAAGATTCTATAAAAATGAAAAAAACCTGGAAGTTATTAAAAGGAAAAGATAAACATGAAATTAATTCCCACTGCTTGAGGAAAAGGAACTCTTCATTATCCACCTGGATAGGAAAAAGTGACAAAATTGTTCTGAAGAGGATCTAACTCATCACTTGAATTTCCTGGAGCATGACATTTGCTTCTTATTTTAGACTTTGGTTTTAAATACCTACATGTGTATAGGCAACTGCAGTCAGAGAGAGAGATGTGGACTAAGTAATTACAATAAATGCATGTGCAATTACTTGCTACAAAGCTGCATATGCAAGATATTTAAATCAAGTTAAGAGTTCAAAGTGTAGATTTTTGGCTACCCACCCAAACATGAAACCAGAAAACACCTCAATACAGAAAGTACTGGCCAAGTCCCAAAACTCTAGAATGGATTAATGACAAAAATACAATCAATAGGAACAATGCCAACTTAACAACATGACTTGTACTTGCAGTTTTGTCAACGAACTCTGGGTAAATTTGCTGCTCTGCACTACGAGTTCAGTATGGCTCTTATATTCCATTTCTGCTTTCTGAGTCAATTTATAGAACAAACCAACCTCATGAAGACTCCCTAGATAGTTATGAATTTCACACAGGAAAATTAGGACATGAAGATCTAGGCAAAGCAGATATTGAACTTCTAAGATCTAGAAAGAAGGCTGGCAAGATATACTTGCCAAATGCAGTGAGAAGCAAAATGAATCATAATGTTAACTGAAGAGTTTAATTTACTGTATTTACTCTCCAAACTTAGAAATAGAGGTGCTTCATATCTCATTGACAATCTTTAGAAAAAAAAAAAAAAACTAGTACTGTCCACAGGAAAATAATTTGAGTAGTAAATGCACAATTATGAGAGAGTCTTAATTATTACTTACACCAGTGGTATGTAGCTTCATCTTGAACTTTTCGAAATACAGCCAGTGCTTTGATTCAGTAGGATCCAAGTCATGGTAGAAATCTCTTGCTGCGTACCCAAAACTATGAAACTTTCTCTCTGGTGTTAGGAGGATAGTGGTTGGTGTCTTTTGATTGGATACGCCTGGATCTCCACCTTCCCATCGTCTGTCCAACAAGTAAAACAGCTTCAGTAAGTGGTATTAATGTTTAGAGCAGCAGAAAAAATTGTATATCATAAGAAAAAAAAAAATGTGGTGCACAGACTGCTTTCCCCTCCAAAGATACCAATTTCAATCCTTGTAATATCAAAATCAAGGGGTTTTATTCACAACCAAGAAAAGAGGAATGTAATTTTCATTTCATATAATTCAATAAATTTCTCAGTTAAGATGTATAATTTCTAAAGACATAATCATACTCTTTTTGTAAGAATACAAGTTCCCTAAAGTCCCACACAATTAAGAAGGAAACAGTTTTGCACTTCAATTTTCAAACTAATTGCATGCACGGAATAAACATTGTACAGAAAAAAAGTACAAATCAAGTAATTACCCAACAACCCTATTAATGAAAACACAAATCTGACTGGTCTACCCAATTGTCTTATGCTTACTTGTACGGGATATTTCCCCCATTTTGAATGAGGGACCTGTTTAAGGCAGCTGAACACCACTGTGGAGAAGTTGGTTAAATCCCTGCTGCTGTCACAGAAAGCCCTCTGAAACAAGACAAGCCAGTTTAACCAACAATGGGTCACGTGCTTCATTTTGTGGACACCTGAAACTCTTGAGACTTGTCTGAAAGTCTTGAGCTCTCTGTGTTGCATTCTCTACTCACCTGAAGCTGATGGATTTTATGTTTTAAATGTCAAAAGTGCTGTAAAAATTTTAATCTGACAAAAAATAAGGCAGACTCCTACAATCCCCAAGTATCTTACCAGCACCAAAACACCCATTAAAACAGTGAATAAAACTATTCTGTCTTAGCAATATTGTGAAGATATCTTCAGGAAGAGCCAAGAAGCACAAAAGTATTAAGGCAAAAACTTGTTTCACAGAATGGGTAAGGAAATGAATAAGAGCACTGAATTTGGGAACACCCAGCAGCAGGAACTAGGGGGCAGACATGGTGGGATGGCAAGGTCAGACAGTGGAAAGTTGTACCACAGACAGCTATGAGCATTCTTGTCTTCTCCTCACTTCTCCATCACAGGAAAAAAAAAAGCAGAATAGAAGAACAAAAAACCTGCATTACTGTTCCTCCTTGCCCCATATAGAAGTACTTTCATCATGGGAAACAAACACTTACCAGATAACAAAAAGGCATCAGAGGAAAATCTGCTTTAGGCTATCAGACATTATCATAACGCAGCTCAAACCAAGCCAAGATCACACAGGCAACTGCATTCATTAATAAACCACATGTTGATTGCTTTTTTTCTAAAGATAGCAAAATAGGCTCTCATAATATACTCCTGCCAAAGTCCTTGCTGCGAAGCACAAAAAGGTTGCCTTGTTCTGTGGTATTTGTTTATGTGACGTAGGAAGATTATGTAGAAAATAAATAAATAAATATATCTTTCCCATTTCGCTCTCAAACAGTAGAACCAATTGAAAATTAACTGCCCTCCAGCCCAAGGCAGACAACTGACACGGAAAACTACGATCTAAGGGGTAATGCTTGGCAAAGTAACAAGGAGCAGGATCTTCTAAAGTGTTGGGAACCTGTCAGACCATTCAACTAGATCAAACAGAGCAAAATCTGCCCTTTTTTGCATCAGCAGGGGCAGGGAATCTCACATCTGTGAACTTCAGTGTAGAGGGCAACTCCACTGCTCTGAAAGGAGAAAAAGCACGATGAGAAGTGGAACGATTTCCACTTTGATCCACTCAGAAAAGTTTTCCTAAAACTCCCTAGCCCTGGTGCTCAGCCCCTGAGCTATTATCAGCCAGCAAGGGCTCTGCTCCAGGTCATTTCTTCTAACCTGTTGCTAGACATACACTCGGTCAACTCCAAAATCTTTAAGTAGGTGTTACAGCAAACATATGGTTCCAATGTGAAGAAGCTGGGATCCCACAGCCCATGAACAGAAAACACTGGCTATTTCACCAGATTGTTAAATCCCACACACCCGCTGCAAGCAGAGAGGAGACAGACTGCTATCATATTTGCCTGGAATCATTAATGATTCATTCTGAGTCACTGGTGGGAAATTCCATAAATAGGAGGCAGCCAATAACAATGCTTCTTTATTTTTCATTGCAGCCAGGCACATTTTCTCTTTCCGGAATAAGAACACTTAAGGTGCAGTTTAGATGAAGACAAATTGATGCTCAGTGGTATGGGCTGAAATCTTTAAAGCCACCTAGAGAATTGGATGTTCGCTTCCTGATGAGTTTCTGAGGGAAACTAGAGATGATAATTGCTCAGCATGTTCTAAAGTTCTCAGCCCGTATTCAGTCACAGAAAGAGCAATAAGGAAATAGAAGGTGAAGACGGACTTTACCATCTACAATCAGAGATTTAAAGATATTCCTGTGAGACACCTTTTCTAGAGAGAATCAGCTGCAAAGGCACATGCATGGGGACTCTGGACTCTGCCAGTCCTCTCAGGTGGAGCCCTAGCCTCACTCCAGTTAGTGGAGCCTTCTAGTCAGTAGAGCTAGGATTTCAACACTGTCATTTGCAGGTTTTTTTTCACAGTCCCAATACAGGCAAAATAATTGTAGTAATAATCTAGTGGGAAAAAAAAAAGTATGTAAATGTCTATTAAAATCACTGACTAATACAAGCCGTCAGTACTCTAAATGCACATGGGGGGAATACTTTCTCAAAGCAGAGCTAAAAATCTATTCAAACAGAACTCAAGTTAGATTTCTGCCTAAATTCAGACATACGGGACCAGTTCCTAGGCTGCTATGGTGTAGCTAAACAGAGCAGAAGAGACCCATTTAGAGACACAGAGCATCCGACTGTATACTACAAGTGAAAACAGACAAGAGGCAAGTTAGTGTGGATCAGAAGGTTATACTAAGGTTAGAGAAATGCTCTTCCTTAGACATGAATCTGGCTAACAGGCAGAGCAAAGAGTGATCCGTGCAGAGTGGTGAGAATTTGATCCAGAGTTGCAGCATGACAGTCAAGGAAACAAAGCAGTGGGGTCATCAAAACGCAGCCAAACGCTGCTAGGGCTGTGTGTGCAGAGGAAAGGCAAGCATGTGTCTGCCAAGAATTACAGTCAAACGGGGAAGAGAACGAAAAAGGAAAAACCTGAAGGTTGAAGTTACACTGAAAAAAGACCACATTCTCCCTCCTTCCGAAGACAGGCTGCAATTTGTTTCATAACCACGTGAATTTTTCCATTTGTTAAATTTGCACATTCAGTTTAATGCTATTTAACCAGGAGCCAAAACATTTATCATTTCATCTAAGTGCATATAAATCAATAGGAGATTTTTCAAAATTGTGTGAGACCTCCAGTACACATTTCAAAGGAAACGTTATTAACTGTTCCTGCAGCACCAAACTGTCCTTCACTAGGACTGGCACTGCCCTGCCCGCTGAAGTGCTTTCTGAACTCAGGGCCAGGCTGTTCATCTGCCTGTACTCAGCCTCAAGGCATGCAGAAAACTGCACTCATTGTAACATACACATCTGCAAACAAAGGGAAGTCATTCATTGATTATCTAGAAGCACACCCAACTCCAAACACACCTTGTAGTCCACTGACATGAGTGAGGCTACCCATAACGTTTACTGCTAAGTATATGCTTAAAGAACTTCCTTCAGACAATGCTTCTATATTCTCCTTTTTTTTTAGGATTGGGCATCACACCAATGAAACATATACAGACTTTGGCTTTGTCTACTAATTGCACGACTAGAATCACGACTTTGCTGACACTACACTCTGACTTGGTCCTAAAGCCCTGTGTGTTCACTTTTCTGAAGGAGGACCTTCTAAAGAAATCCCTCTCAGAGAGACACTTACAGAAAAGCAGCTTTGTTAAAATCTAAATGTCTGGAAAGGATCAACACTAAGGAGAGAAGGTGGAAAAAATGTTAGGAAGCAAAGAGGACCAGGCATCATTGGTATGCTTTATTTTAATGTAAACATTCTCGAGTGTGGGTGGGAAGTTACATTTACTCTACTGAAATATTTGTAAATTATCCTCCATGTAAGCCTCATCATATACAGAGTTTGAACCTCTTAGTACCTTCTGAACTACTGAAGCCTTATTTTGATACATACACCATTCTTTTCACGGAATGTCATGATTTCCTGAGCATTTATATACAAATACGTACAAAAAATATTATGTACACTATTTCATAAGCCAGTTTCAGCTATATCTTCCCCAAAATCCTTCCCTGACACTAATATTTATTTAAAAAATAATAATAATAAAATTCTTCTCATTAAAATATTTTCCATTGTTTGAAATCCCTGTTGGAAACCTGAATACATTTCCCCCCTCAAAATATATTCATCCCTTCTGGTTATTTTCTTTTAAATTTCTTTAGTTTCTTTTTACATCAGTATCTCATATAGTATCAACACAGGTCTGAAATCACAACCATGCTACCACTATTGCATAATGAAGAAAATACGGTGTTTCAAACTATTAAGAAGTAAAATATCAATTAAGGTCTGTAATAAACTCTTAGCTGGCCAGACAGCATCTAGACTTCAATGTCCCAGGTATCTACAGCAGAAAGCCTGGCATCCTGGAAGGAGAATCTAGTCTGTTACTTACTGCAGTATAGTCTGAACCCAATGGCAAAATCAGATCCTAAGGTAAAATTGTGAGTTCAAGGCACTTAAAGGACATCCCTAGAAACAGCAGTGATTTCACATGGTAAAATCTCCATGGATGTTATAAGAACAACACATTATGTAGGATTTAGGGTTGCTCATGTACAGCGTCAGAGATGCCTTCCCTCATTTTACCCAGATTTTTTAAGGAATTTTATTAATTATTTGCTGTCAAAAGACAATAAGAATTGATAAACATGGGTTCTGACTTGACAACCCTGTAACCTGAGACAGTAACCCATGACTGGTCCTTTGACTTCTAGACTCATGCAGCTTCCTGTGCTGTTCAAAGAACAATAGATGGATAAGATGCCTAAAAGGCCTTGAAGAGTTGCTTGCCCATACCAAAAATGACAGGTATCTTTCCAACTGGATGGCATAATGCCATTCCAGAATTCACATCCCTTTAGACAGTATTACAAATCACTCAGCTGCATTAGATCTCTGAAATACTTTGCAACCATACACAAACCAGCTATCCAGGCTGACTGCACCATCAGAACTGTCTGCTGGCATTTACAGTTGCATTCAGCCAGCATCTTTGCTTAGAAAAACACAGTATATCACACTGGACTACATCAAGGTAAGTCTTTCTGCCCTTTTGTTCTCAGTATTGCAGTACTGCAAACAGTACACTGCCTACTGCCCTAACAGCAGCTTTGTTTAGAAGAACATCTATGGCTAAGCTTTTCATACATACCTTGTTTATGGATGAAATTATGTTTTGGTCTTGTTACAACAGTCATTTTAAAGATACTTTAATAAGAATTGTATAGTTTTTTTTATAGTTATTAAAAAAAAACCCAAAACTTTTGATGAAGACTATGAAACACTATAAAAATTATTTGTATGTCAATCCTTTCAAGTAACTGCCATAATAGTTTTTGCATTTGTGAGTGCCTTAGATTTACATTGTGTTGAATTAATCAAAAATAAAAAACCTACATAACAGCATCCAAAGTCTGTCCCTTGCATACATATGATACAGGATAGCTTTCAGATCAAACCCTAATTTTCCACATTCATGCCTTTGATTGCTTATTTCCCAATATCACTAGCTCATTATCAGAGATTTGATTCAAACTGGATGCTAAAAAGCTGAAGCCAGCCAAAATAACTACCAGTAATAAACACTGTATACACAGCTGTACAGAAGCATGATTCCAGGGGATGGGCAGCTCCTGGGGAATGCCATGACCCGTAACAAATGCGTAGTTTCTCTCAATCTCTGAGATAAGGGCATCCTCAATAATTATCACTGTGCCCTGAAACAGTTCTAAATACTCAGTGATCTCTCCTTTTACTCATGTCACCTTGTAAACTTAACGTGTTCACTTTGATTATTAAAGCAAATCAGAACAAAAAAAAAAACATAACCATGAGAAAGGTGCACGCTGTGGCAACACCAAACAAACCTCAATAACTGAGGTTCCTGTAGAAGATACAGCTACTGCAGACAATCCCTGATATCACTACTGAAAACTAAATGCTGCATTGCAGCCCTTACCTCATTACATGAATACATTCTGGTTCCTTGGTGAAGCTGTAGGCGTAGCCGCTGGATGTTGTGCCAAAATCAATAGCCACAACAACCAGATATAACTGTTCTACTGCATCATCTGCATCAGAGTCCTTCTGTTAAACAGCAGAAGCAAAATAGACACTGAGTCACTGATTAGAATATCTGTAACCTGTCTTCCCCTTTAGTATTTCTCTCTCCAAGACACACATATTCTTCAGTGGATATACAGACTTCCCTAAAGTTTTATTTGTGACTTTTGACACCAGAAGACTGCACATTCCAATGGAAGTGGAAATTCAATATACCACTCAACATATTTGCTGTAGCCTTTTACACACAACCTTCTGAAACAAGAGTTTCCTTCATACTCACTTTTTGGAAAAGCTATTATCCTGTATCATTAAAACTTATGGCTAAACACAAGGTTATTGGTTTGGGGGCTGGGTTTGCTTTTTTCTTCCCTTAAATTGATCCACTCAAGAGTATGTTTATACCCATCAAGGCAGCATATTTGGGACTTATTTGGTGGTTTTAGGAGTTAATCATGTCATAACCATGAATACGAGGTATTACTACCATTCAAAACTAGTGTGGACAGAACAACCCAAATATAGCAATAAGCTTTAAATCTCACTATATTTATTTATGAAGAATTTACGTAACACTCATTTTGTAAGCACTATATGCATTCTCTCCTCCTGCTTATGCTAGAAGGTGGAAAGCTGTTTGGGTACTTATAGTGAATTTGAATCCTTCTCCCTGCCTTTTACCTTTAGTCTCGCAATCCCTGAAAAGCACAGCCAAGGGCAACATGGGAACATTAACTAGAGGAACTGGAAAGGTTATGGCCCAAATCATAATGACATGACATAAAGCACAAGGTGAATAAACCAGGAACTGTACCACTCTCCGATGTGCCCTTACCTAACATAAATCCTATATAAAGGAGGAATAAGTAGTGAACAGCAAGGAACTGTTCTTCACATGCTGCTGGTAGTTAAAGCACTAACAGCTTAGTGAGACAGGAAGAGAATAGGCTGGAAATGCTGGTGGAAGAGTGACTAGCACTGTGCTAGAGCCAGGTAAATAGTGAAGGAGGGTAATATTACACCCATCTGCATGTGCATCATTTTGGCTAAATAGCTGCAGAAGAGACTTGTAGACCTGTTACTGTACAGATCATGTCGGAATCCTCCACCACTGCTGCTCAGGCTGTTGATTCAGTAACGTTTTGAAGCAATTGTTATTATCTTTTATAGAGGAACTGCCAAATGTCCTCACTCTTTGAGCAGTGTTCCACCATCTTCCATCCACTCCCACCTGATGTACTGCATCCAGTTCTGGAGCCCCTATTACAGGGAAAATATGGACATGCTGGAAGATGTCCAGAGAAGGGCCATGAGGATGACCAGAGGCCTGGAGCACCTCTCCTATGAGGAAAGGCAGGGAGTTGGGGTTGTTCAGTCTGGAAAAGAGAAAGCTCCAAGGAGACTTTACTGTGGCCTTCGTGTATCTTAAGGGGGCCTACAGGAAAGCTGGGGAGGGACTTCTTAGGATGTCAGGTAGTGGTAGGACTAGAGGGAATGTATCAAAACCAGAGGTGGGTAGATTCAGAGTAGACATTAGGAAGAAGTTCTTCACCATGAGGGTGGTGAGACACTGGAACAGGTTGCCCAGAGAGGTGGTGGAAGCCCCATCCCTGGAAGTGTTTAAGGCCAGGCTGGATGGGGCTGTGAGCAACCTGCTTTAGTGGGAGGTGTCCCTGCCCATGGCAGGGGGGTTGGAATGAGATGATCTTTAAGGTCCCTTCCAACCCTGACAATTCTATGATTCTATGATCTTCCTCATACATCTCTGTTATCTCCATGCCAGCTACTTCCAGCACCTTTCTATTGTACTCCTATATTTTCCAAGATCAACCTGCTACTTAAAATCAAGAAATTACAGTAGTAAGATTTGGACTCAAATAATGACAGACTTATTTGGATTCTACAAATAAAGCTTTTCAACTGGGGCAATATGTTACTTATATGTCTTCCTCAAAAAGTTTAAGAAAAACTAACTGAAGGAGGTCATAAATTCATCACTATAACATAAATAAAAGGGGAGTGTTCTACAGTATATGCAGAAAGAAGGGAATGAAAGCAAATATTTATGAGAGAACACTCTGCAAATCCTGAAGAGATGTTGCAAAACACTGAACTTAATTCAGAAAACTGAGGAAGAAATCCAACAAGGGTAGTGATGTGTTGTGAACATGATTCCTGGCAATATCAAGAAATACACTCTGCATATACTGTGCTACAGATGATGCAGATGATCTTAAAAACAGATGGAACTTAGTTTTAATGGAACTTTATCAACAAAACAAGTATGATGTACAAGAGGTTAAAACATACTACCTTTAGGGGACATTTGCTTGCTTCTTCAAGCTTACAGAAGTGTCTGTTTTCCTTAAGAAACTGAAACAGTTCTATTTTCAGCCTGCCTCTCTATGCTGGAGGAAATTCTTTTCTCTGGGAATTTGGATTTTACTGTTGAGTATCATATATATCTTCCTTTTTTTCTGAACATAACAAGACTTTTCAGGGACTGCCGAAACAAATCAGTGATAAAGACAGGGGTAGAACTTGGGAACCCTGAGGATGAAGAAGCCCCTGTGTTTGATATAAAAATATGCAGGAGTAAATCTATCAGCTCAGCAAGTATACAAAAAAAACCCCAAAACTAGGAGCCCAGTGAAATGTATGAGAGCTCTGTCACCAACCTCAGAGTGACCAAAGTTTCACTTAAGACTATGTATGGATAGCACAATTGGGATCACTATATGAGGAAATAACAACTTGCTCAAGAAATCATGTCCCACTAAACAGGCAGGAGAAAATAATGTCAACATACAGTATATGTTAAGAGTGCATTTCTTACCACAATATGTGAAGGAGACAGTGGAGTTATTCCAGGGTCTCCCAAACTCTTGGCTGGTGATGAGTAAGCAGATGTGGAAACTGCATCTGAAAGGAAATAAAAATTCTTCAGTGTCAGTAAGCAGAATGAGCAGGATAGGACAGCTGCTTTGACTACTGCTATGCAGTTTTTCAGTTGTAACAATTCTGCTACATAAAAAAAAAGAGAATTTCACAGCTACCACTTAAAATATATTTTTTGCCCTTACAACATGCTAAGACACAATTACTGCAGATTTGGTATTAAAAGGTTTGTCTGACCTTTTCGACTAACCTCCATTATTTTGTCTATTACATTACCATGTATAATTTTAAGTCTTACTAGATATATCCAGAAGTCATAGCTGATACAAGCAGCTTGAACACTACACACTCACATTAATGGCCTAAGATTTAAATGTATGAGTGCAGAAACTAAACACAAGTCCTGAGATCAAAAAAGACAGACTCATTTTAAGAGAAAAAGAGCTGATATCAGTTTGAGAAAGCAGTAAGAAGGAGTTGCCATTATTCCATCATGAACCTTTATTCTGAAACTTTCCCAATACTGTCTCTGTTTCTATTCTTCAATACACTCTGCACTGAAACATCTTGCAGCTGTTAATACTAGTGCAGGACAGAATCCATCTGGGAAAAGGAAAGCATTATTAACAAATCATCAAAGAAATATTTCTACCCTGCACAGAACACTGAAATTTCATTTAAAGGAACCTATCAAATGAGTGACAAATACTGTAACGTACTATTTGTATTCTTCCTTCTTGTACCTACCCCGTTGATGAAAGAAAAGGAAATGGCTTATTAAAATAATTAAGCTCTGATGAGTCAGATAAAATATATTCGCTTATGAAGACTGCAATAGTTTATCAAAATGGAATGTAGAAAAGATGCCCTGTCCATGCTCATATCCCTCTGCTCCCAAATTTAAGCCTTGAGGTTACTGAATTCTCATCTGTGCACTACAAGCTAATCAGATGTAAAGCAGAATTATTTGATACATCTCTAAATATTAATAACTATAATAAATATTAAATAAGACATTTCAGCATATTTTTATCACCTCCTTGGAAGTATCATACAATAAAATGCATATTTATTCATAGCAAGCAATTCCTCTGATAAGTCAGAGCATTATTCTAAGATGACACAGGAGCTCTTCAAGAAAAGACCTTAGTACTACTTAATGAAGAATCTTGTTGTTCCTGGTAACCAAATATGTGTTGTTTCCCAGGGAAGATGGAAAAACTCTGCAGTAGGCAACTATGGCGTAATATGCCCCCAGGAAAAACAAAATCTCCCTCCAAATCTTAATATTGCTCTTGCAACAAAATTCAATTGTATTCTAGTTATAATATGCACATTCAGCCTGATTTTTGTAAGCATTATTCGCATTTCCTATACAAGTTCTTCAAGAATACATTACTCCCTTTCTGCTGAAGTACAAAAAGCCACAGGCCAAATGTGAGAAGCACAGAATCTGCTCGGTTCATTATTTGGATCAGATGCTGTTATGAGCCTCAGATGCTGTTATCAGCCTTCTTTGTGCAATTTCTTCCTCTTTTCAAAACAGATTAATTTTTTTGTACCATCAACATGGCATTTTTCACAGAATTGAAGAGCAGTATTTCAGCACAAAATAAAAAAAAAAAAGGAGGAATTAGTAATAAAGCATGTTCCTTGCATCCTGCTGGACCTGAACCAATACTTCTCTGAGCAGACCAGGACATGGCAAGACTGACTCAGTCTCTTTGGAAACTGGTACAGTTCCCCCACTTTGGATGCTGGCTTTGAAGCATAACAAAAGTAGACATCAAATCACTACCCGTGTATTTTCAGTGATTTGCTTTGTTACTAATTCTTTTTGTTACCTGTTTCAGCACTCAGGTTTCAGTGATCTGTTTTCCAGCTCATTTTCAGTTATCAGCCTTAAGAAGTTATTTATAACTCTATATGCAACTCAGAAAATCCCATGCGTCGATATACTGATTTTTTTTTGTCTCTCAGAGAGCAGTGATTAAATAACCAGTGTGATATTCATATTAATAAAATAAAACTGTGCTAACTTGGGTGGTATTCTATCAAGAATTTATTCAACTCAATTAACTTGTGATAATCCAGAGGTGTAAACGTATAGAAGGACACTCACTGTATCCACAAGTATAGAAACATTTGCTAACGAATAAAAAATGTTAAGCAGAGATTGGGGTCTGTCCTAGCTACCTGTAGAAAATACCACTTAAAACAGAAAACAGACTGATATTTTCATCAAAATCTTTAAATTGTCCATTTCAGTTTCAGAATACTCTTGAAAACTCATGCATAAAGGTTGTCTTGGGGAAAGGATAACTTTTGCTAATTCTCATCAACAGCTCAACTCTGCCAGAAAATTAAGCTTTTGATGATTTATCAATATTTTTTAACCAAAGGAGAAAAAAATTCCTTCCAAACCCATGACCATTCTGCACTGCATTCACTGCTGCTCCTGCAAACACCCAGCTAAACAAATAAATTCTACAATAAGCCCTATGTGCCACCAGCCTAGAGTTTTGTAGGATCAGAGAAGAAAATCATGGAAGGCAACACTACAACCTTTAAAGCAGCAAACTAACGTTTTCATCAAAATATATGGTTACAGTGATTCTGTAGAGTTGCCATCACGCTGTCCCAAGCAGCAGCTGCGTGAAGTTGCAATTCATTTCATAAGCCTATCAACTAATCCTGGGCAATAGCTGGGGCAGCCATAATTGTTATAACTCAGCTGTTAAAAGAGGCCCTGCCACTATCAGACACTTTGCACAGCTAATAAATCACTAAGTGAAGTTCAGAACACTGGGAAGTTAAAAAGTCATTTATTAGAGCAGTTGGCATTTACAGAAAATGGCTTGCAAGCCACTCACCCTGGACTTAATGCCAAGAGTTCTACCAAGTAGTGAAACAGTTGTCAAAAGTAAATGAAATTGGGAAATTTGTATCATTATAGGATCTACCCTATTTAAACTGAAAGGTGTTAAAATGTACTTGTCCATGTGGGAGCTTTCACATTTTCCTTAGTGTTTGCTCAGGGAAAAAATGTGCATGTGTCACAATTTTTACAGCTGTGGTCTGAAGAGCAGTGAGCACGTGAATATTGCGGCATAGTTAAAAATCTCATTTCTAAAGGACTGACTGATTCTGAAAGAAAGAAAAAAAAACATCTCTTCCAAGGCAGAGAATGGGAAAAGGGTTGCAAGGAACCCCATCTGCAATCATGCAACAACAAAAAAAGGATGCTGAGCCTTTATGAGTAAATTCCTCTTCACAATTTAAAAAGATGTCCTGGATCATATAATGGTATTTAGAACAGGTCTTAAAAGCAGGATGACTTATTAAGGCTTCTGTACTGAAAAATCACAATCATGTAGTGTCCCACATAGCTCAAGTTCCAGCTTTATCTCCCATGTTTACTAATGATCTCTATCTTTGTCAAACTATACACCATGAAAAAAACATAGAGATAAACTGCATACGTTAAGTAAACATTTAATTCTTGACAATTTGCACACCAAAATAAACTGAAGTAAGTTCTTCACCAATATGTAAAATCATCTTTTTCTAAATATAATGCAAACTTCTTTAATAGAATTTTTTTCAGGTTAATGTTCATATAATTGTTTCACAAGTAAATTAAATGCAACAGTCTAAATCAGGGGTTTGAATAATTAACTAAATGTGTATAGAATTAATTTGGCCGCATCATCACAATTTCTGACTTTAGTCCTAACCTAAGCAATTGCCAAAGATAATCTTGTGTATTTTCAAGGTGACCAGAAGAGGAAGTGAAAATAGAGAAGACTCCCACTTTCAGCAGCTTTTTAAATATTCAAAGGGTCTGATTTGCAAATGCCCAAACAATTGATGAATTGGTGAAATGATGAGATCAGCAGATACTGTACTAATAATGAATCATGTCCATTATTGTATTACCTGCAATTGCTGGGTTAGCAGATTTAATTTAAATTATTCCTCCTTTTCATGCAAGAACTTTTTTTTCTGTGGTTTCCTGCAATAGTTACTGAGTTCAGCTTTCTCTGTCAGTACATGATCAGCCACATCCTACTCTTCAACAAAATGCAACGAAGGATTAACCTTTAAGTGCCAGAGAATACAGAGTAAAAGCAAAGTCCAGAGCATTTCTCAAAACTTAGCTGATGCAGTGTGAACATTTCACTGAAAGCATGTTCAGATGAATCTCATTTTCTAACAGATCCAGGGAGTAGGACCAACCTCATTATTTAATTAAAAAGATCAGTTAATGGCAGCTGATAACCTCTGGAAGACTATCAGTCTGTTCTGAATATTTGGGACCCCTGGCACACATTCCTATTCAGGACTGGATAAATGAGTTTTAGTGACCCACTCAAAGTACCAGACATGGACCACTACAGCCCCAGATAACTGGGTTTAAGACAGCAGGCTTAAACCTGTTTTAAGAAAGATGACTGCTAAACCTCACAGTCCCATGCCACTAAGGTGGTACTAAGCCAAAAACTGTTTACAGCAGCCACACATCATCTTCTCTTTTCTATTAATTTCAGCTGTTCTTAAATATTTAACTTTATCTAATACAGCTACACCAGGCATCAGCAATATTTTCTACTTCGCATGTTAGGGAAATTGTTCCTTTCACCAGCTCAGCAGCACGTCAGAGCAGTGGATTCTCTGCTGACTGAAGGTTCCCTGCAACCCAAGTAACATAGACCACAGATAAGCTGAAGTTTTTGCAGGAGTGGGTTGTTACTAAGTAAGATTGAACAAAACCAGTAAAAGCAGGAATTTGGAAAGCAGGATATGCTGCTCAACAGCATAAAACACAAGAAATGCAACCAGGTCAGGTCAGGGGAGGAATTTCTGACTATGCCTCATGTCAGCAGTTTATCAGATAGAAAAACAACTTAAAAAACCCCCCAGAAAACAAACCACAACACCCAAATTCCAACCCCTCCACAAAAAAAAACAACCAACCAAACCAAACCAAACAAAAAAAAAAGCATCAAGGCCCAAGTCTGCCATCAGAACACCAACTTCAACCTTTTCAGACTCATTCTGCTGTACTTTAGAGTCATGCTTACAAAAGAAAAAGCTTGGCTAGGAAGGAAGCACACTTTCCTTTGCAGACCTCACCTTCGAGTGGCGGTGAAAGGGACTCATCATGGTCTGGACCTCCTAGAGCCATTTGCAAACCAGAAAATAGGCAGCATCATAAGGAAATCGTCCCTCTGCAGGCACGTGCCTGAACACTACCACCTATGTTATAGCCTGATCAACCTATCTTAAGTTCATTTCTACTTCTATCCCACCAGAGTGGCCACAAACTGAACGCTTGCTAATTAAAATCTTCTCATGATTTTCCAGAATCAACAATAGGGTTGATACTATCTGCTATTTCAGCTCATATTCCAGCATTTTTTTGCAATCCACAATGAACAATTCCATTCCCTGTGCAGACACGAACCTCTGGCTGAGCTTGGTGACCCACTCTGACCTAGAAACCATACCCTTTCCAGGCTCTCCCAAACTCCCAACTCAGAATACCTGCAGTACAACTCCCTGCCTCAAAAAGAAACAATAACACTTTTTGATTTGTATAATGCACATGCCAAATCCGTTCAGCCTTTCAGTTCTGTGTAGGCTGATGAAGCAGATGCACAGAGGAAGTCAGGATGCATTAGACCTACAAAAACACCACTGCTGCAGCTGATCTTTATGGCTGCAATAAATCCAGGTTAACTGAATTTACTGTGTACACGCTGACTATTTTCACAGATCAAACACTTGCACATATCCGATGGCCATTTCTATCAAATTTCCAGCCATTCAGCAGCTGGGGAAAGTGGCTGCTATATGTAGCTATGACCTCAGTTATGTTGATGGTCATACCAAAATCTCAGCCAAATTCTTCACTTTCCATCCAGGCAATATTTATGGATTTAAACAAAACAACAAACCAAAACCAAACCAAACAAAAGAAAAAACCCAACATAACAACACACCCACAAAAGCACCAAACACCAACAAAACCACAAAAAAAAATCCCATAAGGCTATAAAAGAATGGAATTAAAAACATCATTTTTCATTCAAAACGTATATTATTTTGAGCAGCAATAATAATTTTGCCACAAGCAAAGCTTGCTAATGATGTTTGCACAACAGGAAAAGAAGGGTTTACCATATTGCTATTAATGGGCAAATGCTGCACTGATGAAGAAGACCTTATTCAGCTTTTCCTAATGCTGAGATTTTGCTTTGCATTAAGCACAAAATGTCACAGCTTCCAAATGTATCATGACAATCTAGAGCATTTTACTGTAAATACAAAGATGGCCTTTGAAAATAATTATAGAACAAAAAAAAAAAAAAAAAAGAGATGGAGAGAAGCAAATACAGAAAATCCACTTAAAATATTCATACGCTTAACAAAAAGATGCCATATTTCATATCAGAAGTAAGAACCTTCTGTTTCTACTGAAGCCAGTGACACTGCTGCTATTACCATCAATGGAATCAGAGTTCTTTGTTTTAAAATGCCAGTAGGCATCCAGCTGGTTTCTGGGAGACTGCAACACACTTCCCTTCTATGAGTACAGCCGTAGCTAATCTCTGATACAAATCCAAGTTTCCTGATCCCCTTTTGTAATAAATGGTCACCCAAAGAGCTGGGATTCATCACAGTGATACCAATTACAGCACAGTGATTTCCTATGTAAAAAGTCTCCCAATTCTTTGGATAAAATTCTAAAAGTAGGACATGTTCCTCATTACAACTTTGACCTTTTTCCTTTATACTTTTACACTGCCTCTCATCACGATAGCAGTTTGACTGGAGGACTTAGTTTTCCACTGTGCTATCAAGCTAAGATAATTTAAGTTTTTAACATCAGTAAGAGTACCAAAAAACAAACACAAGTTAATCCCACCACTCATTTTGGGGATAATCATTTTCTTGCACGTCACCAGTAACTGAAAACCAAAAGAGACTACCCATTTTCTGTGAATGTAATTTAAGATGAAAGAAACACACAAGAACGGGCAATAACCTTCTCAAAATGCCACATGGGTTACATTAACTGCTCCTCTTTTTCACAGGATGTAGACTAAACTATTTTTGATCTGACCTCACTAACACTTGGTGAACTGGACAAATACAGAACTATCACACTCCCTTGCACCCTTCACAGCTGGGTCTATAAAGCCTCAGCCAGGTTCTTACCAGTCTGCCCTTAACGCTGCCTCAAACTCAAAACCGTTCACCATCTACGCTCCAAGGTCTTCAATGCAGCTCCACCTTGAATGACCCGAGAGCTTTCCAGCTTTTGCAATCAGCCAGCTCCCTCTTCCCTCCCACTCCTGACATGGTTCCAACTTGCTCAGAACCTGCTCACACCCCAGAGGCTGGGGTTTGGAGAACTCGACAGCGGTGCCTTGCAGTGATCGCTCTCTTCCTACATTCCAGCTTCTCCACACCCATGTACTACTGTCAGGAGAGACAAAGCTGATCCTGGTTTACATGTTGGAGAAGGCAGGCTACATGTTGTGGTAAAGGTGGGTTAACAACAGATTTTGACAATCAATGTGGTATCACAAATCTCTCCAGAACCTTTCTATGTATTCCAAAGATGCAGCTCTGTAACAGACATCTTTAACATGCACTAACTAACCATCTCTTCCTTCAACAAGATCTTCTATGAACTTGCTTCCTTCAGGCTTCCTTACACTATCTGCCTTTGTGCAAGCACCATTTTCCTGTATGTCTCATCTCCCTCCTTGCTTCAAAACAGAAAGAGATAAGGAACAGGAGACAAAACAGATGTACGGAACCTACGCTCTCTGAAAAGATACCTTCTCCTTCATCATCATGTCTATCATCATCTACCTCCCCTACCTGGTTCACTGCAAGGGTGTCAGGAATGGTACTAATAAGATTATGCTCTAATTCTCAGGACGACACTCACAAACCAGAACATTTGTGACACTAATCACTTTCTTTGGGAAAAACACCATTTACCAGCTAAGAGTGGGCTGCTTCATTGTTTTTCCTTTTTAAAAAGCAAGATCAAAATTTTACAGTTATAAAATGCCAGTTTTAGTCCAAGTTCCTATTGAAGAACCATCTCAAGATGCAATTGTGTCCTGAAAACAAAGAAATCCTAGATTTACCTTTCTAGATCAAGATTCTGAAAGGAATATTATTCAAAGACTGAACAAGAATTAGTGTTCAGCTCTTCCGAACCATGCGTCCAGCACACAGGAATATAAACACTTTTGGGTGTACTTGGTTCCTTAGAAGGCAAAAAGGCTATTTTAGTTCTCAAGCATCCCTAGATTCATGAAACATATTGCAGTGAGTGCATGAAGCTGAATGAATGCAGCGAGTCCTTATTCTTACAACATGAATTGGAAAAGATACTTGAAAATGTTGGTCTTCTTCATTTTGACAGTCTTCAGGAATGCCAAACATAATTCACACATTTGTAGAGTTTTGACAAGAGAAAACAAACCTCTCTCTCCCCCCCCTAAAAAAAAAATAGGAGGAAGACATGGTAAAAAGAATAGCCAAACTAGAATAACCATTACTTCTCACTGTAGTCAGCATGAGTGATGCTGTCTGTAAATCCCTTGATATTCTTCAAGGCTATTAAACCAGATTTTGTTCAAAGATAGAAAAGTAAGAGAATGAGAGTTGTTGCAAAACTACAAAAACTGGCATCACACCTGACAATTCATTAGCAAAGTCATTTGTGAATCCAAGGCCTATGGCTATTGATTTAGCTTCTGAGTGACACTTTACAGCTAAATCAAAAGTAAGTTTGTATTTCTTTATTCTTTTTATTTTACAATCTTGACAAGAGATCAGCTAACGGGCTTAAAGGACAACACCTTACAAGGAGAGAAGACATGGACAGAAGAAAGTCCATGTTTAGTATTTGTAGAGCAGATCACAAAGTCATGCAGTCACTGACCAAAATCCATTTCCAGAGATTTTTATAGCAGCATCCATTGGGCCTACAACTGTGCATACACATCCTATAGAGACCAACACTGACCAGCCAGGTAAACCACTGGAAAGTTACACTCTCACCAGTTTCTAGGACCAAAACCGTAAGAGGAGCGCAGCTGAGCAAGCAAGAGAGCTCCTACGAAAGGCTGATTTTTGAATACAGCAATTCCATAATGACAATACTGAAAGCTTTTGTAAACGGCATGCCCTGCCGTTCTGATTACAGCGTGGGCTCTATGAAGGTATCCATGGAAACTTGAGAAAGAGATGTTAAATTTGCTGGATCTGTTTGGCACCAGAGAATGGGGCTAGTTGCCAGTCAGCCTCATATAACCACAGGTATTTTGATCTCCACGTATGGAGAAAGCATCAAGAGTCCTCAGATGATGATGAAATCTACAGGACCAAATTGCCACAAGGATGCAATTCCCAAACAATGACAAGGAGGTGGCAAAGACATACTAAAGAAACTGTGATTTTAATGTTATTATTATCTCTTAAGAGAGAAAAATAGCTCAATCACTGTAATGCAGAGAGAGACACCCCAGCACTCACTCTTCAGACTTCACAGGGAATAGGAAAAAAGAAAGTGTGAATACAAAGGCAGAGAGCCTTGCAAGGAAAAGCTGTGGGACAGGTGGATGTGGAGTGCTTGGGACCGTAAAACCCTTCCAGAGAAACAGCTTCAACCCTAGAGAGTGGTCCTGAACACTAAGAGCACAAAAAATATCAAATTTATCCAGAAATGGACAAAACAAAGCAGTGTTCCCAGATTGCTCCCTATGAGAGAAGAAAGTAGCATAAGGAGAAAAATTTATCTCTGCCTCCTTCTCCAAGGGAACTCGTGCAGGTTGGTTAGGCTCTTGCAATAGAGATATTTTTCCTTCGGAGAGTGTAAGCGAATAAACTCCCTCAGATGACATGAAATTGCTATTATGAAACACCATTCATATACACACTTCTTTCTGCATTGCAACTGATAACAATTACTAGAAATGGCTCTCAATATTCCTTGGAAACTGCATCTGCAAAGCACAGTCTGAGAGCACTGACTCAGGCACTGAGGAGCTACTGACGGAAGAAACAACTCTTAAGAAAGTCCCTCTCCAGGTCTCCTATTCTTGTAAATTAAGATGCCTTTAGAAGTGATCCCTGCACCCAGAGCCCAGCAAATCAATCACAATAGAGCTACTGCTGTGGGCCAGCGAGCACCAAACGACTCTCCCAGATCACAGCAGCGTGCCGACGACAGGGCACACCAATGCAGTTCATAAAGCCACCCTCTGATGTCCTTGACACACCCTGATGCAGTCCTGAGTAAAGACATTTAGTCAAGCCCTTAGTAAAGAACAAAGGCTTTCTAGCCTGAACGCCAGCCTCTGTATTCTGAGTCTTTTAGTTTATTTATTTGCTTACATTATTGGAACTGGCTGAATTTTCCTTTTCATTTACATGAAAACCTTTCTCAAATCCCTCTGAGACAGACTTTGAAGGAATTTCCTGTTTTAATACTGACTACTTACATAGTTCACCACTGCCATCTTAATTTAAAAACATTGCAAAGTCGCTGCTTTAATAGTAGTTATGGAAAAATTTATAACTTGCATTTGTTTATTTTAAATGCATATCACTATGTTTCTCAACAGCAAAGCACATGGGAAATAGTTGACATATTTTGAATAATGAGAACTATAGAATGTTCTTTTTAAGATCAAAAATGTGCCTGGTCACTGAGAAGACCCAGTTTCAATTTCATGACCCAAGAGCCAGGACACTTGTCACAGTGAAGATGAAATCTGCAGGTATGTCACAGGCATTTCAGATCACTGAAGTTCATACTTGGCAGCAGCATTCCCTCAGCCCAACACCAGCATCTGTGACCTTACATCACCAACCAGCTGCAGACTCTTCAGTAAAACATCTGTGAAGTGAGCGTACCGTTTACAGTCGTGACCGATGGACTTCAGAGCTCATTCCTGAAACAGATTCCAAGTCCTCTTGGTACCTCTCACTTTGACCATTAGAGAGCTACATCTGGAGAAGCTTGCACGATAGTGATGTAACCTGGAGACTCACCCATTTCCATTTTCAACTAGCGAGGCTGATTAATAGAAAATTGACAAATGCTATACAGAAGCTAAGCAAGCAACCGAAGTCATTTATGGATAGACAAAGTACTCTGAAGCTTTCATGAAGCTGCATATGGAAAATGTCAACATCTACTTAAAAAAAATAAAAAAGAACAGATCCAAACTCCCCTAAAAGGTCATGTTGCTTCATACATAATTAAGGTCATGATTGTTCTTGTTCTACTCAGAAGCAGCATTGTTTGAGTACATTGTTTTTTATTCCTTTCACATTTTGCCTTATCATTTACTGAGAGCCAGTGCAGCCTTTTTAAATACCCAGGAAAGCCAATTTGCTCCTTCACAATACCTACAGACTAGAACAGCCACAGAGAGGTTTCTAAAACCATAAATGGTGTGCTCTTTGAAGTCAAATACTTGTGAAATCTCATGTGACACATTGTCAAAAGGGAGAACCAATTCAGGTACTGAAAACAGAGGTGATAGGATGCTTTGGATGCTTCCAAATAAAAAGTGTGGTTTTTTTATGTTTGGTATTTTTTAAGAAATTGTCTGGTGCAATTATAGATAGAGTAAGAGAAATCATGGTAGAAGATGGCAAAAAGGGAACTAATCACCCAGAACAGCTTGGAAGAACAAGGAATGGGAAATTTTAAAATATTTGATCAGACCTGTAGCTTTAAAAGAAAAAAAAACTCCAGACCAGATATGATATCCAGAGGGGACCTCAAAAATTTCCACAGCATTCCCATGAAAGTGGGAGAAGTTGGCCATGGCAAGTCACATCAACTTGAGAAAAAAAAAAAAGCCACCACACTTGGCAGAAAAGAGCACAAGATGAGACACCAGTCAACTCACATATAACCCAAATCACCAATAACACAGTCAGAAAGCAAAATGTATCCTAAACCTTGACATTTACACGCAGGGATCAGGTCTTCTGTAGCTGAGGCAGCATTCTGGTCTTCCTGCACAGCACCAGCCTCCCAAAGGCTGCTCTAACTTGAGCCGACATCCGAGGCCACAGCAGCCTCTTCTAGCTCCTGGTGACAGTTGTTTGAAAGACATGCCAGTCACTCCCTCTAGACTAGGATGAAGCCTCCTTACACCATACACGTATCAGTGAAATCAGCCTCTGGACAGCAGAGAGCTCTTGAGGCTTCACTACAGCTGACTGCAGCTTTAGGGAAACTTTGCAGGTACAGAGCAGGGCAGCTCTGTTGAATGCCAACTGCTGTCCCAGTGGGAATGAACTAAATACCCAGAGTGAAAGCTTACAGGGTGACAGTACCATAAACAAAAGCTTGGCTGAATCAGCATCACCCAATTATGAACCAATAGCTTTAAAAATGACAAAAGTCAGTATAATTGGAAGCTTTCTATGAAATTGCTCGTACCTAGGAGCTGTTGTATGGAGGCTCACACTAACCAAGCTGCAGATACCGCAATGCTGTGTTAACTGAAGCTAAAAAAGCGACTGGCAGGCACTGCATACTACACACGGCTATTTTACATATAGGCATTTCTTTTCCGCATTGTCCTATGCTGCAATAAGTGACTGCAGCTTCAATACCATCAATACAACACTTACTAAATAACATTTCATCCTCAAAGCTCTTTTTTCTCTGACAGCTTCAGCATTCCAGTGTGGAAAGAACACAGAGGTTTCTGGCATAATAAATTATTGTTCTACTACATGGTCTTCTGTCTTCTGACAAAATCCCCCCTGCATAGACTCTCCGTGTCACAAGTTATTTAATTTCAGTTTTGCAGCACAGTAACCTTGCAACTTTGCAGAAAACATAACACATGAGACCCTGTCACCAAAAAGACAAATGAATCCATCAGCCTGTTCTTCCCATTGTCAGCTGGATGCTGGAAAATTGTTACAGGTTACTTCAAACCAAACAGACTTCAGAGATTTTATGTAGAAAGCACTAAGAGAACACTTAGATTGGGGGACAGAGGTGTGGGCAGGGAAGTCAGTAGAGCAGATCATCTTGAAGGTTCAACTAGTTTCTAAGTATTGTTTCCTAGGCTTTTTAAAATGGATACTTTTATTCCAGTTGCACTGCAATTAAGCTATTTCATTCAAAATAGCTCATTATGATCTGTACAAAGTCAGTGTTTTAAGTTTACCCATACATTACTGACAGCACCTTAGGCTCAACATTACCATTTCCTCAAATCTTTACAGCATACAGTGAGGAAGAAAGGATGGAGAGATTGAATGAAATCAGGCTGAGTCTGCATTTCCCTTAGGGTTATTCACCCATATCATTTGTATCCTAGGAACCCCCTTTCCTCCCATGTTCCCTTCCCACACAAGGAGAGACCACCCCTCTCCTGAAAAGGCTGTGCTATTTTTATCAGGCACAGTGTAACCACAAACGGACCAAAACCACAGAATCCCTGTTTGTGGAAAAACAAGATACAGATCGTCCCAGCTTCTGTGTGAAGTTTGCAAAGTCAGAGACCCGCGGACCCGTCAACCTGGTAAAAACGGAACCGCTCGGGTTTTATCCCACCCCTACACCTCGCCGGGAGCTCTGTGGTCCCCGAGGCTGCGCCACGATGCTCAGACTTTCATCCCAGACCGCGCTTGTCTCTCGCACCGGGCTGTCAGGTCTTTCTTTTCAGCGCACCAAGCTCCTCACCATAAAGGGTGCCTGCCTTTATCTCAGTAGCAGCCCCTGACGGCCAGTCCGAGCCCTCCCCCCTCTCTCCCGGGCCCGTGCTGGCAGAGAGACCCCGACCGGCAGGGAGGAGGGAGCCACAAAGGCCCCCCCGCCGGGAGGGATGCTGCACCGGGGCCGCGCCCGCCGCACAGCACCGGCCCCGGGGAAGGGCTCCTGGCCCGCCCCGACCCCGGCCGTGCCGCTGCATTGTTTTTTCACCCGGCTCCCCTCCCGCGCTGCTGCATCGGCTCCCCCCGGGGACGGCACGTGATGAGCCGCGGCAGCTCCGCAGCGGGCGGAGGTTCCGCGGGGCTGAGCTCCGCAGCGAGCCGTCCCCCTCCCCCCCGCGTTGCCGCAGCCGTCCCTGCCCGCGGGGACACCCCGCACCCCGCCGGGGAAGCCAGGGGGGCCGACTGCCCGGCCTGCGCCAACACAGCCGAGGCGGCGGCGGGGCCGGCGCAGCAGCCGGGACATTGTCTGCCTCCTTCCCCGCCTCCGGACGGGGCTCCGTGCTCCAGATCATTTCCCCCGATAAGCCGGGCCCGTGCCGGAGAAGCGCCCGGGCTGCGCCGCGCCCGCCGCCGGCAGCGCTCCTGCATTGCGGCGGGAGCGGGGCCGCGGCGCTCGGCCGCTCTCCCCTTACCTGCGGCACCGCTCTCCGCCTCCGACATGGCCCGGCCGCCCGCGGCTCTTCGCCCGCCGCGCCGCGCTCACTGCTCACGCCGAGACATGGGCCGGCGGCAGAGCCGCGCTGCGCTGCGCTGCCCGCCCCGGGGGAGGCTCCTCCGCTCCTTCCTCCCCTCCGCACCCCGCCGCGCCTTCCTGCAACGGTGCGCGGAGCCAAAGGCGAGGCGAGGCGAGGCGAGCCTCCGCGCTTGACCCGGCGCTGACAGCCTGCCCGCGCCGTCTGCGGGGCTGCGCAGCCCCTCCCCGCCCGCTCCCCGCAGCCGCACAAGGGACCCGGGGCTGCGGCTACAGCTCGGAGGCGGTAGGGCGCTTGGCGGGGGTGGGGGCGAGCTCGGAGGGGCGAACCCAGCCCAGCCCCAGATGCGGATTTCACGGCTGCTGAAGCAGAAAAAAAAAAACCCTCCCGGTGAGAGCTATAAAAAGAGCACCCCGTCCACGGCGAAAGTGACACCCTGTCTCGTCAGTTTGCGCTGGAGTCCTGCTGAGACAGAGCGGTGGCGGTGTTCCCAAAGGCTGTTTGCCTTCAGGTTGCCAGGGGGGTGTAGGTACAGCTAACCTGAACAGTCAGAAATCATTAACGAGTCCCCAAAATCATCAATTACGGGATAACTTCTACAGCAAGGGATTCGTTTTATTTTCCTTTGGAGTGGACTCTCCCATGTGGTTCTGCAATGCCATCAGGGCCAGAAAATCCTTTTTTCCCAGTGATTTTTAGCTAATTAACTTGTCTCCAGGAACTGGGAGAGAGACACACCAATTGTCACTTGGTCCATGATGAAGTTAAGTTTTCCAAATTAAGTAAGAAGCCATTAAAAATCCAAGAATAAAAATAAGGCTGGTATCCTCCCATGCAGCATCCCAGAGCCAGAGAATGTGTTTTCCTGTTTTCCTCCCATGCTTCATGGTCTAATTCTTTACCTTCCAGCTTCAGCCACCATTCACATTTTGAAAGCACCACCAGTTTACATGGCATAAATAAGGGCACTCGCTCCATGCCCAGCCTCAGTCTGTTGCTAACTCTTAGGCTCTGAATGTCACTGATACTCATCACAATGCAAAATCCACCCAAAGTTTCTCCTGAGTCCTCTCACCAAAGCTGTCGCTCGTGCAAGGCAGGATCCCTGTCAAACACCCATGGACTAAGGAATGTTGAAGGAAACCCCTCCATACTGCAGGTGCTTACTCAGCCCCTCCCTCTGTTTGTTCCCTGATTTCCTCCTCTCACCGCATGAGCTCAGTTCCCTGCAAGTTTTATTGCCTCTGAGAACAGAAGGTGTAGCAGAAAAGTTAAAATTAAAGCAGCGAACTGCTTCACATTTACACACCTAACTCATCTCAAAGGCCTTCACCAATCCTGTGCACACCAGAAGATGAGCTCTTCCTGAAATCCACTCTTTTGTCCAGGGAAAAAGCTGAACTCAGTTCTCTGCCACCCAAAAGTAGATGCATAAAGGGATTTTCTGCACCGTTGAGGAGAAGCGAGAGAAGGAGCACGCAGGGATGGTAGAGCAGCAGCTCACGCCACCGCTCACATCGGCTGTAAGCCTGTATTCTTGTAGACACTCCATGACATGGGGACCACTTGAATAATCTGCCAAAACTCAAGGACTGGGTGGGTTGGGACAATGAACACTGGGATTGATTCTCCCTGTTCTTCCCTCGACTCCATGCCAGGCAACAAAGGGGAACATCTGGCCAATAGCCGGCTTTAATTACCTATTTAGAGTCAGGCTGAATATTTATGCTGTCATTATAACAGCCTCGGAAATAAGAAACCAAACAACTCTAATACTTGGTTTCCTGGCAAGGGAGTTAAAGAGCAGAAACTTTTGCTTCGAATTAAATACACTCCAATAGCAATTAATCGCAGGCTTTTAAAATGTGTTGAGATAATTAACAAAGGCATAGGGAAAAGAAAAGAAATGATCAATGAAAACATAAGCATCCAAATTGTACAGTTCCAGAAAAAAAATACTGTACGCAGCCTAATTTTCCACAGTCCCTCAAGCAACAAGGCAACGCACGTAAAAATAGCATTTGCTGGGTACAGACATCTTTCTGAATGTCAAGGCAGTGACTACATCATTCAATATCAAGCCAGGTTGCCTAAGTTACACACTCAGCTGTAGGTGTGTTGAATAATGCAAAAAGAGAGTATTTGAACGCACGTGACTGCTAGTTTGCAGAAATAAGGCCCTTTCCCAGATTGCTCAGTATCTCCTTTTAAAATCTGAGAGGAGCCAAGTAAAAAAAAAACCCCAAAAATGCATTTTAAGTAAAATTAGATTCTCAATCTGAAATATAAAATGAAGAACTAAAGTCCCTTGACTTTTGTTTTGGTTCATATAGATCAAAATTAATTATATAGATAAATTCCAGGGGGGAAAAAAAATGCATTATTTTTTGCTTCGCCATCTCTCTCACTTGGAAAAACAAAATTTAAAAAGCATATTTCACATAAAAGAAAACAATTTTTGAAAAGGTCACTGTATCCAATGAGCCTGCTCTGGGGCTGAAGAGAATTCATTTTTGTTACTTATTCCATAGGAAGTTTGTCATTTTTATGGTCATTTTGACAGGTTGTTTGGAATCTGTGGTTTTATTATTTTATAAGCATAACAGGAAATTAGTCTAAATATTATGATTAAAATGTAAAAATACTGTGGATGGATAGGTTTTGAAAAGAATAGCCCAAGTAAAGTCATCTACATTCTCTGGACACCTGTCCTTATGAACACACTTTTAGTGTGGGTCTGGCAAGAATTTTTTTCCTTCTTACTGAACAAACATCAGCTGGCTTAGTGCATTGCAGGGGAGTAGTAGAAGAAAGGAAGAACCTTTTTTTGACTCTGAAACATCAAAGTCTGTCAGACAACCAAGGCACCCACCAGTGCTAAGCACCAAAGCCAGCACTTGTCATGGTATGGATCTGACTATGAGGACAAGCGTGTAGTAGTAGTAGCTTGGGGCAGATGTCTAATTTCCCCCTCAAGTTTCTGCTGGGAACTGAACACCTCTCAAGCACAATCAAGAACTTTTAATACGCTCTAGTTTGCATCTGCAGAGCACTCCTTATCCTAGATATTCTCCAGAAAGCTGCAGTCTCAAACCATTCAACACAGAAGGAGGGGTTCAGATACGCTGGCATAAACTGACAGTACAAGAATAATAGCTGCCTAACCTACCACGTGTATGTTCTTCATTAGTATCAATCAAAATTTCATGAGGAGACTGAAGATCACCACAGCACCCTTTCAGGGCCATATTCATGTGTTGTGAGAGCTACACAAGATGGTGGCTAGTTGGGGAAAAGAGCAATGTGGTTCTCACACATGATTACAAGGGAGGTGCTGATGGGGTAGCACTGACAAGCAGTGAGCTGTGAACACCAGGCACAGAGATCTGGAAGGTGCAGAGCCATTTGAACGTTGCTTTCAATGCACCTGACAGCCAGATGTGCAGACATTATCACAGGCACAGAGATCAGGGTGCCACTGTAGCCCAGTACCCAACTCAATACTGGTACCAGTGAGAGCTGTTACCTTTAAAAACCACACCATATTTAAAACAAAAGAAGTGAAAGCAGGTAAGCATGCCTTGTAGCTTGTTTACCTCAAGAAATCCCTCATCAAGCACTATGCTGAATTAAAATTCCTAAGATAATGGTTTCATACTTCAGGGTTTCCTTTTATGTACTTTCTGGATCATCATTCAACATACAATACCTGATTTTGGTTAGTCACCTGCACAATTGTTATTGTAGTCTCCTCCTTCATTCCATCTGTATACTTGAACCTTTCCAGTTTTGCTTAGGTTCACGTACTAAAAACTTAGAAATTATTTTTATTACAGTCAACTGACAATCTGTTTCCCTAGATGCAGTTGCTATCTTCCCCTTTCCTAAAAACAGCCTTTTATATTAATACGACAGGAATCTTTATAAAGACAAGAAGAATGAAAAACTATTCATTGCTGTCACTGCCTTTCAATACAGCAGGTTACTGAGCACCTAAGAATATAAAGGGTTTCTTCAAGAGGAACAGATTATACAGTTTTCGCTTGTCTTTTATACAGTTCTCATCCTCAGTATCCCAGCATCTGTTGGAAGGACATCATTCTGGGAACAGAGTCTGCACAGAATTCTCCAGCATTTCACAACAGGATGTTTTTCCAGCAAAACTGGTAGGCTGTGGAAACTGGCAGTGTGGTTCTGGTGCTCACAAATCCCTGGCAAAGCACTTACTCATTTGGCGAGTGTTTTCAAAGGCAGAAATGACAGCCCAGTGCTCAGCACTGATTACACAGTTTGGGTTTTTTTCACTTATTTTACAGACTATACTATGTAGATACATTGAACAGTGTGTCCAGTGGTCCCAACACAGTAATCTTTAAGAGGCTTCTCATGGATTCCAATGGACTGTGCTAGGTGCTGCGTGTGCATACCCAATGGATGAGTTCAGTCCCTAAAAGTTTCTACACTTACTGTATGTCCTAAATGCCTTTTTTCCTTAAATTCACTGTCCTTCCTCCACCCTGGATGTATTGCAAACAAACCAAACCAAAACAAAAAAAAAAACCCAACCCAAAACCAAAACAAACAAGGGAAAAAACCAACAAAACAACCAGAAGAAATGGATTCACTATATAACTTCATGTGATCATACCACCCTCCGAGCATTACACTCCAAATATGCACCCATCTATATGGAATAAAGAATGCTATTATTTCAAGGCATTTTTAAAGGATCACCCAGACTCTGCATCCATAGTGGTTTGTTTTACCACACATTTCTTATTGCTCCAAATGAAACAAAGCTGCATACGCATCAAACAATAAACTGAGGATTTTTACTAAACAATAAACTGAGTTTTGTTCCATGGTTCCTGTGAACACATATGCTGCTTGAGCAAGTGCCGAGCGTGGTGGATCCCACTGAAGTCAGTGCAAGTGGCAGATGGCTCAGCCAGCTCTAAAACCAAGGGACTACAGTTAGGCAGGATAAAATTCTGCCTCCTTTATTTCCTATGGCCTCTGTTGCAGAGAATACGCTGTACCCTCCAGGTGGCATGTTTAGGTCATTATTGTTCATACCCTTGCTTTGCAGACCGCTGCACTGAATTAAACAGCATTATTACCATTGTTGTTTAATTGCAGTGTTATTGGCAGTGCAAGTAGTAATTCTGTCCCTTAAAAATATCCTGCCTGAGTATACTGAATTTGATGATATAAAGGGGAAAGGACTGAATATTGAGTCTGAATATTATCAGACTCAACATTCTCTCATGGTGCACCTGTGATACATAAAAACATCATCACAGAAATACATAGAACATAGGGCACTTACCAGGCTCCTACCTAACTGCTTTCTGGAGCTTCCTGTGGTCCAATAAAATATTTAGAAAAGGCAGCATGCTGAAAGATAAGCAACACGTGATTGACGAGATACTTACAACAAACTGCATCCAAGGGGAAAATCTGAAACTAGAATTATATGTGGTTTCTGCAGATTGATTGCTCATAGGAAACAGGCATTTAGGTTCCATGTAGGTACATGTCAGCTTATGGTTTTGGGTTTTTTCCTAAGACATTTTAGAAACTGTGCAGATATTATACAAATATAATAAAAATGTCAACCCAGATCCTCCAGATCAGGATGCAATGAATTGGAAGAGCGGGCACTGTAATGCACATTAGATTTCATCCACCTCACTCTGTATCCAGGAGGTAGAAGAGGTCACATTGAGACACACACACACATGTACAGAGGAATAAAAGAAGTTTAAAGGACAACTGAAGAAATGCAGACTAGCAAAGTCATAGAGTAAACCAGAGAAACAACATGATCAGGTTTACCAGAAACTACTTGCAGCATACAGAGTAACCTCCACCTAAGGCTGAACAAGATTACTTACTGAAGTAAATCTTAATGAATCCCACTGACCTCCAACTTCCATCTGACATTTAACAACGCAGCAGGACTAGGACATTTGAGGTTCTGAAAGGAAATGAAAAAATAACCAAAAGCCCTCTGACACTCTTGAGAACTGCCCGGTGAATACTGAAAATGTTTTTAACATTATAAACATATTTTGATAGGTTTTACAACCTTTAACATTTCATGTATATGAACATTTTATAATGTGATTTTTATTTCTAAGAATATTACGCAAAAAGGCCAAACTGTTGTAAAAGATGTTTTATAAAAATATGCCTTAGAAATGTTCTTGAAACATAACCTGTAAATACAAATGATGCAGGGATTTTTTTTCAGAGCATAACTTTTTTTTTTTTTTTAAAAGAATATTTGATAGCAAATCATATTTAGAACATCTAATGGTACCATTTTTTTCAATCATGGGTAGATAAAGCATAGTAAATGACACAGACAAAGAAAAAAATAGAAATTTTCCTAGACATAGTGGAAGTGGCTATTTTAGCAGGAATCCACTGGTTCTTACAAAACATTTAAGAAAATTCCAATAACTAACACATTTGGAAATATTAAAAGGCTAAATCATTAGTCAGTCACTGTGAGTCATTTATTTACTTTTGGTTAAAGGTCTGAAATTAACAGTGTCCTCAGCATCACCAACATTTTCTTAAAATCTTGATGTCTCACTCCACTCTGTATGTTCTTTGTTAAATACTTCTATTTTGGGAATCTTTAATGAGGGCAAGCACATATAAATGAAAGTGTGTAATATCCCAAATGAACACAGTGAGGTTTTCCACTCTATATCTAATTTATCTCACCACAGGTTACATGAGACCTTTGATAGGTTTCTTTCTCCCTCATCACTAAAGGGATGCCAATTCCATAAGCTTATACTACTCTATCATGTGCAGTAAAATCTTTTTGAAGACAGGCATCAATACCAGGTTGTGATGGTTTCTAAACATGGAGTCCCATGTTTAGTCCCTAAAATAAAGGCTATGAATTGGTAAGTCAGATTAGTCCTGCAATGGTGAGGAATTACCATGAGTAGCAGCAAGCAATTAAAAAGTCAAATTATATAATAAGTAACAATCCAACAAGACACGGCTATTTTTAAGAAAAGTAGTTCACCTTACACTATGAAAATCTATCTTCTATAAATGAACACTGAATTAATTACAACTATGTAAAAAATACAAGGAAACATAAGTTATTTCCTATAGCTACACAAATGTAAATGAGAATACAGTTTGTGCCTGACTTCAGAATTCAATAATAGATAAGGAAAAAAAAAAAAAAAAAATAGAAAGAAGATGGCAGAGTTCTATTGACTTAAAATGTACCTGAAATCAGAAACCATAATCCAAGTCTTGGGAAGTTCATTATTTGTCCATTCTCATTTAAATACAACAAACTGCACCAAAATCTTTAAACTAGCACATGCAATGGAAGAAACATCTTCCTCTTTTTAAATCCATTGGATTTGCCTGTGGTATTTTCAATAATGATTTATTATTTTAGCTGTCTCTGCCAGTAGAAAAGAATGTTGTTGACATTCCTTTAAGTGTTTAGCTCAAATTATTACTAAACTGCTGAAGTCTGGTAAGTCAATAAACCAAGAATTTGTTCAGGAGAAGAACTAGTGTTCATTTAAATGTTGCCACTTTCTTAAACTTAACTGCTGTAAAGATGATACTTTAATCTCTTATAGAAGCACAATGAAACCATATTAATTTGATTTTCTATTGAGAAAGGAAGAATCACATAACACTGACCCCATTAGTTGCAATAAAGTATCTGTTTCTTATTTCTTGGTAAGGATTACCTTTCAGAAAAAGACACAGCTGATTATTTTAGTATACTATGTAAGCATACTGACCACAAAAATATTCCATGCCTTTTTGTACTTGAGACATAGTGGCAAACGCTGGTTGCAGCTTCTTTCAGCTGGATTCAAAGTCTACTCAAACCAATGGAAAAACCTTTCATTGCTTTCAATAATTTTAAATCAGGCCCTGAGAGGCTGAGGTTAAGTGATAGCTGCCCTGGTACCTGGGAACTGTAGAACTGAGGAGGTAACGCATGCCAGTGTCTCTAATACAGATATTCGTTAGCTGCCACTTCATTAATCTGTGCTGTTTGTTACACAGGAGCCGTGACAGTCCCCATCCACAGAGTGACTACCACAGAATTTGTATTTGATTTTTTAAGATGTCTGCTACACAATAGGTGTTTGGGGGTTGGTTTTGTGTCGTTTGTTTTTTGTTTTGGGGTTTTTGTTTTAAGAGAAGGGCAGAACATGCTGAAAAGGAGACTAGATTGCTTTCGGGACCTTGCACCACCAGCAGATCTCAGCAAGGACGTTTGGAAACCCAAATAGAGCAAATGCACTGAGATTAATGTGTCCACACCTCAGATGATCTCTGTTCACCCAAGGTCTCCTGGCTTTGAAACATAGGGCAGTGAAAATATATGTGTCTCTTTAAAATCAGTTCTGCAGAAAAGTGTATGTCAGCTGGGCAGGGTGCAAGCACAATAAAAAAATCCATCACCACAGGAAACTGCATTTGGTTTGTTTAGAATGGCAGCGTAACATTTCATATGAAAAGAAGTGCTTGACACTGTTTGTAAATAGTGAGATATATGCAAAAACAGTGTTCATATGCATCTGACATCTCCAAAGGACTGTACTTTTGGCTGAGTCTGTATTTTCAGTCCTTTGCCTTAAGCTTGCATATGACTGCTCTGTTATTTGGAAAGTAGTGACCTTCTTTTACTAACATAAAGAATGGGCAACTTTAAATTTGAATGTACAGAACTACTGCCATTAAAGTATAATTTAATGCAGTGCTTAACGCAAGAGTCCTCCTCCTCTTGGAAAAGCCTTCTTCTAAAGAAATGGAAAATAAATACTCAGAGGCAATAAGCCTGTATCAGAACAAATGGTTCACTAACATAATTCTGGCTCTCACATAAAGTAGGTCTTCAGGTTGCATGACTTACATAAAAACGGGTAGTAAACAAAAAATAAATGTGAAGGCACTGGTCAGGAAACAGAAGAAGCATGTGGTGAGGAATGTACAGCAAGAAGTGACTGATGAGAGAAGAAAAAGCACAAGGAGATAAGAATAGTATTTTCTAAATCAAGGTCATTGCAGAAAAGGTTTCAGATTCTAGTCTATGTTTATAGCCTTTGGTGTCAAGCTGTCCAAGAACAGACCCAGAAAGATTGACTTTGTAAAAGTAAATTTTCTCTGTCATCCTTTTTCTCACCTGAGGTGCTATCTGTCAAGGCCTATAAACTTCACTCTGGATAGATTATGTTAATAAGACATGAAATACTGTATATAGCTACAGGGAAAACAGGGTGCTTGTATCAAATACATCTTCCTGTTCATCCATGCAAGATCTGAGGGGCACTTTCTACAGGGACATTAATTTAAAATTGTATTTCCTGTCATAAATGGCCCATGCAGACAACAAATGTAAGCAATCCAAATGTTGCCATGAATAACTATTTATAGTCAGCCTTCCTTCTTAGACTTTTTCAATGCTGGATATTTAATCACTACAAAAGCAGCATGCTTTACTCTCATCATCTCAATTTTGCACTTGAGATAACTCAAACATAAGGTTTTAAAGTCAGTTTTCCACAGGCATCCATAACTCATTTTCCATAGCACTGCATGGGTATTGTGAGGGCTCAGTATCTCTCAAGATTTAAGGCAAGGAAACCAATAGCACAAAAGCACTCGCTAATTTTGAATGGTTAATTGCAGATTTTCAAAGTGTCTAACTTACTGCTGCTTTCTCTGAGATGCTGCTGCTCAACATCAGAAAGCAAAAGTCCAGCACTTAGAGCATTCAGAGATAGCTAGATGCCTATCTCGATTTTCAAATGCACAAAGACACCTAATCCTGAGTGAAAATCACAGGAGATGATTGTTGAATTGCCTTTCAAAGCCAGCTGGAAAGCTATCTCCATTTCTAGGTCCTTTGACAACCTCAGCAGCACAAGTATCTTCCCCTGTAATAGATGATTCTGTGTATCCATGTGTCTGTAAGATTTTATACTCTGTTTGCAATTACAAGGATTTTTGCTGGAAAGAAAATTAAGGTTGCCTTAAGGCAGTTCTCTTAAAAATTCATCTTTCTACAGGTATTTGACATTTTGAGGACTTTGAACAACTGGATGCATACCGTTATCATCGACAAAGAAGGGCAGCTGTTGTGCTTACATGTGAAATCTTCTTGTGTGTTATGTCTGAACAAGTTTTACATGGATACATACCATAATTTCCTCTTGATGTGGTACAGTTTATAGACAAAACCACAATTTTAGATGAGTAATTACAATCATAACTCCTTTCAATTCACTACTAAATCTCCTCATTATAGGCTCTTCTGTTTCTAATGCTGCTATATTTCTCTGGCCCTTCTCAGCTGGTAAAGCTGACCAGGGGCACTAGAGAAGAGTTATGGGCTGGCCTCTCTCTTGGCCCTTGTTCACCAGTTAGGGACCATTTCTTTCTGCTGTAGCATATTTCTAAGCCTGTGTAGGTACCTGAAATTCTGCCAGCTGGCAGATGCAGATAATCTTTCACAGCTAATAAACTGCCTGCAGCTTCAGCTCCAGCTGATGCCTTGGGATCTGAGGCAGGATTTTTAAACTATGACTTTCCATTTTTCCACTGCTAGTCCTTTCTGATCCTTGCAGATGCTTTGAGCACACTTAAGTCAAATGGTGAGTAGTTGTCAAGATGTATACAGTGGAAGAGAGTGGTGCCTGTCTTTCCCTGCTTTTACACAAACAGGTGTGCTGGTGTTCTAACAAAGAAACTTGAACTTTCTCTTGCAATCAAGATATGGAGGTTCAGGATCTTTCCAAAATTATACTCAGGAGATATCATCATTCTGCAGGCATATCTACCACTTTCTTCATGTCTCTTGTTCACATACTCACAGTGATGATTTAGACATGCCTCAAACGCCAGAAGAAATTTCATGTTTAGGAAGCCCAAAGGAAGTGCCTGCTTTATCAAAGCCCATTTTAGTCCCATCATAGCTCTTGATGTTCCTGTCTTGTCTAGGAAGATTTTTCTCTCCACACGGCTGATAACTGTGGGGCCACTCTGGGTTAACCAGCTCTTCCCTATAAATTGCTTGAGGGAATCCTAGAGCTGAGGACTCCCTACAAGGCTCAGTGGAAACAACAGTGCCAGGCACTGAAGTGTTCAAATACCTTTAAAGGTCTAGGCCTGAGCCAGCTCTATTTCTTTTAATCACAGGAAGAGGTCTTTTAAATACCTTCATGTGAGTAACGTCATTTCTCACAACAGAGCAAAACAGTAATCCTGGAAAGCATTTAAAATTTTAAATCTCTATGGAAATTTCCTAAACTCTCTCTAAAATACAAAAATCTATTAAAAATTCAGGAGAGTTTGGTAGCAGCCATGTGAGACACCCACCTTGAATGTGGAAAGAGAAGGATGTAATAGTATGAATTCACTGAGGGATGCATGTCTGCCTATTATCTTTGTATTCAGGTAAGCTGCTAGCCAGGCTGTCTCCACTGCTCTGTTCTGCAGTGTAACAGGAACTGAAATACACACTGCAGTACTGCACAGATGCCAGATTTCATTTATATGCCTAAATTAAATAGACTTATGATGCCAAGCTGAAGTCAAAAGTGGATTTATGTTTAAAAGTAGTCAAGGGGGATCTAAGGCATTTACTTTTGCAGTACAAAACAGCAAGGTTGACCACAAATTCATACTTGTTTGCCTGACAGCCATCCCCACAGAACAGCAGCATGACACCCCCACAAACCTAGAAGCCTCTGCTAAAAAAACACCCGAATTAAATTCTTTGCAAAATTTCCCCAGTAGAGGTTCCTCACTCCTTCCTACTGAAATCAATCATTTCTGCAGGAAAATCTGAGAACAGAAAAATATTACACTGTACTCAAAAACTCTAAAGGTGCAAAAGATGCAAGCAAAACATTGCTCAACATTCCCAAATTCTTTGTATTCAACTCCCTCCAGGTTTAAAGTGGTGCAGGGAGGAATGGGAGGCTATAGGCCTTGATGTTACATCAACTGCTGCAGTTAGAAGCCGTTCAGACAGATGATTTCAGAATCATACCGGATCCAAACTGTTCAGGACTTTGAACACTTCAATCATTCTGTTTAAATAAAGCAGCAACCACTTTCCACAGCAGACGAAGTTTCCAATGATTGCAGTGTATTACTCAAGATACCACGTACCACACTAATCTACTCAAGAGGTGATGGAGGCACAGAAAACTGTGTAAGGCCAGCATCTGAAAGGAAAGGTTGCAGACTCTTGGGCAAACACAGATGATAAAAGCATTCCTGGCGGCTGTTGCTATCTAAGCATTCTGGAACGGCCAAGGACATCTTCAGAACGGCACAATATCATCCTCAGAAACTCTACTCTCATTATCTATTTTGTTTGTGCAGTGCTTGTTTGTTTCCTTAACAACCTTGCATGACCCTTTTTTAAAGCTGATGGAAGTTAAACACGCCCAAGCAAGAACAAAATGGAAATCAACTCCTTACGAAACAAGCATATGTAGATTTTGAGTTGAGACATACCTGAACCCAGTAACATTTTTGGATAAATGCCACTTCAATTTGCCCCTTCAGGACTAAACACGTAAAACGAATCCAGTTAGGAACCAAACCCACAATTGCCAACACACCAGTGATTAACTGAACACATCTTGAAACCAGGAACAAAACCACACACAAAACCCAAATGCAAGAACAATCAAAAAAAATCTAAAATAAAAGCTAAACCAATCCAAGAGAATAGAAATGTGCGACCATGTCCCTACATTTCACAAAAGCAACAAAAGATGCCACACTGCTCAGAGTAAACCCCGTTTGTCCCAAGGCCTGAATTTTACAACAGATTTGCACCCTTGGCTTACCGTTTTTTCTTAGGCATAAATGAAGTAACCTGGAGGCTTTATTCACTGCTCTCTACAAAACCTACAAGCACTCAGTCATTGACAAAAAACTCATACCTTTTCAGTGTTACTCTCACCGTACCTGCTTTTTGAGCATCCTCACAAATGGCATAAAATGCACCAAAAAAAATTGTTATAGCAGGAGCTCCAGGAACAGACAGTCAGTGCTTACCACATAGCTAATGACGCTGTCTCACATGGTTAATTTGTGCCCTTTGATGTGACCTTTTTCTTCAGCCATGTTAATATGCAAGTTTAACTTTGCAGAGGAAAGTTCTGCTTACAATACCAACAGTGTAAATCTGAAGCAAGCTCATTGTTCTATTCCCAGTGTTACAGAAACACACAGACAGTATTTTAGACCGACAGCACTGTGAAATGTGATGCATATCTAAAATCAGACACTAGTAATGCAGTAAGATAACATTTTAGATTAGCAACTACGTCCCAGCATTGCACAAGGAAAACAAATGCAAGACAGCTCCAGGAGGAATAATTTTAATGTCCTGTAAACCACTAAATTCTAAATGAATCCAAACAAAGAAAAAAAATAATAAAATCTTGCTGTCATTGGTGAATACACCATTCAGCAGCTACCAAAAAAGTTTTAAGAGGTACAGAGGAATAGAATTTAAAAAATATATCTCGGATACAAAGCTCTGTTAACAACAATGCTCTCACCTTGAATACTCCTTTTGGTTCCTACTGTCATGTAAGGTGTGGAAGAACCAAGTAAGTGCATTTTAAGAATGATTTAGAGACATTTTTCCATATAATAAGTAATTGTTAAGATTGGGATTGGACACAAAGGATGGACAGCTGTAGGACAAAGCTCTGTTGACATGCAACTCTGCCTGATTAGACTCACCAGGGAGTTTTCAGAGGCAGAAGAAAGAACATTAATCCCAACATCTACCAAATGTCTTTAATCAGAAAGAATCCTGAACAGTTATGAACATGCTATGTAAGCCACAAAACTAGAAGAGAAGACAAGCTCTAAGAAAATCAAATGGCGAGATAGAACATTCCCAGAGAGAAGGTGGCTAGTAAACTGCTAAAATAACCACCTGCCCTACAATGCTGGCATATACACCAGAATCACACTTTGCAGCCACTAACGAGGTAGCACAAGAAGAGCTTCAGATACGTAAACAAAACCAAGGATCATAGTAGTAACATCCATGAGGATGACCTAGGTATTTCTGGAAGCACTTTTGTGTAGGCAGGAAACACCTTTACTCAGGCTCAAGCAAGTAACAGTGAGCTCCCACAGTCCAGCTAAGAGGTCCACTGCAGCAGCTGAACAACTCTTGCAGAAAGCTTTGCAAACAAAAAGCAGCCAGGCGTGTGAACCAAAAACATCTGGAATTCAGGGGCAGCAGACAGGAGTCTGCCCTGACAGCTTCATTTCTGAACTTTATTGACTAGCTTAAAGTTTTCATTTAAAATTTTATAGCTTTGACTATAATTTTTCTTCTTTTTTATTTTCAACATTTTGGATGGACAACAGCTATGTGTCAGAACTGTGTCAGGAGAATGGTATTAGGATTAGCAGTACAAACATGTCAAAGAAGACAGAAGATGCATCATAGAAGTCATAATATGGTTGAAACTCCAGCTGAACTGCTACCACAAGATACAGAATAGCTACCGTGTGACATACTTCTATTACAGTTTATATTTAATCTTGTGCTAAAATTTGTTTCGGTTGCTTCTGATAATAATCCAAATCTGATGTCCTAATTACACACTCCACAGGACCTTGGGGAGTAAAAAAAAAGGACACAGCTGCATCACATCACTGAAACTATTATCCTTCCTGCTCCAAATGCTGGTGTCAGCTCAGAAATGCACCAGAAAGGTGTCCACTGCTTTTGCCACCTGCAAATTCTCACTAGTCAGAGACAGTGAGCAAAGGGTTCTCCAGTAACAGTAGTGAATGAACAGTCTGCAGCTGTACATCAGTGGGAAAAACCTGATTTTTCTTAAACTGACCCGGAATATATTAAAATATATGTATAAATAATATATATAATATATAAATACATGTATAAATGAACATCAGTTAAAAGCTACATCAACATCTCCTTGTTTCCTTTCCATATAGAACAGATTTCCAGAAGCACAGGGACAGATGAGTCCCAGATTTTCACCTTCTTTTGGAAAATCTCTGTTGACATAATATCACTGGAATCCACAGTGTGTGTATATATATATATACACATATATATATACATATATATACCTCGCCCTTACTTTTATCACATACATGCTTTGCATTCCTTATTAACTCTCCCATAGATCTAGTTTGTTGAAAACAACATCATTTTTCTACTATGAAATACATTACACTGGTGTTTTCTCTGGATGGATCCTTTAATGGCTTCTTGCTGCCCTTTTGGTTTATTTTTTTTTTAAAGTTTACAACTTTTTCAAAATCATTCTGCTCTTTAATCTCTTGCTGGACCTGCTGGTTTTTTCTGTGTTACCATGTTATGTCTTGAGCTACATTAAGATGACTTAGAAATTGAGAAACAGGATTAAATCCTTGTTATTAATCTTTCCAACTGTAACAAAGCCTAATGGGAAATTGGAAGGAATTCAGAGAAGAGTGAAAATTATTAAGGTGCTTGAGTAGTACATACTTAATTACTTTCAGAAGGCAGTGGATAACTAACATGGGTGTAACCAGTGTTACCTAACCTTGGACAAGAAGCTGAGGAGTACATTCAGACTTGCAGTAGTGAGAGATTTTTTACTGGTTTTTACTGTTAAAAAAGGATGAAAATAAATCTTTATCCTAAATAACAGAAGGCATTTTCAAATTGTAAATTTGAAATGCTGGACATATCAAATGGGAAAAATTAGGACAAAAGAGGAAAAATATTCTCTAAAGGATTATATAATATTGGCAGAGGGAAGGCAATTACCTCATGAACTATTGCCTTTGTATGCTTTTCTAGAATTTTATCAGATTATTATCTTTTTTCTTTTTTTTTTTTTTTTTTAATGTCATGGTAAGCCAATTCTCATGATTCTGTAAGCCACTCTCATGAGCAGGAGAAAGTAATCAAGTGGTCAGGAGCTGTGTAGATACAGTCCTAAATCCAGGAAGTTCTACATGAAATTCTGTTTTTTGGAACACAAAAGCATCATACCTTGATTTTCATGGAAGTTTCCTAATCATGTCCCAAGCTACTTTTTGCTGCGAAAATAGACAACAGTGTCCAGAGGGTTCTACAGCTAAAACTCTTCCTTACAAAATTTGGTCAGCTGTTGTGGTGTGCAGACAAAGAACTGAGTTCTTTAGAGAAGATGACTTTAGGGGCATCAGACATGTTGGAAATATGAAAAAGAAATAAAAATCCTTTTGAGAGTAATACAAGGGAATGCAGGAATTTAGTATTCTTGTTACTAGGTGAAAGAAGGGGCTCCAGCCTCATTGATACTGAATGCAATCACATTGGCCTCAACCTTTAACCTGCCAAGAAGTGGTTTTGGTTGGTGGAGTAAAGCATCAAAAACTGGCAATGTGGTTGCCACACATAAATCTGTGCAGGATCCTGAGAGGTATTTAAGAAACCCAACAGCCAGAAACTGGTTGTGTGAAGCGCTCAGGGAGTGTCACTGGTGCCCTGCTGCCATCTGTCCCAAACTCTGCAAATACAGACACAGGGCAGCTTCAGGCAGGCTCAGTTCCCATGGATAATTACAGATCTATGCAGGTGCAGCAAAACCAGAACTTCCCAGAAGCGTGGACATGCTGTATGTGCCAGGAGAAAAGTTACAGCGCATGACATCCTCCTGCCAAGCGATGTAGGCGAAAGATCCGTGGTCTATTCAGCTGGAAAGACTGGACGCTTTAAGCCATCAGAAGCTTCATCTCATGAAGCTCTTCTCTAAGCCCAGGAAGTTACTTCCTGTCTATCTGTTATGTATCTTGATGCTTTTCCATTGTCTTAGGACCTTTTACAAATACATTTTATCAAGCAGAGATTTAACCTTAAGATTTAACAGTAAATTTCCTTGCAGTATCGTTGTCATCCGTACACCCCTTTCGTTTGGTTTTTAGGAACAGCCAGGACCAATACAAAGAGTGCTTGACTTGTCAGTTAATGACCAAGGCAGAAGGTCACGTACAAAAATATAGCTTCCAAGAAACACTCAGTTTAGCAGTTATCACTAATTGACACTGAGGAAAGATCAGACTCCAAGCACTCAGACACTGCATTTCTCCCTATCTGTCAGTGAGTTAATTGCTGCCTCTTTCTCCATCTCAAGAGAGGCAACAGCCACTGATGAAATCAGAGTGCCCAACTTCTGAAAGTCACACGCGCTGACCCAGACTTTTCCAAGCAACCTTTCAAAGGCCATTCTGTGGTGCTTCTTACAAAACACATTAGAATTGTGATCTTTCTTTGCTGTCCCTAATTATAAGGCTAATCCAATCCTCACTAAATACGACAATTTTAAAACTGGCTTCAGCAGGAGTGGAAACATGGAGTTATATTTAGCATCCAAAGATCATCCACTGTCCACGAGGTCACAGAGTCTGGAATTGAGAACAAGCTGCAACTGCTTCAAGTTACTCTCATGCTCTAGGGTTTATTGGAAAGTAGCTTGTTTTTCAAAGAGCTTTTTCGTGGATATATTTAACCAGATCCTTGGGAAAATCCTTCTTGTGCTAAAATTAGGATTAGATGACCCTAAAAGACAAAAGTTTCTGTAAGACTAGGTAGAAGTATAATCTGCTGAACTGGTTTTCAGACTCGTGTAGTAGATTCGGTGTCTTTACCCAACAACACACTGCCATCGTGTGGCTCAGTGTATCAACGACAATATTTATTAGGACTGATGCAATACTCCCTAGGATGTTCTCACGGACCTTTCAGAGCTTTGATTTCATTATGCTAATGATGTACAAACTTTATGCTTTCCGGGTATTCATTGAAGGCTTAAAAAAAAAAAAAAAAAAAAAAAAAAAGAGGAAACAAATAATGTGATTCTCTCTTCAAACTAGAAGAGTTTACAAATGCTCAATAACATTATTTGAAATGAACTGTATTTTGTTTGATTTAATAGAAGATGGTTTCTTATTTGAACCACTGACATCCTTCCGTTTTCTTTGATCCAAAAGGGGTGAATTCGTGGAATAACTGTATTATTTTATATATATATATATGTGTGTCTATGCACATTAACTTTATTGATCTCATATTCAGTTGCTTCTCTGACTTGAGAAAGAGCAAATGGCTTTCTAGTCATTTCCTCAATCCTTTACCTTCTAAAAATAACTTGCTGTATTAATCCTAAGTATTCAGCTATAGATCCCAATGACCAATCTGTTGGTTTGCTCAGAGCTCTGGTCTTAGACAGAGCTACACTAGAAAAGGTAAGCTCTTCAGAATCTTAAATTTAGGGAAAAGTAGTGCAAAGGAAATGCTTCTCAGTGCATCCACTAATGGATCTTCCAACATACAGAACAGTGAGACCATACTTTGTCTTTTCTACTACAGAATGAAAAAACAATATGATTACCATGGGCATAACATTCACACGGGGCCAGTCATTTCCTCTCTTGGAAGCACACTCATGCAAGGTCCTGGCTAATCCAGTGATAAGCAATTGGCAGAATAAACTCCCTATTTCTTTTCTTTCCTGCAATCTTGTTCTGAATAGTTAATCCTGCTTTAAAAAAAAAAAAATCCATCTGGCTCCATAGTTCTAGGAAGTCAGTGCTGTCCAGGAAAGTCAAAGAGTTATAGGTAGCACTTTATCTAGGATGGTAGAATAGAATAGAATAGAACAGGACTAGAATAGAGTAGAACAGAACAGTACAGAACAGAACAGTTGGAAAGGATCTGCGATGATCGTGTAGTCCAACTGCCTGACCACTTCAGGGCTGACCAGAAGTTAAAGCATGCTATTAAGGGCATTGTCCAAATGCCTCTTAAACACTGACAGGCTTGGGGCATTGACCATGTCTCTGGGAAGCCTGTTCCAGTGTTTGACCACCCTGTCCATAATAAATGCTTTCTAATGTCCAGTCTAAACCTCCCCTGGAACAGCTTTGAACCATTCCCACACATCCTATGACTGTATCGCAGGGAGAAGAGCTCAGCACCTCCCTCTCCATTTCTCTTCCTCAGGAGACAGTAGAGAGCAATGAGGCTGCCCCTCAGGCTCCTTTTCTCCAACCTAAATGAACCCAAAGTCCTTAGCCACTTCTCATAAGACATTCATTCCAGCACTTTCACCAGCTTTGTTGCCCTGCTCTGGAAGCAGCCGAGTACCTTCACATCCTTCTTAAATTGTGGGGCCCAGCACTGCACACGGTAATCAAGGTAAAGCTGCACAAATTCTGAAGGCAGTGGGACAAACCCCTCTTTGGCTGGCTGGTTATACTGTGTTTGATGCACCCCAGGATGTGGTTTGCCCTCTTGGTTGCCAGGGCACAGTGCTGGCCCACACTGAGCTTGCTGTCAGCTGGCACCGACAGATCCCTTTCTGCAGTGTTGCTCTCCAGCCATTCTTCTCCCAGTTTATACCTGTGCCCAGCATTACTTCATCCTAGGTGCAGAATCCAGCATTTGGACTTGTTAAATTTCATGCCATTAACTACTGTCCAGTGTTCCAATCTATCCAGATCCCTTCACAAGGCATCTTGTCCCTCAAGGAAGTCAACAGCACCTCCCAGTCCAGTATCATCAGAAAACTTGCTAATGGTGCATTCCACTTCTGCCTCCAGATCATTGATAAATATATTGAACAGAACTGGCCCTAGAACTGGGCCTTGAGGAACACTGCTGGTGTTCTGCATCATCCTGGAGTGGTACTCAGGAAGAATCTGACCCTGCCATGGCAGGCTGTCACAGGTCCCATAGCTGTTACTGCTTGCTTTAAGCAACAGCTTGGTTAAAAAGGTTGTCTTTATTTTTATTCTCAAGGATTGCAGCAGCATCTCTAAGGGACACTGAGCTGTTAATTTCAAATAAGCAATTTGCTTGGAGAAGACAGCATTCAAAGCTCATACCAGGCATTTGTTATCCCACTTCGATGGAAAAAGGTCTTCCTGATTCAATCAATTACCTTATGTCCTGGAAAAAAAAAGTAATAATTCTAAAAAATCAAATCTACTTTCCTCCTGGCACTGTATATATACACCTATATATAAACTTGCAAAACTCATCCATACGCATAATTTAATATATACAAACATCTAAATTTGCATTACCTTTATATATTCCTTTTCCTTTTTCCCAGTATAGCCCTTAGCTGTCATACTGGAAGGACAGAGACACTGGAATCCCCCCCAGGTTGTTCACCATGCGTTACACCACTTTCTGTTAGGTGCCATAAAGGACGATATAGAAAGAAGTCTTTCGAAGAGCCACGATCTTCCCATCTCCCTTCTTTTGCTGCCCCTGTGCCCTTGCTGCAGGAAGCACAAGCAGCCGGGCTCAGCACTCCAGAGGGCGTCCGCTGGCTGCGGATTGTGCCTCGGGCCCTGGAGCCGGCAGCGGCAGCGGCAGCGGCGGGGAGCGGCCGGCAGAGCCGCGGGGCCAGGGCAGCACCGGGGACACCACGTACTTCTCACGGGAGACGGGGAGTGCCCTGAGCCCTGCACCCACCGCCTCCTGGGTAATCTGAGTGCTCGCTAAACACCTCAGCTCTAGATCTGGCTGCTCCCTAACTCTGCCTGCAGACAGCTCCTAAACCCTCCAGCATCCTGCAGCCTGCTCCTAAACCCTCCAGCATCCCACAGCCTGCTCCTAAATTCTCCAGCACCCCACAGCCTGCTCCTAAACCCTCCAGCATCCCGCAGCCTGCTCCTAAACCCTCCAGCACCCCGCAGCCTGCTCCTAAACCCTCCAGCATCCCGCAGCCTGCTCCTAAACCCTCCAGCACCCC
>JANVCC010000077.1:8240501-8407192 GCA_025345505.1 Todiramphus chloris collaris
AAACCCTCCAGCATCCCGCAGCCTGCTCCTAAACCCTCCAGCACCCCACAGCCTGCTCCTAAACCCTCCAGCATCCCCGCAGCCTGCTCTCAATGCCCTGTCTCCCAACACCCTGCAGCCTGCACCCAGCAGTCTTTCACTCGCTCTTCCCCTGACTTCTCCAAGAAAACCATCCCACAGCTCTTCTAAGGTATCAGAAAGTTTTTATAGCATAAAAGGTCTGCAGCGAAAGGTGAAGATTTTGACCTTTAGTCAATAGTTTGAGGTGCTAAACACCAATTGCTTCCAAAAATTTTAGGCCAAACTCACCACAAACCCATATTTAATACTGAACCTGAGACAGTTCCTACCAGAAAAAAAAGCTCCCATATCACTTATGAAAAAAAATTGTTCAAAATTGGATATCCAGCAGGTCATGCCATCATTAAAAATAGCTCTTTTGTAAACAGATACCAAAGTGAGCAAGAAGAGGCATCCTAAAATATTATGAAACTTTTGGGACAGCGACCAGCATAAAAAGCTTATCAGAGGATTTGGATTTTTGAGTTCCAAAGGAAACACCTGCAAGCTCTGCCCCCTCTCAACAATTTATGAGACTTACTTTACTGATCCTGTACCTGAGGAAACCCTTAATAAATCATTAATGAAAGAAATCCTGCCTCTGAATAAAAGTTCTCTTTTAATCAGCACCTTTATAACAAGAAATTATTCTAGTAAGTTTAACATCTTTCCTACTAAGACTATTTTAAAGGAGAAAAGCTAGCCATGAAATAAATGCTTTACTAACTGCTGTGAGAAGCATGTTTGCTTAAAATGGAACAAAAACATTGCAAATGACTCAGCGAAGAAAATAGAAAAATACTATAGGAATGGTGTATTTAAAGAAAATTCTAATCTATATGAATGTTGCCCTGTTTAAGATATAAATTATTTATAACGTTATTAACTGCCATATAACCATATTACACAGAAATAACTATTAGAGATATTCTTAACATTTAAATTTTATTGCATTCCAGTGACTTCATTTGGTAAGGATTTCTACCAAGTGAAAGCTGGGATAGCTTTCATGCCTCCTACTGCATTCTGCTACTGTCTTGCTGAAGTAAAGGGAGCTTTTTCATCGACTTGAGTAAGGGATTTCACAGCTCTAGTCAGAGGGAGGGATCTTAGATCATCATGATGAAAGGTAGGCATTTTGAATTGCTAAACACAGTTTTTGACAACTTCTGGTCAAATTAATATCTCGAGGCAGTTATCAAAATAGTAGACAATATTATGCTCTGATGCCCTGAAAATACATGCTTCTACATTTTCAAGGATTTCTAAACCTGAATTTTCTGTATGGATCTGTGAACTGCTACTGTTCATAGTTAAACAATTATGATGTCTCGTTCCTGTGACGTTTCATTCCAGAAGACCTGCATTTCAGCACTAGAGATGCTGGTGCTATATCTGCATCATAGCTTGCAAAGTACTTTGGGTTCCTTGCAAATGAAATATAGCATAGATTTACAGTGATGAAGTTGACCAATGTAATGCATGGTAGAGCCAGCACAGTCAGTCACGTTGGACCAATGAAAAATCCACATTCCTTCCACAATATTCAGCAGGTTCTGCAATTTTTCTCTCAACAGGAGACAAAATGTTAGGTTACAGAACCCTTAAAATTCCCTGCTGGATCCCACAGAATCTGCAAGTCCCACCCCGCGGGGAATGCCACTTTCCAGCAGTCTCTGCACATTCCCTGAAAGAGTTCAAATTCTTTACACCAATTGAACGCATTTCTCGTCTCGTTTGAATGGCAGACTGAATGGAGACACTTGAGAGTTCTTGGTCGCAGACATTCTAATTGATCTCTTGGCTGCAGTATACTGTAATTTGTATGGAAATATGCATTTCTCTGTGTAGGCTGTCCTGCAGTGGACTAAGCATAGACATGTCACCTAACAAGAGCACTTTATGAACCATAATTTTCTCTGTTCAAATTATATCTCTCAACTTAGGAGGTACATGAAGAACCTTTCCATATACACACACACAGGAGAGAACCTGTCAAAACATGTAGCTTTGATAACATTGACTCAAAACCTGAACGCTTAACAAGAGCTTGCTATGAAATAAATGGGGAAGAGGCTAAAAATCGTGGTTTCTCAGGCTAAAGTGCTTTCCACACTATCTGCAAGCCTAATTCAGCAGCGGCGTTCGCAGTGCAAATCTCATTAGGTAGGCTGGTAAGTTATGCACGCAAACCCAGACTTCTAAGGATTGTTCTGCAAAGAGGGGGAATTGGCAGCACACAGAGCATTTCCCTTCCCACTCCCTGCGCGCTGGGATCTGGTGAATCCCCAGCTGTGCTATAAAGCAGACCTGTCAAGTCTCATGCACCGACTCATTCTTTTGTATCGCGCTCCGGCACTGCCGGCATTGCACATTTCATACGGCAGTACCACGGCTCCTCTCCCGCTTTCGGATCCCACACATCAGATGCAGGTGGTCACTCTGCTCCGGGATTATCTCACCAGCTGCATCTGATGTGTGGGTCAAGGAGCAAAAGAAAGGTCATGGCACTGGCACTGCAGCTGGGGAATGTGCTGGTTAGCAGGACCCAGTGCTGACAGGAGCCCTGTTAGAAGGCATGCTCCCCTCCTAAGGTTATGTGCTGCAGGGTTCAGCTCTTTAATGCCTGGACACATGCTTACCACTTAACCTAGCACAGAAATGTGTGCCCCAGCACATGGAATTCCACGTGGCTGAAGACTGGACACTTAAGAGGTGTACTTACAGGCTTACTTTTCTCATGAGATTTCTGAAAGAGAAAGAAATATGATAGAACTTCGATGTCTGGCTGATATTTCCTCAAGAAACCTTTTATTGACCCTACCTTTTCCCTTATGCATTATTAGTCAGCTCTTGAAGACACAGAAACAACCGCATGAATTCTGATCTTTTTTTTTCTCCTTGATTTAGAGAATATAAAGGCAATAAGGAAGTACTTATGGTAAAGGTAACACTTGTGAAGCAATTTATGCCTACTTATGTGTCTCTCTTTGTGGCAATCAAAAATTACATTTCATAAATACATGTTTGTACACAGTTACTTAAAATGAAAAAGGCAAGTATTTCATTGCTGAGGTTTTAAATGTCAGTCACCCAAAAAAAGCACTGTAAACATTTTAGCCATTCTCAGTAGAGAAGGACAGTGACTGACATAATAAAAGACTGAAGGCTGCAGTGATTTACAAACTTTGATTTTCTAGATTCTTCCACATGTTTAATTCCCTTCATCATTGTCTACATTCTCATCACATTTCACTGATGGGCATGTTAATCACAATTTCAGTTATTCCCAAGATTTTTTTCTCTGGACTGATTTTTTCATCACCTGGAGAACTATGCCAAGGAAGACCAAGAACTGAGAAATACCTGTATTCAGAAAGCTTCCATATGGTCTCATGTACCATTTATTCCACACTGATGGATGCAGCAAGCTTCCACTGATGCACATGACCCTCTGTAGGATTCCCATAAAACCAGGAACAGCACTGCATAACCAAAGGCATAATAAATTAGGACATTTTAACAATTTTCCTAAAAATACAGCCAAAAAAAATCCAGTAAAATGAGGCTGAGGAAAAATTAGATAGGTTGTGACCTTCAAATAATTAGGATCTTCTGGTGTATTTGACAGAAGAACTCCCTTTGGCAGAATCTCCACTGACAATCACAATTTGTTTATTGTATTTGTTGGAACCCAGACACCTGTTCTTTAAGGCATTAAATCTTCCACTCACATGAAATTCACAGTCCTTACATGTAAGAAGGATTTCTGATCTTAAAGATCAGTCATTCCTATTATACTGCTTGAGTCTCTACGAGTAACGTGCAATTGCATTTATTCTTTAGGTACTGAACCCTGAACATCTGCGAGGCTGGCAAATCTTTGTGCATTTTTTTACTATTACCTCTAGGGGTGAAAACACAAAAACCATAAGAAAAAATACACAGTCCACCCTATCCCAAGTAATCAACTACAATTCAAATAATGTTATTTCGTATGTGACAGTGGGTAAGCCCCAAACAGAAATTCTGTTTAAAACTTAAAGTACTAAAATGTTTTATATGGAATGTGTAAGTTTTGCTATCCATCATATACAGTAGTAGGCAGTGGCAATGTGTCATACAAAAGATATGAAAATGAAGAGAGTTGAACACTTCAAGAATGCAAAGTATGTTTGAAAGGCAGAAAGGTGTATCAATAACATCATCCCCCAGCGTGTGAGAAAACTGTGACTATTCAGAGAAGTCATGAATTAACCCCGTGCTTAACCTTCTATAGCAGTCTATTGGCAACAGCGTTCTGCGGAACGTAGCACGTATCTGCTTTCTCTAAGTGTTTTCCTCTCTGCTTACAGCAGTTTGCTGACTGCTGCTTCTGATCAAAGTGAAATAAAAATTATCCCCTGCAGATACTGTTCACCCTTTCTTTTATTCCTATGGTCAAATGAACCCAGGCATCCATGAGTAAAGACAACTGTGAAAATTGCACATGAGGTCTGAATCCCGAGTTATCAGCTTCCACCCAAGAACTTGAGCTTTCCTGTGCCCATAACTTCTTGGTTTTATTTGCCACATTTCACCCATAATACTCCACTTTGAAACAATGCAAATACTGTCACATGTGCTACCACCAGCTACAAGTGGCTTTTGCTACAGTTATTTCATTAACCCTAAAGGAACTGAACTCAGTCTTCAAAGAGATTGTACTAGCAGAATCTTAGGCTGTACTGACCTCCCAGAATGTGGCTTAAACAAAACAAAACAAAACAGATGGGAACGAGCTTGGCATTTTGGCTGTACATAAAGTTGTACCCTGCATACAAGAAGGGCTTAGGAAACCTTAATGAGTTCTCCACAACAAAATCGCCCTTCTAAAAACATTCCCAGTAGTTCATTCTCCTTTCTTAAGTTTTTCTCACAGCTCTATTGATAGTTGATCTTACACATCTACTTTAACATTAATGGAAGAAGGAATGGGATCTACATTTCCAGTCCACCGTTGAGTAATGCATCCACATACTTCCACATGGAAGGGAAAATGTTAATGGAAATGTTTGGCAGTTAAGCCATCTTGTGCAAAAATCAATGTTTTATGTACCAGGTTGCGTTTGTGTTCCCTGCTCTGCACACGTTGGAAGTAAAAACAAAAGAACATCCTTAATTCCCAGTCCTCAGCAATATTCTCTCCTCTTTCTCCCCTCTCCTCCCAGCATTTCTAGCAGGTTAAGCAGTTCTACACCAGCACAGAGAGCAGCCATAAGAAAAAATCTCATAATTACACTGGGCAGTCCATTACAATGGTGATAAAAGGGGTAACACTATATAGCCTTTCCTGGCTTCTAGATTTGCAGTCAAAAACCAGCTCAATTTTACAGGTCAGCTTATGATTCTTATTACATTCCCACCATAACGAAGGATTTGGATATTACATTTCTGTCTTTGTTAACTGATAATCTATGATATTTTGGATGTCCAGTACTTTATTTACTTAATTTCTCCAAGAGAAAATTGAAAAAATAATTCTTCAAAGCTTTCTGATTTTTCCCTTACTAAAATTTATTTGGTTTCGTTCTGCTAATGAATGTAAAACAGATGGGCATACAAAAATAAATAAATAAATAAATAAATAAATAAAGGAGGGAGAGGGTGCTTTAATGGCCAGGATTAATTAATCAAAGAAAAGAGGATATCCATGCCTCCTACTGGCAGGTTTGCAACTCTGTATTTTGCTCCAGTGGATCCTTAGCGAAACCTAGAAATAGACACAGGACAGGGAAATGAAAAACAAGAATGCGGAGGCTGCTCTTTGTTTGGGTTTGATTCTAGCTTCCTCCTATTCTTTTTCTCCACTCTTTCAAAATAAAGGATGAAAAGATACACACCACGTGACCAAAATTTCTACTTATTTCCATTTTAAAAGAAGATTCACTCCTTTTTTATTATTATTTTAATACTGTAAAGGCTAAACATTCAACTAACCCACTGTGTTTAGGTTTCCCTGAGTGCTTCACAGAGATTTGTTAAAGATATAAAATAGCACACCAAACAATGAAAGAGCTTGTTTCCCCAACCAGCTTTGTTGAAAGCTACTTTGTATATGTTCCTATGCAACAAAAATTAAGTTTATGTGTAGGTGTTACATGTTTTTACAAACTCTACACTCCTTAGTTGTTATAAGATTAAAACAATTTTCTCCCTCAGTAAATGCTTCCCTTGAAAACCACTGGAAGCACATAATTCATCTGTCCATTTATAGCTTCTATTTTCTTCTAGGCACTGAGAAACTGCTGATTGTGATTGTTGTTTTCCCTTTTAAGAAGCCAATGTTGAACAAGCGACAGATAAGACAATTTAATGTTTCAGTGACCATACAGATCAATTTTTCATTTATTCTGAAGTTTAAAAGGGAAAAAAAAAAACCAAACAAAAAAAAAACCCAACCAAGGTACGATTGCAGGGACTTTGTTTAGCAAATTATTCTTCTATACCCAGAAAATTTAACAGGCACTCTCATTAAACCTGCAGGGAGTTTTAAGGTAGCTTTAGTCCTAATATTTTGAAAAAAAAAAATGCATTCAAAGGTTTTTCCCCTAAATCATTTTCTTCTCTATGGAATCTATCAGCAAGGTTTGGAGATACAGTACAAGTCTTTAACTGTGAATAATAGAAAAAGAAGAAAGAAACGTATTACCACAGGCTGCAGAAGATCTCAATAAAAAGATAGATAATTGAAAAGGGAACACTGTGCAGTTTCTGACTTGGATAGAGAAATGGAAACACCGCACATATTTGGGAAAGTGTTTGTATGGAAAAGGTACAGGATTGGTATCACCTGTTAGCACTTACCCATTCCATACAAGTTTTTGTAGGGTGATGGACACCTGATTTTCTCTTTCCACCCACTTCATTTCTTCCTGGTTTTTTCTCCGTGTAGACCTCTGCCTTCTGTCCCTGCAGGACCCAAGTGTGCCATCTGATGTGCAACCCTATTAAGCCAGCTAGCATTATAGCATCATATGTGGGCTGGGAAAGCGTGTGTACTCAGCCCACTCACGATTGGGTCCTAGCAACATGATGGCTGCACACTCCACATACGTTCAAACGTGAAGACACTAAACACCCATGAAGTCTGTTGTTCTACATCAAAGAGACCCTTCTAGAAAGGGAGCATTAGGTGTCTTACCTGGCTGTCCTCAGGAAGATCAAGGATGAACAACACCTAAGTCAGAATCTCCCTCTTTCCTTTTATTCATACAGAGACTGAACTCAGATGCCAGGACTGTTTACCTGCACCCAACCCTGCTGTCAAATAAGATGTCACTCGCAGGAAGTTACGCAGTCTTCATGCTATCATCCCACAAAAATAAGAACTGAAAGACAGCTAATCAACATAAACAGTCAACACTGACATCTAAATTACCATCAGTGATATTCAGTGTTTTCAACTCACTGAATACATGCAAGAAATTTAAAACTTATGTCAAGGATTTTTACAGCGATATCCCAAGCAACAGTACAAAAGTGCTGGAGACACTATATGTTGGTTTATAGTCACAAGCCTTATTGTCTTTGCAAATGTAAACATTAGGGACTCACTAAGAAACCCCAGAACTTTAGATTCAGAAATGCAAGAAATCCTAGGGATGAGCATGTTCACTTTTTTTTTAAAATTATTATTATTTTTCTTATATATAACATGAAAGATACTAAAAATAGAAGAAAATTCTCATGTTTGTTCCTTATGAGGCAAAAGTTTTTCTGCCTCTGGGTTATGTCCTGCTCATTTACTGATGTAAGTAGAATTTTAAATCCCAAGGACAGATATCTGTGAGAGTAATTCAGCACATGGGTCTATAGGCGGTAATTTTGCCCAGTATTCACTACAAGGCTTTTCCATCGGCCTGTCATTCTCATGTTTAAAAATGTTACACATCTTAAACTGTATTAATGAATGTGTTTCTATGCAAGTTTTGCAGTATAATAGAATGACATCATTATCAGAACCCTATACATAACCTTTGGCTTTGCTAAATGCTAGAAGCAGACTTTATTGCCTCATATACTACTCTTGACCACTTAATTAACTACCACAAAAGCTAATTAATTAGACATCACAGTCTCTAATCATTCTGGAATTTGCTCTATTATGTTCAGCTGGAATATCCTCTTTCCTCAAGAGACCCCCCTAAAGTTTAGAAGAAGACAATAAAGCACTCCCAGTTTTCATTCTCCTCTATCCAGATACTCAAGATCTGGGTGGGAATATATAGACTGATTTTATTTCCCTATCTAACTGTCTTCAGTACAGTGGATGTTTTTGTGAGCTTGGAAGGCTTCAGACCATTTCAGTGTTAGTGTTCTAACAATTTAACCTAACATTGCCAAAAAATCATTCTTATGAAGTCAAGGAGAATTCTGGCAGCTTAACTCAATGACTGCCTACAGCTGAGGCATCACAACATGCGTGTCACGTGGAAAGGTATTCTACAAAGCAACCTTATCCCTTAAACTCAAAAGCTGTACTTACAAAATTTTAAACTGTTTTGTCAACAAGATGCAGCCAGTCTGTAAAGTCAGCCTGTGTATCATGCTGGAATGAAAGTACCAATGAGAAACAAGCTGATAAATTGGTTTGACTAATCATTAAAACCCATCTAGTATAATCGTTTTAGCTGATCTCGTTTAAGTCATTCCGTGAAGCTGCCAAGAGAGTTCAGGGACAGGTCGATCTTCTATTCGCATCATGCAAGGATCAGGCAGATAAAATCCGATCAGTTACCTGAGTATTCTTGCATTTATATGTAATTATTCCCTGTTGTTTTAAAGCTTCCATCTGGAGGAAAGAAATCTGTTCTGCTCCTGACCTTTTCAGACCTCATGTCACTCTATTTAGCTTTAACAGATGGATTCTACTGATCTGATATGAAGACAGAAATAAAAGATTGAAAACATGAAAAGAATAGAAAAATATAGAATCATTAAAGCCTTGAGCCATTGCTAACTGCAGGTCAGTGGGTGAATCTTCACTGGATTCATGGGTCATTGATCAGGCCTCTCAGTTTGTTCCTGCCCTAAACTGCAAAAGAATTAAAAAGACTGTATTAAGAAGGTGACTGGCACTACCTTCCTCTAATGCACAAGTCGGTGAGAGCAGGAAGGACTCCTAACACACACTGTATCTCCAAGGTCATGGCTACTCCTAACAGACAGCTATAGCCTAAAGTACCAGTTCTGAGAAACACTCAGATCTACCTTATGAGAGCAAGAACAATTGCTCTGAGCAGTCCAGATTTCTGCAGAAAGGCAGAATTCTTCCTATCTGTGCATGTCCTCTCTTCCTGTTGCTGGTCAGACTGAGTAAATCACCTGTAACTTTCTTGCAGATTCATATACAAAACACATCAATAAAGGGGTTTATTCTTACTCTATTTAAAAAAAAAAAAAAAAAACCAAAAAAAGCAATGTAGAAAAAATAAAAAAAAAAAAAAAAAAAATCCAAAACAAGCAATGTAGAAAAATTGCAACGATCAATAAGAAAAAACAAAAGAACTTCTCAGAACTATACACACTAGTCACAAAGAAAGGAAGCAACTAAAATTTGCAGCAGCAATACTCAGCTTTGGTAAACTGGTGAGGAAACATTTCTGAGTTTTATAAATAGAAAGGAAATTCAGAGCAAAACCTGATTCTCTGTCCTGGGTTCAATTCATTTTGTCTACTTCATGAAGATAAATTACAAGGCAGGAAGCTTGCACTGATGGATGCTGCAGGTTAATACAACCCTACGTAGTTTGAAGTTTCTGGGTGTACTCCCAGAACAGTCCCGAGCAGAGGAAATGAGTCTGTAGAGCACCCTTGCCATCCCCACATACCCAGCCTACAATTCATGAACCATACCTTTTAAGCTATTTGATGTGCTGCCATATGCGGATACAAAAAAAAAAAAAATAGGGAGAAAAAGACAGATTTCAGTAACTGTCTTCAAAATAAAAGCATTACCTTCACAGTGTTCTGCATTTTATTACTGCTTTCATCATTTGAATAATTTCTTATTGCAGCTTCACCTTTCCAGGAACTGCATTTTAAGATGTTAAAGACATACATTTGATGTGTACTTTATTTCAAGAACTGATTTGTATGTTATCACACCAACAGCAATGAAAATTTTTCAGTGTGCAACAGAAACCAATTTCCTACACTTTCAGACACATCTGCATTTCTGACACCCACTGAGGATCTGTGTATTTTATGACAGTAGGCACCAAGTCAAAGTACATATGAGGAGAGAAAGCTGAAAATTATGAATTTATGTTCTCAAACTGGTAATTGGTGGTTTTGGTATTATTAGTGCATATTTACATAATCATAATGCTCTCGTTGGATATATCTGGCAGAAAGTCTGTGTGCTCTCATGGTCACCAACTTTCCAAAACCAGTCAACGCTCCTAAAAGGTGGCTAGAATTCTTTTAGATTCCAGGAAATTAGTAATACAGAAACAGCAAGTATTCTGCTTCCTTCTCTTTGACTCTCAAGAAATAGCTCTACCTTCATAATACAAGAAAAACTACTTTTTAAAAAAACTCATATTAAAAAAAAACAATTAGGGAATTACTCTGTGGGCTTGCTACTTAGCCAGCAACTGTCCCGCATGCCAAACTCTTAAGACAATGTAATGAAAATCAGACATACATTGCAGGGCCAGAAAGTAGATCGTGTAAGATACTGACTAATCTGATTCATTTTATTTTCTAGTTAAATTTTCTCCTGAAAGAAATCCATATTCCACCATTACCTTCCTATTTTAATATTAACCTCTTCAGAAAGATGGGAATATTGTCTTAAAAAAAACTACGTAACACAACTTTTAGGGCTCCCTATTTGGAATATCTTGCTGCTATAATAGCTGTCCTCACTGAAAATTAATTATTTAATAAAATATTGGAATGGAATTGCACTTCAATTGTTCTTGTACCCATAAAGTATAACTGCTTCTCAGCTGTCAGTTCCAATTTTCTACTGTTTCATAGCTACAATTTTGCTGAGTACAACAAAAGAGTATTTGTTTTCTCCAGAGCTGAATTTCTTTTGAGTTGTCTTTTGGATCAGAGATTAGGGCAAATAAAAGAAAAGTGTTTAATGTCATTAATAAGAAAGGATTCAACTGTTTCCTAATACAATCTTCCAGTTTAAAAAAAAAAAAACATAAACAAAAAGAAACCCACACGAAAAACCACACCCTATCACTACATTATGACTACAGCTATCAAGTGATATAATTTACTTTATTGTTTCCTGTCCTTAATATTATTGAGCATTATTAATCAGTTATCTGCTGTTATCAAACTCCTTTTTTTTTTTTAATATCAGCAGCAGTTTCAGTACATAGAGGTTAAAGCAATTCCTGCACATAGGAATTTTCATGTAAATAGGGAACAGTTAAATTCATCAGCTTAAACTGAGAAGCCTGAAATCCAGTTGTAAGGTCTGCAAACCAGAATATCTTCTGAAAATTAGATTCACCTTAGATTCAAGAAATCTAGTAAATTATTTCAACCTTGATCAATCTAGTGCTTTGTGTCATTTCTTGGTAAAGCATTTTGAAATCCTGACTTAATTATACAATGGTCAGCAATGTGTTGATGTTTTAAGGGTTATCTTCTCAGTTAACATAAACTGGCATAACTCAGCTGAAGTCAAAGTGCTATTGATTAACCAAGTGAAGATATTCATTTAAAAAAGCCAATTCCCCAATACCTTGATGATCTGATTTCACAGTTGTCAGCTGTCAAGACTGCTAAAACTGGCCAATTGTCAAAAGCATGTGGCCACGTATGAATATGGTCAGTGTGATACTAAGAAACAGGTGAGGTCAAGGGAAAACTATTTATTCTGTTTTTCTTTTTTTTTAAGAAAATGCTTTTACTACAGTAGTGATGAAATACAATTTTAAACATGTTCTAGGCTTTTTTTCATGACTGTGGAAGCATTTTATGTTTTTGATGACTACTCTATGTTTTGATGAAGATATTTAATACACATTAATAATAAGGAGCAGGTTTGCAACAGTTAAATAGAATAGAGTTTATATTTGGAAGTATCTGCATTTATTCCTCCTCTTTTTCATATCTGGACTGCCCAGCGCCTGGTTTCTGGAACCAGTGCTGTTTCTGCACCAGTGCCTAAGGTTTATTTGGGAAAGGGAGGGAGAAGTACTGCTAATGATCTCCCAGAGATAAATGAAATTGCTGATTTAGTCAAGCTCATTCTTGACCTTGACACAAGATGGGACAGGCAAAGGGAAGAGCTCAAAATAGAGCAAGTGAAAGAAAGGGAGATCAAACGAATGCTCAGGTCTGGCCAAGACCCCCCCTACATTCAGCTAACACCTGGCTGAGTTAGAAAACATGACCAGCCCAACCTTCCTGTTGGAGCCGATTGAAGCTGTCAGCTCCCGGCTTGTCACCCACTGCATCAGGAGGCCCCTGGGCTGCCACAAGAGCCCTAATTAGGCAGAAATGGCACTTCGGCAACTGACCCGCCAGGACCTTTGGCAAAGCATTTAACATCATTAGTTAACATTTTTATTAAAAAAAGTGTGAATGTAAATGAACAGCCAATGCATTTCAATAGGGTTTGTCGGTGGCATTGCACGCCCCCCCACTCTCCCAACCACACACACACTTTTTTTGCATGAATAGTTCACTTGTTTTCTCTAAAGGGGGATGGGGATGTGGAGAATGTTTTTCCAAGGGAACTAGACATGTTCAAAGCAGAAGCAAGGTCTTAAACAATCAGACACAAACTCTTGCCTTTTGGGGAGCGTGTTGGTGAGTGAACAAACAACTAAATGCAATCTTACCTGCAACATGCCTAAGGGGACATCTGAAAGGGAAAGTATGCAGAACCCACACCAGAACAGCGAGGTACACAGTCACACATTCATCTGATTGTTCTAAGTGCATTCATTGTATTTCTTGTTCTTTTCTGTTACATCCAAGAATAGGTACCTAATCCAGTAAGCCTGCAACCCTTTGCCGGAGCTACCAAATGCTACAGCAGTGTAAAAGGATGAGAATCTAAGAATACACTGCTCTCCTCTTTCCTCATAATTTCTATAATCGTTGTACATTACCTTTCACTGAAGATAAACAAAAAATACCACTCAGGCAAATTAACAACTGTCCTGGTTTGAGTGAGAACAGAACTAATTCTGTTCCGTAATTTTACTTTTCAGCTCAGTTCTTTTAATTAACTGCACTGTCTGAAGGTAGCAGCCTGTTCTCCCAGGCAGTGTCTGCTTCCAGCAGTGATAACACCCCATGTTTAGAGTTAGTACCAAGGACTGGTGTGCAGACCAAGGCCACTGCTGGGTCTTGTGAACCACGCTGGGGGGTGCAGAAAGTGAAAGGCGGCACCTGCAGGGAGGAGCGGACGGGACAGGGGACCCCAAACTGACCAGCGAGGGATTCCAGCCCATATACAGCATATTCAGTACAGAGCTGAGGGATCCGAAGGGTCTCTGGGCTCTCCTCCCCTCTTAGAGTGCTTTGCCAGCTTTGCTTGTCTTGGTTCAGGTCTTCTCTCAGTTCCTTCCTTGGAGCACCCAAGGAGGCCTCTGTCCGTTCTGCCTTTGGCCCCGGTCTGCGTGTTCCTGAACCCAGTACCAGAATCCAGCTCCTGAGCACAGCTCCCGGCTGCTGCGGGGCCCAGGCTGGGACTGCCCCGGTGCCTGCTCCACAGCATCAGTGGTGACAGTGATGGAGTTACCATCAGGGGGGTTGGGTTCAATACTGGTTTTGTATTTATTTGTATATACTCCATTTCTATTATTATTAATTTTATCCTTGTTAAAGCTGTTCTAGTTTCCTTTTCTAATCACTGAGTCTCTCTCCCTTATTCCCTTTCTCTTCCCCTTTGGGGAGGGAGGGGAGTTAACAGAGAGTGTCTGTTATAGGTCTAAGGGGCCACCCTGACCCTAAACCGTGACAACAACCTACCTTAATTAAGTCTCCACTGGCAGCAGTTTATGTGTGAGAATTTATTTAGTACCTATTGTTTACTGTCAGTTGTTTAACGGAAGAGTTTCTGTAGTATCTCAATACTTGACCAAAATCCTGACACAGTTTTTTAGAGATAAGAGATACAAGAAAATGAAATAATTAGAAACACACTTTTTAATACAGAACTGGATGGGACTTGGAAGGCTGTTCTAAATACAGACTTTTAAAGCACAATACCAAGTCTATCCACGTAGGAAGGCTGGCTTGATCTTCTGGCTCACCTGTGAGAGCAAGTGAGCAGCTAATTTTGGCAGCATTGTTTACCACTGAATTAATGAAAACAAAATCCGTATCTTTCTTTCTAAAGCAGAAATAGGAAGATACACATATTTAAAAAAAATATATTTGCAGACGAAAATCATATGGTGACTTGTCTATCCCAGTGACATAGCTTTTTAGAGGTCATTAGATTAAAAGCAGTATCAGCAAAAAGAATAAATAGTCTTTAGGAATTCAATAAAGCTGAATCATATAGGGCTTAGAAAGTTGGTAACAGTAAGGTGTCTATATCTGACCCCTTTCCCCATCACATGACTATGTTCTGGTCTACTTCTTCAGTATGGCTTGTCCTCTCCCGCAGGGAACCAGAGGGGTGGGTGAAGGGAGAGAGGTGTGACAGCTTATTGAAAACCTCATGCTCTCAGCCTAGTTTTGGCACATATTCTGCAGGTGCCTGGCAGTATAGCCACAATAGTCTCTTAAGGAGAGAATTCAGACGTGACAACAACAATAGGAGGCAATGCCAGAGTTTTGTCTTCCAGGCTAACTTCATTGTCTGCGCTTCGGAACCCAGCAGCACAGGCACCCATTATGAGATGAGCCTCTTTTTCCTGCTTGTTCCTCCCTCTGTTTCTCTTGCCTTCCTGTAATGATTTAACTTGATCGTATTGGTTCCTTTCTAGTGGGGATTGCTCCAACGATTAGATAAGATAATTGCCCATAGAATACTGCTCAGCAACAACTATTACTTCCTTGGCTGAAAATGTCAGAGCAATTGAAAGCTCTTAGTGAAGTTCAAGAACAAGGAGGAAGAAAAGCAGCAGCTCCTATATATGGATGTATCTGTATATATAGCAAGTTTGCTGTGGCCAGCTCTCCTGGATGATCTTGCTTTGTAAGAACCACTTTCAGCATATTTTATACTCCTATGACTTTTTAAAGAAGCTAAACAACATAAACGTACATACACCAATTCACATAAGGAAGAATTTCTCATTTACTTTGGATTTGTAAGTCATTTATTTCAGCTTTGGAAGATAATATTATATAATCACCTGTTTTGAATTTTCCCTGTTAACTATTCCATTTCCTAGAAACTGAACTAATTCAATTTCTTTTTAATCTTAAAATATTGCCTGCACACAGAAGATGCTGAGGGAAAGCCTGGAATGGCTTGAAGAATTGTGTGAATTAAATGCTCTTCTGATTTTTAGTCACTTGCTAGGAGCAGAAACTTGCCAAATATTCAAACAAGACCATGTTTTGCTTAGCATTATAAAGTGATAGCTGATAGAAAAATGCTATACCAAGAAAAGGTCATGTAAGTATCACACTCTAAATCTAAGTACAATTAAAATAACAGAAGTAGTTCAGGCCAGTATTTAATTCATTTCTTCATCTGAAATCCATGCTGTCACTTCTAACACACACGTGATGTTATGCACTGATGAACAAATCAAGAGTGCACCTGAAGACATCATGATTTTTATCACTGAAGTACGTAGGTTCTAGAGATTTTATATGAAAACAAGATCTCCAATTATTTGGCTGATAATACAAATAAGCAAGCTCATGTTTGTAAAAAATTTAGTCAGAGCAAAATCAGAAAAACTGCACAAAACCTCATCCTTTATCATTTTCCAAATCACAGTTTTTCTTTACTGCATATGCACTGTCACCAATAACGCACCATCACAAAGTCACGACCATAAGATCTTTTTACCATATATTCCACAAAGAATAAATAGCTTTTGGAAGTTTCTTAGAGTTTTGTGAAAAGGATGGAGAGCTGGATCAGCAGCTGGATCACTCCAGCCTATTCATGTACTGAGTTGCTGAGGAACCACCATAGGAAAATTCCTTATTCCTTGGTAAGGAACTCCAACACAGGCAACTGCACAATGGTTGCTTTATGTAGTATCACAAGATTACAAGCACCCAAATCAGTGTGACTGATATCTGGAGAGATCCAGGCTCCGATCTTGCAATATAATTGAAGCAGATTACACTAGTTTAACTACATGGAGCAGAGAACCAGATGCATAACTTCTTTACACACTGAGTATTTCAGAAACTGAACTACTATTTTAGAACAATTTGATGGTTAGTTTTGTTATATAGAGCTACATGCAGTTGAGCTTGCTCCCTGATATTCTGCATCAATCATAGCACAGCTATCCAATTAAAGTAAGCAGTGATTTCTGAAGTCCATTATATAACTTGTTCAGAATTATTTTAAAAGCTCGTGTTTTACAGCAGTGAAGTAAAAAGATTCAGCAGATATATGAAATACCATTTCCTCATACTCAAACTCAAACATGAGTTTCAAACTCATACACGAGTTTGAAAATGCAGTAATTGCAATAGGCTCTTTTTTTTTTTTTTTTTTTTTTTCAAATGAACAATACCACTACTTGTTTGTCAAAAATAGTGTGGAAATCCTGCCTAAAACTTCAACATCAAGAACTGTGACCCAGGAAACTAAGAATAACTGATGTCTCTTTGTGTCTGAAGCTTAGGCTAGCAGTCTGACTCTGGAGTCCTTGACACAAACTCACACTTCTAGAGAAAAGCTGGAAGTGGTAATTGCTACTAATGCTTGTCCTGAAACAACATGGCCTTTGAATGAACTCCCATTACAGGGCGCACTAGTGCAGCAGCTTCACAAACACTTCATGGCAGTCCTGGAAAAATGACCGTTTATAAGTAGGATACACAAAAGAAAAGTTCTACTATCTTCTGACAAGCTGCTGGGGAATTTAAGATATTCCTGTGCTCTTTTTCTTGCTTATTATAATCAATGCTCATAGAATATGGGCAGAATTAAAACACAACATTGCTAATTAAAAGCTATGCTGTTTATTAAGATATTTTGCTTCAAGCATCTCAAATTAAAGCCTAACAACACCTTTCAACTTGTAGATCATATGCAAAATGTAGTGGTTGCTATACACAAGGGGTTGAGAGAAGATAATCTAAAAGTCCTTTGTAGATGTAAGCTTGCAAGTACTAGGATACATTTAACTTAAAAATAAAGCAGCAGTAAACAAATCTCAAAATCATTTCACTGTGTTATTTACTTATACACAGCTTGCACTGCCAGTGGCTTTTAATAAATATACAAATCCTGACCAAAATTTGCAGTCTGACCCAGAATTCTCTTCTTAAACACAATTCCAGTTGTGCTCCATCAAAACATAATCTTTCTTACACTAATATAATCAAACACACTATATCAAGACACCATAACCAAATAGGGTTATGCAAGTCCATCAGTGCAATTAATGCAAGAAAGAGATGGACTTACTGGAGTGAGTCCTGCATGGGGCACAAAGATGATTAAGGGACTGGAGTGTTTTTCATAATGGGAGAAGCTGAGACAGCTGGAACTCTTCAGCAGGGAGAAGAGAAGGCTCAGGGGGCTCTCATCAATGTGTATAAATAACTGATGGGAGGGAATGAGGAGGAATAAGTCAGACTCTTCTTAGCAGTGCTCACTAAAAGAACAAGAGGCAATGGGCACAGATCTAAAAATGATACATTCAGTGCAAGACAAGAATATAATTTTTGCTCTGAGTGGTCAAACTCTGGAGCAGGTGGCCTAGAGAAGTTACGGAGTCTCTCTCTGGGAAGATACTCAAAACCTGACCAGGCATGGTCCTGGGCAACTGTACCATGCTTGACTATTTCTCCAATAGTCACATCTTTTCCAAAACCTGCAAATTCACCAGACTGACCTCATGTTCACAGATCTCTTTAATTTCACACCATTCTAGAAGAAATGCAATGGATTCACAGAGCTCATTGACTTTCAATGGAAGTCAAAGGTGTTCAGGCTCACTCAAAATCTGCTGCTTTGAGATGTGCCACACAAATAGCTTTTAATAAAATTCTATCAGTGCGCAGAATTTATAGAAACAGTACCCCCAAGCAGTAATGCCATTCAATAGACTCTTTTCCTTCAAAAGAAGGTATATTTCATTGTATCAGCTGGATGTTATTCAAACTTACGGCTAAATATCTTATATGGAACTGTGAATATTATGTATTCTTCAGATGTCACACTCTGAAAAGCTTTACAGTTTACAGTCAGATCTAGCTTCAGAAAATGTGCAATTTTTTTTTGTAAGAATATGCAGAAGCACTATTTCCTTTTCCTTTTTTTTCTTTTTAACTAAATGAGTCTTTAACTGAAGAAAACTACTAAAGATAACAATGGAAATAGGGGAAAAATAGATCATTTTATCTCCACAATTCACACAGCATTTCCCGAGCCTCAGGGGAACTATTTAAATCTTGTTTATAGCAAAAAGTAGGATCAAAATGGTTATAAACATTATATGACTTTCATAAAACATCTGAAATTTTTGTGAAAAAAATACTGGCAACAGGAGGCACGTCTTTTGAAAAAGTAACATATTTTTGAATTAAAGAAACCTAGATAAGTGCAATGGAAAAAATGAAGTCAGTTATAAATTCATATGATCTTATGGGCTTATCCCGAAATGACAGTCAAGCTTTTGCTCCAGATGGTGCAATAGTGTTTGTGACATCCACTTTGAACTGCAATCTAGTTATGTGTCAAGCAGGAGAGTCCATTATTCACAGCATCAGTGCTGGAGAAAGAAGGTTAAAAGTTCAAGACATGCCCCAAGTGATTAAGGTTGTAAAAATCAGGAGAGATACCATTGGGGAAAAAAAAAAAATGCCATTCTTCTTTTTCTTCCATGCTCAGTTTGTCCCCAAAAAATGTGTATAAGCAAAAAAAAAAAAAAACAACAAAAACACAGGATGCAAGAAAGCCCCAATTCTCAATAGTAAAGCAAAAATTACCTTTTTATTTGAACTCCTTAGGAAAGACACAGGATTCTCTTAAAACCTGTCAGCAAGTTACAGGACATACGAAGTCAGTTAAGACTATTTCCCACTCATTGTGGTATTCACTTCAACTATTACATACTTATAAGTAACTCTGCTTTCAAACTTTATTTTTCATGCATCCCACAGATCACTGGTTCATCTGCACCAGTCCAGTTTCACTTCTCAGTCTATGTAAGCCTTTGATCTGCTAACCAGTAAGAGATAACCTAAATATTGCTTCCAACCACCCCAAAAGTTTCTGTATTTGGAAATGCAATACTACTTCTTGAACTGGTTAAGCAAATTTAGGGGGTTTCTAATCCAATATAAAAGGAAAGAAGAAGAACCAGAGCCTGAAGGGTGAAGCTAAAAAAAATTTAGATTTAAAAAAAAAATCTTCTGCACAATTCTTTGTAGTGAGAGTAATGAATGGAAAGACTTACCAAAAAAAAAAAAACCAAAGTGCTTTAGTGCTCAGAGCCTTTAAAAATATATCAAATATTCCTTTTTGGAAAGGTAGCTCATTTCACCAAACAGGCCAAGCAGAAGAGAGTAATTCCCTTCTAAGTACATTAATTTTTCTATCTGCAGGTTCAAACTACAACATCAGGAAAACCATTCTAACCACAGAAAAAGAAATGAAGCAGAATAAATTCCACTAATTTATGTAAAAGTTTTTCTTTAACAGTAATTACCCAGCCTCAGAACTAGAAAACTTACCTACATGTTCCTGCTTTTCTAACTCTCTGTTCATCTCGGAGTTTGATTGCTGGCTTGTGTAAACTGCAATTGCATTATGGCCACGTTGCCACGTCATCTCTGAAATTATATCAATACCTCATGTGCAGTAACTGATGCATGACCACACACTTTTATTTTCATATCACTGAAAATATTTAATGTGAATTTCACAAAGCCTGGTAACATTCAGACTCTGTATATATTTGTAAGTGTATTAACATTTCAAAGTATGATATTGACAACATCCCTATAAACCATCACGTCAGGGTCCCTGAATTAGGTAGGCTTCGATAACACCTTAAACCTCATAACAGTTGCTTCAAAATGCACACACAAAGAAATCACGTAGTAAACTCCTGATATCCAACACTATACCTTGGATTCATCAATAACCTCTGCATTACATTAAAAAAAGTCCGCACACTGCAAAAAAAACAGTTTTATCACAGAAAATTCAGGACAAGCTTCTGCAAACTCAAAAACCAACTCAAAAACTTGTTCCAAATCACCTTTAGAGTTAGAATGATAAATGAAAGCCTACCAACGCTCACATTTCAGTTCAGTAGGCTCTTTTGGAGAGGGCGAGACTCACCCTCACACAGCAGGAGTTGAACAGACCCACAGGAAGAATCCTCAAACTTTAGAAAGAAATTAGTACCAAAACCCACTCAACTTGAAGTAACCATTGGAGCGGAGAATGATTACTCAAGGCAAATGAACTCATATAGGAGTACTCTGGAAATTAAAATAATAATGCTGGGGAGGGAATAAAAGACCTAAATAATGATCAGAAATTTCCAAACAGGCAGTATATATATTACTCAAGTTCTTGGAAGTTTTTTATCTAGACTCAAAGCCCAATCTGAGTGTTATATTCGTCCACGTCCTAGGACCAAAGCTTTTGTTTGCTCTTGTACATAAAGTTCAATTTAGCTTTGTTACCAAGGTTTATTCTTTGTAGAATACAGAATACTAAGTTAAAAGGAACACTTCAGAAGCATTTTGGGTGTACAAAGAAAAAAATGGACAAGTTCTTATTTAAGAAATTAAAACACCTCAAAATCAGTAATGTACTTGTACAAGAGTATTTATATCACCAATCTGAAAAGGCAATCCTGATTTTATTGGAAATGTCATGCAGTTTTTATGTACTCAGAGTTGACTTCAAAGGAGATCCTGTCAGTAGAATGAGCACACATTACTCTTCTGTGAAATCCTACAAGAACACAGATGGCAGTGGGACCATGATCTTAATTGATTTAAGGGCCAAGTTTATATCTTTAAAGCAACATTTTAGAACAGCAAAAAGCAAATCCTTTACGTGACACTTAAGCACAACGTAGTCTACTTGGTTGTAGAGTGCCTCAGCTTAGCACCACGTATAATCAAGTGACATACAAAGCGTCTTGGGAAAAAAGGAATGCACACAATACACTATCACAAATGAGGAATAACTGATCATAATTTATTTCCAAGCACAAGAGTTATAGTAAAGGCAAGAGGCGATAAAAAAGTTACGTATAGCTGCTCCTGAAAGAAACACAAGCTCTATTTCTCTATCCACCCAAAATACTATAAAATCTAAAAGATTGTGGGGGAAAAAAAATTCTCTTGATGTCTTGAAAAGACATCAAAATAAGGCGTCACCACCCACCCCTAGGAAAATGATGACTGTAAGTTTATATAGCTCATTTTGTACACTTTAAATGTACACATTGAGATAAGTGAAGCATCTTCATTGCATAAAAAACAACAAAAAAAGAACCACTGTAGAATGCCCATTGTACCTGGTCATTTCTCAACAGCCAGAGTCACACCAACCACAGGCTTTTCCTCACTGGGTTTGTTTCTTGTGGCTTGATACATATACTTTGATTAGAGAGTTTTTAATTACACTTTAGCCTGTTAGCACCATGGGGCCAATAAAACTAAGAGAAATAGAACTAAATCCTTTTCATTCAACACAACTGTTAACTAAACACCAATTAATTACACCCACACAAGCCTAATGAAGATAATGGGGTTGCAGAGAGTTCACCGATGGTATGAAGTGGCTTGCAGTATCCTAACCTTAATCAGTTAACTACTTCATAATAGGTAGGATCATAGGATAAGCCATCCTCTTTCTACATGCTTACAATTGCTATTACTGTTAATGGAAATTACACGGCCATACAGATAATTCACACAACATTCACTTGATCATGAACCAAAAATGAGAAATACTTGAAGGGAAATCTTACTGCTATTTCAAATGGTTTATTAAAACAAGACTGCAAGGTTATTACATAAATTATCAATCTGCTCCAGCTCATTGCTTTCCTGAAGGCAAAGCTGACAAGTTTATTTTCCCAGATGGATGATCAATACCCCTAGAGCAATACATGAAGCTGCTTCTCCACGATGCATTGTATTTAGAGCCTTTTAAAAGGCAGAAAGTGGGAAACTGATCTAGAGGCACTTCAGATGTATCGGCAGGTATAGCTCTCGCCTTGGGTTGTAGTATCTGTAGTACGATGATGCTCTCAGAAGCACCAGACCAGCACCATTACCTCCAGAAGTCTCTTCTTCTGGTAATATTTAGTTAAACTGGAGTTTTCTCGGCCAAGCACGTGCATGTGACACAGATGTGGGATTACTGTACCACTGCTACCTGGCCCTGTGACCGCACAAGCCACTCCCGAGCAGTAATATACCCGAAGGAGCCACTGCCCACCACTCTAACCTGTTCTGATCAAGGAAAATCTACCAAGGTATTCCCTGCCCGCTCCCCTCAAGGACCAGGTAGTGTCAGTTGAGAAACTTCTTCCGAGGGAATGGCTTAAAAGGAGAGGATTTAACTCTCTGGAGAAGTACCATACTATTTCTGAAGGATGTGAAAGGAAAAGAAAATGATTCAGTGGGGATTTTTCTTCATTATCACCCAACCTAGAGGAGTGAACACACAATGAGTGAAGGTCTACATGTATTGATTTTAGAGCCGAGGAAGTGTGCAGCTAACAGCTTTTTAAGTATCTCCATTTTCAGTTACTTCAACAAAATTACCAATGAACAGCATAACAAAGTGAAAGTTTTTTGTAGGAAATTGCAGACTAAAAATGATCATTTAGGTTGTGAAACGTTTCTTTTCATTGAAAGCGAAGGGCTTTTAAACGCGGGAGTTACTGGGGCATTTTGCGGCGTTATCCTCACTAGACATTTCACAAACCGTAATCTGTCTCTCTTTCAGGACGATAATCTTACACAATTTTGTTGTTCCGAGACTTTTAAAACTAAAGAGCACCCGCTCAAGCCATTCCGATTTGCAAGAGCATAACCAGCCTCTAAGGGGAGAGGCGGGAACAGCGCACACGCCATTAAGAAACCAAGCCACACCAAACCAAACCACACCGGGCTCTCCGGCCCGGCCCGGCCCAGGGGGCAGCGCGTTCAGTAGCGGCTGCGGCGGGAGCGCAGCGCCGCTCACCGCGGGGCTCACGGGCCGGGCCCGGGGCACCCTGCGGGGGCACCCCCGGCCCCAGGGCACCCCCGGCCCCAGGGCACCCCCGGGGCGGCTCTCGCGAGAGCGCGGGCGGCGGTCGCCTAGCAACCGGCCCGGCCCGCGGCCTCCGCCGCCCCGCCATGGAGCCCGGCGAGCGGCAGCGGCTGCGGAGGCTGCGGGAGGAAGCGGCGGAGTACTGCCGAAGGCACCGGGTGCCGCAGCGGGTGGAGGAAGCGCTCAACGCCCTCTTCCCTCTGCGCCCCGCGGATCTCTACGGGGAGCTGGTAGCGCGGGGAGGGGAGGCAGCGCGCAGGCTCCCGGCCCGGTGCCTCCGGCGGGTAGCGCCGGGCTGAGGGGCAGCGGGGCTGGACGGGGCTCTCCTCGGCCAGCAGGAGCCTTCCCGGCCCCGCCTGGGGGCAAGGAACGGCGTGGAGGAGGTGGTGGCGGCCCTGAGTCACCCACGGGTCCCCGACGTGCTGGGCCTCGCTCCCTGCTTGCCCTTAGGCCAGGGGGTGCTGCCCGCCCGCCCCGAGGGTCTGGTAAACCAACAGGTCGATGCGAGGAGCTCTGTCGTTACAGTAAAGCTTCAGTAATGTCTCGCTGACACAGGCAAGGGCAGCGATGGCTTTGGGTTTGTGACCGGTGATGCTTTGACACCAGACCAGACACGCTTCTGCAGCAGCGGGCATTTTCGTCCTCTGCTGGTTGCTTGTCTCGGCACAAACCTGAAGTATGTTGCCTTGGGAGGGCACGGATGGGCATCGCTAATAAAACCACTGCTCTGCATGGTGATGTCTTGGGCCAGGGGCAACCGGAGGCTGGGTGCTGTGGGCACTCTCACTCTTCCTGAAAAGCAAATGGGCCTCAGTGGAAGTATCAAGAATCAGACCAATTTTATCAATTCCCAGTTGGCAAAATAATGTAGACAGTAGTCCTAATGAAACCTCTTATTAGTGGTGGTACTGGAGTTGGCAACACTACAATAAAGAGCAATTCTTGAAAAAATAATTTCTAGTATGTGAAGTGGAAGTGGCTGTGGAAATAAAAGATTACATTTTACAGTGTTTCCCTTCTACAAGTGTTTTGCCATCACCAGTGGGACTAGAACAGGTAACACCCGTCCTTGCTTTGCTTGGTGTTTGCCACGTTCCTCTTCTGGGTAGCAGTCAGTGTTTCCTAGTTTTCCCATTTGGTAAGTCACGGTGTGATGACTGTCTCTGATATCAGACTACAGAATCCAACTAGTAAGGAAGTATGTAGTAAACCTCAGGTAGCAAAGTAATACTTTTTTTTTAAAGCAACATCAGTGTTTTTTAGATCTGGACAGAGCCCTGACTATGTTTTCATAGTTGGATGATGACGGTTCGATAAACTCATTAAAGACCATGCTGGAAGAAGTAAGAGAAGTGCCTGTCAGAAGCCTAGGTTTTCACCTTTCTCACAGGGCTCAAAGCTTGCTGACCTAAAATCCCATGGAGCAGTGACCCCTAGCTACATCCCTTGTCTTGTGTCCTGTTACTAGGTACAGCATACTTGCAACTCCTTAAAATTGTGCCAGCCTTGTTAGCTCAATTCTGTCCAAACAAAAAACCCACTTCTAATTAGGAGAGGTTGGGGATGTGGCTTAGTGGTGGACTTGGTAGAATAGGGTTAATGGTTGGATTCAACGATATTAAAAGTCTTTTCCAACCTTGATGATTCTATGATAAATAACCTTACACCAAGTATGTTCTGTAAGAGGAGTCTACAAAAGGAGTGGTTATCATTGTTATTGAGGAACTTCCCGACAAGCTTCTCTTCCTTCCAGATATAATCTTCAGCTATGAAGATCTTTAATATTCCATTGGTTGAGTGTTGACACACATGAGCCACTGTACATAAGTATTTGATGATGTATTTGATTACTTGAAACATTATTAGATATCCAGGACATTAAGTACTTTCTTTAAGCAAGAAGTGCATTCTGAAAATACTTATTATTTTTCTCTCTGCAGCATGTAAAAAATTTTTTGCATACCATTCCACATGAGAATTTTTTCTAAGCAGGGGTACATTGGTTAAGAGTTTTTCTTGTCTAGGATCTTTATTCTCTCCCTGAGAGAGGAGAGACGTGTATATTTCAAGATCTTAACCACAGACAAAAATCATTAGTTTATAGCAGCTCTCTACACAGGAGAGGTGGAGGCTGTGTGAATTCAATTAGAAATGAGTTTCACAAGCAGCACAATGACTGTTTTTGTTATTCAGTGTAAAGCCAAGTAAGCTTTGGACAAATTCCTACTTTATAGTAGGGTTATGAGGTTTTGATACTCACCGCCAAATAAAACACATGTTCATCCAACCTGAATGTGGCTTTGGACTTCCATGCTTAGATATGAATTGGATCTGTTCCCTGGAGTCTCATTCTTAAACAGATCCTATAGAAGTAAATGTGCAATGTAACAGACATATTTTGAATACTGAAACATATAAATATATTTGTTCAATGGTGGATTTGATTGAAATATATTTAACTGCATAAAAACCCTCTCTGCATAGAAATTGACTTTTAATGAAGTTCTTTCTCTTTCATTTAAGGCTAACTACTTTTCTAAATGTTCAAATGCTCCAGTAATATGCAGAGTAGTTGGAAGAAAGGTTCTTGACGGAGTTGGTCAGCCAACATTAGAAGTAGAAATACACTGTACACTTAAAAACTATGAGAAGGTATGAGCTGCTTCTTCCTGTTATAAACCAGTATAGGTGAAGGCACTTTTTTACACTGAGCTAATAGGCTGATGAAGGTGATAGTTAAGCCAAACACTTGCAATAAATACAAAACTGCTGCTGCACTGACATCTCTCCCCCAACCAGAAATATTCAAGATAATGTCATTGCAATGCTAGCTATTGTGGAGTAAATATTTCTAGTTCCCCTCAGTTAAACCATGGTTCACTTCATTCTTGGATTAACTATAACTGAATAGATATTCACAGTATGTAAAGGTAATACAATTAATGCGGGCAACACTGTGATATTTGACAATTATGTTCTAAGTGAATTTTCTTATTTATTCTTCAGCAGTATGGAAAGACAAGTTTGAATTACCTAAAACAAAATGTAGGATGAAGGATGGCAATAAGCAGGAATGCTGATGAGTCATAGTACCTAATGACTGTAGTTTTTAAAAGAATGCCATGCTATTCTGATAAGAAAATATATGTATAAAGCAGATCTGTTGGGGAGGTTTTGCCTAAGTAGTTACAATTCAGGTCAAGAAACTTGAATAATGTCTGTGATTACCAAAGTATGAAGGAGTAGGAAGAAGATACTGGATGATAAAAGGTAAGTGGAGCAAAAAAAGTAGATGTGGAGATAAGCACTTATAGATTTCATAAGAACATAAACTTCTTAGTCTTTCAAATGACATTTCCAAGTTAGAAATTAAATAGTATTTGAAGCCCTTTTACTACCTTTTTTTTTCCAGAAGATTTGTTCTGCTGTAATGTCTTATTCTCAAATACCTGAAAATACTTCACCTAAAACAACTGAATCTGATGAGAAAGAAAGAAAGGAGTCTGTTACCACTGCTGTGGAATGGGTCAATGAATCCCTGAATGCAATGTTAAGAGACTTGAAGCCTACTGACCAGCATAAAGCTGATAAGATGCTTGGGTAGGTCCTGCATATTGTGCAAATTATTGCATTTGAAACATACACATTTAATTTATATTGCAAGTGAAAAATATATGGAATAGTCATTGTTTTTTACTATTATTTTTAAGATTTGATGTCTATTTCCTGCTTTTTCATAACTACAAAATGAAAAAACATGCTGTTTTTTTACAAGTTTTCATACATGGAATACAAAAATAAGGGCATCTAAGAAAAAAATGCCCAAACACATTCATGAGGCAAAGGCTTCATTTAAGAAACTCAATTCAGTGCCAGTTTAAGTCAGTGGGGATGTTTTCTCAGACTGCAACTTCACTTCTGTTCATTGCACTGCAGAGCAAAAGTGGTACAAAAAGCCGCTATGTATGTCTTCTGTAGTGACTTAGTCCACAGAAACCTTGTATATACAGAGTTTTCAGGTTCTGGTAGAGTCTTCTTTCTGAGCAAGCTACTCCAAAAGGCTTCCTGCTTGGGGCAATTTGGAAACAGTTTCTTTAATAAACATCCATGTTTATTTTTTCATAAAAGTATTTCTACTTGGGAACATCCCAAAGTAAAAGAAAAGGCCATATTTTTCCATTCAGACATATGTCTGGTTTTGATAAGAAAAATATATCATAAAGTATCATGGATGTATCTGAATTCATTTTGATAGTGAGGTTAGAGGAGCTACCTGGCAACACTATGGCTTTCTTCATCCCAGGAGCAGCAATATGGCCTGACATCCTCTTCTGCAGCTGGAAGTGTTTCTTTCAGCTGCAGCACTGAGGGGAATGCCACCTTGCTGCAAGGGTAGCCACTGGGCTGCCACTTACTGCAGACTGCAGCAAACAGACCTAACTGCTTTCCATGTGGATTAGATTTGGGAAAACCTTGATGAAGAGAATAAGGACTTAATTAGAAAGAAATTCTTCCAGCTGAAGTGCGTCTTGATATTTTAGTGCATTGTTTACATTACTTTATATAACTTAAAATGTAAGTTTGCCTGAATTGGGTGACTGTGACCTATGTATGCAGTTTCCACTTTGTGCATGTAATTGAGCTTGCAGCCATTTAGATGGCCAGCGTACAACTGACCTATTGGATTAGCAGCCTAGGCCAAGCTGTTGGATGTCATGAGGTTATGACAGGATCTGTTACTACACATGCAAAACAAATAACATCCTTCACACTGTCTGCTCAGAGCTAATTTTAAACCAGTGTCATTAGAAGAGCATGTGTTAAGGTTTACAGTACTTGCTTGTTTCTTTTTGTTTAGCCAATGTTACAGATGACTACCAAAAAATAATGTCATTTTTTGTCTTCTCCAGCTACACACAACGAATCTATGGCAGACACTCAAATAGATATTCTTAATCTACCTCTTAGCATGTTCTTTAGCCTGTATCCTGTCTACTTGTCACATGTCTATAAATATTTTGAGACAGTAATCTTTATGCCTCTTCCCTCAGTGAATACTTTACCAAAAAGGCAGAAGAAAAAAAAGAAATTCAAAAGCATGAAGAAGCAGCAGCTGCTCTTCCCTTTGCTTCAAGCACTCCATCATCAACAGCACTACCTGGGAAAAAAAAAGCAGCAAAACCAGGTTTTAGTTTACTTGATTTTCTGCAACATAGATATTGATAAGGGTGCTAAAATACTTTCTGTAGTGTTCCATGGACACAGAATACTTCAGAACACATGGTACAATGTCTTATGTTGAAAGGGTTTGGTTACTTTCTCCTAAATTTTCCTTTCTGAGCACAGCAGTTCAGCAGAAGAAATGAGAGGGGGCAATGCAAAGTTTTATCATCATTCACATGCATTGGTTGAACAAACTTTCTGCCTTTGTTTTACAGTTGGCTTAGACAGGAGGTTATTACTTGTCAGAGTGAGGAATAAGAATGGAGGAGGATGCAAATGAAATATATAAGTGATAAGAAAAGGGAATTACAGAACTAAACAGGAAAATGGCAATAGAATTAAGGTAGAAGTTGAAAAGACTGGAAAGAGGGATGAAGGAAAGTTTCTTGCTAACACTAAGAAAAGGAAGAAATATGGTGGAAAACAAGAGAAAGAAGGAAACGTTTAAGATGGGAATGATGTTCAGTACAGAGAGAAAAGGAGTGAACAACCCTAACTGAAGAAAAAAATGGTGTCATACTAGAGAAACAGAGGTCGAAAAAAAAGTAATCCAAAATTAAGAAGTACCATGTTACCTCCATATATGCATTACCCTCAGGAAAAAAAAAAAGTTTATCATCATTTATTGGAAGGGCAGAAAATGTTGGCAAATCATTTTCTATTTAGTTTCAACTGCCATATACTATCAGTAAAACCTCCCCATTAATATATTATACGGGTGCATTTTAAGTTCACCCTTGACCTGAAATACAGCACCTGCAATTGTCAGTTCTGTCCAGATATCATGTTATATATTATACTTTTAGCCAAGCTTCTATTGATACCTATATCACTTGTTTTTCACTAGTTGTATTTTCTTTATGCTTGATTAATATTACAGTCAATGTCACATTGTTAGAATCAACACCTGACTATCAGGAGCCAATGATTATAAAGCTATTTGCTGTTACAGGAAGCCACTAACAGAGGGTGTCTTCCAGCATCAGGTGATTTCAGAGGTAGCATCCCTGTTGCAATATATGCAGGTTACAGAGCAATACAGTGTAAAGGATCTCTGCAAAGCACTGCAGTTTATCAGTTACTCAGTACTTGATTACTAGTGTCTACATGTGTAGCTCATCATCCTCAGTGTAAGAGCTATAGAGTCTGTAGAGCATGCAAATGATGTGTAATCTAATGTACATATCCAATTAAGGTCCTATTAAGAACATCTTATCATAAAATATCCATTTTATCCAGTAGTATTTATATCATCTTGAAATCAAACCTTGCACAGCTCTCCTATTGGGAATGAGAGTGGTTGGTCAGATTTACAAATGAGACCTCAATATGTATGATTCTTGAGAATCAGACCTGTTATTTTGCTTTTATGTAGGTTCTTACTGCACATGTTCATGTAAACAATAAATATGGTAGTGGGGACTGCTGGGTTTCAAACATTGACAAAAGTTACTCTGAAAAGGAAATAAGTTCTTTTGAAAATTTATCAAGACTCTACATGTGGAACATTTAAAAGGTCTGTTTCGTCACTTGAAAATCCATCTGTAATAGGCCTAAATCTTTTTTCATAGGCAGTATTTGAAGAAAATAAAGTATGTATATTCCTAATCAGGTTCTAATGTAATTATCTAAGTTGTTTATGCAAAAACTGACTATATAAGGAGGGCAATAAAGAATACCGATACCATGCTGTGGTGGTTCAACCTCTGCTGGCAGCTAAACACCACACAGCCAGTCACCCACTGCTTCCCCTCCTCTCTCCACACCCATTCCTGTGGGATGGGAAGGAGAATTGGTAGGAAGAAACAGATGAGATCCCGGGGGTTGAGATAAGGGCAGTTTAATAAAGCAAAAGAAATTCAGAAGAAAACAACAGTGCTAATGATAATATTAATGAAAGGATAGACAAAGCAAGCGATAGAAATTACAAGGCCCTACCTTGGTACCTGAGGTGCCACTTTCCCTGCTCTGGCTGCACTGAAGCCACACACTGCAACAAGTTGAAAACAGATGCTCCTACCCTGGCCCAGCCCTCCCCTTATATAGGGGCACGGCCCTGTATGGTATGGAATGCCCCATTGGCTGGGTCAGTTGGTTATCCCGGCTGTGGCCCCTCCCACCTGCAGCCCCTCCCAGCTGCCTGGGGCCAGCAGCTGCTGGTGATAATGAACCCAAACCGAAGCCAGGACACATGCTTATGAAAGGAACCTGAAAAATTAAATAACATTACTGAATATAAACATAGATGAATAAAACCACACATTTCAGTGGCTGAAAGATCTGCAGAAGAAACGGATTTGAAAGACATTTGAAACCAGAGTGAAGAGAGATACCTTGTGTACTTGTAAAGTCATTTAATATAAAACCAATGACAAGATTAAGTTTAAAAAAAAAAAAAAACCCAGCAAATTCTTTTGTGATACATTGAGTACATACTGAATTTACAATATAATATTTACTCATATAATGGTGATACATAAGCACATGTTTAAAACCAAGAAAATATTTAGCTACTACTCTGTCTTGTAGGAAAGAAGGGGACAGATGCAGAAAAAGTGATCCCACCTCCAGAACCTGCTGAGCCAGTGCTTTGTGGCAGCCTAGCCATTGGGGGAACATCACTTGCTGTAGCTAAGGCTGGTGCTACCATTAGTCATATCCCATTGTACTTACATATTGCGCTACTGAAACATAATCAGGTATGTGTGACTTCTATTATTTGGTTTATTTTATCCCAGTTATCACACTTATTCTAGAATTCTGAAGCCAGTAGTCACTAGTGATGGTGGTATTAAAAGTACTTTGTGGAATATCCCCTAAGCAGTCTTTGAACCCTATGCCATAGTTAGTCTATAAGAAATTTTACTGATTTTTAACATTTTTCTTTCCTTGTGGTACTCCCAACTGCAGGATTCACCAAAAGAAATGACTCTTCCACTTCCAATGGTTACCCTGTTGAACTGTGAAAAAAATTCACCTGCAAAACTGAAATTAGTGAAAGAAGTTATGCTTATACCACCAGTTCAGATATCACTCAAACAGGTACTGTTTCATTTTTGGTTTTAGGAATGTATTTTATAAACTTCATATAAACTATATATGTACATAAGTATATAGATCTTTTCAATATAGTTCTTCTAATCTTATTTTTCTTTTTTTGATTGCTTGCAAGGCAAAAGTTTTATCAAATGTTAGTGCAGAATTCTAACACAAGGAACATTAAAATAAGTAAATATATGAAGAATACTTAAGATACACAAAGATTTCAAGTCAAAACTTTATGTTTTAGTATAGAGGAAAAATCAGTGCATTGAAGAAGATGTTACACAATAAGATACTTTAATTTTGCTTGGAATGGGATTTAACATTAGTAGATTATAAATGGTATCAGTTGACTGAGAGTATAACAAAGAACAAAACTCATAACAAATTCACAGGAAGGAATAAAACCTTTGGGAATAAGTTGCTTTAAAAATTAAATTGTGAAGATAGACGGGAATACAAAGCAGAACAAAATCTATTCACGGGACAAGAAGGATGGATGAGACAGATTGGATCAACCCTCTCTTTTTGTTTAGCCATGTGTTGCATTAAAGAATGTATCTGCACAAGATGCCTACATTAGGGCTCTGACTTCTACTTTGTACGCTGGTGACTTGAACAAAGAGCTGAGCTCAGTTCTCTTTCTTTTTCCTTTAACTTTTAAAAATTGTCACCAAGAGCTCTTAATAAGGTTGCTAATTCTGTACCTTTAAAAGTCATAATGCCTTCAGCTGTTCATGGGAGAGCTGCAAGCTGTTTGCTGCACTGCAGAAACCTAGCCATTCGTCATGTGTGGTCAGCTGTGACTGACTTTTGCCCCTTTCAGTATCCCTTTACTGGCACAGTTTAAGAAAATCTGAAATGTGATTTATGAAGTTAGCATTAAACTTTTGCTAACTCATCTGTAAAGGAGAAAGAGTCGCATTAAAAGCAACGGATTCACTTAACTGAAGTGGTCCTGCATTCTCCAGTCTTTAAAATGAGGACAGTGTTTTTTCCCCTGGTTCCTGGAAATGTTCTGAAGGTAAATACATTCAATTTTCTCAGTTTCCAGTTAGGAAGTTGTAGATGAAGTCACAATTGTGAACAGTGATTGTCATCTTCCCACTTATCAGATATTACACATACCCAGATATTGCTTACTTGTTAGATTTGAGATGGGTTCCTTCTGGAGAAGAAGAGACCACTATTCTTGCCATTCCCTTCAGCAGCATAATCAAGTATTCATTTTCATTCCACTGCCACTAACCCTTTATCGTTGGTCTTTATCATGTGACTGCATTTTGTGGGTCGGGGGGGATTGTGTTAAGGAAGTGCATAATTTTTTTTATTTTTAAAGACTGCATTAAGATCTGCATTTAGAATAAATGTTCACTCTTTTCTGATTTAAGCTGCTAAAATGAAATAATTTATCTTTGAAGATGACTTGTTTCATTTCAGGGCATAGAAAGAATTCTGGATATTCAGAAAGAAATGATGAGACTGTTGGAGCCTCCAGGCAATGTGGTACAATAAAAATGTGTAATAATGATATGATGTGCTTCATTTGGTCTTCCTACTACTATTGTCTTTTTAAGCTTAAACATGGAACATTTAACCTGTTATCAAGCTTAATCTTATGGCACAGAATAGAAGATGTGTTTCTCTGACAGATGAATAAAACATTGGCCATTTGGTGATAGTAAAGTAACGAAGACAGAATAAAACATTGCTCTAAGCATAGTAAGACTTTCTGTTTACTTGAGGAAGTATACTGGGTATGAATGGTATCCCAGTGAATATCCCACATATGGTTCTGATCCTGTTAAGTCTCACACACACAACATGTAATATTCAAGGTACTATTACTTGTAGTAATATATCAACCTCAGTATGAGCTGATGCTTTTTGCAAAGCAGGGTTTTGGGAGTTCTCCAAGTACAAAGTCTAGATGCTCATTTCTGAGCTCTCCAGTATTTTTGGTAGGCTAGGTGAGAATCTTGTGAAAAACAAACAATGGTTGGAATGATGTCCACATAGAAATAAGCATTTGGTATGTTACCACCACAAAATAAAACTGGATAGCTGCTGATAGTAATCAAGACAAAACAGAAGCTATTTCCTAACTGAAATATTTGCAATCTCTTTAGACTAAAATTCAGTTTGGTTTTTGTTTTGTTTTTTTTTTTTCTTAATTTATTCTGTCATTTTTGGACTTTTCTGTGGAACTGATTTCTTCTACTCCCCACAGCCCAGTGCTCAACTAGCAGACAGTAAGAAAGGCAGAGCACATAATACAGGGAAGAAAGCTCCGGTAAGAAAAGAGATTTTCATTTTAAACCTTCAGCAATGTATTAACAACAGCAGGGAACCAGAATGTTCTTAAATAAAACATTAATCTACATTACAACTTTGGAAAGGTCAAGGCAAGCCTTTCAAATATTTCAGATGGTCATATTTTACGTGACAATTTGGATTCTTCTGACTATACCTTCCCTTCCGTGGAACAGTAACAGAAAAGGAAATTTCTTCTGGAATCTGGTCATTTTTCTCATATAGAAAACCTGATAAATTATCCAAATGAGCATTTTTCAGGCCCGTAGCAGCAGCACAGAAAATGCCCTTTTGATCACGTAGGCCATAAAACTATTACCTGTAAGACTTAAATATTGTGCTGTTTCTAACTCCCCTCTTAATAATGTTGCATAAAGTTCAAAGTTCCTGTTTGAGGTTATAGATAATGGCAAATATGAACCTGTAGCTAAAGAGTGGCACTCACAATATGGCAAAGGATGTTATTTTATATCTCAAATTATCTTTTTTTTTATCATTTCAAAATGTAGTTTATAGATGAGTTTTCCAAATAGTGGAAATGCCTTGCCAGTTTTGCTTTCCATTCTGAGATGATTAAAATATTAGCAGGCAAGAATTGTTGCTGCTGTGGAGTATACAAAAGAGAGGATGAATTAAAGTTTTCCTTTTTCTTGTTGCTTAAACACCACAAAATTCATCATTAAGCAGCTGGACAATGTTTTTCTGGTGGGTAATTTCCATATTCTTATTAAAACCTGTACTGCAGTCACAAGTTAAAGTAATTCTTTAAGATATGCCTAAGGAAACAAAGTGTTAGATTCTCTGAAAAAAATCCATTTATTACAATAGGAGAAAACTAAAGGACCTGGTGGTGAAACTGAGTGTTAAACTGGTAAAAGCTCCATGTCAGTTTGCACTGATTTGAGTGGAAAAAAAAGGAAAAATGACAGGATAGGCAGTGAAGAAGAAGCAGAACTTTTTTTAGGTTATAGAAGTAAAAACTAGACAGAGAACAAAAAGTTTTTATAAAGACAAACTAGACTGTAGCAATGCACAACATATGGTGCCTTGAAAAATCACATGAAAATGCAGACTTAACCTCTGTCTCACATTAAATGCAGGACAGTGGCAGCATTTCTTTATGGCTATTGCCACAGCTTTGTGCTCCAAAAGCAACATGTCAAATAGATTGTCTCTCCTTACAAATTGCTACAAAATAATCTCAAAACAACTTGACTTGCATTTTATTTCTAATTTTTAATGTGAAAGTACTTACATATATCCTCTGCAGCCTGGGCTCTGCTCTGTCTGCTGTAGTTAGTTCTCTGACTCTTGTCAAAACCGATGCCCTCTGATTGACTTCTCCAGCCTAACCCAGGATTACATCCTGCTGCTTTATGTGCAACCTAGTGTCATTCTTTGTAATCCAAAATTCACAGACTTTAAAGTTAAAAATCAGTGATTGAAAAACCTACAGAAAACCTGGCAACAGAAAGAGATGTGAAATACCTGCTCAGTGGAACTCTGCTTGTGGCTCCTATCCAGGAGCACTGTTCCTGAGGCAGACAACTCCACGCAATTGTGCTAAAATTATTTACCCTCTGTGAAATTTGTTCCTTCTACAAGTCCTGCAAGCTTTTAGTGTTCCTTGAACACTCCATGGAGGCAATATCAAAGTTCTAGTTGAGGATAAATCAAGTGGAGAATAAGGAGTTTTGGCAAAGAGAAGGTCCACAGCAGTATTAACTTTGACATAGCATCCATGACAAGTCTGTGGTTGTTAAGAGTGCCTTTAAAATCTTTCTTTAAACCATTACTGGCTCTGTATGAGCACAGACTACACTAGACATATTTCCAAGGACTATTAGCTCTCTACTCATTAGCATTTGATTACCCCTCATTCATAAAGAATTGTCCTTAAAGTTGCCAATGCAATTTCTGAAAACAAATTTACATTTTGATGAGTGAATGCAGACTGCAATGACAGCGAAATGTATGTGTATTTTATATATATGTTTGTAAATAACGTGATTACTTTTGTTTTACTTTCAGCCACAAGCGTTGAAAAGAATATCACACTTAGGTTGCCTAATAACAGGATGTGATAATCTAGAACAACCGCTACTCCTCATGCAAACAGCTTGCTGCAATATAGGTCTGGAGCTAGGAACAGACATGTACTTAGCAATAAACTGTGCTGCTCATGAAGTAATGGATTACGTAAGCTTTTTTTCAGTACCTATTATGCTGGTTTATAAAAGGATTGTAGCTATTTGTTAACATTATTTGTTACCACGTTTCAAACTCACCTAGAATTCTAACTCCTTTTTTTTTTAAGGTAGCAATTCAGCAAAGCAAAAGAATTACCTCTGCATTTATAAATTGTGGTTGAATCAGTCCTACAAGTGTAGCAGATATGTTACTGGGTTGTGAGCGCAGGGTGCTGAGACAGGCAGACATCCTTCCAGTAGTGTGATGCAGTGGGAGCAGCAGTACCAGTATTCCTCCTCCTCTGCTGTACCCGCATACTGGTGATGCACCTTGCATGGGATAAGGCTCACTGGACCAGGGTAGATCCCTGCTACAGCTTGTGTCCTGCCTACAGGAATCTCTGTTCCTTTCATGATTTAACTTTAATCATTCAAATGGTATAAGCCTGCCTGCATCAGACAGGTTTATTCCTTTTCTCTGTTTAATTATTTAATAAGATTTTTCAGCTCAGGCTGTGTCAAATATAGCAAACTGTTTTAATGGGCAAACACCTACTCCATGCCCTGTTTAACCAGCTTCATTTCACATTACATCTCAGACAATTTGGAATTAAAGTGTTAAGTAGAAAATCCTGGTTTGTTTGTAGGTTTTTTTTTCATTTCACCACAAGGTATAAATAAAATAATGATCTTCCCTCCACCTTGCTTTCAAGGATGAAAAATGAAAAATTACTTACACAAGTATATTTCTGTAATTCCTTCACACCACTAGGTGCTTTTTCTCCCTATTACACTACATCTGTTGTTTTCTTCAAACTACCTTGACCTTTCTGTATGTTTTTACTGTGGTGTGTTTGTATACACACTCACATCAATTTCACTGTGTATCAACAATCATTTTTTAATTTGTATTTTTCAATATTTTCATTTGACAAAGCTTATTTATCTCCAGTTGAACTCTTAAAGTTCTTGCCCCTTGTTCCAAGATGTCAGGTTTCTCTTTAAGCAGAAAAAGAAACTTCCTATTCCATTTAATGTCTCATGAGATTTTGTGTCTTTGGGTGTGCTATCGTGACAAACCTTCCATTACTAATCCCTTTTGTGAAAGCGGTTGCTTTCCTGACAGCCTGTGCTATCCATTTCCCAGACCAGAATGAGCAAAACCTTAACCAACGAATTATCAGTAATTCTGTATCTTTCTGTTGGTGAACTGTTCAAGTCACTAAAGCAGTGGGTACGGCTTGACAGTGTGCCCTTAATAATCCCTGTGCACTGCAGTTTGTGCTTGCCGTAATGATGAGACTACTTCTAAACTGGTCCTTTTTTCTGAAAGGGGAAATAGGCAAGGAAAGGCAGTGTTTTGTTTCTGAGCGCTGAGGGTGCACTCCTTCTCCCCAGCAGTATTTTTCTTTCTGCCAATGAGGACCAAACAAACCTTTTTTTGGAAGCGAAAAGTGAGAATTTCAATGGAAGATACAATAAAAATGACAGCTATTGCTAACTCTGTGATAAAGTAGTGTAAAACTGGCAGTGTTGTCTAGCAAATGCTGAAATAGATCCCCCTTGTTTTGGGAGTGGCATCTTTCAGAGACTTTAGCATGAGCCCACTGAAATCCACCATTACTTGGGGCAGAGTTTTCTATAACAATGCTGACCACTTAAAAATAGAGAAGTGGATGTGTGCTCGCTGGAGAATGCACAACCCACTGCCTCAGCAGAGATACTAGAGTCACCAGATCTGTATGTTTATGCCATGCTTTTTTACTTTTACTTTCTAGGTTAAAGGAAAATATGAAATACTCACTGGAACATTCAAAAGTCCTGATGAAATGGTTGACATGTATGTGGAACTGATTAATAAATTCCCTTTTATTATTGCATTAGTAGATCCTTTAAGACAAGAGGTAAGATACCACACTGCAGTCCTTGAAAACTGATAAAACTGTGAAGTGGCATATCACTGAACTTTTCACATTTTCACAAAACATAAAATATGAAGCATCTGTTTTCAGAGTCTTTAAGCACAAAAATAGCACTATAATAAAATGTATTTAACAATTCATTTGTATATCTGTAATTTACAACAACTCTAAATTTTTCTATCCTTTTGGCATAATTCCTGACAGAAAATAATCCTGGCATGAACAGAATATGATCACTAAAAATATTTTAAAGAATTATAAGAAAATTCTTTTATTTTTTTCTGATTCTACTGATTTTTAATATTTTTTTCTTATGTAAACAAGTAACTCAAATTGTAAAATCAAATTATAAAATACAAGTGATATAAAAGTATATTTATTATATTTCTAATATATAATAAGAAATATATAATATCATATATATTTAATATAGTATGCATTTTAGCTATTATATAAACTAAAATTTTCACTGAGTTGTATATTCCTTAGAATCACTCAAAAAAAATTTTTTTTTGTTCCTATTTTTTATGATTGAGATTTATAACCAAAGTCAGAACAAACCTGTCAGCAGCAGCATTGCTTGGCAGAATTTTTGAAGTGCTAGTCAGACACCACGTATTTACCTTTAGATAGAGTTAATTTAGTGTGGCCACTAGATTAAAGCAATAAAGCAGAATACTATTAATCATGTTACCAAGTTATAGATGGGTGGAAGAAACAGATTGCATAACCTTTAATGTTAACATTTATACACAAGTAATATGTATAAAGTTTCCATGCAATAGAAAAAAGATAAAAACACAATCGTAGCAGAAGCTACAATTGTAGACTTAGATTTTGCAGTTGCACACCTTGTTAAAAATTTGCTCTTGCTGTCAAATTGCACACTTTATGTTCCTTAAAATAAATAGATGGGGTTTGTTTTCATGGAGAAAACACGAAGGCCAGGACTGAAGGGGGAAACAAAGTGATGTTGTCTTTGTGACTCTGCCAGTGCATGAATCAATAATTGTCAAACAGATGAACTGCTAAATCCATCCGATCCTGTTCTTAACTGGAACTTTAGAAGTTAATTTTTTGAACCTGTGTTTACTGTTACCTCACTCTGGTTAGCTGTGCCTCCCTGCACTGTTGCAGTCTGAATTACACACATTCCAAACCACCAGATTATTGCCTACTCCTGCCAGGGCTGCAAACTTCTCTGAGAATTCCTACAAAGAAACATATTTGCAATGTGAAAATCTGCAGGAGAATCACAACAGGTAGTGAAGTATGGTTTAGAATGAATATTAAGGGAAATGCCTCTCTTCTTCCCTCCCACCCCCATCCCCCCTGCTCCCAGATCTACAAAGTTTACCCATGCCACATATTTGCCACAGATAATTAGGTCTTTTGAGGATTAGCCCTGGTACCAATTCAACAATTCATTGCCAGACAGCAGACCACTTTAGTGCTTAACTTTAAACATTTGTTCAAGTGTCAAAAACTTAATTTTTGCTTATATGAGGCCTTGAAATCCTTATAGGAATGGACCCCTATACAGATTGCAACTATATAGGTACAAAAATCTGTCTGATCTGCAGACCAAGAATTAGTACTGGCAGAATTATTAACTAGAACAGTAATATTTTTAATGTGTGAACTTTGCATTCTGTGGACACAAAAAGGCAAATTAATTCGTACATTTCTTCTTTCAAATTATTTACATATCCTTGTGCTTTATTTATCCTTAAATCTCCGTACCATGTGGACAGTGCTTTAAGATCAAGAAACAAAAACTCTAAAAAAATGGAGCTTTGCTCGAAAGAGAGCGTTGTGTTCTGCTGTTCCCTCCGGGTCAGTCTTACAGCTCTGATCATCCTGTCTTGATGTGTGTCATTGAGTCTATGACTGCCTCCTCTTTCATTATTTTTTTATTCAAATAAGTATTACGACACTTCAAATATTAACACAAGAATAAGCCCTCTAAATAAAACAATCTAAAGTCATTTTATACTCCATTCTAATTAAATAAATTTCAGGAACGCGATCAAAATAGCAAACTCCTACAGTTAATTCAATTTGAAATATTTTAAACTCTATATGTATGCACCTAGCTTTGTTTAATTCCAAATTAGAATGTATGTTTTCTAGCAAAATCTTAAAATCCAAGCAAAATTCCAGTGCTATATTTTTCTTAGGTAGACGGATTTAAAATACAGTATAAAATATAATATGTTGACATGAAAGGTATCTTTAGGATTAAATGCAGTTTGGGTTTTTTTTCCTCTAATTTATTTTTACCTGCTTAGTTAGCATTTTCATTCCGTTTAGATTTTTAAACTCCAGTTATTTACTTGATTCTTTATGCAGGACAGACAACAGTGGAGTAACATATGTTGTGCTCTTGGTTCCAAATGTTACCTGATTGCTGAAAATGCTGCCACATATATTTCCAAACTGAAACCTGACCAAAACATAAACATACCAACGTGCAGTGGCATTGTCCTAAAATACATTAACCAAACCAAGGTATCAGACCTCATAGAACTTACTGGACTTCTAGACGGTGAGTAGAGGGGGGAAAAGACTGACTTTCAAACCCTTCCAATCCATAAATAGTGTTGCTGCAACTGTAAATATTGCCTATTTTTATTTAAATATTCCCGCTTCTAATTCAGAGAGCTCTTGTCAGAAGAAATAAATTCGTGTTTTGATTCACAAATCTCTGTTCAGGAGTTTAAAACAGCATTCAAGGCTTCAACTAGAGTTAATTAATACACTGTGGGTGTTTTGAATGTGCGTGCCCTTTGACACTGCAGTGTCATACAGTTAGGTATCAGAATTAAAGAAAATAAAAAAATGATGCAGTTGAATACTCTGAATTTTGACTACTACTGGTATTAATAACCACAAAATCCAAACAAGTCCAAAACATTTAAAGTTGCAGTGTACATAGATTATTGACTACAGATTATTGAGCCTTTGTGGTAAGAGTACTAAGAACTTGTGCAGTTTCATATGTAAGATTTCTCTTTTTATCAATTTTTCTTTATTCATTTGTATGCTCAAGGATTAGATGGAAAAATTTAATATATCTTAAGTTCCTTCCTTATTCTTTCAAAAAGCCCAGAAGCACTGTATCCAAGCGAGTAAATATCAACTTAAAGGTTTCATTCAGTAAGGGTAGTAAACTCTTTTTTTATAGTGAAGAAAAATCGTTACTATAATGAGCACATTTAAAATAAATAAAGCAGTCTCCTAGCCTGTAGAATACATCACTGGGCAGAGCAGTGAGAGACAGAAACTAGGATATGATGATGCTACATCTTCCCTTCTCCATGCTGAAAATAAAACGTAACATTAATGCGGCAAACTATTATGGTTTACATTTTTGTGAGATGGGTTTCGTTGCTTTTACTCCCGTTTGTATTTATGCTTGGGTAGCCCAAGGGTAAAGAAACGAAGAGAAGTCCAAATAATTTCTATGTCGAATGTATAAAAAATACACTAATGAAGGTTTTACACTCCCCATATATATATAGGTCAAAGACATATTACCATATTAGGAAGTCCAGATGGAGAATCTTCTGATGATAGCCTTGTGGATCTGGTAAGTATTGAAAGCTGTTCAATTGCAGAATTGCCAAAACACTGCTTTTAACGGGAACTATTTTTTAAGGAGAAAGCCTGTTTCTGCTTGAGAAAGAAACGTTTTACAAAATGGGCTTTTTCTCCAGACTTGCTTTTTATCCCTGCAGAGAGTTAATCTTTGAGTTTAAAGAGAACACACAGGAAATTTGCCAAAGCAGGGAGTATATTCAAAAGTGTGTATGATCTATTTGGTTGCATTTGTTTATTAAAAAAAAAAAAAAAGTGAGTTACTTAAAGCATTTCTGAGTAGTAATAATATTTTAGGCAAAAAATTCTTACCACTAGTATATTTAGTCTTTTTGTGTTGAAGCCACATCTGCAAATAACATTTCATTTCGTACGCCGGTGAAAATTATTGTTTGCATTCGACAGATCTTTCATTAGCAGATTTTATTTCTACTTAGAGAAGGGGTTTTATCTATAGAAAGAGTGCTAAATTAGAAGTAGGATACCACGTTTAATAATTAAGAATGACTTCACTTCCCAAACCGTGGAGTTTTAAAATACACACTTTCTCGTTGAAGGCTGTTGGACTGGGTGCCAGGTTTATCAAGTTGGGAGGTCTTTCCCGTGGAGAAAGGGTGACCAAATACAACCGCCTTCTCGCTATAGAGGAAGAACTGGCCGAGAATAGAACGCTACGTATGAGCTTCTTTCTTACTTTGTTTTCAGCTTGCAATGAATACGAGAACAAAGATTGGAGGGAGAATGATTGAAACCGCACCGCAGGAGGGAAGCCAAATCAAAAGACTATAAATAAGCGCTGACAAAAAAAACCTAGGATAGCACTTGCCACAATGTATATTGTTGTCCTAATGGATTATCTGTTTACTGAATGTTAAAATAGACCCCTTCTTGAGGAGTAGCCTACATTAAGCTTTTTTCAGAATTAATTGGTTGGAGCCTTGAAGCCCACAGTGCAAAAGGAACAAAACAGAAAACCATGCATACAACACGCCAAAAAGCTGCCAAAATGGAATTTTTGGCCAAATCCCCCACCTCCCTCGAACCCCTAAACATATATTGCTAACAAAACTTCATTTCACAGCCCTCTTCTGTGTGTTAGCATTTCTAGCAAAATGCATTTGGAAGGCTACAATTGCATGGGTAAGTGCTGACTAAAACCCAAGGAAACCCGAAGTTGCTGATGCACATTCGGCCTTAGCCACTTGTGTGCATCTGCCTCTATTTCAGGACCCACATCTTCTTTCTGCACTACAGGCTGCACTGTTAAATGCTTAACAGTTCATTAGAGCCACTTCTTACTTGCTCAGGTATCAATCAAGACAGAATAAAGACGTACAGTCTGAAGGGGAGGCAGAGAGACAAGGAGAGGGAGAAAGGAAGGAAAGGGTTTCCAAGAATTTATTATGCCTAAGAAAGACAAAGGAGAATTAAGTCATTTTACCCTCTTGTTTCTAATCATTTTCAATGCTCTGTACATAGGATAGCAGCACTTGACATACAAACCATCAAACATATTTTGTTTTAAAAAAAATTGTTTTACAGATATTCTAAGGTTTTGAAATCTCCCCCTTGCTCATATTTCATCACTGTGGAAAAATAGAAACTTAGGCAGAATTTTTTCTTTTTTGCTAAGAAAAGCACTTTGCAAAACCACAATGGAAAATGATAGAGCTATGAACTTTAACTGCCTAGGCAGTATTAATATCTTCCCTATTCAAATGGTGTAATCTGAGCAGAAGAGCTTGAGTTTGACAAATATTTAGACCTCTATCTCATACAATGAAACAGCAACAATTCCCGAAGCCGTTAATCATTTGGCAGAAATAAAATCCAATAGCTAAATCAACAGCAGGGAAATAGTGAGCTGGTGCATCTGAGCTGCATACCAAACTCTTCATTTGGCTGGGCTGTGGAGCTGGGAATACACTGGAGAGCTGGGAAGTAGAGGACTCTCTAAGTGTCTCATAAAGGGGCGGGGGGGGCAACTCTGACCTGTCAGGGGTTCCCCCAGGAGTGAGGGGACTGGGTGTGCAGCTGGGCCCAGGAGCATGCTAACATCTGGCACCCGCAGTGCTCCTGCTGCCTCGCTCCCTCTCCCTGCCAGTAAGTTGGGTGGTGCAGGAGTCTTGGCCCAAGAGCAGCCTCACCGCCGGTGCTGTTTCAGCCTCCAGCCACACCTGGACGGGGTGTGTGAAGGGCCTGACAGCTGCATCACAGCTTTACCCAGAGGTAACATATACCCGAGACGTATTCGGTGGGGGGTAGGCACTGTGTGTGGCAAAACAGGGGGTTAGGTGGTGAGGTCTGGGAGGAAGGAGTGTGGCAGAACTGGGAAAAATAGCAGCACCTGAACCTGGGCTTACATGAAGTTGTTAAAGGCCGGAGCGGAGAAGAGGCACAGGCAGCTGATGGGAACTTTTGCAAGAGCACCAGTGCAGAAAACGGCTGTCCAAAAAAGGGCAGCAAGGTGAGATGATTAGAGAAGGGAACCCAGTAAATATCCCAGCTTAGGCTGCCGTGCACCCTGCCCTAATACTGTAACAAAACTGCAGGGCTGTCACTCTCTTGTTTCTAAGGACCAGACTTTGAAAGATGTTCAGAGACTTGTCAGCAACACAAAGCATTTGAAAAAAATTGGAGTGCACCAGAGAACATTACAGGAAGCTAAGTAACAGCAAACATGAGTTTCTTTTTTTTTCTCTTCTATTTCAGGAAAAGCAAATCTTGAATTTATTACTTTTGCTGAAGAATCACAGCCAGAAAAACAACTTTCTGATGTGCTTCCTCCCCCAAGGCGGGATTCATTGCCTGCGCAGCTCTCGCAGCCAGCCCTGCAGGTTCCCAGTCTGCCTGCTCAGCTCCCAGAGAACAGCACCCTGACCTAGGCTCTCAACATTAACATTTGGATGCATTTAAAAAAAACCAAACCAAATTCTCGTAAGAAACTCATCTATTAATTATTCCTTAATTCATTTATTTTCAAGCACTTTAGCCAAACCTTTTTAAAATCATTCAGATAATTCTTCCCAGGAATTTATTCCAATCAGCTGAAACTAACCTCACTGAGCTCTGGCTACAGCTTGAAAACGCTATGAAATTCTGTGCTGTATTTACAAATTGACAAAACAAATACCTCTGTGTTAAGTCAAAAACTAAATGTTTGTTTGGGGAGAGTCAAAATCTCTCTCCACACAAAGAGCAAGCTAGTGACAAACAGTAAAAAAAAATAAATTACAAAAAACAAAGGCCTTGACTGTTACGCTGCTCCATCCCCCACGCACCCTCAATGCTGCTCTTAGATCTAGCCTACAAGGGAAGTTTTGCTCCAGTTCTAGCTAACTACCAATACGAGGGCACCAGCACAGACCCCAAATGTAGGGCACAAAGCTGTAATTGGCAGCACCAGGAAGCTTGCTTCAGTCCGAGGCAGGGAATAACAAGTCAAATTCACAAGGTCTGGGAAACTTGTCAGGAGTCTTTTTAATAAGCAATGGTGAAAAGATAAATAAATAGTTTGTGTCCTAGGTAACAAACAGTTTAAGTAAAAGAAACACGTCTTTAAAAACTTCTGGGCTTTGTATAATTCAAAGATTTGAACATACAGTACAGCAGCGATAATTTGAGGAAAAATACATATATAAAATGTTGCATTGTAAATTCAGTGTAACAGATACCCAAGTGAAAAATTAACCATCAGAACCCAACCACCCCCCAGGAATGAAGGTGTCGATGAGAGACAAATTTCCCCAAGTTTAGGAATTATATGTAGTTCAGTAATTAGACCAAGTCCAAGACTTTCCCAGCAAACATGCAAAAAACACCAAAAAAGATGTGAAACTACCACGCTCGTTACTATCAGTTTATTTTTAGGAAAAGCACCAGACAGTTGCATGCAGAGCCAAACCAACAAACTCAGAACATTCATCCTTCAATACTATCACTGCTTCGAATCATTAAATAAAAAATAATCCAAGTGCATTCAAGTACTTGACCACCCAATTTCAGTTACACCCATCTTTAAGCAAATCCCTGATTAGGTTTGTTCGTTCATTAGAAGAGAATGAGATACCGTCTTGAGTTTAAAGAGAGACTACAATGGAATGTGAATTGGCAGTGGAGCAAATCAATTATGTACCTATCTCACTGTCTTCCTAGGAATGAAGGGCTGAGGGAAACTGGGATTTGTGTCAAATACAGACATCTAAAGTGTTGCCTAATAAAGAAATTAATGCCGCCAGTGTGCACCACGTGTAAAGCAAAGGCTTGTTAGCGCTGCGAGCTCACACAAATGTTGATTCCAAGTAACTTGCAATCCTAGAACGACTGAATCCCAAAGCAGTCTGTACTCATGGGAGCCTTGGATAAGTTATTTTTTTTTTAGGAGGAAATGCAGACTCCAGTTGCAACGGTTCCAAACTTTCTCACCTAACACTGAACCAAAACCAGGAGATAAGTCCTCCTTTGAAAAGCTCTTCATCCAAATGAGAGCACCAACCTCAATCCAGCAACTTCTGACTTTGGCTGTCGTTCCCAGAAGTCTTGGTACTAAACTGACACCCTGCACTGCCTCTGCTTTTCAGTCTTTGGGTGATCTGTCCACTGGGCACCTGAAACTGAAGAGTTATGCTTGCTTGTGCTTTTAATTTCTCAAAAAAGCGTGCATGGAAACAGCAGTAAAGAGACCTATGAGATCTTGGTTTAAGCAGGTATCAAAAGAATTTTAGATCAACGTGTCTAAACACTTCATTTTTAAATAATCAGTAATACCTCCCATACTAAAGCTGCTGTGTGTGTAATGACCTTCACAGGGTCTAACCCAAACCTGTCCAATTGCAGAGGGGTGCAAGGGGCTTCTGGCAAGCTTTAGAATGGACCTTTAACAAGGCATCTTCCCAATAAAAGAGTATTTTTTAAAAAGCCTTTTCAAATACATTTCTGAAGTAAAGGTAACTGACACTAAGAAAATAATAACCATACCTGCAAAATTAAAATGGGAAAGGGGTTTTGAGTGATACATAATTATTTAACACTTTAATGCATGTAACAAAACCGCTTACAAAAGACCATTTCAATTCATAGCATTGGAAACAGTTTGGAGTACAGACCATAGCCCCTAGTAACACACCTAAGCAGTTTACACATCCAGATAACGATTCCCAAAAGTTACAGCCTTCCAAAGTAACAATTAACAGTTAGAACTGTCTGCTTCTTTTATTTTCTCAACGTTAGTTTCTTTGTGCAGCTGCTTGCTTTTGTCTTCTCTCATTTTGTTCTGATTCAGCGTGTTCTCAGACATCTGATCCCCACTGGTGGAAACGGGATCTAAAACTACAATGGATTCTGTCTCTTTTTCACTGCTAGAAGGTTTCCTTGTAAATTCTGTATGACTAGTTGATCTAAAGGAAGAAGAACAAATACATGAATACAGATAACAGTTCACATATTTAGCGGAAAGAATATAAAGAAAAGCATTTCTACTACTAGTAGGACATATGACATACTCAACTAGTAAATAGATTTATAGATCTAACAGCTGTTACATACAGAAAGTAGTGCGCAAAATGCAGCAGTCACATTAACCCCTCCTGAATCATTTGTTAAGGTAGCCATGGAAGATACTTAACAGGAAAAAAGCACTGAAAAAAAAAACCTCAAAACCTTATGACTGTGAAAGAATCAATTTAAAGACAGTCATTAAGACTTTCTCTCCGCTCATCTCAGAGCTGGATTTAGGTTCCCCAGTTGCCCTCAGAGGAGATGCTGCCAGTTCCTAGTCTGTAGGCTCGCCATCCTGCAGCCTGCAAGGAGAACACGGCTTCTCCTCCACACCTCCATCCCAGAGCAGCTTGCACGGGGCTGTGGGTGCTACACTCCACCGTGTGACAGGGAGGTAGGGGCAGTGCAACCAGATCTTCTGCTGTGGTGCAGCCCCAACAGGCTGCTCATGGTCTCAGTAGGACCAAGTGCAGATGGTTTCTGAAAGTTCACCTACTGGACTTGCTGGCATGCAGAGGACGTTAGCCCCGCGTTCTGTACTGCAGAAATGGGGCGACGTCCTGATGGCCTGCAGGGCAGGGATCCTTGCAGATAAAGAGCCCTCCGAGAGGGGAGGGAGGAAGGACAGGGCAGAGACACCAGGGCTATTTGTTGAGACTGGCATCACACTGCAAACACTGAAAGTGCTTGTCTATGTTCAAAAGCTTTGGACTAGTGCTGAAAACGTGCAGGAAAGCCCTTAGATTAGCTAGAACGTGCCGGCGGAGACCAAGGCAGCAGCTGGGAAAGCAGGACCTGAGCAAGTCACAGATGGGGGTGTTCCCTCTGCCACTCGGGCAGAGCGTGGCTGCAAGCACAGCCTCGTGCCTCCTCTGATGGGCTTCCCAGAGCCTGCCGGCCCCAAAGTGCCGCAGCTTGTGTCACCAGGGGTGCTTGGAGAGGGCAGACACACCTGCGTACTCACCCATCTCTCGGCAGGGCCCTATGAGCACCGTACAGATGTCTGCACCCATAGAGCTACACCCTCTGAACCAGGCAGGTGCAGAACTGCTCGGTGTAGGAAGGTGCTACACGCAGCCGTGGGTGTGCTCGGAGTGCAGAGCTGCTGAATGCAACTTCATGTGTCAGTCCAGAGACCCCCTTTATTTTTCTTTTTTTGTTCCCCCAAATTTTTCATGCTTACTGATAAGGAACGGCCTTCCACACTGCTAAGTTAACACCCTTGAAAGGAAAAAGTAGAACCAACTGGAGGCCAGGGAAAGAAATTCAGCTACTGGATCCATCTGCTATGAACTACCCTTTATTGTGACAGTCTTTGTCCTAGAGAAAATGACAAGGAAAAAAAGAGGTCACCCCACTCGACAATTAGAGCATGGGGCGGAGAATGTGCTGGCTCCCACCTGACAGGGAGAGAGTAAACGTCCAGGTTAAAACCAAATAAATACTCACAGAAACAACAGGTTTTGCACTTTCCATTTCAGAAAGAATTTACTCAGCTTGCTACTGAAGCGCAGGATATAGCAAATGAAGTTCCCTGTTCAAGCTTTAATTAGGAGAATTGTCTCTAACATTAGAACTTTGGTATAAGTTAATTAATGCAGAAATTGGCACTAATGGATACAGTTTCAGACTCATTTGATTATCATCAGAAGCTAGTGATTTCATAAGGAAAATAATGCTTATTTTATGCAGGAGTTGCCAATCATTCCAGAAAATTCAAGGTGGAGTATTTTCAACGTTACAGCAAATTAAACTTTTTAAAGCAGTGTAACCAGAAGAGGGTTATTTTTAAAAGTGCTACCTCTGAAAAGCTGATTGCCCAACACTATAAAAATGGTCAAAGCCATAAATGCCAAGTTCATTTTTATTTCACTTTGGAGGTAACTATCTTTCAAATCCCAACAGCTGGACTATTTAATACAATCGTGAATCAAAGTATAATTCTTCACTGGGCTCACAGTGGGGAGTCTGCATTAGTGTATGGCAGCATTCCAACAACTGATGCACAGCCAAACACTCTGAAGTCTGTTTCATTTATAACAAAAATGGACAAAATGGCAATCATATTTACCACCTTCAAAGGACAGAAAAATGAAAGATGTCGATATGAAGTAGTTTAATGGAGAAAACCAGTGATTAAATCAGCATTTCGAGCATAAAAATAAGAATTACTACTCGGACTTTGTTGTACTAGCATTCCCTTCTTCGAATCCTTTACAGTGCTGCAGCACCAGCCTGACAGTGCTGCCATTACAGCTGAGGTATTGTTAAAAATTATTAACCCTATTTATCAGGTATTCAGAGCTCATTTTCAATAGTTTGTCAAGAGCAGAATGCAGGCATATTAAAGTTTCAGTGCAAGAATTACCATAATTTTAGTGCTCCCTTTCCAAAAACTGTTTTTCCTGCTATAAAAAAAAAAAAAAAGCTGGGAAAAGCACTTAGTGCAGATACAGTTAGCCACAGTTTCGGACAATTACAGAATCATCCAGCCAAGGTATTTGCATTTAGTTCTATGCAAAGCTCTTCCCTCATTAAAGCTGTTAATGCTGTTATCAGTATTCTTGTTATTTGTCCAACTATATATTCAAGCCAGAAATTGAGAATCTTACTTCCATTGTACTCATTCATACATAATTGTTTGTAAGTCTGCATATATTTTTGACTAAACACATGAAATCTGCCAGATTTAGATAACAAATGCATTTTAGATTAATGGTATGGGATATGCAGAGCCCCATCCAGTACTGAGGACTGCCTGTGACATAAGAGTATCAAAATCAATATATACTATTTATGTAGTTACAGAAGCTACAGAAGGTGTAAAAATAAAGGGTTACGCCTGACGGGCTGTCCGTGAGCTAGTACTGCTGTCATCTTTGTAAATAATTTACAGTAGGAGTACAAAAGGACAAACTAAGGATCGCATTGACAACCGAGACTTGGATTTTCTTTTGTTTCCTCTGGTTAACGGTCTAATCCTGATATTCTTTAACTTTGCTCAGTGCTGTAATGAAATCATTGTAATATATTTCCATTAGAAACCAGAATTTTATGCCTGTATCATGGAGAATTTTACTGGATGAAGTCTTATCCAATTTTCTAAATGTATGTAAAGGCAGAAGGAAAGCACTGAAGGAAAACACTCTAAGAAAATCCATGGGGTTTACAACATAGAAAATACCAGCCAAATTTTGCAAGTGCGTAGCGTAAGAAAGGGAGACTCTGCCTGGAATCAGAGGTGGTGTCAATCAAGTCATTCCTGCTGCAAAAGCTGACACTAACATGGCATCAAATTAGTACCCTTTGCCTTTCAGTGAGCTCCCTAATCTAGGATGCTGAAATAGATGTTCATTTGAGAACCATGGAATAGTTTCGGCTGGAAGGGACCTCCGAGATCATCAAGTCCAACCTTATTCCTAGCCCTATCAAAAGCCACTAAACCATGTCCCTAAGCACAACATCTACCTGCCTCTTAAACACTTCCAGGGATGGTGACTCCACCACCTCCCTGGGCAGGCCATTCCAATGCCTGACAACCCTCTCTGGAAAGAAATGCTTCCTAATATCCAGCCTGAACCTCCCCTGGGTCAACTTCAGGCCATTTCCTCTTGTTCTGTCACTGGTCCCCAGGGAGAACAGACCAACTCCTGCCTCGCTACACCTTCCCTTCAGGTAGTTGTAGAGGGCAAAATAAGGTCTCCCCTCAGCCTTCTCTTCTCAAGGCTAAACAGCCCCAGATCCCTCAGCCTCTCCTCATAAGAGACATGCTCCAAACCCTTTCCTAGCTTTGTAGCATCTGTACCCCCTCCAGCACCTCAGTGTCCTTCTTGTAGAGAGGGGCCCAAAACTGGACACAGTATTCGAGGTGCAGCCTCACCAAAGCAGAGTCCAGAGGAATGATCCCCTCCCTGCTCCTGCTGGCCACACTATTCCTGGTACAAGCCAGGATGCCCCTGGCCTTCTTGGCCACCTGGGCACACTGCTGGCTCATGTTCAGGCAGCTGTCAATCAACACCCCCAGGTCCTTCTCTGCCTGGCAGCTCTGCAGCCACTCCTCCCCAAGCCTGGAGCACTGCTGGGGGTTGGTGTGGCCCAAGTGCAGGACCCAGCATTTGGCCTTATTGAAAGTCATGGAATTGGCCTTGGCCCAGCAATCCAGCCTGTCGAGATCCCTTTGCACAGCTTCCCTACCCTCAAGCAGGTAACACTTCCACCCAGCTTGGTGTCATCTGCAAATTCACCAAGGTGCACTCTATCCCCTCATCCAAATCATTGATGAAGATGTTAAACAGGAGTGGCCCCAGTACCGAGCCCTGGGGGACAGCACTCGTGACTGGCAGCCAACTGGATTTAACTCCTTTGACCACAACTCTCTGGACTCATCCATCTAACCAGTTTTTCACCCAGGAAGGCGTATGCCCATCCAAGCCAAGAGCAGTCAATTCCTCTGACAGAACACTGTGGGTAACAGTGCCAAATTCCTTCCTGAAGTCAGGATAGACAACATCCACAGCCTTGCCTTCATCCAACAAGCGGGTCACCCTGTCACAGGAGATCAGGTTTGTTAAACAGGACCTGCTCTTCATAAACTCATGCTGATTGGGCCTGATCACCTGGTTGTCCTGCATGTGCTGCATAACAGAACCCAGGATGATCTGCTCCGGCAGCTTCCCTGGAACTGACATCAAACTGACAGGCCTGTAGTTCCCCAGATGATCCTTCCATCCCTTCTTATATACGAGTGTTATGTTGGCTGATCTCCAATCTGCTGGTACGTCTCCAGTCAGCCAGGACTGCTGATAAATGATGGACAGTGGCCTGGTGAGCACCCCTGCCAGTTCTCTCAGCACTCTAGGATGTAACCCACCCGGCCCCGTAGATCTGTTCACACTGATATTGAGCAGCATGGCATGGACCACCTTCTCCTGAACTGTAGGGGGGACACTGTGTTCCCAGCCCCTGTCTCTTGGCTTGGGGGAGTGACTTTCCCCGTTGCAAGTGTTCCCATTACTAAAGACTGAGGCAAAGAAGGCATTAAGCACCTCAGCCTTCTCCCTGTCTTTTAGTACCATATTATCTGCAAAGCAAAACTGCTACCAAAATAAACCTCAACCGCTGCTATTCCTTACTCGCCAAGAGGTGAGATTTGAAGCATTAAGCTCATTAGACAGTTGCTCACCACTAGATGCTTCTTTCTATTGCTTAAAAACCACACTTGCATGACAGCTGTAACCTGCTGTTTGCCTGCCTACCACCTGCCCTGACTCAGCATTCCCCTTTTCCTACAAGATCCCCATGACCGAGGACAAACATCACTCGTGCAGTAAAGCTCATACATACTCCAATCTCCATGTCCTTTCCAAACCACTATGCTAGGAGGGTTTGCTGAATACCAGCAGCTCAGCTGGCCTGCATCTGCCCCAAAGCAGCCCAGGGAATCAGGGTGCACTGGAGAGCAGGGCTTGGCAGAGTCCCACCAGGGCCTGGCTGTTATGTGACAGACCACAAGAGGCGAGTCGATGTTATCCTCAGTCAAAAACTTTTGTTGAGAATAAAAGCAAACTGCAGATGTGTTCCTTAAACATTTCAGAATTCTTACCAAGGCCAGGGAATACAACAGACAGGACCAAAAGCTCGTACCAAACAACAGCGAAAAACACACCAATTCCAAGCCTTGAAAGTCTCCAGTGAATAAAAAATTCCACCACATGACAGTATTTGTCTAAAGGAACGTACAGGAGACAAAACCAGTGACACTGCTGAATTAGCCCAATGGTTCCCTTCTCTGACAGTACCAGCATTACCCAGAACACCAGACATCTGGGAAGAAGGTGCAAGAAACCTTCTCCATTTCAGGAATGCCTCTGCTAAATCTAGCTGAGCAGAGAGGTGGTCAATATAGCACTGAGCAGAATGGAACTACAGACAAGTCTTTCGTATGGATATTGTTCCAATTTTTAGGTGCTTTTGTGAAAATGCTGATAAAGTTTGCCAAATTAATTTAAATGAAGGATCTTGGAGAGTTTCTACCTGCATTGAGACAGGAGAGAAAAACTATGCTCTAAGAAAAATGTGTGACTGAAGCTTTGAAAACAGTTTAAATTTTGAGGAAACCTCAAACTTCCAGAACATCCCATTGTTTTCGTCCTTTGTTGTTCCAACTAAATTGCCCATGTTCAGGCTGCACTGGAAAACCTTTGCAGTTCTGTCTAGCTGAGACAGAGTTGCTTCCCACAGAGCTGGTAGATGATTCAGGGGTACTAAGATTACAGCCAGGAGAAGGAGGACAAATCCTTTAATTGTATAAAATCATCAGATTAAGACTAACCCTCTCTGTGTTTCACTCTGTTAGCACAGAACTCTGCTGCCCAGAAACAAAATGTTTACCAAGTGCTGGAAAAAAAAGAACCAAAAAACAAACAAATCAATACCCACAGAAAACTCCGGAGCAGAGCCAGACACACCTTTCCCTTCTCTGTCTACACACCCCAGGGAGTCACGGGAATTCTCTTTGGTCCCATGGGAACTAAACTGTCACCTATTCTCTTCCAAGCAATTGTCCCGGAATTACACTCATGCTGCGTTAAACATCTGGGAAGAGATTTGCAGAGGAAGTTACCTGAACACTGAAGTAAGGCCTCAATTTCTCTACAGGACACACATTATTCATGTCTTCCCCCTCAGCACCACCTCAGCAGAACTTCACACCTTCCAAATCATCTGCTGAATGGCTTCAGACCCTTCCAACAATCTCCTGCACTGAAATAACACCACACCTAGTGGTTCAAAACCAAAATTTGTATTCTGAATTAATTTCTGAGCTATTATCACTTAATTTGACTACAGGAGGATTTCCAAATCAACCTTTATTTGTTAACGTTACAGGCCTTTCCCACCATCCCTCCTCTGTCACCTCGTGTGGGTGGCCCAACTGATTCAGCTGGAGGCCAGTGCTGTGGTTACACCAAACCACAGGAGTAACTGTACTGCGTGTAGAGTCCTCCTTCAACCAGACTAAAATCCTTAGCCTGTGTGTATTTTCATTAGAGTGTCACTGACTTGAGGGTGGGGAGGATCCAGGATTTCACTCGATGAGCTAAATTCTGCCTACATATTGTTCACAGATACATTTCCAAGACTGGGTCTTTTTCAAAGGAGTGACCTAAAGAGGGCCTCTTCTTCCGTGAGAAGGGATCTGCTCAACTGTTACTCAATGTGAATGAAGAAGGACGAATGTGGCTGTTTGGATTTAAATGTCTCTAAGTATTACCTCCTCCTTCAGATTACAAGCCTCAGTGAATGGATGGGGCAGAAAAGAGAACTATCTCGTGCACAGCTACTAAGGTTTTCTGTAGGAAGCTGTACATTAAAATCCCGATGATGAAAAAAGAGTAATCATTGCACTGTAAGAGACACCCAGTAATTATGAGACATGCAATCCTCTGCCGTGCTATAAAAGGTTTGCTTGGCTGCTGCAAACAGCTGAAGCAGGTCCCACCCTTCATCATTTGCAAATCCTTGAAAATATGACAGACAGCCAGGTCCTTTTACCTCGGGTATGAATAAAGAGAAGAGCCACCTGAAATCTTTTGCATTCCTCCGTCATTTAGGGTACGTGGTCAGAACAGAGTGCTGTTTGTTTCGTTAGCACGGCCCACCTTAGGAAATACTGTCATGCAACAGGAGCCAGGCGTGGAGGGGAACAGCCTGTACTTCAGCCTGATGTTCTCATAACACACTTTTCAGGGGGGTTATCTGCTGGACTCGCTCTCCTGTGGCCCCACGGCCAGCCGTTAAAGGCTGGATCACATCTTCTGGTTTAGTTTCACTCATCCAATTAATCCAGGGATCCGGTTTATGCACTAAGACCACTCCAGGATAAAAATCAAAGCGCAGCAAATGGGGCCAATAGGGAGATTTGCTTCAGAAGTGCTCTGCTGATCCAAACTAAACTGCTAGTGTAGATGTACCCAGCGAAGCCCAGAAAAACCGCCTAATTGCAGAGCCAGGCTGTCAGATGTGTTAGACAAATGAACTTCCTTCTGGTGCCTGTTCCAAATGAGCCCTGTCTCCAAACAGCGCTCATGCACCTTGGAGTCTGGAGGCTGCTTCTACTAACCTTTGCTGCAAACAGCATCCAGCAGGAAAAAAGAAATGTAGCTGCACCTGAGCATGGTATGAAGCATCTAGGGTATTTCTGCTCCTCCCTGCCAGCTCAGCAGCAAAAGAACGTGAGAGCCCCAGCACCTTCTCTCTCACTGGAATATCACCCTCAACGATAAGCCTTGCCAATTAAGCAGGTTTACACCAGTGACTCGGTGCAAGGAAGCCCTGCAGCACTAAGGAATCTGGCCCATCACATTTGTTTTAATGCTTTAAACAGATAAATTAAAGTTAAATGTGTCTTTTAGGATGTCACTGAATAGGCAAGCTGAGAAATAAATTGAGCTTCACGTATGCTTTTATAACACATAACAACTGTGACTGTCAACACAAGATCCTTTTCACTGTCAATTCACCACGCATTCTGTGAGACCTTGGGGCCTGCAATTATTTCATTTCCTTTCTTGTAAATGCAATTTCCACTTAGTTTGCTGGAATAAAGGTAGACAAAAGGTGGTAGGAGTTGCTGTATTTTCTGATTAAGGTTATCTGTTCAGAATTGTAGAAATTCACAAACACAGTATTTTTCAGGAACCACCTCAGCTTTCTGTTAGGGGTAGAAGTTCAAGAAAATGCAGTGGCATTATTCATGTCAAATTAACTGTTGAACAAATTGTCATCTTTCTGATTAAATTCAAATGAAGACCATCTTTCTTCTAAGGATGCTTAAATGACATAAAAGGGGAAAATACCTATGATTGGGAAAGACATTCTGCTTTTAAAACACAGTGCAAATTAAATAAAACTGTAGAGCACAAAGGGAAATTGGGCTCTTTATCCATTCAAAAATAAATGCTAAAAGTATTTGCAGGAGAGCAGAGTAAGTATCAGTTCATAAAACAGATGAGAACTGAATTTCCAGCTCATCTGTCACAGCTTACTCCTTTGAACCAAGCAATGTAGACCTGCTAGAATTGGTACTGGTGGTATTTTTTAACCGACAGAGCAGGAAATCAGAGGTTTAATTACCCATGATTACAATATTCTGCCCATCTGATTTGTCTCATCTATTTCCTTTTCTTGAAGTGACAAACTGACAAACAACCTGGCAAGGGAACTGAAGCAAGTGCACAACCTAATTTCAAAAGCAGCTTGGTATTGTTGTAAAACAAACCAATCCTCCAGGAGATCTGTCTGAAATAAGTATTTCTGAAGCAGGTTTAACTCTTTGATGCTTAACTGCCACCTTGAGTCTTCAAGCTGTTGTGACAAAAGATTCTTCTGTCCTGTGCAAATACAGCACTAACAGCGTTTTTGCTTGTTTGGGTTTGTTTTTTTTTAAAGAATCTTAATCTTCAGATTTCCAGGTCACTCAGGATTTTTAGCAACATTTAAAGTAACAGTCAGGACTTGTTTTGGTCCAAGAGAAACTGCCCTGTACACCTGCAACAGACCAATATGACTGACTTATTGTTTTAAATATTGTGCTAGAACTACCTTTTTTTTTTTTAATCAAGAGTTACTTATAAAGCTATCATCCCTCTTCAGAGTAATTTGCTATTCCTCAAAACCTCTAGACTTCTTTTTTTTGGCAGAGAAGATGAATTTTTTTTTTTTTTTATGAAGAATGTTCACAGTTTTTACAGGAAAAGAACTTTATTACATCAAATTCAATTTCTGCCTCCATGTGAGACCGCAAACTATTTGAGGAGTCAGGGGTGAACAGCTGCAGACTGTACATTTAACCTATTAACCAAAACCAATATTAAATCACTTCCAAAATGCACCAGCTAAAACGATGTGGTAATAAAATATAACTAGCACTCCATATTGTACTTACTGTAATGTAGGCTTGAAGCCCGTGACACCCTGGGGCTGGTGAGAGACAGGACCTGAGTCGGGTACTTTGGAATTGAATTCTGTCTCCAGGTCTCTCTTGTTCAAGGCTGTTTGTGCAGCACTGGCTCCCGAACCTAGCACAGGCAGAGATTTTGATTCTGATGTAGCCAAGATTCCAGTGGGACCTAAAACATAATCAAAGAAAGTTTAATGCTCCTGTTATCCAAATTGACTGGTCTAGAAACAACACATAAGCAGAGAAGATTTCAAGCTGCACAGATCCAAACGGAATTTTAACAAACAGCATCAGATGCAGGAGAGTATCAAAATACCATATTTGCAGCTTCTGTTCTCCCTGACAGGATTAACCCTTTCTTGTACCTCAGGCAGGGCTTGCTATATTGACACAATCGTGCTTGCCTTCTGGGATGGCAAGTCCTGCTGCACGCACAGCAGTACCGACTCACAACTTGCCAGCACTCTCCCAGCCTGAAATGCAGCTGGAGCAAGAGCCAGACAAACAACAAATACAGCTTGTTCTCATAGCAATGAGTAGTCAGTGAACTGTTTATCTACAGAGTCCAAGCTAAAACCATACAGTGACATTAAAACCAGCCACGCCTGCATCGACTGTGGCATGAGCTTACACTTGCACAGACCGTGTTCAGGCAGAACATCAAGAATTTATTACAGATGATGACAGTACATAGCAGCTTAAGAACTGCAGACCCTTGCTCTGCAGAAGAGGTTAATTCAGAACGTTAGTCCTAAACCCTCATTTCTCTGGTTACCATTATTTTCAAGGTTATTTTCACAGTAGGCTCAGACTATTAACTCCAGTAATGATGCCTGAGCTCCAAACAGGACAGAGGAACCTGTGCGTATATGGCTGTGTGCGTAGAAAATCCTGACAGAGGCATCTCTTGGAGAAAATGGGGATGAGAAGCGACAAGTGCGACGGGGAAATGAAGTCACTGCAGAAGTAAGTAGGGTTCTCCATAATGGCTGAAATGGCAATGGTCTGGAAGAGAAAGTAGAGCTTCAAGAGTCAATGAAGGAAAAGGAAGAGGACTGTAATGGAGTCCAGGCACTTACTACCACTATCCTGGTCAGTGGTTACTTTCCGGCGTCGCAGAACGCGTTCCAGCTCTGTTTCACTGCTGTCTGTTTCAAGGGACTTCAAGCTTCGGGAACTAGTGGATTTATTCAATGTTTCCTAAAGCAAGAAATAGACATGAAAAGCTCTCTGAGGACATATCATGCCTTGCCAAATGTTCCATGTGCACAATGTGAGGACCTTTTAAACTGCAGAAAAGCAGCTGTGGCTCTAGACCAGTGTACTGATGGAAGCGCTTCGCCGAACAGCGAGCATCTGGGAATTGGCTCACCACTCCCTCCCTTACTTGGATTTCCCAGGGCCAGGATTAACCATACTTACCTACATGTTAGAGGGCTGATATCAGGCCTAAGAAAGATGCTCTGGATCACTAGCGAACAAATTCTGATGTTTGCAAGGAGCTGCCAACTTCCTCCACCTTAATGTTTAGAGGAGCTTAAAAGACTGCTAGAGCATTACCATGCCCATAATTAACCTCTATTAGCAAAAAGCCAAAGATTCATATTTTATTGCTTCATCCTGTTTTATACTTTAGCATGATCCTGTGTTTCTGCACCCTGGTGTGTACACACATCTGTGGAGATCAGTATGTACCAGATGCAACTGAAGCATGTTGCTATATCCTATAATCTCACTGGGCTGCCATAAACCTGACCCTGTGTCCGCATACTTCATGGTTTCTCTTACACACAGAATTAGATCTCACATTGAAACAGTTGTTCAAATGTACAAACCAGAAATATATGCTATTACTGCTTCGTATCAGCAAAGCTGCAAATCCAGCAGCACTTCAAGGTCGGGAACAAAAAAGGCTTCAATGAAAGGCTGAAACCTCCCAGACTTGCCCCCAGGAAATTTAACATGCACACAGTGCATACTGCACCCATTTCCCAAGTGAAAAGAGTCAGTTACTTGACCAGCACCCATTTGACTGTAATATTTCCCAAAAACGTTTATAATCTAACTGAAAATTTGGGACCATATGCTATTTCATTCTCCCTCTGAGTCCAGCCATCTTTAGGAATGCCCAGGAATCCTGTTTATTCAGCCTTCCAAAACATGTCAAACTCCTATAGCATTTTTCCAGAACATAAATAACATTCTTGACATCTTGTGTTGACAAGCACATACCTTCCGAGCAGAAACAGCAAATGACAAAAGGAAATGTCACCGCAAGTTGCGAAAGCTGTGCTACTTTCAAGTAAAGCAATTCTATTTCTTCACCCCTGCTCAGAAATTTAAATATTTTCTCTGGCAACTATTTGAAATTTAACTGAGCAGGTACATTAATAATTAGTGGTATGCTCCAGATCTGCACAAACATACACGTATGAAAGCAACCTTGAGCAACAGAGTCGCTCAAACTCTACAATTTACAGAACATAAATGTGTTTTGTTTGTAACAATTATACGGAGGTCTACACGAAATGCATAATTAGCACGGTAACAACAAATGTTTACTCCATCACATCCCACCCCCATGTTTGTTGTCTGACTGTGTATAATGATTGGTCTCAAGACTAGACTGGAATTGGGTTTTATACAGTTTGTCTCATGCTACAAATATCCTGAAGGGCTCAAAAGCAACAAGCTAGATACAGAAGTAGAGTGACTGTAGGTTTCTCTCTGCTCCCTCTGAAGTACATAATCAAGTCTCCCCTGATGTCAGCGATACAGCATCAAAGAAATAAAACAGCTATTAGAAAACGAAAGGACCTTCGGCAGGATCATTCAGTCCAACCCTGACTGGCCCAAACAGCATGCCACAGCAAACTATTCCTGTAATTACAGAGTTCCTTAAAACATAATCTCCATGTTGCATTGTATTCCATTTCTGTTTACCTCCACATCTAATTATGTGTCCCTCTAATTAGAGCGCGGCATTAAGGTCTGGTGGCTCTCTAGATCATTTTTTCCTCTTCTTCCGCTGCTTTTGTGTGACTGGAGAACAGCAAGTTTAACATGTCACTGGTGCCACACTTGTGATTTTAAATCACAGCACAGGCTGTGGCTACACTCTCTGCTGTACTGTCTTGCATCACCCAACACAATACTGAAGCTATTTTACATGCTGTCACGGATGATTAGAATGATCAGCCTTACATTCTGTAGAGTGGATGTGAAGCATTTTGTTTCAATACATCAGAATTTCCCTGTATTTCACCCGATGTGCAGATGTTGAACTTCAGCTTTAAAAGCTTCAGGTTCACAGAAGTCAGGGAGCAAGAAGCACAGCTCCTTCTGAGCGTTTGAGACAATTTTAGGACTTGTGCTAAAGCAGCAACCAGGTAAATACACAATGCAATCTATGGGAGTAAAGGACAGAACAGGAGCAAACACAGCACATTGCTGTGAATAGGGAAAAATACACACCAAATGTTTTTTTTTAGTGATAAATGGGTATGAGGACAGCTAGCTAGAGTATATAAATGCAGATAGAGAGCTCTTGCTCTATCTAGGCTACGTCTACACCAACATGAAATTTGGTGCCTCAGGAGGGAGCAGGAGTTCAGAGCACTGATGAGAAGAACCCTACCTCTACTATATGTGCAGTCCAGGGGCTTTACTTTGGACTAGATATATTCAGCTGCCTCTCCCTCCCAGAGCATCCCCACTGTGAGTGCTTGGAAAGCTTCCAAAGGATCTGCAGGTGCAGACTGAAACATCCCCTCTAGTGGCAGGAATATACAAATCTGGAGCAAAATTAACAGGCTAGTTTTCTCCAGAATAAACTTTGTTCGTAAGACCAAACCCAATCTTTCAGTCAGACTAAAGCCAAAAGTGGAATTGGGGGATTCACTCCAAAGCTGCTCTACAGCTTCAATCCAACACACTAATGCAGAAGTTTCACATACTTGGCACAGTATTTGAAACTTGCACAGAATGCTCTGTCAGCTCAAGAAGAAGAAAAAAGTGAAATATAAACTGCAAGTTCTCTTACCAGAATCCCTTTTAATTCTTTCATTGCACTTTCAGAGGGCTTTGGTGTTTCTGGCTGTAAAGAAACAAAGCAGACACATGTTACAAAGCACATGAAATGGACCATGACAGACTTTGTCCTTGAAGAGAGAAACCTCATGAGGCATGCAGTTGTACTGTGCTCCTCTGCTCTCTCCTCTCATGGGCACACAGCTAACCTTCAATCTTTTTTCTTACACAGATCATGGGAACAGTCTTCAGTCTTAGCACTGAATCACAGCCTATACATAATGAAAAATGATGCTCTTGTGAAGATGGTAAGCAGAATTTTATAGTAGCACTAATACCTGAATGTGGCTAAGTGTTGCAAAAAAGGAAGAAATACTGCTAAATACAATCCACTTCTTGATCACTCTCTTTACCCAACTCAGTTGTTCTCTGTGCTTTTTGTTTCTCAGTGGCTGTTTGTTTACAAGATGTTTGCTTTCAGTTCCTTTCTGAGTCTGAGAAACTGGGTATCTATTTACTCACTGTTCACTTCTTTTTCTGTTCTTCAGATATATGCTGCCCTACTTCATTTTATTAAAAATCAAGCAAAGCAAATGAGGTGAGGCAAATGTATTCTTTTGAATGCTTTAGCTAATATTATTTATTTATTCCAAACCTTTGTTTTAGGCCTGCTTGATTGGTTGACTGGTCTCAGATGAACTCCCTTTTTAATTCTGTCCATCATTTCTTCAACAGCTTGTCTCTTCAGATCTGTAACTTCACCTATTACCAAAAAAAAAAGAAAAAAAAAAAAAAAAAGAAAAGAAAAAAGCCTATCATATTCCAGACAGGAGCTACAGAGAAATAGTACAAAGAAGAAAACACATCAAACAGCCTCCTAAGCAGCTTGCTTGCCATATACAGACAGTTACCATAATCATAAATTAGTTTTGATGATGAAACAGCATTTACATATATAATCTGCTTAGTTATACTCTGTGCAGTAGGTCTTCCTGCCTGTATGTGATGCATATTGCTCATGTGCTTCTTCTCAGTTTTATTAAAAAGGTAAATGATAAGCATAAGTACACAGGCTTATTTTTCTCCTCAGAAGGAGGCTTTTCACAGAACCACTTACAGAACCACTATTTTACTCTAAGTTTTGCCCACCACAAAGAGGCACTTTACCTTACACTGCATACATCTATATGGTACCAGAAACCAGCAACCTCATCTCTACTTACCAGGAATTCTAGTTGCTAGATATAGCACTATTAGCAACCTTGCTATCAGCTAAAATGTCACAAGCTCTTCAGGTTTAAATGCCAATCTACACATATTGGGGATCCAGGCATGGACTTCACAAACACCAAAGCCTGAATAAGTTTGAACAGAAGCAGGGCTGAGATACTGCAAAATGGCAATAGCTCAGTGCTACAGGCTGAAGCACCAAGGACTGAAGAACACTGCCCTAGTTCCACTGTATCACTTCACTTGTGGCTCAGAAGAAATTTCCAGAGCTTCACTGACACAGGACAAGTCCATAATGCCCCATGGTGAGGCCTATATGCAGCTCATCACAAAGCTACCAAATGTGTCTCACATTTCACATGGGTTTGAGAACCTTGGCAGAATGATACACCAACATCTCAGGCTGAACTAAAGACACATGAAGAACAGAGCATTGAGTTCAAGGGCAAACCTTAAATACCATGACAGGAAACTGCTTTTGCAAGAGATTCAGAGTCGGGACCTCAAAATATTCAGATAAAATGGGGAGATGTGAGATGAACTTAAACAATACCTGTTAACTTATCAGTGTTTTGGATAAGGTAACAAAAGACCCTTAATGTGCCACAGCAAGAAGGGGGGTGTGGGGGGGAAAGGTACTTAAATACACAGAGAAATATGGTTGATGCTATTCAAAGCTGCAACATCGTACCTTGCATAACAGGAATTTTAAACAGACTTTTCCTCTCTCACTTGTCAGGGTACTATTGATGATTCATAGAAATGCAGTTTCTGTATTGTAAGCTGATTTAATGTCAGGCTTTAATTTCACAAACAGGCTGTATCTAATATAAAACCTTAATTGGTGGTGTGTGATAGAAACCACTCATTCTGTGTCCTTAAAAGGGTCAAAACAAGCCTCAAGTTGGATATAACAACTAGATCAAAAAAGAACTTTCTCCCCTTTTTTAGTTTTATTTTAAGAACAGCTCAACTATTAAGAGAAAAAGCAGTTTAAATGGGATTGAAGAAAGGTCAGAACTGTTAAAGTTTGATAATAAATAATGAAAGAATGGGGTGTAGAGAACCTGTAGTTAATTTCATAGTATTTCCTGCAATCACTGTAACATCAACAAAAAGGTGTAATCAAAACATCTAGGATGCTTCAAGGTAAGGAAACCTAATAAATGAAGGCAACATAACTGAACTTTCACTGAAAGATAAAATTGACCCTTCATCAGCTATCTCAGTACAAGGTCACTTCTCTAATTGTTTTACCCAGACCAAAAACCTTACTTCTCTCAGATTGGTAACCAGTTCCCAAAAGATTCTGCCCAAGTCACCCCATTCCTCACTTCCTCACCTGAAAAATGGGAGGGGTTACACTTCCTTTCCCCAAATTTCTGTCAGTTGGTCCCACCCAGCAACCCAGCCATGCTCATGTACCATTAGAGTCTGCTAACAGTCTTGGTTTTTTCTCTAACAGTTACAGCCTATACCTCTAATTTCAGCCAGGTTCCCTTCTGCAGCCCTTTCTTTGTTTAAATGGCAGCAAATGAGTTAAGCAATCACTGCAAACAAACTCCTGTTTTTCAGAGGGAAGAGGGAAAAACCGTGGCTATTCCACCTCAGTGCTTGTCTAACCAGCTCTGACTCTTCAGCCACTCATAATCATTTGTAAATCCATACTTAACTCCTGTCCTTAACCTATTAAGTTTCCAGGTTTGCTTAATAACATAACACAATTTCAGCTGTGACTTTGCAAGCAGAGCCACCTTAGTGCAAGATTCTGGTTTTGTTTAGGTTTTCAGTATTATTACAGGCTTAGCATTACAGTCAACTCTGAGTGGTGATTTTGCAAGATACAAACTGAGTGATAAAATCTGAAGCATTTAACAAACTAGCTCTGTGGAAATGGTCTGGACAGAACAAATCAGAAATAAGAAGCCATCTGGAAGTTAGAAACTTCTCTGTGTTATGCTGTATATAACCTGCTTTGCTTAATGCCTGTTGTATTTGTTCTGCCTCTTCCAGGTAACCTGGGGAAGTGCAAAGCCCTGGACATACCTGCTGTAGTGTCTCCAGTTTAGAGGCACAGGTTGAGCCTTTCAATGCTGCTCTAGTGCAACCACTACAGGCAGCACCAAACTGCCAGGGTGCAACTCAACAAGCTGCACAGAGTCACTAAACTGAACCATCCTGTTCTCCCCATCCAGCACATCATCACACCCAACTAAGTGCTTATCTTGCCAGGTCCTTCTGTAAGCCTTTAAGGAGCATGACCACCTTCTCAAGGTGGGGGGGAAGTTATGCCACATACAAGTGTCCTGCCACATCAGTGAATGAAACCAGCTCAGTGACCTATCTAATAAGCATCAGAGCCAGAAGCAGGAAGATTAGAACTTTCCTTCAGTTACAGCAAGTACTAGGTCTTCCCTTAAGGTTTTTGATCTGCAGTCTCAAAGACTGTTGATACTAAAATCCATTTGGAAAAAGTAAATTGGATGAACACCATCTCAGCTCTAGAGGCATCGATAGCTATGAGGGCTACACAAATTTGCTTGGGATCTTGTGGAAGCTTGCAGTAAAACAGAATAGACTAGTTCAGTTGGAAGGGACCTACAATGATCCAGGGTATCCCTGCTCACTGCAGGGGGCTGGACTAGATGACCTTCAGAGGTCCCTTCCAGCCCTAGCCATTCTATGATCATCTAGTCTGACCACTTCAGGGCTGCCCAAGAGTTACTGACAGGCTTGGGGCATCCACCACTTCTCTGGGAAGCCTGTTCCACTGTTTGACCATCCTCTCTGTAAATAAATGTTTCCTAATGTCAATTCTGAACATTCCCTGACATGACTTTGAACCATCCCCACATGTCCTGTCACCGGATACCAGGGAGAAGAGCTCAGAACCTCCCTCTTCACATCCCCTCCTCAGGAAGCTGTAGAGAGCAATGAGGTCACCCCACAGCCTCCTTTTCTCCAAATTAAACAATCCAAAGCACTCAACCACTGCTCACAGGAGAACCAAAGCTACAGTATCAAAGATACCACTTCCTACTTCAGAGCACATTTACCTGGTCCACAAACACGTTTTTTGGACTGCAAGGTAGATGGAATACGCTGGGACACGAAGAGCAGCAGTTAACATTGACACATATGAGCATTTGCATCACTCTCTGCACCCACTGTTGATTTTCACTGGCTTCATCTGCAATGCCTGGTGAATAACCCGCATGACTTGAGAAAGGATGAGCCATACCTGACTCCTGCTGAGGAGGCTTCTCCTTCTTGCTCACATTGGTGTTGGAGTGAGATCTCTTGCGAATCATTGACATGAGAGACCTTTGGGGAAAATGAAACTGCAGATTGTCATTCTGTCCTGCATTCCACACTGGTAGAATGAACTTGAACATGACACACAAACAGCTTGCTTATACCTGGTAATACAGCTCCTTACAAAAGACTCGTTTAACAGTTCTTGAATACAGATGTATGGACTGAATTAACCCCCATCAAAATGCATCAGAGAAATGTATTTCTTTTTAACAGACACTAGGCATAAATCAGAACACTCCCGATTTGAATATTAAAAGACAGTGTCTCATTGCAACACGTGAAAAACAGAAGCTGCTCTGGCATAGTAAAAGGAAAGAAGAGCTGTAGATACTGAAGTATTATTCTTCAGAGGACACTTAAATATGGTGATCAGTATCTCCTCACCAACTCCAAGTTTGTAATCTTCTTAAACACAAAATAATTATCCCTTTGCTGCAGTCAAAATGTAGAAGCCCAGGCAAGAAAATGATTCATCTTAAAGCCCAAGTATAAGCTCCTATGCACATCTGATAGGCCAGTGGGGCCTATAACTCCCTACTGAACATTGCTCCTTAAAGAGTAGAATGACTTCCCTGACATAAAGGGTGAAAACTGTCCCAGAACACACACCATCCAGTGCCTAGGCTCCGAAACAACCTTGGCGAACATAAATGTCACAGCAAATGAAGGAAATACTCTGATTTAGCTACTACAGGGCTTAAAATGGACAGTGTTATCTATTTATTTTCTATGTAGCAAAGGGTTCAAACTTAAAACAGAAGCAAAACAAAAAGCCATGCGGACACACACACCCCCCCCCCAGTTAATTCATGCTACACATTAGTGAGAAAGAAATAAGCAAGCCAACTGAGTTAATGGATGTAAAATGAGGGGGGGAAAAATGAACACAATTCTTCAGAACACGTTTAGTTTAGATTTCTAAAAAAGAAAGTAAGATGCACAATGGGATGAGTTCTCCTCACTAATCATCTCTATTCATATATTTCACACAGTAGTTAACAAGACTCCTGTATGCAGTTTCTATTACAGAAGGTCAGAAAGTGTCATCAAAGTCCATTTATTCTTAAAACCAAGCAGACAACATGGAGATTAGCTGAGTTCCTAAAATTAACTAAGCACACTTCAGGGCTTAGTTAATTAATTTGGGTCTAATGCCTGATACATCATATACTGGTCAGGCTCTTTCACAGTCGTTTGCTTAATTTTGGCTACAACTGCTTGATGATGGCGTGGTGATTTTCTGGCTTCTTCTCTTTTTTTTTTTCCCTTTTTAACTTATGAAAGCAACTGTGGGAACTCAATGGAGTCTGCATTTTCATCACCAGTATCCGACAGGAAGGGACACACAGTAATCCAACATATCTTTTGGTTCAAAGGGGTTTTCTTAGCACTAGATTCAGACAAGCATTTCACAAAGCTGTAATTACAGCTATCAGGTGAATAGAAAAAAATAATCTCCTAAATTTAGAGGAGACAGGTATCCCTCCTCCTCCAAAGTCACAGTCTAGACAATAAGTTAGGCTTGCCAAGGCAGACACTGTTCAAAATTGGTCAGGGTATTAGTCTGTTGGCAGGTGGGGCACAGAGCATGCATGTCCTGCTGGTAAAGAGCTCAAGACAGATGGAGAAAGCCTTTTTTTCTTTAAAGACACTCTTCCTGCTTGGACACGAGCTCATGTTATGTATTCTGCTTCAGCAAAGCATTAACAGTCTGACCCTTGATTTAAGCACTTACCGTATAGGGTTGGGAGGAGGGGGAGGAGGAAGAGGAGGAGGGGGCGGAGGTGGAGGCGGTGGTGCAGGATTTTCAGACTGCTGTATTCGTTTTTGAAGTTCATCAACTGCACAAGAGCAATAAAACAAAGCTAAAGTGAGTTCTTGGTTTCTCACATCTGCTCTAAAAAACAAGTCTGATGGTTTATGAAAAAACATCTACTAATTAACCAAAAAACAAACAACAAGGCTAAACCACACAACTGCTAGGAAGTCCTATTTTTGCCAACACTTTCATCTGAGAACAATGTCCTATACCTACAGAATTCTCATTAAACCAGTCACCTCCAACATGAGTTACTTTTGAAAGTGACACTCTCTGAACACAGGTTTCTTCATGGAAAATGAGAAAGCAGGGAAAAGTTCATCACATTCCTGTGAGTCTATCTCAGGTTGCATTTGAGAATGAGCTAAGAGATCAAAGAAATTAACAATTCCAGCTTCCAGACTTCTCTGTCTTGCTGATGGTGTGGATTTTCCTCATAAAAATGGTCAAAACTGGGCAGTGAGCAGAAACAATTCTTTCTCTCCTGTTTTTGTGTCAGATCTAGAATGTGGAAATTACTATTGCACTTGAAATGTTGTCAAATGCAATTAACTGGGGAAGGGCAGAAAGAGGAAAAAAAAAAAAAGCCTGAGATTTCTTTTAGTTACAAAAATTCTTAGCAATTGTTCTGCACACAGTAGGAATTATGTCAGCAGTACAGAGTATGATTTCCAAAGTGGATATGGTTCTTTGTTCTCATAAGGATGGATTCAAATTAAAATTACAATCTTAAATATTTACTTTTACATCTAAAAAGGAAAAATAACGACAACAAAACAAGGCAACTGAGTGACTTTAAATTCCAGGTACAATCTTTCTGCTGATAAATTCCTTCCAAAGGACAAACAAGCCTGGAAGGAAAATATCTTCTGTGAAGGTCAGATCTTTTCAAGGCAGCTGGGAACAACTCATATGCTGCCTAGGCATATTTTTAAGGCTGGATAATATAAAACTAACACAAAGCAGTTCTTCCAACCAAGACTGATAACAAGCTTAAAGATAATCCTGCTCTTAAGGGTAAGTATCAGAAAAGCATGGCTACATGTGGAGTCTTAACTAAGGACAGGGACTTTGGCTTCCTCTGATTGTGGCTGAAATGCTTCTCTGACCAAGTATCACAGTTAAAACTAGCACCTGCTTAGGCCTTGAGCTGCACACGGACTGAAAGGCACATGCAAATACTTCACCATCCATAGCCCCACGTTGTCTATAGCAAGGCCACACACACCAGAGGCCCATTTTTAAAAGCAACTTAAAATAAAGAGCATTAAGTCAAAAAATTCCTTATTCAATAGATAGGATGTTGTAGACAAGCCAGGTACCAACCGGAGAGCAGCAACTATATGAACATCTGCACTGCAACAGTTGTTCCCTCCTAAATATTCTGTGAATCTTTTCCACCCATATTCTTTGGGTATTAGTTTCAATCTTAGAGACAGACACAGAGAGTAGCTAGCAAGGCTGCTTCTTTCCTTTCAGACACTTGACATGGAAGAAAATATTTAACTACAAGTAAGATATTTAGAGGTATAATTCTCATGGATATGAGCTATAAAAGCCCAGATTTGTTTGGCTAACTCCTTGTAGGCCTCTGAAAGCAGTACTTGCCTTTCATATAGCTGTTAAGAAAAAAAACCCAAACAAGAAAAAAAAAAAAGAATAAAAACAACCCCCCCAAAAAATCCAAACACAACAACAACAAAAAAAAAACCACCAAAAAAACCCCCAAACCACAACAATCAAAAACCAGCACCCCCCAAACCCCTTCTCATCCGCAGAAACTGCTTCCTCGCATGTCAATATGAAGGGTTAATCGTGTCTCTATTTTCACTGGTGTCTTCTATTAGAAGACTATTAAATGGTTGGGTAGCTCGGTAATTATGGGATAGTTTTGTACAATTTATGCAGTGTAGACACTGCAGTCTCACTCACTGTGTGCAGAGTTAGCCCATTTTATTTGTTGTTAAAAGTAGGTAAAAGGATACACTTTGACTGAATAGTAAGGACTGTGTCTTTCACCCAGAGACCCACTCACGTGCGTATATTCACCCCTACGACTCAGGGCAATCTAAGAACAGTATTTTTTATACCTTATGGAAGTTTTACAAGGTTACTTTTTCACATGCATTCTGGACACAACTGTTCTGTGGTTGAAGGCAGTTGCTCTGCTTTGTCTTAGGAAGGACAGAGCTGAAGTTCAGCTACACAAATGCTGTTGCTTCTGGTGTCTCAAATGTAATATGTATAATCCCATTAGATCCACACCACTCGCACACCCCCTCCAACTGTACCTCTAAAATGAAAGTTATTACATGATTTTACCTGAATGCTTTAGGTCTCTAGCTTTTTCTTCTGAGTTCTGACACTTAAGCTCTAGTTCCTTTTTATCTTCTTCCAGAAGTTCTAGTTGCTGTTTAAGACGACTAATCTCCTTATGCAGTGCTTGATTCTCTAGCTGCTCTTCCAATTCTTTGATCTGCAGTTGGCAAACAATAGCATTCATTACAATAAAAGGTATCTTCCATCCTTCCTTTCGACAAATAGCCCATGAGGCACACTTACTCCTGAAAACATGATGTTACAGTACAGGAGTGAACTCCAAGACCCAGAAAGAGGACAATTTTTGAATGAGAGAGAGATTTTTCTGAGACACGTCAGAATTTTCTCTGATGATCCTAATTGGTTTTGTTTCTTCTTTAGGGTAAGTCGTTAGCTCCAAAGTACTTCAGCTATAAGATGTACCCTTTTTCTTTTGCTAGAGTTTTTATCACATAATTAGAATTTAATTTCAAAGCATTTCTTTATTTGAAGCACAAGAACATTGACATTTTTGTTCTCTTACTGACTGCCTCCACTGACAGGTTGGTTATTTAAACTCCCGTGTCTCAACTCGTGCCAGTGGGTGAATTATGGAATTAGCAGGTTCAGAGGCAGCGCTCAGGTGCAGATTAGGAATCATTTCCCAACTCCCTAAATAGATACATTTTGCTCTGTCAAGAAGCCAAAGATGTGGAGGTTTTCTATGAACTGGCAATTATTCCTCCAGCATACTCAGAAGCATGTGAGATTACATATAGTCTTAATATTGCTGCACTGATGAAAGCACAGGAACCATCTACCTCCCCCTAGCACTACTGTTACCAGAGCTTTAAGAACAGGCCTCACAGCTGAGGGAAAACTTGTTTTCAGGCTTTCAAGTGAAGCAATGGTGATTTCCCCCAGTTAGAGATTGATCTAGTCCAGTTTCAAAGAATATATTTGTTTAGATCCTACCACTTCACATCCTATCACACCACTCTGCAGCATTCACCTAGTACTTCCCTTCTCCAGTATGTCTGGCTCTTCCTTGTGTGTTTCTTTAGCAGGTGACCAGACTGCCAATGTCAACTGCCTACCTCTCACCTCCTGGTCTTCATAGCTTATCCCCCCAAAATACCCTCTATATCACTCAATGTCCAAAATACTCTCCACTTCACTTAGTGGAACGTGACTTAATGCTTGGAATTGCACTTTATTGGCATCCAGAATAAAATACACCTAAACCAGAACCTTCAGGCTGAAAAACCTCCATGTTTTGCACTCATGTCTTACCAGTGGCCCAGACGAAGGGAAGATTCATTTTCTCTGAAGTTTAGCTTTCAGGGTGTGAACTCTTACGGGGGACAAGATCTCAAATAGTTCTGAACACAATGAATACAAGACATTCCTTAAATTCAGGAGGCTTTCCAAGACTTCTGTATGAGATGAAGAGTAATCCAGCTTTACCTTTTGTTGGTGTTGAAGCCTCTCTTCTTCTAATGTGTGTGTTAGCTTAGCGTTATCATCCAAAGCCTTCAAAAGCTGTTGATCTGGAGCAGAATTTTGCAGAAGCAACTGACTTTGCCTTTTCATCTTGTTTTGTTCAATAAACATCTGCCAAAACAAAACCCACCCCCAACAAAACCAACAGTTAAGCACAGTCTACTGCTATCCTGGGAAAAATGGCAACTGGAAAGCAAATGAAGAAATTAACATCGCGTTAATATGGTAGGGATAGTGAGGAAGAAGGTGAGAAGGAAGGGGAAAGGACATCTGAGAGTAAAATTTACAAGAGCTAAGCTCCCACTGGAAGGAACCAGGTGTATGCTGAGTGAACCACCCACTGCTACATCTCATTTGCCCACACGTTGGCACGGCCAGAATTTAAACACATCTCTGAATTTTATTTCCTGGAAATGCAATCTGATCCCTATTACGTGAGGTTTGGAAAGATTAAAAGAACTCTAGGTGGAGGAAGCAATGTCTGTGAATTCAGAGGCTACCTCCTCAAACATGTCTGCAAGCCTTGGCCAAAAGCCCACTTGTTAGAGGGTTACCTGGGTATGTGAATGATGGAGAGTCTTTGGGAAATGAATTTCAGTCCATGTTTGTGTAATCAGTGCATGCCCTTGCCCTGGGAAAAAGCATTTCAGGGCAATTTCAGCCTTTTAGTTCTAAGTCTTGTGTTCTTTCCTCTTCCCTAGTTATATATTTGAAGTTGAGAATGGATATATTAGGGGAGAAAAAATAATAACAAATAATCAAATAGTCTAGAGACTTGACACTGATAAAAATATCACACATTTCTCTTGGCTTCACCTAAGAGATACAGAAGCCATCAGCACGTGCAGTTTCTGTAATAGAGATGATCTCCTTCCAAACTGTTTAGAAACTTGGGGAGAAAAAAATCAAAACAAAACAAACAAACAAAAAAAAAAAACCCCAAAGAAGGTTGCTTCTTAACAAAAAAAAAAAATTCCAAGTGAATTTATTCTGCATCTTGACATCTCTTTCAGGTAGAGGGTTGCCCCCCGGGCAACAGGGCTTGCACCTTGGCAAACTGAGCCGTGCCTGTTGTTAGAGCAGAAACTGGGATTGGCTCACGCTGAGGTTTCAGATGAGAGGGCACAGGTCAGCAAAGCAGGCCACTTATGGCAGGGGAACAGAACAGAACAGCCTGAGAAGGCAGACACTCCCTCAGACTGTAACAACACTGCACAGCAATGGCAAGAAGATACCTTAAGTAATAGAAACACAAGGGTTCCGTGAGATCTTTTCAGGTTCCCATACTATTCATTCATAAAACAAAATTACAGCTAAAACGTACAGTATCCTCCCCACAAGTGCTACTGCAATGCTGCGTCACTTTAAAGAAAAAATTCTAAAGAAATATCAGCTGAAGCAGATTCATGGCAAATATTCCAGCCAGTGGCTTGCACAGCCACTTCAGCTTAGCAAGCCACTCTCTCTCTAGCTTGACATACAGACTGAGAAGCCTGCTGACCGGGCTGAACTTTTAACTCACAAGGCAGCCTGCTTGACCCTGCGTGCCAAGAAGAGTCAATTGACGCGGCCTTAATACTCATAAAACCTCCCATGAACACTCCATTGGGCAAAGCTGTGCCATGGGGGTAGGCAAGAAAGGACTGGAAGTACTCGATGAAGAGGAAACGATGACTGCTGGCTCCAGTACTACGCTTTGTCGTAAACCAAAGGAAAGCAAATTACAGACAATGCACAGGTGCAAACGTGCACCGGACCCCAGCTCCCTGTCCCAGAACTCTGCCAGTCAAGCCAATTGTGCTTACACTAGTAGGGGTGTGGCAAAAGCAAGTCAAAGGCAACAGAAATTCAGAATGAAAGCTATCCCCTCAAACCGGTAAGGGTTTACCTTCGTATTGCAACTCATCCCTTTGTTTAACATTGTATCTTCTTAAAAGAAAGAACATCTTTGAAACGTCACACTTCTAAATCACTAAATCACTGCTGAAGAGCTCAATGCTGTCTCAAAGCCTCCTGCTTTCCTGCTAAGTCAGTTTAAAGTTATTTAACTCTAAGAGAAATGCCACCTCCCTAGAAGGCACCTTTAGCAAACATCGCAGTTTACTCACTGTGAACTTCAAAGCAAAGTGAAAACTTGGGCTTCATTTGTTTTGGAATCTGAAAAATAGTTGGAGGTGATAATTCCAGATTTTTGTCCCCTGAGTTTCTGCCACTAAAACCAACAGAACAGAGTTGTTCCAGCCTGAGGGAGCAGAAAGCTGCCAAAACAAGAAGAAATCAAGTGGGGCAACTTGATTTCTTCAACTTGAGCAGATACTTCACCAAATGTAGAAAATTCACATTCACTTTGTCTCACGCTCTTCTGCAACAAAATGAAAACAAATCCTTTTGAAGACACGGGTGAAAACCTTTTTATTCAGATGTTTTCACGGGAAGTCCTGCATTTTCAACTAGCTTTATAAACTACTTTCAGGATACTACAAATACGTTCCTGCTTACAATATACGTGAAAGTGTCCTCACCACCACGCACACACAAAACTGTTCCTTATATCCCAATGCTGCAATCGGACACAGGGGAATTGATTTCTCTCGGGGAGTCCCATCCATTTCAGAAGTTACCTACACGCATGTCCTTGAAGCACCAGCATATTTTAAATGGAAGGGACACCAGACAAGATAGTCATGGCAGAAAGCAACCTGGTGATAAACTGATGGCATTTTTTTGAGAGGTTGCTCTGTGTGTTTCACATGGGACAAAGAAGACCTTTAGAAATTTATTCTAATTTGAAATTAAAAAAATATATAAATCAATTTCTTCTTCAGCAGGACAGAAATCTGTCTGCACAACCCTGAATATTAATTAAAGTGACTGCTGAAAGAGCAAAACAGCTACTAACAGGATTATTTGGACTAGGTGGAATTTAACCAATTGATGGATTAGTTCCGACTTTGCCACCTGCTAGACAATTATCTGCAGAGTATCCCAATCAATGCTAGAAACGTACGTCAGGGCCAGAGGAATCTACTGAAACCACGACTGCAGCTAAAGGCAGACCACAAAGGACAATAGTTTGCTTACATCTATCATTTTCATTTCCAAAATCTCCAAGTGTTGTGCAAACCAGCTACCCGTATTTCCCTCATCAGTTTACAAACAGAAGCTCTGAAGTGCAGGAAATCTGGGACTTGGCCACTTGCCATCAGCAGAGTTTGCACAAGAACTTGGGGGGTGGGGGGGGTGGGGCAAGGGGGTTAAATCCTCAAAATAATAGAAGTTTTTCCCTTGACCTTAATGGGGCCACACCTCATTCTCAGATCCCTGCTCTAACCATTACTCTACAGAGTGTTCACTGCAGCTGTTTTTTGTTTACATCAGAGCTGAAAAAGGAATTCTTCCTCATTAAAAAAGTTAGAAAGCAACTCTGGTAGTGTCAAGTCCCTGGGAATGTTGATCCTCATTCAAGTAGCGTTCAGGGTGTAACTGGATGCTTTCCAACTGCTCTCCCAGGAGCAAAATGAGGCCAAAGGAAGTGCTTTAACATCCATATGTTGCTACATTTCCAGCTATACATCGTTTGGGTACTCACTGCGGGGAGTAACATTTTTGCCTTAGCTAGTTTGAAGGGAGAAGAATGTCACAATACAGCAATACTGTTATAATAAGGAAATCATTAGTTGCATAAAGTATAATAAAATCAGTGACAAACTCTCCCCACTATGAACAGGATAACGAAAGGTACGCAGCAAGGCAGAGTCAAACTTCAGAAGTCACAAACAGAAAAGAGAAGATCAGTCAACTGATCAGTTGGCCCTGACTTCAATCCTTGGCAGCATCGCTCCATCCACTCCACATCCTAGTGAGAAATCAGCACATCACCCTATGGAGTAGTAACCCTGTAGTAACCTTACAGGGGCTGGTGTCTTTTCCATGGTGTGTACCTTCAAGTCTCGTGTTCAGACCTGAAATAAGCCCCAGCAGATGTACTTGTATGTCCCCAGGAGAACAGGCTGTTTGAAGGGTTTTAAGTGAAGAGGGACAGAGTAATCTTGATTGATTAAGGCTTGACAGGGCACTAAGTGCCTCTAAATTCAGGAGGTACTCAGCATAAAATATAAATCCAGGTGTGGCTTTTAGTGGATATTAGTTCAATGGCTAACCAGGAGGAAAAAAAAAAAAAGTATTCTAACTTTGCAGCTGCTTAACTGCACTGTATTAGCAAGGACATCTGGGCTTGTAAACCTCACTGCAAATAAACAGTACACCAAGAGACAATGGATTGTGGGGGGGTTTTGATAGAAGAGTTGAGAAACAGATGTGTCTTATTAAAACATATTAAGAAACACACCTGTAGTTTGAAAATCGACCTAGAAATGCTCTCTTCACTCAGGCTCAATGCTGCGCATCAAGCAATGACAGCCTCGTACGAGGTACAAATCCCTCATGGTTTAGTGGGTTCAGAGGTGTATGAAGTGCTACTCAGGAAAAAAAGACACAACAAATAAATGGGTTCTGCAGTTAGGACACAATCCAGAAAATTTACTTCAGCACATGCTTAATTTTAAGTGCACATCACTCTGATGTGAACATTTTGTATCTGGTGCTTATATTCTTCCCTGCCTGGGAACTGCTTCTATGGACAGTAACTGTCACATGATGTCAGAAAGAAAAGATTGCCCAAACAGCTAGCATCAAGGGCAAGAAGGGCACAGGACAAGATTCTCTTTAACAAAACCAAACCCCACAAACACTCCCAAAATCCCACAAACAAATTTTTAAAACTCCAACACATCATGAAGCATGGAGACACAGAGCAATGCATTTCTAGCCATGCTCTGTGACCTTCAGAGACCTCTTCCTTCAGAAAATCCTAGGTGGGTTTTCAAGCTGCCATAGAGAACTGAGCAACATAGCCATGGAAAAGGACACAAGCAAAGTAATGGTCAGCCAACGGTCACTCCTCTCTCTCTGGATGATTCATAACATTTTCTGGTTAATATTTTTTGTTAAGATCTGCATCAATTTTAGACTCACAAAGATGTAATGCAGTTGCTTCAGTTATTTGGCTGATTACCAGCCCGTTTCTGAAGGGACTATAACTAAAGAGCTACAAGGCATAGCATTAGTAAACTCTGTGGCTCAAAAAACGTCCAATTTACTTGGAATGGAGGAAATGGAATACATAAGACAATCCTATTTTTTGTCCACAGAGGTGCTTGGAGTGTGTATTTTGAGTGTGAGAAAACTGAATCCCCATCAGCATTGTGACTTCCTTAAAAACACTGCATTATTTCTTTTACCAGCCTGTTCTGTACAAAAGCATTTGTGAAACTACAGCACTCATTCTTCACTTATGAGGCATAACTGCTCAAGGCCCAAAATAAAGGGAAAGAATAATCTCTATTGTTACTTATGTCTTCATTTCTTGCAGTTAGTGGTTTTCTTTTTGCCACAACAGAAGCGTAGTGATACATTCTATAGTGCTCACAGTCTTACAGCATTTAGACACCATGTAGTCTATTCAGAAGTAGATCATATACCATATGAAAAAGGAGGAAATCACTTCCCCCTTCACCAATAGATTAATTACCTGAACCAAAAAGAGAAGGGGGGGAGGGAGGGAGAGAGAGAGTGTATGTGTGCAAAGACATAGTTTCCTAGATCATACATCTGTTACCATTTCACAAGCCTGTTCTTGGGAAAAAGCTTGCTGAAACATATTAGTGTTACATCATGCTTCAAAAGTAGCAACATTCACGCTCAGGAGAAGTCAAGTACTAACCACTTATCATGTCTTTTTAATTATTATTTCCAGTTCAGTCAGTTGGACTGCAAATTAATTACCTTCAGATACCAGTTACTGCTGAACTACCCTTGGTAATGCATAGTTGCTCCATGAGTGCTGGTTTTGCAGTACCCGCTTACAGGAGCAGCATGTTAATGTAGAAGTCCTCACTCATTAACCCAAAAGGTTATCTGAGGAAGGATTGTTTGGGAGCTCATGTCATCAAGATAACTAAATCCATTGCTTGCTACCTCATGAGTAGTGCAGACATCGCTGAAGAATGATAGTAATTTTTCCTAGGTCTTATAAAATGATAACCACCACTTTATCTTTCAAAAAGGGCAGATTCAGTCCCTGCTTCAGTCATGTCAGCTGTGCTCCAGCCCAGGTACAGGATGCAGGCATTTTGAGGCAGACAAGTTAAATGCAATCTTGTTGTTCTGCAATAGTTATGTAGACAGACAGACACAGCTATGGTATGCTGGTTTACTGCATCCACAAGTATTAAGAATTGGAGGGAAAGTAAGGGAAAAGACTAATGATGCACATTACAGTCACTTTATTTTTACCATCCATCCAGATCACAGTTCCTTTGAACACAGCCTTTCAAGCTCTCAAACTGGTTATAGATAACCATAAACACTTGGAAAACCCTTCATTTTTTTTTTTTCAGTTGTATGTTTTGAGGAAAAGCCTACACTAGCCTCAAAAGTGAGAGCAACCCCAACAAAACTGCTCAGCAGTTTGACACTTCATTTCTATTTATCCAAGATACAGAGGACAGAAAACAAGAGCTGAATGCTGACTTTGAGAGCACACTGCCTCTTCTCCAGGAGACTTCCAGAGAAACCTTAGGTGCAGGGGTTGTCTCCATGCCAGCACACACGACAGTAATAAACTGTTCACTTTACAAAATATTGTTGCAAGGCAGGATGTACGCTTAATAAACCATTTATGCCAGATTATTTTATTAAACTCCTGGGATTTTTACATAGCTAAGACTTTCCATTTACTTCTCACACTGTGTTCCTCCCCTTTTGGCTTGCTTTGGCTGTATGTATTGTGTTTTGCTCATCTTTGTGGAAGAGTGCTTTTCAGGGCTAGCCTCTATATTATTGTGATGGCCTTCAAGATACTCTCTGCCTTCCTTTGTTTTCTTATAAACTGCTCCACAAAGAGCTAAGAAATCTTAAAGTGTCTCTTAAAACATGACACTAGAATTCTGGTTAAGCTTGCCAAGATTCCTGTGTTAACAATCCTATTTTATTCAGGTAGGTACAGATTTTTCCATGCCCCCGCCCCTTACACACTCTATTTATTTAGTTCTTTTATGCAGATTCCTGTACCTTTCACAATGGATTGTGACTCACTTCAAACCCTCTTTCTTTTTGCCCCCCCCCCCCCACACCATGGCTGACAATATTTACTCAGTTTCTTTAGAACCTCTAAAGAGCATGAATTCTAATGTTTGAAGTTGGATCATTTTTGATTAATTAAATATATATTATGGTGCTGCCAGCAGCATGACTATAATTAAAGCTGTATTGGATTTTTTTTAATCAAAAGCTCTGATTTTCAAGCGTTCGCTCGCTTCTATATGTGCTTGCTCGCTCCCTCTCTCGCTCCTTGCCTTTCCTCTCCCCCATCTGTGTTCACTCCTGCACGCACGCTCACCCCTCATTCTCTCTCACACCTGCACTCCCAATAGCTCACATTCTGTAGCAAATCCTCCTCTCTAGTCAGCAGGGCAGGATGCAAAGGGCATCCCTTCCGAAAGCAGCCCGCACCAGCTGCTCATCTGGTGCCCCAGTGCAGCCCAGTGCAACACTAAAAGATGAAGCCAAGCTATGGAGAAAGGGGTTAATCTTAGTACATGGGCCCACCACGCTCTTGAAGGCAAGTGTCAGATACCTCAGCCCCTTAGAAAGACAACAAGCCCACCACCAAACAGGCCCCTCCACAGGCAGTAGGTCCGTATTTCAGTGAGCTAAGAGGACACGTCTAGGCTGTTTCAGAGGTCAGGAACAGGAATATGGAACACTAAGACGTGCCATTCTGTGTGCCACAGATGTGCTGTGGTGACACTTGCATTACTCAGAGCTTATTCCCTTTCTCAAAGTACTTCAAATAAGCTGGGCACAAAGCGCTGAACGTGCAGTGTTGCCCTTCACTCTAAGCTATTCCTTCTCTCAACATCCACAGCTTATCACAACCACTCACTGTGGCTTCTTAAAAAGTCCAAGCAAAAATCCAGCCGGAATTTTGTTGTTTCAAGAAACATTTTATATAGAGAGAGAAAACATGTGGCTGATGAAAGCAGGCAGAAAATCCCGGCACATCCTCAGCATAATTCAAACAGCTCCTGTAAGCACATCCTAGAAACCTCAGCTCTCAAAACACAAGTGTGACTTTGGGGCATGATCCGTGCGGGAGGACACTGGCAGAACCTCATCCTAGCACAAAGCTTTGCTGTTGTGCATGTAGTTCTGGACCAGAGCCTGTCTCTCTAATGTCTCAGGTCACTTCAGGGACACCAGTAGCGTGAAACCAGGCCAACGATAACAGATTTTTCTCGTGATTTGAAATGCTACTAGCTCCCCAAACACAATCAAGTAATGCCTTTGTAGTCGCATGCTCCTGTACTTTAAAAAAACTTCCCAAAACTCTGGCTGAATACAAAAGAAAGAGAAGTAGGTACACCAAGGGAAGACTAAGGTTGATCTCAAGCTCTGTTGTAATGACTCCCTTTTGGGTAAGAGACCTTCGTGGAACGCAAAGCCTCCTCTGAAGAGCTGCGCTGTCCATCTGCACCAACGGGGGCCCTTATTTTCAGAAGGGACAACAACTAAATAATGACAAAACCCAACAAGTACTTGTTTGCAAATAATCAGCATTTCTTTGGCATTGTACTTAACAGTTTGCCTGGCAGTTTGCTATTCAAACACAAGAAATACTTTAAGCATCGTCTTTCAAAATGTACAGGTGTCTGAATATCACAGTTATGAATCCAAACAGAAGCAACGTTCTTGGCCCAGAGGATCAGATTATGCTCTTTTATGATCTGAAAATCAGCTTAACTATGCATTTATAAATTACTCATTTCTGAAAGAGGTAAGACCTTTAAGTACAACCTTCTGTTCTCAGGTAATGAACAGAAGCACATAATTGTTCTCTACTTCAGAAGATAAAGCAAAGCCACAGTAGGTGAGGCAAGACAGATACACTAATAATGCAGGCTAGGTGAACAGGCTTCACATTCTTAGAAATCTGCTTTCTTAATATAACACTTCTGCAGATATTACAGTCAATGAACACTGCTAATAAATCAATAATGCCTGCACAGTCTCAGGAGGTTTGAAAACCACTGTGTTACAACAACACTTCTCAGAAAAGCATGGGTAATGAACAAATCCAGGTTTCCCAAAATTTAAAAATAGTTGCAAAAAGGTAGCATTTTATAGCACAGACTGGTAACAGGTCTTGAAAAAAAATCCAGATGAGTACTTAATAAACATAGGCAATATCTTTTAACAACTTTTGGTCACTAATAAATCACTACCTTTAATAAACTTGAATGGAATTAGCAGATCTCATTTCTGAAAAACCACAGTGAGCCTCTGATCAAAATATAAATGGTCCAATGGCACTAAAGCCGTAGCAAAGGGAGGTGTCCAGTTCTGCTCAGCAGAATTTGGGCTCCATCCCACAAACCACTGCAACAGTGGGGTTTCAAGGAGGCTGCATGTGAAGTCTCTTTGATTTCAGAAAGTGCTCCTCTTCCGTGATTTCTCTCCTACGTATCTTGACTCTAACAGTATCCTGAGAAGTCCAACTCTATACTTAAAATTTGGGAGTTAACAGGACATTTTAATAATTAGTATATTTTCACTTCTATCATTTCTTATTTTCTTGGGAGAAAATGAGACAGCTGCTTTAGCTTTGACTGAAGTACAGCTACATTTTCAATATGTGGCAGAGATACTGACAATAAACAGAAGACTGCATGTATATGTATATATATATATACACACAAAAACAAGTTACACGAATTTAAATGTGATTCAGTTACAAGTTGACTCATCAAATGATTAAGGGTTCAGTAAGGGAGCTGATACTGGTAGCTTCCAGATTTTCAAATTCAGTTACAGTTTATCTCAAATCCTCCAAAATCTGTTCTGTTTAAAATACTGCTATATCAGTCTGTTCATATCCAAAACACACAAATACCCATCAAAAGATTAACAGAACAGTAAGCCTATTCACTCTTTTCTACACACATTCAAAAATGTATATATGCCCTTGCTTACAACCACTAAGTGCAGACAGATGTACAGTTATCAATTTTTTAATTTTTGGTGGTTTTTTTGTTTTTTTTTTTTCTGAGAGAAACAGCAGCAGCAAAGAGAAAAACTAAGAGCTCTCTACTCAGACAAAGCTGATCTCGTGAAGGCTAAATACCTGCTTGCTGGAAACCACAGTTTCAAAATTTAAAATCCACTTCCAGATGTCAGATATTTCCCTTACCTACAATCTTTCAGTACTGATGACTCATGTAATTTTGATATATTGTGGCTTTCTTTAAACCTGAGCTCCCTGAAATAATATTACTTAAGACGCCAAACTTTTATTAAAGAAAATATTGATGCATGGCTTAGGATAGGAAAGCATGAAAATATAACCCAAGTGCAGAGCTCTCAAAATCCAGAGTGCAAATAGAAAAACCATATGAGGAAAAAAAAATAACAAACGCAAAAACTAAACTAAGCTCATGGTTTTATAGCACTTCAGTTGATCAACAGAATGAGAGAGTTTGTCAGCATTTTCTAAGGCAAACACTGCCAGTCACAAGCCATCAGAGCAACCACCAGCCATTCCATAAGGCACCAATAACTCATTTTCCTCTTCAGGAGCTTACACCTTTTCTAGAACATACACAGAAACTTTTTTTCTTTTCAGCTTAAATGCTCCCTGAACAGGTTATTTGAAAGGTGTAGGTTAAAAGAGCAGTCAAACTGGCACAAACCTCAATTAATATTGTATTTTGCAACAATTCTTGTGAGTTTACATATATTTCAGGATAAACACAGCCCTTCAAATTATATCACTAGAAAGGCAACTAATCCTTCCCAGATCCAACTACTACATATACCACATTGAAATGTGGCTGACTAAGCCCATTATAAATGTAAAGCCTCGTTTTAAAAGGGAAAAGAGGTAAGACCACATGTCTACTTCTGAAGTGCTTTATAAATGCTGTTGAAACAGTAAACCCATTTTATGGATGAAGTACAGATGTTAGCAGTACGTGGACATTCAAAGACATCTTTTGTACGAGAGCTGGGAATTGAAATCAAGTCAGCTAAGCCAGTAGGGTTTTGCCCAGTTGCAATGTCTCCGTTTTACAAGATCCCTTTTTCTTGACTACTCACCTCTTGTGCAAATGACTCTGCTTTCTTCCGCAGGTTCTTTTCCAGTTCAAAGTTTACATGAAGCTCTTCATATTCCTCTACTGCCATCACAGACACTGTTTATAGAGAAAAAACAAGATCAGAAGGGGAATGGATCAAAACAAGAAGAAAGTACTGAGTGATTTACCCAGATAAGCTGTTATTCCCCAGTACCATGAATCCTTGAATGAAGGTGTAACCAGTTCTACGTTACTGTATACAGTCTGCTTTGCAGTATTTGTCCAGTTTGCTCTAAACCTCACTATATATATATATCTATATAAGCACAATTACTGATCTACTGAATAGAATAATACTCCTCCCATTCAGACTCAAATCTCCAGTAACAGGGATCACATAGCACAGATTCTATTTTGCCTTTTTTGGGTGTAAGCAAGCAAAGCCTCAAGAGAGTCTTCCTGACCCTATCAAAGATTACTCTGTTATTTTGGAGGCACCTGTGTGTGACTGCCTGGTTTGAGTGAGGCTTGCTGTGTCCCTTTACAACAGAAAGCAGTACAATTTTTGTTCCCCATATTTAAACTGCACTTGCAAAATATAAATGGTCTCGTACAGGTGGCCAAAGCTGTACAGGGCTTCCCCAAACCATTCTGAACAGGCCTCAATCCAGGACAGCAAGCACCATGTATAAGCACTCAAGTGTCATTTATTCTTAACGTGGATCGGTAGCCACTTGCATCCTCTTGATAAACTTTAGCTCTTACTGGCTGAAGGCTAGTTTGCAGGGTGAGGATACTGGATTTTGAACACTGTTGTCCACAAGTTCCTTGCTTTTTTGGAGACAATTATAACAGTTTTTAAAGCTACATACAGTAAGTAATACTTTAGACAGTGGGATACACATCCCAGCCCACCTGACTCCAAATGATGTTTATTAAAAAAAAAAACCAAAAAAAACCCAACCAACCAATGACCCAACAACAACAAAAAAAAACCAAACTACATAAAAAACCACAAGCAACGCCAAAAAGAAAGAATTAAGATAAATTCACTACCTCTGACTGAAATGTATTGATTAAACAGCTCGAAGACACTGCGACACAGAGAATATAGTATGTACTAAATAGATACATTGGTAGCTCATTTCAAGCATACTTTTAAAAAATTTAATAAATAAAGCTTGCTCTATTTTGCCAGTGCATTAAAGCCTGGCCTGGTATAACTCCTCCCTCCTGGAAAACAGGCAAATGTGAAACAAAGGGTTGTTCTTTTGATTGTGCTTAGATAAAAAAAAAAAATCCCACAAAAACATTTCAGAAACATTTAGCTGCTACATTATCCCATCAAAAGCTTCCTCAAGCTGATCTGTCTAACCAACCTATCCAAAGTTTGGTGCTTTAAAAGTCTTCAAGTACTGCCTGTCATAGGCTTAAGCAATGCAGACACATGAAAGAAGTAAGAGATGAACATTTGGTGGAAGCTTACTATGGAAACCTCCTCTCCCTGTGCTGAGAGACAGCTCCAGCATTCATAGAAGATAAGAAACTGTCCCACTGGACAGTAAAGGCAAAAGAGAGAAAATAATTTCCCACTAAAAGTTCATAGATTTCTCTGTAATTCAAAACTCAGCTGTTTCCTTGAAAACATGGACTATGTTGCATTTGTATACTCTTTCTAAAGAAGAGAATATTAACAGCAGAAGGCCATGGCATGATTGGAGTCTTCACTGTTCCAAAGATTGCACTTTTTTTCTGCATTTTCACTAGTTAGCTGTGGCTAACAGGTCCTCCAGCGTGAAAGCTGCAGCCCCAGCTGTTTCCTCCACTGCCTGACAAACGTTTCAGAATTCTTGAGAGATGTCTTAAGAGCTTTATTTTCCCTCCCTAGGTAAGCAAGTAAAACACAACTGCTGAGTAACAACTTGAAGACTAATCAGAGTAACTTATGGCACTGGAAATGCAGCTGAAATCTTCTAGGATGTACTGTTGAGCAGCTAACTGTGCACCTTTGGAAGGCAGAACAAGTAATGCATCAAGACAGGCACGCATTAAAGGCCAGATCTGTTGTCCTCCACTTCAGGAAAATGTGAAACAGCCAAGGAGTTTAACCAAACAATTTTTTAATTTTACAAGGCAAGATAGGCAAAAGAGAAACTGGCACAGTAATCCAAGGCACTAAAATCTTTACTCTCTCCTCTGAGCTACTTTTGGGTCAACTGTTTCTCATGTGGAAGAACTAACCTTTCATTTTCTGACAACTATCTCTTTTTAAACTTTCCCTGCCTTAGTATTACCCCTCATCTCTTCCAGGAAAGGAAAGTCCCCACCTTCCTTTCATAACTTGGAAATTCTAGTTACCCCATTCCTAGCACTCTTGGCTTTTTCTCATCATCCTCTGAACAGACAAGGTGCTCCCAACGCTTTAGATATTAAAATTTACTAGGTGTGTCCCAACTAAAAGGAAGGCTGATGTCATGATTTAGGAAAACAGGAGATTAAGGTTGAACCTCCACTCTTGTAAGTGACTGCCCTGAGCCCTCATGTGCCACAGAACAAAAAGTTTTGCTATTCTCACATACAACCTGCTGTTTACACCCTCACGTTTTCCTGGAATAGATAGTCTAGAATAGTCCATGTGCCTGCAGCAATGAGACCAAGTGTTGGATCTGGCCCATAGCCACTGTTCTGTAACCTACTCTTTGTACTACAACATAAAAGCTCTAAAGATTCTGCAAAGGATGTAGCAAACTGTTAGAGAATCTGCTGAGACCACACACCTCTGTTACATTTCTCCAACAGTTGTTGCTGCTTATTAAGTTCTGTTGTCAAAACAGCCTTTTCTTCTTTCACTTTATTCACCTAGAAAAGTATAAAGAACAAATCAAAACTAAGAGAATTTTTAGTGGCATAAAGCATATAACACATACATAGTGCAAACAATATTTTGCCTTTGGTAATTCTGTTGCTTAGGTTTGGCTTGGTCTTAGGGTTTCCAGCAGGCTGGAAAGTATTTTCACTGCAACTTACAGACCCCATAACAGATGGCATTAAAGGGTTATGAACCAATCCCTCACACGGGGCTCCCATGGCCCATTCTCATGGCATGTACCAGTCACAGCTGCAAGTTTAACATCTTTGGAACCTTTCAGGATGAAGCAACACAGCACCTGGTTGAAAAGTTACTAGCTTGTCCTTGACTGTTTGAGTTTAATATAGTCAGGCTGCTGTTTTGCTTTTTTTCCTGGGCTCTGTTTATTGTCCAAGAGCTGTCAGCTGTGTCTTTCTGAATACAAGACAGGAAGAGCCACTAAGTCCTGATTTGCATCAGTACGTGGCTTATCCAGTTTTCAAGCAGGAATAAAACTCTGCTGGCTCAAAATGCCAATTTGCTGGTCTAATTACCATGACAGGACACTGCCAATGGCTGAACTCAAGGATATGCTCAATGAAATAGCACCAGTAGTTAAACTGGACACTTTCCAGAAGTATTTCTTGAACATACAGACGTTTAAAGAATTAAAAAAAAAAACCCCAAACCACAACAAAAAACACCACAGGTTGTGATGGGTGAGGGGCTGTCAGGAAGTGGAGATGAGGGTTATCATATGGGCATTAGAACAGATCATGGAGAGTCATGTGCCAGCAACAGCAGCAGGCTGGACTCTGATGTAGAAAGCCCCTTCTAGGCATATGCCCCAAGTGGTCCATCACATGGGCAGGCTGACAGGGGCTGCGATTAGATTGTATTCAATTAACTTCACAACTGAGCGTTTTTAGCAAAATTAGGTACAAGAAGTACTGACTACACACTAACGTGGTCTCGCCTTCCATGGTACAATACATACTTCTTCAATTACTTCTACAAGTTTGCACCTCAGGTTTTCCAGTTCAATGGCTAAGGTCTTCTTTTCCTCATGAACAGATACAATTTGATCTCGCAGCTCTACAGTTTGAGGAAGGAAATGAAAAATATATTTTATTCTTAGAAGAAAACAACAAAGGAAACATCACAGCAATGCAAATACAATAGAGCATGAAACACCTTAACTGCATACAAAGCACCAGTTGTATTCAAGGTACATCCTCAATAATTTAGGAACTTTGCTTATGTGTCAAGTAACAGATCTCTAACTGGGCCACAGTTTCAGATTTACTCTATTGAGGGAGGCTGCCTCATTCAGTGCTGCCGTCTTCATTTGCATTCTAAATGATTCATTTCCAGCTATAATGGGGCAAATCCTGCCACCACAGAGTGTCCTCAGTGCTACTGTCACATCACAGAGACTCTGCTACGGAGGTAGCAGAAAGCAATTTTTAATAGGCATCCTCTAAAACAAATTAACGCACTCAAATTCGTTTTGGATCATGAGTTCTTGTCACAAGGGAAATAAACAAAACAACAGGCAGTTAATACGTGGGAGGCTTTCACTGAAGAAATTGTCCTGAACAGCTGCCAGTTTATAGTCTTTGTAACATTATGTGAACAGAGTCAGAATATAACCTTTACTGAGAGAAGAGCTAACGCTCGTAATTTTTGTCCCTTAATTATCAAAGTATGAAATAAACTCACAATGAAATAAAACATTTTACTGTAATCGCTTCTCAACAGCAGATCAGCTTGCATACATAATATATCAAGGTTTAGGTTAACATAAAAACAACAAGCAAATATAAATGTATTGATACATATTAGCTTCCAGTACGTGCTTCCATTCCCCAACTGCTTCCAGTACTTCATAGCACTCCTGTTTGCTGAATATCAGCCACAAGTCAAGAAAATTGTTGCTAATCATTTGCAGATGATGATGACAGGCTGGATGTCATTCAGTTTGGGCTCACATCTTGAAAAATGGTGATTCTACTCTGCACACACACCCCTCACACACCCCCAGTTCAGGAGCCTCCGATTTATTTTCCTCCAAATCAAAGGCACACACATTCTAAAATAAATAAAAAGACTTGTTTTCCCAGAAGATTCTCAAACAAATTGCCTGGTTTATAGATTTCTGTTTTCCAGTGAAATTAAAGGAAAAAAAAAGCGTCTCACTGAAATTTATGGTAACTGGATTAAGTGAGGTCTTAAAATACACTTATCAACCTCACACAAAGAAAGCATATTCATATAACTACATCTTTATAAATGTGTACAAGAAATGTTTCTTTTCAGATACAGGCTAGGCACTAAACTGCTAGCCCAACACAGATGAGTTTTCAGTTACTGTCAGATCCAAAAGGTCAGATAAAAAGAAAAAGAAAACCCAAAACCTATGATGACTTTCAGATACTGCTCTGAGACCACTCTACACTTCCATTAGGAACTATCACCTTTCCCTAATGTATGAGATAGCAAAAAAAATAACAGAGGATGGAATCTGAGAGACAAAATTTTATCCCTTTAATAAATGAGAGGGTTTAATCAAAGGGCTGTGAGAAGACTAAAAGATTTCCAAAATTCCCAACACATAACACAACTGCTTGGAATCATAAACATGCATAGGAGAGCAGATTTCACCTTGGGCAACACCACAAAGAATTAAGGGGAATTTTGAACACACATCTTTCATTGCATGTGGTCTTTCACTTAGCGGGTAATCCAAGATGTAACTTCAGATTTACTGAATTTACAGATTTACTGAAAGGCCCTACACTGCCTTTCCCTCTGCTACTGAACACACACACACACACACACACACACACTACTCCCCAGGCACAGGGATGGACAATCTTCTCCTACAGCAAATGGGATGCCAATGCTTTTAAAATACTCAGCACTTGTAAAAAATGAAGTCATTAACATTTAATAATAAGGCCAGAAAGGAACAGAAGCCAGAGGTTCCAAAGCCTTTACAACATGCCACATTTTGTTCTTCAATAAATTCCTCAGCGAGACAGAAAGCATATACTTCAGATCCTTTCTTGAATTATCTCTTATTTGACCCCGCTGCTCTCCTAACCACATTGTCTGACCTGCAGCCAGAGTCTTTGCTCTCTTAAAATGTATCCTTGACATCTTTCTCCAATAAAAGACAGGAGGAACTATGGAGTCTTATTTCCAATTCAGATGAGTTGCACGGTGTGGATTATGTTGCTTCTCTGCCTCTTCTCCTACGTCTATAATATGGAAAACTGCTTATTATAGAAGTGTACTATGACATCTTTTTTCTTAGGTGGGTTTTTATGAGTCGGGGGCTTTTTAAAAGCATTTTTAAAACAGTTATTCTTCTCAGTGATACTTTGTATCACTTCATTGGCTGTTGCATTCAAACAGAAAACAAGGTCAGGCTGAAAGTTCAAGACAGATGAACTGAGACATTATTTGCCATCATAACTTATTATCAGAAAAATCCCCAACTTTTTAAAGAAGTAGTGAAGCACTTAATTTCTTTCTCTGTCATCAAATGCAGAATGTGAGCACTCACCTTTTTGGGATACTATGATATAACAGCATACAGAATCACAATGACTTCATGACAGGCAAGAAAAGCAGGCAGATTTTGGATTACAGAAATACAAATCGCCTTTCAAAAAAGAGACAGAAATTTCTTAATAAAGGACAGATTTTTCTTATCAATGTATTCCCAAGCCTTGCTGCTTCACCTGGTACAATAGTCATCCCTTTTTAAACTGCTTGTTTAGCAATACCTCTGGAACACGAATGAAGTTTGTGCATACAAAGGTACACAATGGAAGTGGAGATTTCCGTCTTACCAGCTTTGAAACAGTGACACTGCAGTTAAAGGTCACCAAGGTGACCTTGTCCTTCTTAACTTTTACTTTGTTAAGGAACTGAGAAAATATTTCTTTTACCAACTCAGTAACATTGAACTTTCAGCTGTGTAGATCCCACCTTTGTACTGCATTGTAACTTACTTGCAGGCTGTATATCCAGTGTGTACATTACACAGTATTACTACAAGTCTACCACGTTCTTACAGTCTTTCCTGGAAATCCTTTGATGATCACTCTCAGAAGTGTAACTCAAAGCCAGACAGACCTCTGGTCCAAATCAATGCTGCTGTATTTCAGACAACTTTTGCCTTGTACGGTGGTGTAGGCTCAGCAGCACCACTCACCTTTTATTTGCTGCTGACAATGTACAGAACTGCATGATCCAGAGTTAGCTTCTGTATCTGTGGATGAATCATCCTCATCTATGTTAATCTCTTCAGTGATAATTTCTGGGCCCAGTTTTGCCATATAAAGCATGCTAATTCTTTTCAAGGTCTTATTTTCTTTGTTCAGCTGAAAGGTGAGAAGCACAAACAGTAAGAAGCTAGTTAGTCTGTCTTTAAGCTGCTGCACAACAACAAAATAGGTCAACTGTATTTTTACCTCCCTTATCATAAGATCTATCAAACAAAGGAGACAAAGCAACATTAGATTAAATGCTCTTTTCAACATGAAAGCTGTCTGAAGATGGGAAGCTTGTCCACTTTCTCCTCTGAGGAGGCTTTAATTCAGCATGATGCTTCATCCATGTCCTGCTTTTCTCTCTGGTAATAGTGATTAATAAATACCCTGTGGAGGTTAAAATCAAGTCAACTATCAAGCTTACTTAATGCTACACATTCTTTGTTAACTGCTTCAGCTCCTTAGCCTTAGACATGTACCAGCATCAACAGGAGCCCTAACCGAAGGGCCTGAAGAAGAGCTTGTGTTCCTGAAAGCTCATCTGGTTTTGACAGCTGTATCAATCACTCAGATAAAACCCCTTACCTCCACTATGCCCTTATTTGGCTTACAAACAACTAACCACAACTGTTATACACCCAGTTACAACAGAATTACCTCAAAATTCTTTTGACTATTTTAATTCTCAGTAATTATACTGCAGAGTCAACAAACACAAAATGAAAACCACATCACAGATCAACTTTTTACAGGTCAAAGCACAAGTCAGAAACCACTGTGGGTTGGATGCTTAAACATATGAATGGCTGGTGGATGATACAGAAGATGTTCTGTAAGGCATCTCCACCTTGATCTAGGTACCAAGAAAAAAAAAAAATTTCAACAATAGAGATTGCTGCAAATCACAAATGGTAGGGGTTGGAACTGACTTCTGGAGATCATCGAGTCCAACCCGCCCTGCTATAGCAGGTTCACTTAGAGTAGGTTGCCCAGGATTGCATCCAGGTGAGTTGTGAAAGTCTCCAAAGAAGACGACTCCACAAATCCTGGACAGATGGTTCTAGTGTTTTGTCACCATCAAAGGAAAGAATTTTTTCCTTATGTTTAGGTGGAACTTCCTGTGTTCCAGTTTGTCCCCATTGCCCCTTGTCCTATCACTGAGAACCACTGAAAAAAGACTAGCCTCATCTTCTTGACACCCACTGTTTAGATATTTATAAGAAGATTCCCCCCCCCCCCAGTCTTCTCTTCTCCAGACTAAACAGCACCAGATCTCTCAGCCTCCCCTCATAAGAGAGATGCTCCAGTCCTCTCATCATCTTTGTAGCCCTCCACTGGAGTGTGTAGTATTTCTCTGTCTCTTGAACTAGGGAGCCCAGAACTGGACACAGCACTCCAGATGTGGCCTCACTAGGGCAGAACAGACAGGAAGAACAACTTCCCTCAACCTGCTGGTCACTCTCTTCTTAATGCACCCCAGGATACTATTTGCCTTCCTGGCCACAAGAGCACACTGCTGGCTCATGGGCAACTTGTTGTCCACCAGGACTCCCAGGTCCTTCTCCATGGAGCTGCTTTTCAGGTCAACCCTTAACTGGTACTGATGCATGAGGTACCTCACCTCCGCAGGTGCAGGACTCTATACTTGCCCTTATTGAACTTCGTTAGGTTCCTGTGTTTCACTCCCACCACTTCTTTCACTGTCCTGCACCTAAACACTCCATGCCAGCAGCTCTCAGCGAGCTCAGCAGTATCTCAGGGGTGTTCAGGCATATGCTGGGGTGACTGCCCACTCACCAGTCAAGCATTCTCTGTATTCAGGTCTAAGAATGAGACTCAGTTTTCTACTAATGATGTACAACACGTGGAAGTCAACACGCACTTCAGAAGTCAAATATTTACCTCTCAAATAAAACATATACTGTACAGTTAGACCACCCTGAATTTTCACCTGAGCAATCATCTTTGATGCCCCTTTTTCTCAGCTCCCCAGCTATGGGAGATTTACTCAAGATTTTCTTCATCTTATTCCCAAAGAATGAAACTGAGCAAGCAGGAAGGGTTGTGTGAGGAACCTTACATAGTTTAGTCAGCAGCAAACAAACCAGCTTTGGCAAAGCAGCCCCACGGGGTAAAGCTAGTCTTTGAACTGCCCCTGTACGTGCATTACAAGAAAAGAGCAGAGAAGAAGAAAAGTTGCATAAATACATTTATTTTCTTACTTATATGCTGATTGTCTATCTTATGAATTGTAATATAGTGTCATTATGCAAACAATTAAGTAAATACCTCCAGAAAGTACATTGCTAATGCATCTAAATTAAAGTGATTTCTTGCTGGTGTGATTTTTACCATATCTAAGGATGTACTTTGGGCAGCGGATGGGGAGGGGTGGGGAGAAGGGAGAAAAAAAAGGCAAAAAAAAAAAGGCAGTCAGCATTGCTAATGAAATTTGGTTCAAAATTGCTGTAATCCATTTTCTGATGAAGTGGCTCAGATGCATTTTACACAACCAAAAATATATAAGAGAGATAAAAACATTCTTTAATAATAATGCACTTCTGATGAGATGGAATATAGAAAATTACACACTTGTTAAATTCATCAGACTAGACGCAATCAACAGAGCAGTGGAGGTCACCTTTCCCCTGCCCTCGCTTTGCTTTCACAAACAATCACCTGAAATGTAATGCAGTGGTTGACTTTTTCCATTTTAGACACTGAAATGCTCATTATTGTTTTATATCTCACAGAGGACAGTTCTAAAACTTGTTTTCCATTTAACCTAAATGCATATAAAAACTAGATATCAAGATGCCGGCCCACGACTTATTGTTCCAAAATAGAAATTAAATTACAACAGGTACTTTTTTTTTTTTTCCTTTTAAAGTCAGGAATTGTATTTTGCATCTTGCATATGGTGTATAAATTTTTGCCACTTCAAAACAATTTCACAGATCTGCAAGATTATACAAAAAAATATATATGGGACATGCATAGAACCTCAAGTTTAAAATAAAGAAAGAAAGAAATGAAATGAAACCAAATCACCATAATTCTTCTCACCTTAGAAGCCAAAGCCTCAGCACTTTCACGGCACGTCTTCTCAATTTCAAGATGGTTCTGAATACAGTTTACTTCCTCAATAACCATGTGAGAAACTAAGGGAAGAATTTAAAAATTAGTCAGTGTTTTCCTGCGTTTGACACATGCATCCCATGATCAGAAATAATACAACTTTTTCTGTTAATCTTCTACGTAAGTATTTCAAATACAGGGAAGTACATACTTAGATAATCTCCATGGATAGAAACAGTTTTGGACATTGAATATTTAGTTCATTGCTTTAAGCAGCTCCTTCAAGCCACGTCTGCAGCATTTAAGGGGAACTGGAGAATTGAGCAGAAAGTTGTGGAAGTAGAAGGCCAGCAGGAGCCTTCCTGACCATCTTCATTCATCATCTTTATTTCATTAACAGCTGAGACCGTTAGTGATGTCCCTTAAGATTGCTATCATAATCCTCTTGAAAATTTGGTATGGATGCCATTTTCAGAAGTTTGGAACCTTGTTATTTTTAAACAGCAAGACTAACTCTGCTATGTTACAAAGATTATTTTCACCTTCTGATCTTCACATTCACATGGTATTTTAAGTATTGTCACGCTTGCTAAACAGGCTGAGCTGTTTCTTAATTGAAGTCTCTCTGTACTTGAGCAAGCCCTAAAATAAGCACCACGGTCTCCCAACCTACCTTCACAGCCCACAGCAAAGATTCAGGCACTGTCATGTACACACACAGTCTTCCATGAGATCAGGGCCAAAAGCGAGCTGGCTGCATCCAAAACACACAGCTGAGCTACTACATTTGATGTCACAGCTGGAAGAGCAAGAGACACATCTGTCCTTTGCACTTACAGGATCCCTACTAGCACAGCAGGTATACGTCACCAGATCAAAGCTATGCGATATTCTCCAAGTGACCTGTCCTGGTTTGAGTGAGAACAGAACTAATTCTGTTCGGTGATTTTACTTTTCATCTCCTTTCTTCTAACTGCACTGTCGGAAGTTGGCAGCCTGTTCTCACAGAGAGTGCCTGCTTCCAGCAGTGATAACACCCCGTGTTTACAGTTACTACCAAGGACTGGTGTGCAGACCAAGGCCACTGCTGGATCTTGCATACCATTGTGGGGTGCAGAAAGCAAAAGGCCACACATGCAGGGAGGAGCCTGGAGAAGACTAGTGACAGGACAAGAGGGCATGGCCTGAACCTGCACCAGGGGAGGTTTAAATTGGACATCAGGAAGCACTTCCTGACAGAGAGGGTGATCAGACATTGGAATGGGCTGCCCAGGGAGGTGGTGGAGTTACGATCCCTGGATGTGTTTAAAGAAAGGCTGGATGTGGCACTTGGTGACATGGTCTAGCCAATGTGGTGGTGTTGGGTCACAGACTGGACCTGATGATCGCAGAGGTCTTTTCCAGCCTCAGTAATTCTGTAATTCTGTGAGCAGACAGAAGACCCCAAACTGACCAACGAGGGATTCCATCCCTTATACATCATATTTGGTATACAGCTGAGGGATCACAAGGGTCTCGTCTCTCTTATTTTGCCCTCTCGGCCTGCTTTGCCAGCTTTGATCAGGTCCTCTTCCAGTTTCTTCCTCCCAGCATGTGAGGAGGCCTCTGTCCGTTCAGCCTTCGATCCGGTCTGTGTGTTCCTGACCCCGGTACCAGAATCCAGCTCCTGAACACAGCTCCCGGCTGCTGCAGGGCCCAGGCTGGGACTCCCCCAGTGCCTGCTCCACAGCATCAGTGGTGACAGTGCTGGAATTACCATCAGGGGGTTGGGTTTGATACTGGGTTGGTATGTATTTGTATATATTCCATCATCATTATTATTTTCATTCTCATTAAAGCTGTTTTAGCTTCCTTTTCTAATTGCTACATCTCTCTCCCTTATTCCCTTTCTCTTCCCCTTTGGGTAGGGAGGGGGGGTTAACAGAGTGTCTGTTATAGGTCTAAGGGGCCGCCCTGAACTGTGATACGACCAAAAGGTTATGGAACAAATCTTACTTTGTGACACAGGATACCAATGTGCATTAGAGGGAATTTTAAAGGGCAGGTACATTCTGGCTTGCAATTCCCCTCAACTTCCAGCCACACACAGGTACTTTACTAGGGCTGAAATTCTTCTAAGTGACAAGCTTTGAGTCACACAGAGGATCTGGAGGAAAGCAGAAAACCCAACAATTTTTTGCCATTTCTCAGCCTAGCACCTTGTTCATTTGATGCAACTCCTCCTTGCCCTCTGGCACCCTTATCCACCCTGAGCAGCAGCCTGGACGCTAATTCTGCAAGTCATTTCATGACACAGATTCCTTCTCAGCCTAGTGTCAAGACTTCAACGTGCAGAAACGACTACTTGCAGCTGAAGAATACTTCAGAGCAGGAACAAAGCTGTAAGGATACAGTGTAAATAAAGAGGACTTTTAGTATCTCCTTTCATTTTCATGAAGATAAGCTTTCAAACCTAGTGATTTTATATAACTGGGTAAAAAAATCCCACTTGCCATCCTCCAAGACTGAAAGACCCAAATACTGAAGAGAGATACTTAAGTCCTCCTTGATATCCAGAAGTCATCTTAATGATTACAAAACAGAACTTTAGGATAAAGCGGGCGATTGGTAAGTGTTATTTGCACAGTTACAGATACTTAGTCCATATTAACTAGCATTTTCATTAAGAACATAGGAAACCAGCAATACATTGGATTTTGCTGCCAAATCAGCAGCTGCATGCCAGAAACAAGTTCTATAAAATACAAGCAGACCAAAAAAAAAACCAAAAACCCAAAACCGACCCAACCAACTAACAAATGGCAAAACCACAAACAGGGCATAATATTGGGAAATCCTGGTTCAAAAACTAGAAGAATTCATGTGAATATAAGAGGAGAGCAACCACATCTCTTTGGTTGTCTTTTTAGTTCTAATTTTTTCCCTGACTTTGGAGAAATTATCTGGCCCACATGTGCTATACCAGTTTATCAGCCACTACATTTCATTTGAAGAAGAAAAACTTCAGGTAGTACATTGTCCGTATCTTTTCTGTTTTTATTCTCCTCAGGTCCAAGAGTTTGGAGTAATGAAATACTCCGGGCAGGATGAGGGAACAGTGGAGATACAGAACTGCTCTCAGTTTACAGACAGGAATTTAATGGCCTCAAGCAAGGCCAAAGTTAGGAAACAAGGTCTGGGCTTACATGGGAGAACTAGGGATTACTCTTGGTTCATTTAAACTTAATTAACCTGCAATTATGATTAACTCAGGGAAAAAAAAAAATCTTTCCAAATTAAATACAAAAATATATTATTTCCTAAGCCTGTCCAAAGTTCTTATTATGTCAATATTAAAATTCATAAAGCAGCACTAAGTGGCCTGAAACATCTCTAACCTTGACAGTTTTTTCAGGGGTAATAATAATCCGCAGCAAATGCAGGCCAACCAAAAACCACTTAACTAATTAGTAGTTGCAGTCACCGAGAAAACATGAATCAACACTGTTATTACAAGTGGCACATTTGAGTGGCATCTAATTATGACTTGATGAGCACGATACTTGCATTATCAACATTACTACTGCATCCCATCAGGGACTAAAAGCCGCTGATGGCATTGACTGCGAGAAACTCCCACTCAATGGTACTGCAGCACCCAACAATCTCCTTGGCAGGGGCACCCTCACTAAATGACATGTTAAGCATAATTACTGGTAGACATTGTAAATAAACAGGATTGGAAGTGAAAATTGTACCAAGTGCATAAGACACAATCTGACACATTGGAAGTGGCAGCCTTAATTGAGAGTTTCTTTGACTGCTCAAGATCATTTCAACTGCATTTCTCGGAGGACAGTGATTATAACTGTGGAGACAGACGGCATAATGGTATCAGCACTGCTGACAGAGCAGTGAATTAAATTGTATCTGCTGTTGTGTGAAAGCCTTGATGAGAGGTACAGATCCTTAGTGGTCTTATCATTATAACACAATGGTCATGTTGTCATCAACCTTGCTGGCTCCAATTGAAAAGAAATGATTGTGTGTTGAAGCTTTCCCCCCCACCACCACCTTCTATCTCTTGTGCTCAATAGAACCAATTTTCAGAGAGCTATGAAATCACGCAATAGGCCCTAAAATGCAGCTGCTTGGCATACAAACGGGGCCCCATTAAACTGGAATCACACACAATATGTGTTTATGCCAGGAGAACAAATAGAAGCTGAGTACAGGCCAAGTTTATTCACAGACACAAAGCCAATGTAGCTCTTCATCAATATAATTGCCTTTTATATTGTCGTTTAAATAATGGGCTCTATTATTGCCTTAAAATCCTAATATTCCTGGCATTTTATCACTATGTTTACAAGGTATGTCCTTTAAAAATGTGAAAGGAAGATAAAAGAAACCTATAAAATTTTACAACATCAAATATTACTTCAAATTTTAAGTCTTAACTACTTGACATTTTCTGCCACACTCTGGTATTCCTTGTATTGCAACAAAAACAAAACAGGCTGCCGTTTTTACTAGAGGAATTAGATTTCTTGGAGGACATTCTTACCTCACAGAACAGAGATCTAAGATCATTTAAGGCAGTAGATGATTCCTGTTGATTTCAGATTATTTTCCATAATTGTATCATAGGAACAATTATAAAATAGAAGTGAGCAAATTCCTCTATTAACACAATCACACAAAATTATGGACCATGTGATTTCCTTCTCCTGCATTAACTTCATCCGCATTTCTGATGCTTCGTCATGCAGCTCACCGTGCTGGCACAAACCAGACAGAACAGATCACAATCCTATTGTAACTGTCTCTTCTACGGAGCTATTCCACCAGGATACTTCCACTCCCATTAGATGTGCTTTGTTGCTCCCAGCCACCATACAGTTTCAACAGAATCATCACCATAAAAGTGTAAAACTGAATATTGACATTCTCACAGCCCAGACAAGACATAACTGGTCTAAAAATTATCAAGAGATAGTAGTGCATCCTAAAAACCTTCACTGGTGTCTATGCTTAAAGTATGTTTACTCTTCCTTCATGAAAAAAGCACCATTATTATCCTCATCAGTCTCAGCAATGAGGTCAAATCCCACTCAATCCAAGCATCTATAATCCCAAAAGTCACTTGCAGAATCCAGGTGAGACAGAGCCACGTTTGTACTACTACTGTCACCACTCTGCATCTTAAGAAGGCTACTTGTGTCAGAGGCATAAATGCTGTGACAGCAGTTATTCTGACAATAGTCAAAGTCTTACTAGATTAACTCCTTAAAACAAGGCTTTGAAGGAAGAAACAGCACATAGTCCTGAATCTCAGCATTCTTAAAACAGCTGTAGAGTATGCAGAGTAACATTCACAACTCTCTATACCAAAAAATTCCCACTAACATCATCGACTTACTTTTCTGAAACTCCTCCAGTTTTTTGACAGCCTCATCTCGTTCTTGCTTGATTTTGTCACACTGTAGAAAAGAAAATTGAAATGAAACACTGATCCCCGCTATTTAATTAGCAGTCAGTCACAACATGCAAAATCAACAAAGATCAAAGCCAGCACAGTAACGTACGGCAGCCTATGAAAGCATCTTTTCTTTTTGCTCTCATTCATGTAAGATCGATGGTAACTATGCATAAAAAAACCTCATTACCCAGACCATTTCCTTACCAAACTGGAAAGTTGCACTTGATTTTAGGTTCCAATTCAGAGCAACTCTGAAAATATTTTACAATAGCCACAATATCCAAAACTGACACAAGCAGTCATCCATGTTCCATACAACAGTAAAAGCAACACTCTGCATGTCAAGAATATGCTTTAAGTCTAGTTTCTTTAACACAAATAGACTTGGAAAAGAGGCCTGCATTTCTATACCTACCATGTGCAAGGAAAACCTCAAAGCCAATAAACAGTGACATGCTGTCCATTTTCACAACATCATGAGCAAAGCTTCAGCTGTGAATAAGGGGGGACACATTTTCATACTTTGAGGATTTCCCATACCCCGGTTTTATTGGTTTGGGGGTTAATGCTAATACTACACAGAGCTGCAATCACTGATCTTATGATGGAAAGGTTTCTTCAAAGAGAAAAAAAACAGAAAAATCTATTTAACATCTGCTTTAAGAAAACCTCTTCTATAAGCAAAAGAAAGAACTCAAAGAAATGAGTCAACTTCACAAGAGATGCAGTCAGTGATTAACCACACTGTGAAAAACACATGACCCAGGGGGAAGTATGACTGGCACACAACTTGTCTTACACGCAGTATACCAGACATCCTTCCTCATGTGTGGCTGTGTATGTTCACAGTAATAAATCAAAGTACCACCATGAGTTAACTTCTGGAAGAGATCTGTGTGACTGAGCTCTGTATGCCGTTCCTGAAACTACAAGGATACTGCTAATTGGAACAGAACTAGGGAAAAAAAAAAACAAAACAAACCACCACAAATTAAAATGATTTTGCTTGATTTTCATTTTTTTTTCACCTAGCAATACACTTTGAGTCAGCTGGGAAAGAAGCCTGCTGTTAAGTAACAAAAAGGGAGAGAGGCCGATTCAAAGGCAGACAAATTCAAGACAACCCTTCGATCAGGTCCGGAGGACCTTGGATGAGGCCCAAAGATCTGCTCTTGGGCAAGAAGAGGATGGTGTTGCCTCAGGGGCAGCCTCCATGCAGGCTCTGGAAGCTGCTGCTGCTGGCTCTCTGTGAGACCAAAAGAAGTTGCCCTCAACAAGCAATCTCTCCTCGTGGCCCTGGAGTGATGAGGCAAAGGACAGGGGCTGAGTAGGGGCAACAGGTCAGTCACCAGCTGCCACAAAGGTCTGTGAAACAAGGCAGAGCTGCGGAAGGAGCAAGAGGTGCTGAGCAAGTGGCACTGGACAAGGACTCCCCATTTCATCTGACCCTATTAACAAAGAAGCTGTTTAACAAATCTTGCACAGGAGAAGTGGGGAAGGGAAACCTGTGCACAAATCTTGCTGCTTGCTGCCCTCCCTCTGTTTCCTCAGCAAAGATTTGCCTTACCTTATTGGCAGGAATGCAGTCTAAGAACAGAAGGCAGTAAAAGATGCAGAAAGTATTTCAGATTGTTCCTGCAGAGCACAGCTCCGCTGCAAAAGGGGAATCAGTGTGAGCTGCTGGCTTTTCATATGTTACAAGAGAGACAGTGTAAGCACAGTGGCATACTTCACCCACGGACGGTTCTGCCCGCCACAAGCTCTCAGCCCCACTGCATATTAAGTAAACGAGTGCTTTTAATGCTCGGTTAAAAAACCAGGAAGATTTGTGTTTTAAGGATCTGATCTGTCGCCTGTGGAAGTCACCAAGACACTCCTCTACTGATGGAAACCTTGGTGTAGAGGATGTGGTACACCCCCTATCCCAGCGACAGGAAAAGCTCCTTTTGAAATCCTTCAGCAGCCAGCTGTAAGGAGTAACAGCTCTCCCTGCGCAGTGCAAGGGGAAGTTCAGTGACCTATCCCACTTCACCTTGAGTGCTATTTGCAGAGAGCGCTCCATTTGGGCCGTGGCAAGCTGGCTATTCTCCTGCTCGCCACGCGTGTTTCTCTGCACAATCGGGGTCTGCAGGTTTGGGTCTCTGCAGAGCAATTCCTGCTCCCAGTTGCAGCTTTCTGAGTATTTTCCTTTCGTCGCTACTGCGCTTCGAATGAAAGAGCAGGAAGGAGAGCAGGAGATTGCTGCCCTTGCTGAAATGATCAATGGAAAGCAAAAGCATTTCGCCTTTTGTCTTGCAATCAGACTCGTGCAAGCTGAGTTGTTGCAAGTCCTACTAAAAAAAAAAAAAACATAACCCTAATTTATCAGAAATTTAGCTAAGCATTAGAAAAAGTTGAGATTGCTTTTAACTGCTTGCACTGTTTCAAACTGCAAACAAAATATTCATATAAAGACATTAAGTTTTGTAATTAAAAACACTGTCAGCTGTTAAAATAAATTGACATTACCTTTAAAACAGGAAACTTTAAACATACCAAAAATTTAGAAGTGTTACCTTCTCTAAAAGTTGCACAAAGCCTTCAAATTTCACAACCACCTCATTTTCCAAAAAAGTAATTTGAGGCATGCACAGCAGACTTGTTAATTGGCAAGAATATCACCGATCTTAATTGTTAAAAGGCAAATAGTGTAACTACAAAACCTACTGTTCACTTTTCACATTCAAATGTGTGCAACTATCAAGGAGAAACAGTTTTCAAGTATTGCTAAGTATTAACGGATAGCTCTATACTCAAGTGTAGTCGTGTGTCCCCCCCCCCCCCCCCCCCCCAAAAAAAAAATCCAACCCCTAAAAACCAATCAAACAAACAAAAAAGTCATTGACTCCTGGAAATTTTTACCGTTTAAACTTTATTTTGTTAAAAGTTCCAGCTTCTCTGCAGAGGAAAACAAGCATTTAAAGCATTTTATTTACTATATTTTTAATCTAATATTTATAGCACTATTATTCCAATAAAAAACCAAAAAGAGGACAATAATTCCTATTCCAGTCCTGAACTAGCTATAGGAGTCAACAGTAATTTCTTGGCAATAAAAAGACATCGCACTTTTACTTTCAGAAACAAATTAACACTTGGGTTTCCAAAATCCATTCGGGGAATAACTCCTTGGGGAATAACTTGGGGAATAACTCCTCGGGGAATAACTTGGGGAATAACTCCCATCTCCGCAGGAGCAAGTTCAGGAGCTTTGCTGATCCCACTCCATTTCGGATGTTTGCCTTCTCAGGTACACAACATACGAGGCGATAATTTCATTTCTAGCGCAGAGAACTTACAAGTACATCACAACCATGTCACAGATCAATGTGCAAACCAAATACTGCACACACAGCGAGATGAAGAGCAGTACACGAACGTGGCCTGGACTGGGAGCTAGCACCATGCCACTGTGGGCACCTGGCACTGCAACGTCACGTTGGGAAGGCAGTGCACACAGCCGCCTGGAATCCTGTGGTTACAGACTCCATGCTCCCGCTCCCACCAGCCTAACGACTCCTTGTCACTAATTCCAGGGAGGCCTGGGTTTCTTGTCTATTCTCTTCTAACAGGCTGCTTTTTTTTTTTCTTTTAGCCAACTATTTTGCACATAAGCTCCTACTGACTTCAGTAAAAGGCCTTCAAAGGGCAAAAACAAGAAGGAGATTGTTCAGTACAGATATTAAGATGCAAAAAAGTTCAAGTAGCAGTCATATAGTCAATTAAGCCATTGCTAAGCAGCACAAGATACATTATTTCCCATTTATACAGACTGGGAGATTTATGCAGAATTAATGCTTGTTCTGAAATCTTGAGTTTGGTAAAGAGCCCAAAAGTATCCTGTGACATTTGCCATTTACAGAGGAAAAATTAGCATGTCATCAAGGCAGAATCTCTTCTCCGTTCCCATTTGGGGATAAAACATGTAATCCATTTCTATGCATGTGCTTTAACAGAGCAAACACCACGATACCAGCACTACACCTACTGTTTTGGGAAGCTGTCTTGCTCTCCCCCTCCCCGTGCTACTGGCAGCATGACAAAACACTGTCAAAACCAGTGTATGGAGTCATTTCTGTCTGATTAGCAAGTAGTCAAATATTTATTCATGATCTGCCTTTGAATATGTCAGAACTGAATATTAAGTTGTCTGCATTTGTGTGTGATTGGATGTTACTCACCTATTTTGGGGGTACTGGCATGTTTAGTTGGCTATCTCAAAGTGATGACCTAAGAGAAGTATTCTGGCAATGTCATTTTTGCTACAGTTTTTGAAAGTATTTAAAAATACTACCAAAAAAAAAAAAAAACAACAAAAACACCTGCACAAATTTTGTCAGAGACCCCATCAGAGATCTCTGATGTGGCAGTTGAGAAAGGCAGTGAGAAAGAGACACTGCAGATGAAAGATCTTATATTATGCTCCTGAATTTCCATGGTTATTAGCACCCTGTTCAAAGCACTGCTGCTTAAAATAGCAATTCATGGACAAATCAACTTACTTTGTAATCTTAAGAAAAAAATACAGAATGAAGAATAAATTTTGAAAAATTAAAATTACATCTTAAGTTAGTTGCCCATTACTGATAATGTTCCTAATATAAACTAGGATCGTTACTTCATGACACCACTCATCTTTCAGGGCCACACAAGTGTAGTGGTGACTTAGAAAAAGATTCCACCAAGTGTGACAAAAGCATATCCATACACACAGCTATCTAACTCCTGTGGGGTGCTTTCAACAAACAGTCTGCAAGTCGTTGTCTACAGCTAAATTAATTTTCTCTTCTCTTCCATCCTCTTGATGCAATTATGTGACCACAATTGATTGAGAGGAAATAATTTGCTTACACTCATACTGACAGACAGTGGCAGGAACTAGAAGAGAAGTCACCCACAACTTCCCAGACCCACAGGCAGAAACAGCCTCTGCTACAGTTCCTCCAGTACCAGGTTTGATCCTGCAAAGCACAAACTAAGAAATTAAAGCTAGAGAGACGCTAACAAGCTCTCAGGATTACTCAGCCTTGCAGTAACACATGGAATAGTTTCTTCCAGTATTGGCACTGTAAGCAAACAAAAAAAACACCCTACTGATAAAGTTCATGGCTATTTTTTTAAAAAAGAAATGCACTTGGTGTCTCAAGTCAAAGCACTTGTAAGCAGGACTGCTTACACAAACACACCAATTCACAGGATGCAGGTTCTTGGACGGAGAATGCTTGCGTAAGAACTGAAAATCCTCCAACCCTGAGCACATGCTTAACTATGCCTGACTGGGAATGTAATCACCGTGTGCTCGGGGTTGGAGGATTTTCTGTTGTTACGCAAGTATTCTGAAAAACATCATACCAACCTTCCCAAGAAACACCCCGGAGTGGCTAGAGATATGCAGTTGTAGGAAATAAGTTCTGCGAGAGAGAGGAGCTAGAAAGAAAGAAAAGCAGAATGCAAGAAATAATCTCAGAACATTTCATTTCATCTCAGTTTTGGCAACAACATTTTTCATTGGAATCGACTTTGAAGAAAAAAATGTTCTAAATAAAAATGCAGCCCAAGAAAAGCCTCCTAATACCCCACCCCTCCCAACCTCAACAAAGCTTTGTTAAAGAAACACCAAAGCTAGCAAGACTTGGGTTCAGGACAAAGCTGGGGAGCCTGTTTTTCATGCAACGGACACTCCTGGCGGGGAACTCCTCAGTGAAGGAAACCAACAATCAGCACAGGCTTGGAGGGGATGGGACAAATTTAAGGAAGAGAGCTGTGGAGGGCAGAACACACTGAAACCACAGGCAGCTGAGGAAGTCCCCAGGCTACATGTGGTTTAGAGACCAGGAGTACTCTGTGGAGGTGTTACACAGGCTCTTGCATTCCTCCCTCTCTGTCTCTGTTAGAGACACAATACTGGGCTAGATGGACACTTGGTCTAACTCAATTTCATTCTCCTTTCCTTCTGAGCACTACGAGATGAACAGCCAGAGTCTTCGGCACAGCAAAAATAAGAGGATAGATTTCCCAGGATATCAGAGGCTCTGGTGTAGGACATCAGAATGGGAATGCAGCAACAAGCATAGTAAAAAAGACAAGGAGGTCAGCGGGTAGGAGGGAGTGAGTTTCGGTGTACTGGGCCTAGTGGAAATACACATAAGCAATCCTTGCTGAAGCATAACGTGAAGATAAGCTTCGAGTTTTCTATGATAATGAGAAAGTAGTTAAGGACAAGGTCTTCCCAATGCAGCCTTAACTGCAAAATTTGTAACAACTGGACTAAAAGTGACCCTTCAGAAATGACTTGACAAAAAGCTAAATTAAACCTACATGCCTTGTCAGCCAACAGGGATTTCAAAACTAACATGTTTCTTGCATCTTCAGCTCACTAATCCTGGAGAAAGAATTTTTTTTGTTTAAAATACCATGTAGCACTGACTCCTCTGCCTTCCTCACTATCTAGAGCTGATAAGAGGCTTTTAGTCACCACAGTTTCCTTTGGCATCTGCTAAAAACCTTTTGCACATTGACATGGATTTATTCAACACAACATTGCCATCAGATCTCTCTGAATTCTCTGTTCCCATTGGCTTCCTCACAGAAAGCAAGTGTGGTGAATGAACAAGAGTCCTGGGTGGGAAGAGATACCTTACTAAACATGCTTAATTTTACTACCAGAAAGACAGTTCATCATAATCAAAATGAACAATCTAGAAAGTGGTCATTATTTCTTACTCCAGTAGCTCTGAATATTAAAAAAAAAAAAGAATAATAAAAAATGAAGCCTTCAGTAATGCATGAAGTTCATACATTCAAAGCTTCTTTTCAAGTTGGACAGGCACACAGATTTCACAGGAGGATGTGTGATATGCTGTGAATCGTTTTATGCTGCAGCAACATTGTGCAAGTTGAGATAAGACATCCTGCTCTCCTGTTAAAACTGGGTTGGGTTTTTCAGGGGTGGTGGGGAGGGAAGACTTTAAATACCTTCAGAAATCCTATTCCTACATTCTGAATTTTAAGAAGTGTTAGGTGAGGGGATTCTATTTTCTTTTCAGTAAGTCTCACTGTATAAATCAAGTTGCAATAAAACAAGGTTTAGGAAAACTCTCTCGGATCTAAGAACATCTGAACTCCTGATGTTTGGTCTGTGCTTACAACATAACTATAGGCAAATTGGCTACAGCAGCGATCATTGAAAATACATATATTTATAGCAACTTTTCTGGGGTGGCACAGCTAGAATACCTGCTGGGAGCTGCAGTTATTGCTCCTTAATACATATAGGTACAGGTAATACCTATTACTTGTAAGTAATCAGCCGAGCTCACGAGAGAGGACAACAACCTGCCATAGCCAATAAGGTACCTTGATACTGAGCATTTTTATATCAAAGGAATAATCAGTAGATACAAACCTCTTCTTTCGTTTTCTTATTTTCTGCTCTAAGCTCTTCATATTCACCAATAGCTACAAGAAAAAAAATAAACAAGTTAATATTGCAGCAGCTCTTTTACACAAATTATCTCTCCATTTCATTCATCTTAATGCTTTTACAGCTATCTACATAAACGACTTAAAGAACATGGGTCATAAACTTCATTAATAGCCTACAGATGAACAGGATATCCTTCTAGAAGAGAAGTAATTGGAAAGCATCTGAAAAAGATGGTGGCCCCCAAAACAATCCATTTTTGATCAATGGAGAGTTAAACAATCTTATTGATTGAGTTCAAAAATTACCAGGTGAATGTACTGGCTTGCAGTCACCTTTTTAAACCCACACTGACTCGGGTTACAGATCAATGCTAGAGAGATGGTTAATGCAATACTGTTACACAAATGTACCACCAGAGTACTTATTCATTTATTTATTTAACATTTACCTCCAACAAGAGTGCTACAAGATATTTTTGTTTTCTTTAATCTCCACAGCAGAGACACAAAGACTGTATGATTTACCCAAGATCACACAAGAACTCAGCTGCAGGGATCAGCAGGGAATGGATCAACCTCCAGGATGCTGGAGGTCCGTTGTTTCAAACCAGGAAATAAAACAATCAATCAGCTACCAATTAAACTGCAGTTTACTGTGTGATTTTTTGTGCCCTTCTTAAATCTTTTATTTTACTACCTTAGGGACATGCCGTTGTTGCCACAACCTCCCAATTCTATTGTTCTTTCATTGGGTCCCCTGTGGGCTGTTTGGCCTTCAAGACCAACTTTTGTCACTAGAAAGAATCTGAATACACCTCCAAACATTAGAGAAACACACTTTGCTAGAAAGGAACACTGTTCAGTCTTCAGGGTGCATACCGCAAGAATAAATTGAGAGGACTGTTGACATCACTATGGATCTTACTACAGCCCCTCTGTGTCTCCTCAATTTTTCTCTTGTACCTAGCAGAAGCCACACTAGCATATAGGCTTTATAGCTTAGCATAGAGGTTTTATTTCAAGCCAACTTAATTAAAACTGGATAAATGGTAGGAATATATAGTTTTCATCTGATGATAGCAGAGATGTTGGAGTTTTATCTTAAACTTAACACAGCTTACCCTACACCTGAAGACAGGAACATGTAGTCTGGCAGATTAGCCACCAGAAAAACCTACTAGCCCACTCTAGCTTTAGATAAACTTTTTCAAACAAGAAGCTCTTACAAATGAAGTTACACTTTACACTGTTGTGATGTCCCTCTTCTGCCCCCTCCCCAGCATTTCAAAATCTGAAATAAAACTGATTCAACTCACTCCTGAAAGCTGGCATCACTGTTCTCTTTGACTTCAGCATGCATATTACTCTTAGCAGCAGCACGAAACTGCCTCAGATGTACTCAAACTATCCCAGTTCCTCTTTTCTCCAAGACAACATCCTTTTAGAAACACAGGACTGAAATATCTGAGGTCTGGGATACAGACTGCAATAGTAGCTCCTGGGCTAGTAACTCAAAACACAGGACTCTGCTCCTTGTGTGCCCTGACCAGCAATGGGGAAATGGAAAGACTCTGCTGAGTATATTAACTAGAAAGGGAAATGAAGGAACGCTCAAAATCTCAGCCAGAATCTCAGCTCTACTGTGATCAGCAAGTGTTAAAACATTTCCAGGGTTCTCAAAGGAAAAAAAAGTTAAATAAAACCACTGAAAACAAAGTCACAGTCCACGTGTAAACTCACAGGAAATCTGATAATTTAAACAGATGGGAAAAATGCTCATCCCTACCCATCCAAACAGAAAGGTATATCTAAAGATCTGAACGAACAAAACCAGGTTTCTTGAAAGCACGCCCTGCATCCCTGCACCAGTAAAACCAAGGTCTCCCATCCATCCCTTTACTTTGCTCCCCCTTCTCCTTACCTACCCCTGAGACCCCAATGCTCTCAGAAAAAGAACAACAGGTAGATGAACAGGTAAGAAACCACACTGATGCAGCTGCTCCAAGAAAGAGCACCAAAACCAAAACAGCTTATTTCCTACACAGGAACACAAAAGCAATGCCTCTTGATCACTGTTCCACTTCTAAGCCATTAGAAGGGAAAAGATTTCTGGCAGTAAGGAATGAAAACTGTATTAACAGATACAGATTTTTTAGAGATATCAAGATTCTTCATACTTGAAAACTGCTAGTTTTTGCTCACTTTTAAGGCAAACTCATGCTTGCTATTCAATACTTTATAAATGACTGAGAAATGTAAATATAGATTTGCCCCACCCTTCCCAGCTCTCTTCACACGCTCCACAAACATGTTCAGAGCACTCTGAATTACCAGCCCTTCGGGCATGGATACAAGAACAAGTTACCAGAAAACAAGGATAGAAATTTACACAACACTCCACAGCGCAGAGCAAGGACTTGCTTGTGTGAAACTGGGAATTAAGTTCAGGGTAGCCGTTCCCACTTTTACTGAGGATGGGAATCCACAGCACATTCATCGTGGAACACAGAAAGAAAATCATGAGCTACTTAATGCTGCACTCACTGGCAACTTACTTTGGTGCCTTTTTACCACCCCCTTGCTGTCACTGCAAAACTACTGAATACAGCTACTGCACAGTAAGGATCTAATATCTTAAAATAAGACTGTTGTTCATGGACAGCAGCCTCTAGATAATGCTGCCATGCAGATCCCATCACTCACACTTTCAGGTATGGATTTATTAAACACTAAATCTACCGAAGAAACCGCTGGTTTTATCAGACCTAGGAGCAGAAATGATAATTAAAAAACCCACTAAACACATTTTCTGCGGTATTTCAGACTCTCTGCAAAGGTACAAGATGGAAGATTTCTTTTTCTTTATTCTCACCCAAACATTACAGCGGGGGTTACTGGAAACTCTTTATACCAAGTTTTTCAAATGCTTCATTTACAATGAAGTTTTGAAGCCATCTGAAAAAAGGTCAAGAGTCTACATACCCTTCACTGAAGCACTAAATGGCATAAAGGTGACAAGGATCTCTTTGCTCGACAACTACCCCAGAACAAGTAACATGAGCAGCTAGGCAATACTTCACGTGTTTCAAATCTCATAAAGATTATTTAGCCTTAAAACCCTCTTTTGTACGTTAGGAGATATCGTTATCACACATTTATTGATTGACAAGCAACAAATCCTGTTGTACAAGGACTTCCCTAAACCTCCTTTGAAGGACAGGACTATTTTTCCTCCTTAACCTCGGAGGGTGCTCACACAATACACATGAAAATGGCACCTGAGCATCTCAAAATTTCTTACATCTTACCTTGACTCATTCAGATTATGCTGTATATAGTTTACCCTGGAATAAAGATACCTTTTTCCAATAAATTAGTGGGGAACAAAACAAGCAAGTGAAGATACTTTACTAAAGATGCTACTAAAATTCCAGCACTTTACATCATTTACTCAAAGAATCAATATTGTAGCAGACATTGATAGGAAGATGCCTACATTGTACTCGTGAGCCTTCAGTGAATCCTGAAGAACTAAAATAAGTAATTATCAGAGAACTCTTGAGATACTGTTGCTGTCTGATGCTACCTGAAGTTTATCCTTAATAGGATTATTCCTGATATATAGCAGTATTACATAAACTATTTATCAGGATCCAAGTCACATCCCTTTGCTTCAGGCTACATTCACACAGCCCGAGAGCAACACTACAGCTTCACTTCATGACTAAGAAAAGAAAAAAAGCTAGGAAAAGGAGAGAAGAACAGAATATTTTGGGCTTTAGCTCTTAACCCACCCAAAACATACTCGCAGCCCACCTTATTCTTACTGTAAGCCAGTCAAACTACAAAACAGCCAATGTGAGCACACAGCATGCTCCTTCATAACCTGACCACGCTTATTCACCAGCTCCCTCCTCAGCTCAGCTGATGAGAAGAGACTGTCCTGTTACCATGTATCTGTACTTTATTTGTATTAAATTAAGCTACTAACTTTGTGTACAGAAGCTCCTTTAATTATATGCTAGTCTTTGATTTTTAGCTGTGAACCCTGTGTCTCCTGAACCTGGATTTGCTAGCAGAAGGTATTATCTAAATTAGATGTTTTATATATTAGATACTCACTATGACTAAAAAGCACTTATTAGTAAAACAAGGTCAGAAGGGTAACAGTGTGTAATCTCTGTAATTCACAGTGAACTACAAAAAAAGACACCTTCACTTACACAAAGTGAGGTGGTGAGACTCTTCCTACTCTTTTAATAAAAAGAACAATCAACCTCTTTTCTAAAACTATGTATTTAAAAAAAAGATAATTAAAAAAATCAACCTTACGCTACTTGCATAAACTTCAGCATTTACATTGTAAACCAGTGTGGCCTGCAAGTAGCTGGAGAGCCCTTCCATGCCAAATCAATGAGTGATGCCACTTCAGCATTCCCAACCTACTTATTTAATCAAAAAGTAAGGAGAGCTGTCAAACAAAGCAAGTGTCATTCCACTATTTATTCTTCTAGGCTACGGACCAAGCATGTCTTTGCTGGCACAGACAAGAGAAAAGAGCTTACAGTGCACGAGTCCTTCACTCCAGATGAAATGAGCTATCCTAATGAAGTCATTTTCTGTTGGTAGAAGTAAACTAACACCTGGCTTTTTGCAGGTTCAGATATGTCACCAGAGAGAGAATCAGCCCTGACAGCAACGCTGCACCAGAAGCTTTAATGGGACTGTGGCCACCACCCTCCTCATTCAAGTGTACTTGAAATAGGAAGGCGGGCCAAGTCTGCTATACAAACCATCTCTCCCATAGCAATAGTCTCCCTACAAGCACAGCATGCATGAGATCTTTAAATTTCTGTCAAGGCTATAAATAAAACTCAAGGGGGATCAATTTTTCTCTTGTTCCACACTTTATGCTCAAAGATCCCTTTCACTAAGCACAGGCCAACTGTACTTCAACAGGACAGCGTGGCATCGGCAGCACTGTCCACATGCAAACTACTTTTGATGCCTGGGCAGCATTTTTAATATCTCCTGGGCCTCCACAGAAGAGAGGTGGAGCTGAGGAGCAAGCGCTTATGCAAAGGTGAATGTATGTGATGGCATTATACCTGTTACTCTACAGTGATTCCAAATCCTGGGTCAGAATATATACATCTATTATTAGGCCTAAAGCTTACATGGCCAAACCAAGCTTTTGGTCACATATGAGCTGCACTAGCTGATATCTACAAGATTCCATTACCAAACAATTCTTAAAAAAACAAACAAAAAATCCTGCCTGCAGCCATACAAAGGTAAGCGTTAAGTACAAATACTTTTAGTCAGACCCACTGTCTGTGTTCCCACACATCTGCATTCTACTCAAAACTGTAAGAGGAGTTACAATTTAATTTTTTTATCTTTTTTTTTTTTTTTTTTTTAATGAGGCTCACAGTTTGCATCCTGCAGTCATACAGCTTCCTGGGAGCTGGACAGGGAAATTAAACATACCACTGCCTGTTAAAGCCCAACCACTAACTTCACACCAAAAGATTTCCCTTCACAGCTTTCTGAAAAACAGGTAAGGTTGAACACAAGAAACTGAAGTGGGAAACACTTTTAAACCCCAATAAATGAAGAAAATATTCAAGAAGGATGGGTTCGGCTGGGGCATGATGACTGCTGTCTATGAACACCCACATACACAGGTACATGGGGAAAAAGAAATAAAATCTATAGAGCAGAGGACTACAAAGGGGAACAGGACAGCCAACAAAGTATCCTACCCTAAACAAATTCCTCCAGACATAAAAATTACTCCTCTGTCACAAAGAAGAATAGATTTGTCAAATCACATTAAGAGCTTGTCAATAGCATATACTTATAAAGTACAACTTTGAGATGCTGCTGTCAGATTGCCAATCTGTTCCTTAGAAGATACATGGTATTCCTTTATTCAAAGTTTCTGACTTTTTTTTTCAGACATCAAATAGATCTTAAAAAAAAAACAAACAAACAAACAAACAAAAAACCCAACAGAACCACAGTACTTGGGACTACAGGCTGGAAATCAGCACACTTGATCAAATCCAGCTAACAGACACAGAGTAAAATAAGACCTTTAAAGCTGATGAAGAAAATCCGGGCAATATAAACATGCTTAGTGCATGTGTAGTTAACAGTAGTTGTTAAGCACTGTTAATCTAGCAAAGTGACCACAAATGTGACTATTACAGTGGCAGCTACAGAGTAATTTTACCTGGTTTATAACTGCAGATGTTTTGGTTGCTGATTCCAATTTTAACTGAACCCAAGAAGCAACCACGGCAGCAGATGACTTTGTCTTTAAGGGAAAAGTACCAGCAGAGCCAATAAAGGCAAATGAGATAATCTTCCAGGCAGATAACCAACTGGTGCTATGATGCAGCTGTTAGCTTGCTATGGTTCCTCAGGTTCTACAGCCAACCATTAATGACACAAGGTTTTGCCCACTTGATTTTGTTTTCAGTTCTTAATTCTTACCTGCAGGAATTATAAGGCCCAGTTGAACAGAAACATACACTGCTGGAAATATTCCTTAGAGTACAGTTAGGTAATACTAATATTCACAGCAGATCTGCTTTATCAAGCCAAGCCATCTCGGAAAGCCATTCACAGAATTAAAACTCAAACAATACTTTTAAGTCACAAATATCAACCATATAGTGATCGTGTTTCTTCACGATGCTCACCTTAAACCGGGTAATGGAGCAAGCCAAAGAATGCTCGGTATCAGGTATCTGAGTCTAAGACACTGAACTTGGAAAATTCAGCAGGGGTGAAAGATAAGCATATCTTGCACACAGACAGCTTCAGTGTCCCTGAAGCCTTCCAGAGCTCTGCCAAACAGCCAAGTGAATTTGCCCCAGACACCAGTCAGCATCCCACTGCCATGGAGAGTTGAGTGGGCAGCTACAAAACATCTGCCTCAGGTTCAACCTACTGACCTCATTTCGGAACCCTGTAAGCAGCAGTTGAAACGTGACAGCAATCAGCCAGATTTGCTGCTATCTGCCTTCCTCTCTACCTTCTGCATCACTTCTCAGTTTGGTTACCTAGCGTCAGGCAAGTTTCTCCAGACTACAAAAACACAGCCTGCAAGAGAAATGTTCTCTGAAATCCCTTCAAACCAAAGGGTTTTTTTTCCAGAAATCTGACTACAGACCATAATTTTACAGAGTATCCTAAAATTGCTTGAGGAAAGTTGTTAGCATCTCAAATAGTCTTGTTTCGTTTACAGTAAGACTGGAAGGCAAACTGTGCACTCCAACTTATAGTATATAAAGAGGAAGCAAACTAACCTATAGTAACACTATTTAGGTCACTGCTGTTAGGATAATTTTATGCATCTCATTACCTTTTCATCACTCAAACTCTTTGTCTTGCCAGTTAACATAATTTAACTACTGTGCGCTACCATAATTTTTCACTGCTTTAGATGCAAAACAGCATACAGAGGAGTACTTTCAAAAGTTTTCCACTGGGTAACTTTTCACCCATTAAAAAAAAACCCAAAACTTTCTTGTCAGCCACAGAATGCCAAAATCATTTGTTAGCCTCACAACAACATACTACAGCTCCTATGAAAAACCACCAAGAACAAGCACCTTACAGCACAGGGTCTGCCAAGTACAGTTTCTGTTTCAACAGCTGAAGTGCATCTGGGGCAGCCAGTCCTCAAGTTACAGTAACTTTCCCTTGAACTAATTCCTGCAGTCACATAAAATTTCATTAGCCTTTAACAGATACTCAGCCACTGGAGTAGAAGACTTCCAGACATTGGAACTGAAGCCCCAATCTAACCAATTTCAAGAGGCAAGGATTTCTCTACAGAATAAACCAAACTTGCCTTTTTTGACTGATTACGGTTATTTTGGTAACTGTCCTTTTGGCACAGACAACTCCTCTGGTGCCAACAATACAGGAAGGAAGCAGGCAGTCAGAAAAAAATCCCAGATTTTTAGCCTTACATTTTCGGCCCGTAGTATTAAAACACACAGCTATAACACTATCAAGAATTTTACACCCACTGAAATCCTTCTAAGTCAGAATCTACCCAGTGCAGCTGGTGATCATGAATTTACAAAGCTGAGTATATGGGAGCAACAACAACAAAAAAGTACCCAAGCAGATCATAAGTAGTTCATAATTATCCAGCTGAAATTTGGTTAAGAAAAGCTTCTGCTAAATAGCAAATGTGACGAAGCACATTTACGGTCACAGCAAATGACAGAAAAAGGGGCACTGGTTGCACAACCATAATTCCACTCTTTTACACAACTTAGTCCAACAGGTCCTTTCCAAACAGCTCATCCCAGGCCCACAGGAGAGCAGGAGAATGAAGGTGTGGGAATTATCAGCTACAAATTACAGCACCTACTGTGCATGAAGCTGTGAGACAGAAGAAATACGGGTCACTTGATACATGTTCTCAAGCAGACGGAAACAGAAGTTCTTCATATGTTGCCTACCTACTTAACCACAGTAGAAACTTTGATGGATCAACCTCGTTCATGGATAGGAAGCTAAAAAGTGGGCTGCCTCTTGAGCATCCAAGCTCTTCTCCATGCAACTTCTTACAGAAGATGAAATACTACACTAGTTTCCAAGCCAAACTACACACTCATGAATCTGAACACCTAGAAGGCTGAAGCACTGAACTTTTCTATAACAATACTGAGAGTGACTCATGCGGGAAACCAGACCAGCTCGGGATAAGCACTTCCTTTAATTTACACTGGAAGTACAAAGGCTCTACAGAAGCGTATGGCATATCAGGGCAAGCCCCGAACTATCAGCGGGAAGTTTGCACAGACGGAGAGCAGGATGGACAGTGTTTGATGGGTTGGGTTAGTATCAAGCCCTGCAATGCAGAGCAGGAGACGGGACACGATGCCAGGTTAGGTGCTGCCAGGCACTCCACACAAAGCTCAGCTCCACTGAGAAGCAACAAGGCTGGTGGACTTTCACCCTCCGGGCAGGCCAGACATCTGGGCTGAGCAGGACCAATGCCAGGCACGCACCCGTCACCAGCACATGGGCCAGACTGAGCACTGGGTGGGAAGGTCTGGGCTGACGGCAGCAACAGGCCATGTGCTGCTGCGCCTCAGCCTCCTGCCCTCACCCCATCCCACCATCAACCACCGCGACGCCCACACTCACTCAGCCTCGGCCGAGCGCACCTGCGGGGAGGAGAGGCAGGGGGGACGGGCCCCGGCAAGGGGAGCAGACAAAACCTTTCACACCCCTGACTTATTACGCTGAGGCTTTTTTCTTTTCTCTGCGCGGGCAGAAAAAGGGGCCTGGGAACGAGACGGGACCTGACTGCCGGGCCGGGGTCCGCCCAGGCCGCAGCCACCCCCCCCCCCCAACCCCGGCGCAGGCCGCGCCCGCCCTGACGCGCCCCGTCCCCCGGCACCGCCGGGCACGGAGCCCTCGCCTCACACTGCCCCGCGGCGGCGCCGGCCCAGCCCGTGCCCTCGGCGGCGGAGGAGCCGCTCTCTCCAGCGCCGGAGGCAGCGGCGGCGAGGGCGCCGCCCGCCCCTACCTTGGTCCTTCAGGCTGGCGAGGAGCTCCAGCTGCTTCTCCTCATCGGAGCTGTTCATCCTGCCCCGCCGCCGCCGGGCAGCGGCTGCCCCGCTCCGCCTCACCTAACGCGGCTTTACCTGGGAGGCGGGCGGGCGGGCGGGCGGCGGCGGCCAGAGCCCCGGGGCGCGGCGGGCGCGGCGAGCGGCCCGGCCCGCTCTGCACATGCCCAGACTCCCGCGGCGCCCCAGTGAGCATGTGCGAGGGTGCGGGCACGGCGGCACCGCGGGCAAGCCCCGGCTGGCGGGCTCCCGCACGGCCCGCACACGCGCGGCCTCAGGGCTTCTGTCCCTCTGCCCCCCCCGCCACCTCCCCAGGCCGGGCAGGGCCTCGGGGGGTTGCTCGGGTTGTTAAACGAGGGGGCAGGAGGGCAAAAACCCGCCGAGAAGCCACCGGTCAGAGGAGACGCATGTCCTCGTAGCCCCGTCGGCGTGGTCGACCCAGCAGCTGCGCTCACGCTGGCACAGGCTGCGAACGCCCTGCCCTCCCCTCTCCCGGGATGGCCCACACCTGCTCAGGGCAGCTCTGCACTTAGGATCCCTGTGCTGCCCAGAGGAGCAGGGGGAGTTTTGCAAACTGCTGTTTGAGTACAGTGGTACCATGAAAGCTAAAAGTGTTTCCTAATAAAAAAAAACCTGAATTGGTCAGTTGCATTGCTGTTTGTGAGGATCCAAGGGAAACAACTGCATGCCAGTTCTGCTGTCCAGCACCTATTGGCAGCTTTGGAACATGAGGGCAGAGGGCTTTGACAGGGACCCTACTGTGTTCATCTCAGAAGAGCACTGTTCTTCTCTCTGCTGTGCTCTGGTGATCCTTGTGTGGAAAAGGAAGGGTTACAGTGATGATCTCTGTATTAAAAACCTTACCTAGCTTATCCCAAGGGTTGACTGTGCTGGGTTAACAGTTGTACTCAAAGATCCTAAAGATCTCTTCCAACCTAAACAATCCTAAGGCAGGCACTGAGAGCACTACAGAATGTGTTTCTGCTTCTGTTTTTCGCTGAGCTTCAGTAGCAGTCAGCTGAGTGGCAACTATCTTCAGATTTTCATTGGCAAAGGTACATTCCCTCCTTCCTTGGTGAACATTCATCATTCATGGGAGCAACATTATTTAGAAATATCTGGGAAGGAAAGGAAAAAGACCTCACTACAAAGAGCTGCTCTGTCTGCCTGCCTCCTTACTCCCAGACTGGATCCTTGAGGCTTGTCATCTTGACCTAGTAAACCTTTAAAACATGCAGAGACTCCATATTGTTGCTTTACAGTACTATCTCTCCTAGAGGTAGTTAACAACACATGTAGCATCCTGGAAAAAAGCCAGGAGATCCATGTGAGCCATGCTGGTGTCTCATAAGTGGTGTGCAAGGGAGGCCATGCAGAGAAATTCATAAGATAGTCAGCTTATTTTGAACTAGTCAGCACAAAATGCATTTAACTGTACCAAATGCAAAGTTAGAAATTCCTGCTCATGGAGGAGGAGTCATATGCAAAGAATGGGAAATTATCTTAGAAAATTAAGGCTCTGTAGAAGACAAGGGAGGCAAAGTGCAAGTAATTACATTTGTGCTGCCAGTAAGGTACTGCAGCAAAAGAATGGGATGTGCACTGACAGCAGGGAAAAAAAATTCTTCTATGACATTGACAAGATCAAAATAAAGTTACTGTACCCCATTCTTCAGAAGATGATGCAGACACATTTACAGAGAAAGCACAAGAGATATAAAATGACCTAAGTTTTGAGAAGAGTGCTTTGCAATGAGAGACCTCAAACCTTTTATCTTTTTAATTGAGCAAAAAGAAAACAAATTCGATGATGTTAATTTCACAGGAGAAAAGCCCCAGTATTTGAGGGCTTTTCAGCCAAGTAGAAAAGAGTCAGCCAGAATCTGTGTTTGTAACCAGAAGCTGAACATAAAAACTACAAATAAAGTGACACATCAATAAACGCCTCCATTTGTAGGAACACAGAGGTCCTTAGAGTTCTGGGCTGACCTCAGTTTCTCATATTCACCACTTTAAGTCAAAGCAGTCTTGCCAAGTGTTTTACTTTTTAACATCCTTTCTTGGTCTGCCCGTTGGCTTCCCTTCAGCCACAAGTCTCATTCCAAGCCCCTCTTCCCACTGCTGATATCACACCCTGCCCTCCGTTTCCAAACCAATTTCTTTCCTGCAGTGCAAGAGCAGCGTTTGCAAAAGAGTCATTGTAGGGTTGCTGCTTATCCCTGCACCATGCCAAGACACCGGACATCATCATCTTGCAACAATGTTCTGTCTGTTGTATGTGGCCAGAACAGGACATAAAATCTCTTTGATATCAGCAGAGACAGTAAGCCAATTCTTCCTTTATTTTATTTATTTATTCAAATTAAAGCACTGTGTCTCTGTCAAAAGAATTCCCCTCCATAATTTCTATATTGTGGCTTTGTCACTGTTCTTATTGTTATTATTCCCTTACACCTACACCAAGTTACAATACCTTGAAAAGCAAGCGTTTAAAAGAAGGATGTCCTCATTGCAGACCCTTTTGGTTGCAATAGGCAGATAGGTGCCACTACAACATTATTCCTCAAAGATATTAATCAATTGTTAATCAAGTGTTGCTTTTATTTCTAAATTAGCAGACAAGAGAAAAATTAACTCCATTACTAATTTTTCTACTAGCTCCCCCTATGCTCTAAGGATCTAACATCCTCAGAAACATTTCCCTGTTTCATGAATTCATTTCATAGCTTCAAGGTTATTTCAAATAAGACTTAGTCTGTAATGCCTATTTCTGTATAACATATCTACATTGTGATTTGATAACTGCTGCCGTAAACCACCGAGACCATAAAAAGCCTGAGTCAGCAACACAAGCATCCAACATGGGATTTCACAATGTTTAAACAGGGACTGGGTAGCAACTGCTTCCTCTGTCGAAGAACAACAATGTTGTACTTTGAGCATACATGACCAGTTTATACTGATAGCATTTCAAGAATACTATTTCTTCTTTGTTAAATGGGAAAGCAAAGACTAAAGGTGTCCAAAAAACTTGTCCAGTATACAGTCAGTAACAGTGTTGCAAAAATAAACAAATCAAGGATTGGGTCACTTTCTAGTGGATACAACACATTGTGGATAATCCACATCCTTTTGGAGAGGAAAATTCAGGTGGTTTCAAGATATCTTCAGGTTCTACACCCATACATGCCTGTTCTTCCAAGACCAGGAATAGCTTTGTCACAGACTGTGCAAAGTTTTGAGAATCACGTATTATTCTTGGTAGGAAAATGGAAGAAAAACATGATGGGGAAGTCTAGAAGCACTATAGAAAGTGAGATTGGAATTCAGCTCTTGGTCAAGTGGAGCAGTAATTTCAGCTGGCTGTTGTTCTACGCAATGCTGCATTATTCTACATAGAAATGGTGATAATCAAGTGCATAAATAAGTGCATGATTTCTGGACGTTTGAGTACATTAAGGTTATACATGTCTGTGAAAAAAAAAAGACAGAATCTGGAATATGAGTAAGACACACTGTGGTTTCTTACTGCCATGCTTGGCTCTGGTGTGCTATCAGGCAGAAGAAAATGCCAGGTCCAAGCACCGCACATCAAATAGGAGCACAGACCTGTCAAGGAGACTCTACAGAGACCCTGTGATGAGCACCATCAGTTCTAAATGTAGCTTGGGCTTGCAAGAATGAAAAAGGGTATGTTTGGGGGGAATCATTTCTGCAGGGAGAACCCAGGGGAAGAATAGTGAAGGTCTTGCCGTCAGTTAAGGACTATGACAAAGCTGTTAATAAGCTGTCCTCAGTAATCATTGGGTTGGAGAATTGGTGCAGTGTTTAAACTGTAAGAGGGGAGAGAGGTTAGGTATTAGTAAAGGTTTCATTAGTGGAAGCACTGAAATAGGCTACAAAGAAGAGGGAAGGTGAAATCTTCAGAAGTTTGACAGATCCAGGTGACCTGTAAGGGTCTGCCCTTCTGGGAATCGGTGTAGGTGACAGGACTGAGAGCACGTGTACCGCTCCCACTTCTCTCCACCTCTAGTTCCCATCATCCCCACCAAGGCTAACTTCACAACAGGTCTCCCCTACCACCTTTCCAACACTTCGCAGGCAATTTCACCTCTCCAGGCAGGTTCACATATACCCAGGAGCTGGTGATGGACTCTAAGGTCTAAGGAGGATAGGAGGTAAAACTAGAGCTGAACAGCAATACCTCTTCCCTGCAGAATCTCTCAACATAGTAAGGAAAAACAGACATTTGGAATGGTTTGCAGATCCCTGTGTTTTGAGGGATGATTCAGTCTTCCCCTAAATCTGCTCCCACCCCCTGTTGTCCACAGATGATCATGTTTACAAGCTTTATTGGAAACAACACTCCGGCATTTGTTCAAACCCCTTTCTTGCTGTTACTCTCCGTGCAGCAGGACAGATTTATTCTTTACTTCTGCTCCTGAGCTGTGCACAGGCCTACAGAGGCTCAGCTTTGGAAGCGGGGTATGGACACAGCTCCACTGCTCCTGAAGTGAATGGAGATATTGCAGGCACCAACAAAGGGAGTGTCACAACTGAGGCAAAGCATCCAGGGCACATCACTGAGCAACAATAGGTAAGGGCAGCAGCTCCACGTGTTATCTTTGAAACAAAACACAGCTGCTGTCCTTCCATTTGCCTCCTGGGCTCTGTGCCCTGGCTCTCACCCGCTGGCAGCTGCCCGCACACTGCAGCTTGGCCACACTGGGCTCCCACGGTTGGTTCTTCTTCCAGAAGGAGAGCTGGTATTGATACGCAAGCGAAAGAGCAGGTGATAAGCAAGATAGCCTCAGACACTTGTGAAGGGACGAGTCACAAGCCTGACCCTGCTGATCCAAGAACAAAGCAGGTCTTCTGTTCATACCCAGAGAGAACAGGAGGGGCGGTGGCAAAGAGCTGGGTACTTTTGAAATGACAGCATCATTCGCAAAGAAGCAACTTCTTTTCTGCCCGTACATGAATTTTCCTAATCACAAGGTAGACTGAGACCTTCATTGCTCATCATTTTTTTCCTGCTGTTATCAGGTTTTGGTAATTTTCATGAGACATTTTTTCACCATCTTTGGTATTTTTTCAAGTGTTCATTTTGTCAACTGTGGGATTTTACCAGCTTGTTCCTCCTGATATATACATGTACATCTTTTCCCTAGGGCTGCCCCCATCTGTTAAAGCTCTATGCAGACAAACAACACAAATATTTTTTACTTATTAAAACTTATATTGCTTATATTGCTTGTTAAGACTTATATAGCATTCCTGCACTTTATCTCCAGAGGTTTCTGGTATCCTCACAGACTTCTAATAAAGATGATCAAAAGATAAAAAGGATAAAAAGCACATAAAGCATTCAGAATTTGCCCAAGATCAATATTCAGCATTAGAGTAGCTTCAGTCTTGAGAGAGATCTTTTTAAAATCACATCCATCCACACCAAAACATGGAATAGATTTGAATAACTTGTGCACAGGGTGGAACAAGAATAATATTCATAGTTTTAAGGAGCTACTAAAATAGCCAAAAATTAAAGGAATTTTTTTTTTTTTTCACTGTATCCTCTGCTCCAGAGATATTCCTCTGTAATACAGGAATAGATGCTAAGGCGATAGGAAAAGATATTCATAGTGGACAGCGTAAAGGAAACCGTGCAGTTGGGGCTGTATCAAACAGTAAGAGAAAAGCAAGCAAAAAAAAGCACTCAGAGCTGCTATAGATGAGAACCTGGCTGCTATTCCCAATTTCACAGTAGCCAACTGAAAAAATAGGACAATTAAATAGAAAATGGAAGATAAAGAAAAATACTGAGAGGCTTAACTTTGTCTTCCCTTGGGATAGATCTTAGTGAGATATTGGACCCCTCCTGTTATTTCCATTAATGATTGAAGCTGATGGAAATGAACAGTTCCCAACATGTATATGTAACTCCGACTGTTGTACCCATGCAGAACCTTAGTAATAATTACCTTGTGTATATTTTTTTTTGTGGTTAACAACATGCTTTATGCCTGTTCCTCTTGGTGGGGATTTTGATGAGTATTCACACAGATGGACTTTGCAAGTTGAAAATATCACAGGATAAACTGAAGCAAATGATAGCAATTATTCACACAACTCCTAAATGCATAGAACGCAGAGTGAAGAGCTAGGAACTGGAACCAATTATCATGTGAGTGAATTATTTTGGCCTGGAATCATCTAGACACAGTAGATTGTGAACCTACCTATTAATCCTTTTTTCTTTCCTCATAAATTAGCTATTTAGCAGAACACCGCACATAATTGTACGTGAAGAATTGAAGAGTGTGGTACCTTATCAAATTGCTACTACAATCAGAAGTTTGATATAGTTATTCATGATAGAATAGGCATATTTGTATACTTCATTTGGGCTAAAAGTTACTTGAACCTTTTAATGGACAAAGACAATCTTGCCTGTCATAGGTAAATAAAACCCCAACATACAGCCTGGCCCTCAAAGTGTTCAAGGTCAGGTTGGATTGGGCTTTGAGCAACCTGGTCTAATAGAAGGTATCCCTGTCCATGACACGGGGGTTGGAACTAGATGATCTTGAAGGTCCGTTCCAACCCAAACTATTCTCTAATTTCCAGTATCTAACAGCAAAGAAAGGAGCAGTGGACCTCCTCTGACAGAAAGAAGGGCATTCTCTTCTGAAGCAGTGTCATCCATCAGTCCCTGCAAAGCCTAAATTAACTCTTGAGGATTCATCATCTCTTTAAGAGCAGCTACCTTGGGGAAACAACTGTGACTACAGGCTAAAGTCACCCTTGGGGCATGACTACAGCCATATGTTTACCACTATCACAGCAGACATATTTTGAGGGGAGGGGAGGCAGAAACAAGGAAGAATAAACTACATAACTGCACAGATAAACAACTATTAATAAACGAAAAAAAGAAATGCCAATAGCTATTTGAGTATATAATTAACATGATGAGTAAGACTAAGCAGCATATCTGCTGAGGTAATGTATATTTTTCCATCAAGCCAATCAGTGCTGAATAATGACTTGCATAATATATCTGGGTAAATATAAGCACTTCTTGTTTCCCTAAGATGACAACTAACTAATCAACACATATTCAAACTGGAGTATAAGTATGATTAAAAATAAAAAAACTCAGATAATATGGATTCATTTGAAAAACTTAAACATTTGATTAGAGACACCAGCATGATCTTTGCAAGTTATCCCCATCTAGGATGGTAAGCATCTATCTGCACATAAAAAAAGGCACAAACTGATTGGAGGATAAATCAGAAGAAGATTAAGTATTTAGCACGGCATTTTAAAATGCTCTAATTATACCATAATTAGTAACCCCGCGTATTAAATTTACAACTATAAAATGTAACTAGGCAAATTATATCTACCCAACCTTCACAGCACTACATTGTACTTTATGGATGCTCACTTCGTAGAATTTGGATGAAATAGGTGCTTCCTTTGTCTGCAAGCACAGACAGGTGGTGGGTTTTCCTGCTGAGAGGTAAACACCTGCCAACACATGCAAGGACACATACTTAGAGATAACAAATAGCTCGGGAGTGACTCACTATGTTTCTAACAGCAAAACATGAGTTGTCCTTTGCTTCCAGCCTGGCAGGGTCAAATATAATGCTCTTGGAAAGCTAGAAACTGAGTCGTTCTCCAGACCTCTTTTCAGTTTGAGGAAAGGAATGAGCCATTTACTGAGGCACCACACCACTTCTTTAAAGCATCTGTAACATTTTTTTGCTGTAGATGTTACACCAGTGACCTGAGCCATTAAAAACACAAACTCTACAGTAGCTCTGACAGTAATAGCTTTGCAGCCCAAGAGCTGACAGTCCCTCTTACAGTTCCCAAATTAATTCCCTTGGTTTCAGACAGAAAATTTAGCATAATTTAACAATCAATTATTGATTCTTAAGAGTTAAAGTATTTTTTGAATATATGTCGTGGTTTAACCCCAGCCAGCAGCTAAGCACCATGCAGCCACTCGCACACTTCTCCTCACTCCCAGTGTGATGGGGAGGAGAACTGCGGGAAAAAAAACCTCTTGGGCTGGAATAACACCAGTTTAATAACTAAAGTGAAATAAAATATGACAAGAATAATTAAAAAATACAATAACAATTAATGAAAAATATCACCAAAAAAAGAGAAATAAAACCCAAGACAAGACAAGAGATGCACTGTGCAATTTCTCAGCACACCCTGACAGATGCCCAGCCAGTCCCTGAGCAACAATCCCCCCTTCCCAGCCAACTCTCCCCAGTCTACATACTGAGCATGGTGTCCTATGGGAGGGAATATCCCTTTGGCTAGTCCTGGTCATCTGGCCTGGCCATGCTCCCTCCCAGATTCTTGTGGAATTCCTCACTGTCAGAGCATGGAAAACTGAAAAGTCTTTAATTTAGGATAAGCACTACTTCACAACAACTAAACCATCAGTGGGTTATCAACATTATTCTCACACTAAATCCAAAACACAGCACCGTATCAGCTATTAGAAAGAAAATTAATTCTCTCTTTTATATTGTCCTGGTTTTAGGGGGGATAGAGTTCAGCAAAGGACCTCTGCGGTGATTAAAGAACTGGAGCACCTCAAACATGAGCGAAGGCTGTGAGAGCTGGGACTGGTAGGCCTGGAAAAAAAAAAGCTCAGGGGCAGCTCTCATCAATGTATATAAATACAAGATGGAGGGGTACAAAGAGGATGGAGCAAGACTCCTTCCAGTGGTGATAGAAGAGAGGCAACAGGCACAAACTGGAACACTTTTTCACTGTGATGGTGACCAAGCACTGGCACAGGTTGTCTAGAGGGGTTCTGGAGTCTCTATCCTTAGAGATACTCAAAAACCATCTCTGGGCATGGTCATGGGCAACCAGCTCTATGTGGCCCTACTTGAGCATGAAGGTTGGAAGAGATGACTCCCAGATGTTCCTTTCAACCTCAACCAGTCTGTGAAAGACACTCTCCCTCTTCCACTGGCATCTCTGTTCAGATGCTCTCTCTATGATATTCTGCAAAGAGAGGAGATGAGCAGGTAAGACTGCATGTGACTGTGGCTGCTTGAAAGAGAATCTGATGGTCCCCATTGCAAAAGTAGTTACTCCACACAGTCTTATCAGCACTCTGGAAACTTCATAAATTGCCTGTTATCTGGCCTGTGCATTGTTCATCTGCAAATACTTCCACAGCATTTAATCCCAAGAGCCCCTACTGTAAAATCTTTAAACAATTACATTGTGTTATGTGATGATAAATGACAATAGCAAAGAAGCCTTTTTTTCCTTATTAAGAAGGGATTGTCTATCAAACTAGGTGAAAAAAAATAATCTTGACCATATAGGATCAAGGGCCCAATTTCATTACGAAATGCAGACAATCAGATTTTTATGTGGACAGATCTTTATCATGGAAGAAATCTTAGTGAAAGAACACACTGAAATCTAATGAAGTGTCACCAAATATAAAGAAGTTATTCCTGGAGCTCACAGTGCTATTTCAGACCTTGCTCTTTGATAAACAGCTAACATCATGTCAAGCTGAATAATAAAATCAGTTAGTTAGAAACTTATGTTACTATACAACAGTCAAGGTCTCTCGGTACTGATCATAGGCATGTTAATAGAGATCATTCATTATGCGTGGCTTTTGAATTCAGTGCCACTTATTTTGCCTACATCTTTATTACGCCGCTCTGTATAGTTGTCTTCATAATTAATTTCTACAGGAAGGGCGATTCATTTCACTTATATTAAACAACTTTGCAACTTATGAGAAATAACCCATTGCCCTGCTTCCTCAACACACTTTCCCTCAAGTATTTATGTGCAACTGGAGGCCCTTTCTCCCTCTCTCTCGAACTTTACACACAGCTCGACAGCAGCTGATGCTTTTGTTCCTGTTGCAGACTTGTCCATTTTTCTGGTGCTTGCACTACCTTCATTTTCTCTACACAATTAGGGTCAGATGCTAGTTCCTTGAATTAAATGGCTTTTGGGCTCTCCTTCCAACAAGCTCTTCTACTCCCTTCTGGCAAAACAAAGCTGTCACATACATTCTTTAGGTGGTTTTGGGTTACATTACACCACTTGACCACACTTGCTGCACTAAAATAATTATGCCAGCTATTTTGTTGATAAAAATCACCATGGCATTATTGCACGCTGTGGAGCTTTATCAACTCATGCCAGTGGAAAACTGGAATCTTTGTAAGAATGTAGGGATGGAGACAAAGCTCAGATGTGCCATAAGGAGTCTTAACAGGTTAACCAGTATTTCTGGAAGTCTTTTAATGAGACAGAAGTAAAGAGACCAAAGAGTAGGCAAATTTACTTCCATAAAAATCAGACAAACTTTCTGCCATTTGCCCAACTGTTCATCATCAGGTACCAAAGAAATATACCTTTTGCAACACTCTCCATTTTGCTGACCTGCTGTACCACAGGGCAGCTCCTACAGCTCACTCAAGTGCTGTTACTGGCAATACTATAAACAGAGATAAAGAAATTGTGTAGTGAACCTTGCACTAGAAATTCTAAGGCATTCATAAAGGGCTGTTCATGAGAGAGAAACAACTGTTCACAGTGGAATTTTACTGGGACTGAATTTGGCCCAAAGTTTTTGTTAACATTTAAGAAGACTCGCTGCTCTTAGAGCCTACACAGAGCAACTTGTTCCTCTGAGCCCTCAGCCACCCCAGTGAGCTCACTGTATGGGTCAGCTGGACCCGAGCTTTGCCCTGTAGCCTTTTAAAATGTACAGGAAGAGGTTATATCGAGTTGCCACATGAATCTGAAACCAAGAATCACAAACAGTGAAAATGGAAAAGGACCTTGCAAGCCAAGACGTCCAACAGTGATCACCCAGCCACACCTCCATGGAGCATTTTAGCCAACAAACCACTCCACTGTGTCTTCCCTAGTGAAACAAGACACACAGGATCCCCTTAGAGTGAATACTGAAAGTAAAAATCCTGCTTGCCACAGTAAGATTAGTTTTCAGTAACCACCTTGACTTTAAAACTACTCTTGGTTCACTCCACTTCGAAAAAATGAAGCTTTCTCTATTACTTTCATGAGAGAACACATTTTTATCACCAGAAGTAGTTTGTATAAAAAGCACTGGCAGAGTAAGAATATTATTTGTATACTGATTCTCCATTAAGGCTTGATAGTTAAAATAGATCTCAAACCATGCATTAACCACATCACTGTCTGATCAGAAGAATTGTTTGGGGGTTTAATTACATTCTTTTTAAACAAATTTTTCACGTACCAAATATCAAGCGTATCGTTACTCATATATAATCAAATGCCATAAAACTGTGTGAAAATACTGCTGCAATGCAAAACATGGAGAAAGTCTCAGAGAAGAAAAATTATTCCCTACACTGTATGAAACTAGTGCAATACAACAGTCTAATAAATCAGAGTGTTCTCACAAGGTGAGTTGTTTTGTCAGTTGAGTGCTTGAAATGCTATCTAATGTCTCTGTGGAAATGTCTGAAAGAAACAACAGATGTCTCAGATTTTTGCCTTCATCTCTTATTAAAATCAAGAGGAGATGGTAAGGCAAACAAAGGGTTACTCATCATTTTTCTCTCCCTGGAAGAAGTTCCTATGAACACCGCCTACAAGAAGAGGCAGCGATAACTGAAAGACAAAAAGCAATTTAGATAATGATGAGCATTAATAAACCAAAAGGTTCCTGGAGAACACCGTTCCCAAGGATAAAAGGTAGAAAGGAGACGAGAAATTCTGCAATCTGCTCATCTGAATAACATAGCAGTGCCACTGCAGCCTTCAGCATAGCCATCTTTTATTATTCCCCACCAAATGCATTCAGCTGAGAAACTCCAAATGAGATGCTTGTGATCTGATTTGTGCTGGATACTTTTGACTTCACTCTCTCATTCAGACTTGCAGCTGTGGCCTCTGAGCCACATCCTTGCTCTACAGGGACTGAAAAGCTGTTACCTAAGTAAGGCTCAAGTGACTTTGAGCATATAGCTCGATGTTTACAGCAGAGCTTTCCACTGCCATCATCTAAGATGTCTCCAATCTCCTACTTTCATCAGCTCCCCACACCGTCTTGTATGTGAAACAGAAGCATTTGCCATTGTTGGTTATCTGCTAAGCAACAGGCAACATTAAAACCTGCTTCACCTTGCCATGGTAGCCACTTACACATTGCACTAGAAGCCAAAACAAACACCCCAACCCTTATTCTATTATTTTCTCCTTCAGTTCCCAGAGGAAGATGGGTATGTAATTTGCATTGTCTATACCATGCATCTCCTGATAAGATGAAAACACTTACAGAAAATGCATATGCAAAATGTGACCCAAGCAGTATTTCTGAGCCCGTATTTCAGCTCTGGGAAGGGTGAGCGAGAACACTCTGGGGATCAGATGTTCAACCAATGCCCCTTGAGCATGTCACAGTGCATTTGGTGTCACACAGCCCACAGGCACAGCTGGCGGTTGCAGGTGGTGCTGCCCGCACTGCCCTCTGCACCGCTCACACCACGGCTCCCTGAGGCTGCCTTTCCCACTGCTCCCACACCTCCACAGGCAAAGGGCCAAGTACTAAACTCTGAATTATCCCAGGCTGCGTACGGTGGCACTCAACAAAACACTAGAGAAAAAGTGCCAGTGCACGAGATCAGACTGTTCTGCAGTGTGAAAGATGATGTGCAGAAATTCAGCTGAAATACTTTTAAAAAAATATATAATCCTGCTTTTGCATTCCTGAGCCAGAATTCTGTAGAGGAGTTCACACAGAATAGGTTAGCTTTGATCTTAAAAAGTTACACTTCAAATAAATAAGTTACGCTGTACTGATGCTAAGGGCTGCTGAAAATTGTCAAAAAGCAAGTCTTTAAACCATTCAGTGAATGATCTCACGTGTAACGCCAATAGCTAAAGGCACTGAAAAAGGTTTGTTTGGCAAGTGCTGTATATGAACCTGTCTTTAAAGAAGGCAATCCTCAGAGGGCCATAAAGCAACTCTAAAAAAAATACCATGGACCAATTTTTGGATACTCCATACAAAGATACAGCACTACCTATTTCTATGCAAATGCATAGAAATCAAAACACTTCTGTACCTACTGTAAAACGTTTTAGACTGTAAAGCAGATCTAGTGTCATGGACATGTCATCATAAGAACTGGTTTGGTTTTATTTTCACCATTCCCAAAATACGTGGACTAGAGGATTCATCGGCACACTTCTGTCTAAAGGCAAATTTTAAATTTTGGGGTTGTTTCAGCAGTTACACTGATTTTGGGCACCTTAAAGAAAAACGACAAAATAACTTATTACCTGTTTGTTGGGAAGCTGTTGCATCTCACCACCTTGTGACAGCTCTAAAAACACAGCCGTGGATCCCCGTAGTGGTCAGGGACCTCTTGGGCACACTGTTTGCTTTTGCCAAAGCAGAAGGCTGGGAGAGATGGCCCAGGGGCAACAGAGAGAGTGACCTCTTCATCACGTGAGCTGGAGCAACCTGGAGATGGGCAGTGTCTTTTTGCCTCAGGAGGATGAGGAGGGACATAGTGAGAGCTAGCATACACTGAGTCTGTGTTAAGAAGGAGGAGATGGAGTTTCTTTAAAGTTAGGATTACTATTTGCATTATAAGGGCCATTATATTGTTTGTTAACAGTTTAGTTCCATTTTCTACACTGAACACAGGGAGTTAAGGTCCAATTTTAGGCCTAGTTTTACGGCCAAGGTAAAAAAGTTCTTTTGTCTTGGTGGCAAGCAATTTTTGTGCATGTGAATTAAAAACGAGACCTTTGAGTAAGTTAGTTGTTACAGTTATTCTCACACTCTTCAAAACAAAGCATACCAGCTTGAGAAGCCACAGGTAAAATAAGAGAACACCATTCCTCACTGCATACAGAAAACCTGTCCTGCTTCCCAACACATTAAGAAATACCAAAAGGGGGCTCATATAGCCAGGCTCTTACAGCTGCTTGAGCCTGAACATGGCACCATGATGCCCTGATGTGAAAAACCTACACTTGAGTGCTGAAACCACAGCATCAGCTAAGCAGGTGACTGCTCTAAAAGTGTGTTCCCTACTCCTCTGTACATCTTGATACACGGCTTCAACACATTTTCATCCACCATTTAGGTTTTTCTAATACTTACATGTGAGGGCATCTCATGTAAGTCTTCAGGTAGATTGCCTTCCTGAAGTCTTTGACTCTGAACCATACAGGAAGGGTAGCTAGAGTGGTGCAACAGCCACGTTCCCTCTTATTTTTGAGGTAACTTGCATCTGGACCTGTGAAGTTCTCATTGCAGAAAAAACAATCCCTGTTCTAAGAATGTTGTGCAGCTCAGTAATACTGGTGAAACTTCTCTGATGTGGTGTTTTCTTCCTGGCAGACAACTCCTGTGTGACTTGGCTTCCTGGGCTTTCATTTCTGGACCATCCATTTAAAGAAAACCCTTAAAGTCTGTGTCTTTCAGAAAAAGCTGAGCATCTAGTGACCCACAGTCAGCTAAGGCCTGTAGGTGGTATTAAGGCAAACAAAAAAATAACAACCCTTTTGAGGATGGTAAGTTCAGTATTGAACTTTGCAAAGAAGAGATTTGGGTGCGAGTGCTCTAAACAAAGGCTCTAATCTTGACAATTCTTCACTGGAGCAGGAATTTGCAGGAGCAGGTACAGGAAGAAGGAAGGGGAAAGGAACACTGCAAAGGGGGCATTAACCCCAGCATTAGTCCATGCTGCTGGAACACACATTCCTGGCTCATGACAGGATTACTGCTACAAGTCCGAGCAGCTCCATCCCCCATCATGAGAAAAAACAGAGCTGCTTCATTCTCTGCTGTCACTGAAGTCATGTCACCCACACTGCCCACATGAGACTACTGAGGCAATAGAGTCAACCCTACAGTCTGTGCAACACCACCAGCTCCAGGATGCTTACAGGCTAGCTGTTGAAATGGGTATAGCATAGACATATAGCAAAAAAACCCCACACCAACACTTCCATCATGGTTCCTAGTCCCCCCCATACCAAATGAACTGGCCTACAGCCATGCCAGCTTTTGAAGGAACTGCTCTTCCCTCCACCAAAGATGTACACATGCCTCTGAGCTTCTCTGGAAGCAGCAGAGGAGCCAAGAACAGTCAGTCTTTATTAAACAGGAGATTTCTTTGAAACAAATGTTTGGCAAAAAAAATACTTTCACATTTTCAGTTCCTACAATGTCTGAAGAATTATGTCTGTTTAACTATCACGTGGTAAAGAAGGCATTCTGGTATGGTTAGTAAAAGCAGGCTATTGTATATATGCGTGGGATATGGGCCATCATGCATAGCCTGCCTGAACAGCCTGTTCTGCCCTGTCAGAAATGACATTTGGCTTCTTTAGAGGAGAGACAGATATATTTTGTGGAAGTAAGAGCAGATCCTCCACCCAAGCTGGTTGGCAGGAAGAGTGAAAACACAGGCAACTTGCAGAGGTGAGAGTCAGCACTGCAGGTCCGTACGATCTCTAGTTCCAGCTCTGGCATAAGCAGAGGTACTAATGAATGTCAAGCCTATCTGGGTCTGATAAAATCCTTGGCATACACCAGTGGTGATTTAGTCTCTGTTCTTACTCTTTCTGCTGAAAAGCAACAAGCTGCAGTCAAAAAACGCAATGAATTGTTCCATCCACAATCCATTTGTACAGCTTACCAGTGCTGACAGATGATAGTACATTTATGTCTCCTTCTAGAAGCTATTTACATCAAATTAATCTTGACCCAGTCTGAGCTGGCAACCTACAGCTGAACAGTTTGAAATTCAATCTCCTCTTATGCTGTCTCACTAGAACACATTCCCAAACATCCAGAATGCCTAAAAGCCAGCCACACTTTCAGTAAATATAAATTTTCTATCTCTGCTGCTTCTAATGCTCTGCTGTCTTTGTCTCTGGTCCGGACAGCTAGTATCTCAGTAATGCTTTTAAAACATGTCTTGGCATTGTGTTCCAGGTTAAGAACCAACTGGCTTTTGTCAAACATTAGGAAACCATCCTCCCATTAGGAACACAGGAGGAAAATATCTTCAAAATATCCAGTGCTTTCCAGTTCTCTGGTGTTTAGGATTAAACCAGCTGCCTCAGTGGGACTACATCAAGAAGTTGAAGGTGTCTACAAATAGTCAAGTAGTACAAGTTGGACAGAAGTGTATGAAGAGGGGAGAGGGCAGAGAGTATCGAACAAAAGACCAGATCAGATCACAGTAGGACTGAGTGTTCAATGAGGTGGGCAATATTTAGCAAAGGAAGAATCAGCCTTCTAGTATGTACTTTGTCTCCCCCTGCCTTTCTGCCCTCTTCAGCTCCTTCACCTGCTTAGCAGATTGAAAACAATGCACTGATCAGGTATTTTCCAGGTCCCTTCAGGTTCCAAGTTAATTCCGTTCATGATGCCCACCACCCACCCTTTTGCAGCCAGGACAGGGATTCCCCAGCTGGAATCGTTCAGGGTTGTGTTCAGTTTGTTTGCTTTGCAATGGCACCTAACCAGCTCCAGCTGAGCCCCATGCCTATCATCCTAGCTGCCATAAAACCTTCTAGGGACAATATACCAGTTAAACCTCTCCACCCCCATTCTCCTCCCAAAAAAAGAATCAGCTTCAATAGATAATGCAGAGACTGGTAGAAAGGAAGCACTACCAGTGCTGTCATTACACAGTCTCTGTTGCTGTTTTTCCATCTCCTTTTGCCTATCAGCAGCCCTTGGGCTCAAGGCTCTAGGCCTTTTGTCCTTGCTTTGGTACAATCAACATGTGGGATTCATCACCTTCATAAAGGTAGCATCTGCTTTTAACTATGTGAGAATTCTATAAAGCATTGTTATCATTGCTCCAAGAGAGGAGAGCTATCAGCACAAATCATACAGATGAACTCAAAGAAGATTTTCAGGATTAATAGGTTTGAAATATTTCTGACAGATCAGTTAAAAGATGCATTAAGGCAGAATATAATGCTCATTAAGCTCAAGAATTGTTTTTCTTTCCTTGACTTCTACCTATGGGAGCAAATCCTGAGCCACTAAGTCAGCTCGTTGACATACTAGGGCAGGAATAACTGAAAAACTCTAGTACAAATACATCATAGCAGCCCTGTAATAACACTCTGTATCTTAACACTACAGTATTTACAACAGTCATTCTTCACAGAGTTGCTCAGTATTCTAGCCAGCCAGGAGCCACATTCATTTGGCATCAACTTAGAGAACTAGATCTAGGGAACAAAAGTCAGCTTTACCTTCCACTAAATTAAATCAAGGAAGATGACTGCAATTGAGGATGGTGCCAGAGAGCCTGCTGTTGAAACAGTGTTATAACCAGAATGATTCCCTTACAACTTTGTTCTGATACAGCTCAGGAAACAACCTAATGCTGTATTTTCAAGTGGAGAGAAGGGTAGTGGACAACTTGGAGGGGACACCAAGAAGTCAAATGTCTTGCCAAATCTCCAGCAGTGGTGGAGTTGCTACCACCTCCTGGCTGTTGCATGGATCAAGGAGGTTTGGACTCTCAGTCCCCATCCCATGAGCTGCAGGGCTCTCTAAAAAGGCTGGACCAAAGAAGCCCCAGGAAAGGCTTTTGGGCTGGTGGAGTCTTCCTGGACTGGAGTCAGGCCTATGGTCTAATTCATTAAATAAACAGCAATTTCTGTACCAAGGCCTCCAGACCAACAGGGAGGTCTGAGTATGAGACCTTTGCACCTAGGGACAGGGAGCGACCCAAAATTGCCTTAGCTACAACAACTGTGTCTTCTCAGCTGCTTAGCCATCAGCAGCTGCTCCAAACATGAGCCACCTCTTAGCAGGTGTCTCTACATGGACAGGGAGACTGCAGCACTTCATCCTCCCTTTGCTTATAGACAGACTATACAGTCATTCTTGAGATGGTCAGGCTGTTGATACTTTATCTCCCCTAAATAACACCACTTATCCTATGCAGCCGAGTTTACTTTTATGGCATTGTGGAATCCCTGAGCACTTACAAATTTAACGACTACATTGACTAATGCTTCAGCCAATATTATGTGTATATAGTTCAAAGTTAACTGCATGACTGATTCATGCCGAAGGAGGATGGCCTATTATCCATCCTGGGAATAAATGTAGGTGCTGCATAAACACAATTAGCTGCCAAATACAAACTGGATTATGGCTTTATTCTTACATAAAACACCAACTCTCTCCCATAATGGTAAACAGGAATAATATTTAAAGGACCTAAAGTACATGATGAGCAGTCTCAGCCATTTTACAAAAGCAAATGTAATAATAGAGCAAGAGAGGGGTCTTATAAAAATATTATAATGAAAATGGCATTCAGAAATCCATTAGCAAGCGACTGTGCTTCATCACAGCACTGAGAAAGTATTTTAAATGTAAGCAAAGATCTTTGCTTTTAAAATCCTTAATGAAGATGTAAAGTACTAAAAGCCACTGGGAAGTCTTAAAAAATGAAAACAAGACCATGCAACAAAGGTAACACCTTGGTTCATAATGGATTACAAGTCGATACTGTTGTTCTTGCCTACATTACTGAAGAATACCATTATCTAGGTGAACAATACTACAAAACTCACTCACATTTTTTTCCTTGGCCTCCTTATTTCTAGTAAGATTTGCTTCATTTATTGATCTCCCTGATGGGTACCATAGCAATGGATGAAACAGGACCATTTATTTTAATTACCTTATATTAAGATAAACAAAATGCATGTAGGTGAAAACTCAGAACACTAAGAAAAGTTAAAACAGGCACTGAAAAAAAGGGGAGTACTTGCAGAGGATTGGCTTTTGAAATATAACTTAAAGTCTGTACTTCTGGCAGGAAACTCCCAACTATTTAAGGAGAAAGTTAGGATCTACCAGATGCAGAACCTCCTAGGCAGGGAAAAGGATTCTGTATCCTGTAGCAACATCTGGAGTTCAGAGCCTTGCAATACAGATGGTGAAAACTCTGCTACTTAGACTTTCAAAACATCTTGCACCAAAAAGCATCCTTTTCCCAGAAATGTATACTTCAGACAAAATCTCTGATTTTTTTATAGGACCACAAAGTTTTTTTTTGACAAATTCTCACCTTCTGTCATTTTATTTTTAGGTATGTCTATAACAGGGGTTTCTGTGCAGCTACTGAATGCCTTTGAAGAGCACAAAGGCAATTTATAAGGGCAGAACACTCCAAACAACTCATTCAGTAGCACATTGCTTACTCTGCCACCTCAAGGAACAGGAAGTGCCCTGGAAGTAGGAAAGCCTTCTTTGTCAAGGAATAAGCCATGCTACTCTCTCATATTTGTAAATGCAAACCATGATTAAAGGAAAACTGACTTCCAAGATATGTGGTACCTCAGACAAGGATATTTTTAAGGCTGCATCCTTTGCTTTCATATTTAGAGTGTTTTCTGAAGCAGAATGAAATGTTGTGCCTAGGCTAGTAATGCTGGGTGGCTCTTCTCAATAAACCATCTCCCACTACTTTGTGGCCTTTGTGCCACAGGTCCTGCTTAACCCACATGTCATATTCAGGGAGGCATGCTGACAAGCACCAGGGAAGATGGAGGTGTCCCACAGCCAGACAGCAAGGCACATGGCTCTGCATGGGCAAGTATTTTCTGGCTTATGGCAAGTTCCAACCCTCATCACTGACCTATGTAGAAATATCTCTGTTTAGTGGGAGCCTTGTATCATAATTTACTTACTGATGCAAGGGCATTGTCTCAGCTCCTTCAGATACTGTGTTTTCATTTGCAGGCATGCTCAGCCTGCAATACTTTACACTGTTGGACGAGTAGAGGAAAGCAGACACACAACCAATAACTGAAAACTGACTGCTTGGCTAGGGCTGAAATCAAACACCTTTATAAAGGGAAGCAAAAATCCCCAAAAGTAACCAGTTGTAAAACAGACCTCAAGATCTCACTTTTGACTGTCATTCCATCAGAAGTCCAACGTATTCCTGGGTCACTTTCTGCTACAGGCAGCATCTGCTCCTGAGTAGGTATGTGAGTAGCACAGCCTCCCACACCTGCTTTGCAGTGCAGAGAAGGTTAATGTTCAACCCTAGATTGAAGCAACCTGGCTTTTAGCTCTCTATTATCTTAGGCACAACTAAATACACTTTTCTAAGGTGAGAGAAGCTGATGTAAGAGCAGGCAGCTGCATAAAGGATGAGTGATTCACTTCCTTATGCCTGATAGAAAAAAAAAAAGTAAATGTCTTAAGTGTAACCAAGTTGATGAATTACAGGATTAAAGAGGTGGATCTTGTATTTGAATAAAAGAGAATGCAGCAAACATTCAGGGTTGTGAAACTACTGTTTATAAACTCCCTTCATGAATAGCATAACAATATATAGACATTGATTTTATACATTAGAAATGATTTCATACACAGTAGCTATTATAAAGTAATGTATTGTTTGGTTTTTTCCTCCTGTCAATGCCCAGCTGTAACTGGTTACTTGCTATCTGCCTGCACAAGAGGTGAATCGGCAGGAGTCTTACCCTGAAATCAGTCCTAAGACTCATTTTTAAATAGTTGGTAACAGGCCCTCCAATGTGTTACTTTACTTCAGCCTCATGAACGTCTGTACACATTTCTGCAGAGATCTGAATTCATGTTAGTTTTTATCTCTTCAAACCTCAGTTTACCTTTACAATTCAGATTCTGAAGTCAGGACAAGGGGATAACACCTTTTTTCTCATGCACCAAAGCTCTTCAACTCTTTTGCACTTCAGGGAACTTGATCCAACGAAGAACATCCAGGATATGCTGTTCAGCCCCATGCATCATCTCACACAAAACCTCTTACACAATAATCAAGCTCCCTTTAAAGACTAGGTAGATGCTACTCTCCTTCAATTGCAAGGCTACTCAGATGTTATCTAACCTCTAGTTTAGCATCTAACCTTATATTCATATCTAGCTTCTAAATAACATCTAGTTGTAAACAGTAATACTTTCTTCTTTTTCACTCTTATTTTGACAGGACAAGCAAGCAAAGCTCTGTTGGTCTCTCTGAATAAAAGCCTCTCCATTTCCCAGCCTCTCCATTTCCCAGCCATCTAGCCCTTTGCTCATTTGCCACACTGCCTCCTTCCTTCCCACTACACAATTAGTTGCTTTCTTAGCAAACATAATTCAAGTCCAACTTGTTCCATTAACTCTACACAGGCATAGTGACTGCCAGGGCTGGTAAGCTTTGAGCAGGAGGTGCTCAAAGCTTGACTTAAATGCTCAGTCTTTAATGCCCATGTTTCACTAGGATTACTATGGTATGAAGTACAGGCTCCATCTTTTTCCTTTATGTTTGCTTTCCAGAAAGGCACTGCCTGCTTAGGACCTCTGCACAGATAATTCCTCAAACCCAGGACCAAGAAAAATCTTAGACTATAAGCAATCCTTAAGCACTCACTCTCCAAGCACCTCACAGTTTACTTCAAGAATTCACAGATGTCAACAGCAGACATTTCCTAAAGGTTTTTTAGCCAAAAGATGCTTATTTGAAATCATCCAGACAACAAAAGACTAAGGCACAACAAGCCAGACCAACAGTTAGCATCAAAACTTAGATCAAGGTACATACCCCAGTGGTGCAAAGTTAGGCAGAAAGCAGCCCATCAGGCAAGCACACACAACACAAACCAGAAACATGTTGGAGGCAAACTGCAGCAAAGCACTTCCCTCCCCCGGGGGAGGCTTTAAATAGAGTTACAGATCTTGGCAGAGTACCCACAGGTGTAGTGAGGAGCTAGGAATGGCTTGGTGGCCTCAGCTGGGACAGCTCAGGTCCCACCCGGGGAGGCTGGTGCTTGTCACTTGAGGAGCAACAGCCATAGGAGAACAGCACAGCTCTGCCCTACTTCCAGATCTCCCTCTTTGCCCTTTCCCTCAGCTTCTCTGTCTTACACTACTCACTCCTTTTCTTTTTGCCCTTTTTCAGGATGTTGCCATTCTTTTCACAAAGCGGACAGGGGGATACAGTGGGATAAGTGATCTTCTTTTCTAAGTCAGGTTATTCGCTTGTTGATGGTTTCTAATGGTTGCCCATTTAGAAGGTGTTATGAAGGCTGTTTCTATGTTGATTGACAGAAGCCCAGGCAGATATCATTGTTCTCAAGACTAACAGATTCAGCCTGGTTTGTATCCTTGCTGTTCAGGGCCATATTTACACCACACTGGAGGTGGCACTCAGTATTTCCTAGGTGCACTGTGGCCTTAGACAGAAATAACAGTATTTTAGAGTTTCTTTTTAACTTTCAAAATCCTTGCAATAATACAAGGGCTGTGTTGTAGCTCGCTAAACATTTATTTATTTTTATTAGTGTAAACCCAGACTATGTGTTGTGCACTGGGGCTGAGACATGGGAGTCCGTGAGAATGCTTGGGATTGCAAAGCATATTGGGTTAATGTCAAAGGAGCCAAACTGCACAGTATCACAAGACCTAGTACCTTCTGCAGCTTCTGCAATAACCTGTCCTTAATGGACTCTGGAGACTTAGCTAGAGCCTTGAGAGCAAGCTGGGAAGCAATCTAAGCAATATGGTAAATGAAAGGCCCAGCTGTCCAGCCTGTTCCTTCCTTCTTCTTATTTAACCATATAGATGTAGCTAAAAATGCCAGTTCCCCTCTCCTCAGTAAACAAGGAGCACTTCCCCTGCTCTCTGTTGCCAGTTGCCTTCCGAGGCTGTCCAAGTCCACACAGCAGAAGCATATTCACTTGGAAGCCCACTAGCTCCTTTTCCATACCTCCTTCACCTATGGTGGCCATCCTGAGTCATTAGGCACCTTGACCTCCCTGCAACGAGGACAAGCACACACATAATGGAGGGTCTGGCACTGTGCTTTTATCACAGACAGTTTTTAATGATTATACTGCTATAGGGTTAGAATGGGGGGGGGAAATTCTTCCTTGTTAGAAACAGGAGGGAAGGAGCTGCATACCCCTACTGCTCTTCCTTTTAATCAGATTTAGGAGTCCTCTCCATTTAAGAAATTCCCGCAATAAGCCATGCGATGGGGTAGGTGAGACACCTTTGGATACATAAAGGAAGATGTCTCTATTCCCCCAGCTATCCCCCAGCCCCCCTGCCTCTCTCCTGCCCTGAGATTTTAGGCACTTGCTGTCCCTTTGCTGACATAGGTTTTCTAAGTGGCTACGCCTGGTGACTTGGGGCCAGGAGTGAGAAAGAAAACAGCTTTGCCCTGCAAAGCCAAGAAGGGCACACTCATATCAGACCCAGTTCTTTCCTGAACTGGGTTATGTGAAGTCCCATTATTTAGTGGAAGTTGTGCATCTCTCAGAGGACAGTGGGTGTGTGGCGGGACAAAGACTTGCCTTGCTCTGAATGGGAGAGATGTTTAGAAAATAAACATTCAAAGAGTGAAATGACTCGTGCAGACTAATACAGTGAGTGCGTGTGTGTGCAGATGCATGCAGCATCTGTGGGCATGCACGCCAGCATGACATTCTCTCTGGTGCATATAATGGTGTAAGTTATACCTGCCAAAACCCAGGCCTGAGCCACCTTCCTTCTTTGAACAGCCCACATCCTTTTTCTTTTCATTTGCCACAACTCTACTGTTCTTGGATGGTGGCAGAGAGGATTCACCGTTCCAAAGCATCTTTATTGGTATGATTCCCTGAATTTCACAACAAGCTGCCTACTCTTGTGAGCACTGGTAGAATCAGAGCTCGGTCTGTTCTCCCTCCATAGTAGCAGAGAATTAGGATTTCTACACAAGACCTCAGGGCCAAAAGACTTTTAGCCATGCTGGTGTCAGTGGAGATGTTCTGGCTTGTAGCTACAGAAGCTCTGGTCTGTTGTTATTGGGTCAGCAAGAAGTTTGATGTTGCAACCTCCACAGACCCTTTTATAGTCTTTTTTTTTTTCCCCCCTCCTGCAAGAAAATGAAGCTTTGAAACCATGCAAATGTTGTCGAACTTGTCTTACCACATGTAAATTTGAAGCACTCGTTCCAGGCACAGTACAATTTTTGCCATTTAGCGATTACCTTTAAATTCTGCGAAGCCTTTTTTCACGTGCCCTTGTGCAGCACTTTGGGAGATTGTCTGATGTGAAAGGCACTATTACACATTGAACTGATTATTGTTGTTTGTTGCTGTTAACACAGACAAGAAAACCTCCTGGCAGGGAAACAACTTCTTTGCTAATAAGTATTCATAATTTGTATCTCAGCAAAAGATGTAAACATATATTATCATTAAATAGGCTGTAATTTTAATTGCCTATAAATGTTATTAATTCTGATTGTGATTATTCAATAGGTAATAAAGATAAAGGCTGTCAAAATTAATTAAGTACATATTCATTAAATTCAAGGTAGCTTCAGTTTCTTTATTGCACAAATACAATTAACACTTAATCTGAATCTCAGTAAGTTACATAATCATGTGACTCAAAATAAAGGGAGGATACAACCTTGGCCTTTTACTTTTTACATGGGAAAACATTAATGATGCTGACATTGGAGACAATTAGACAGTGTCGGCCAATTGTTTTTAGTCAGCTTTCTCTCACATCTGTGGTGTCTACAAGCAAGAAGGGCCATTGTTTCTGCAGGCCTCCGTCGCGCTTTGGCTCTTTGTGCGAACCGTCAATCTCTTGCTGAATATCAAAGCTGTGAGGAAATTAGAACAGACCAGCTCTACTGCACCACACTAAAGCTTAGCAGGGTGCATCCACTATGCTACTAATTAGGCAGTGGCCAACAAAATAACCTGTCAATGTGTGCTTGCCATTTCCCACACACCTGCATTTCATACACTAATAAGCGTAGAGCCAGGGAGAGAAAGGGATAACTGCTGAAGTGTGAAAAATGAACAAAATATAACAATGTTTCTCTCCCCACCTATACTACTGCCAATTACCATTTAACATTAGGTAGAATCAACATGTCGGAAGAAATACAATACAGTATCTGAAACTAAAGAGGGGGTAGGAAGAGGCAAAGCCACACATAGCGAGAGTATTAATGTTTGCTGCAGAACGTCGCACTAAGTGGAATCTCTCCTTATTTGTATAAACCAGGAGGTTGAAAATGATCGTGATTAGGGTTTTTCTATTCATGTCAACCTGCAGAGAAATCCATATTTTAGTTGCTTACCAATAATACGTGAATAAACACCGTAGCAAATGACATCCAGTGCTCTTCGAGCAGACCGCGTCCTTCACGTGTACCAGTGTGGCTACGCCAGCGCAGACTGACCGAGCTTCTGATCGCCCTCTTATTTACTTCAGCCAGTTGGTTGCAAGCCTCTGGGAAAATTCTGTGCACCCTTCTTCCACCTTTATAATTCATTCGTTTAAAATCATATCAATTATCAATTGGGATGTCAGTACCAGCTTGCCCGGTGGACTTAAAACATTTGTGCTATGATTTCCTATCACGAATCTTTTCCCGATCAAACACATGGTTAGAAAACTTCTAGAAATTACTTTTCAGCCCGGCTGATAAAAATATACAAAACTGCCCTGTTATTACTATTATGAAAGGGGGAGGAGGAATGCTTATGCAGTGATTACAAACATTGTGTTTGAAAAAGGCTCATCCTCAAAACACAGAAATCAGTTTCATTACAATCGTTATAACATAACATAACATTGCTGCGAATTCACACAACTCCCACTTACGAGCCTTTGTAAATTGCTAGGTTTCCTACAATGGTAATTCGCACACCATATATTTCTTTCCCTTTCCCTTCGCTTTAATGCCTGATCAGATTGCAGGAGTGATGATTTAGAAGTGATATGCACTGAAAACAAAGCAGAGCAGAAGTAAAGATATTAACTCAGGTGCACAATACCCGGGGCCAAGCTGCTAAGGCCATTGCCTCCACTGAGGAGCTGACTCGGCCGAATTCAGCACTTTCAGATGTTTTTTCCCTCTTTGCACAAACCTGAGGGGTATAAATGCAAATTTACTCATATGAAACACAGTGATTCTCTTGTAGGACTCCCTCCCCCCTCCAAGCTGATGCATATACTTCAATTCTCTCTTTTTTTGGGGGTCTTTTTTGGTTTTTTTTTTGTTTTGTTTTGTTTTGGGTTTTTTTTTGTTTGGTTGGTTTTTGGTTTTGTTGTTTTTTTTTCCCTGGAGCTTGAGCTTTGATGGATCAGGTAGATGAATGGCAGTGCTCCCTTCAAAAAAGAGATTTATGGAAGTATATCATTCCCGAGCAGCCGTCCTACTGGGTGTCTTTAATGTATAGCTGAATTTATAACAAAAATGAAAACCAGAAGGGCTGAAGCAATGTGTGGATGAAGCTGTTTTCCTCTACAAGAAAAATCACTTCATCTCAATATGTAGGAGAAATGACTATATTGTTATGCTATCCTTGATGGAAATCATACAATAAAGGCCAATATTCAAATGGTATTTGTTAGATACTTTTGAACACCACTCTGCCTTTCATTAGACTTTATCCAGGAGCAGCATTTTCAATTATAAATAAAAACTTTCTCCGCCTCTTCCCACTTGAGCTCAAGTACAGAAGGCCCCTATTTAAAATGCAGCTCCCGAGCAGGCCACCAGGCCGCCTGTTCAGCTGCCAGTGGCTTTTGTGTACAAAGATGTTAATTGGTCCTAATCCCCTCCTAGAAGCTGTTTTGGTAGCCTGACCTGGCACCCCAAAGGACACCTTGGTGTGAAAAACTAAAGGGCCCATTGAAAAGAGAGTGAAAAGCGGCACTGAGCATTCCAACACATTTTAATTTCAGGAATTAAAAAAAAAAAAAAAGAAGGGAGGGTGTAGCCAGAGGGGTTACAGGGGAGGGGGGGACACGGCACACATCATCATCTTGCTGGTTCTGAATCAGTCATACAAAGCTTTAGTAACCATGAAGTAAGCTCTGCAAGCCCCTTTCCACACACGTACAAAAAAAAATAAAGCCCAGGGCTGCTTACATTTCAGCTTCAAGTTTGGATCCTTCTTCTATTTTGTTATTTCTAATGCACAAACTGTATTTTGGAGGGCTGGAGGAAACCAAATGCAACCTGAGGGTCTGACATCCCTTCTCCCATCCTTATTGGGAGGAGGTAAGTCCAGGCCAAAGTCCATTTCCCTCCATATTCTGCTGGTCCATTATGTGGCACAAATAAACATCCAGGATCTGAAGTAGAGAAAACATTTTTATTAGGCATTTCCAGAGCAGCTGGGTTTAAAAAAAAAGGAAAAAAAAAAGACAGAAAAAGAGAAAAAAAGGCGGTTATTATGTCAAACTTATAATCAAATGTGCACAAGAAATGTTAGATATAAACACTCCCCCTTAGGAAGTTGTAAAATGCTATCTGTTCAGCATGCCATTGTACAAAGTGTACATTTACAGCTTGGGTGGTAAATTATGCTAATAGAATGCACAAACCTCAACCGTGAGGTTTTGAATTTTTTGACACAGTTCACAGATCAACTTCATAGGTCAAAGGAGTTTGCCTCCCACAGCCTGATAAAGCAGAAAGATATAAAGTGTGTGTGTGTATTATTATAATCTCGGTGAATGCAAGTTTTTAGATAGAATATGTTTGGTATATTTTCATCCCCACGTTTGCTCATAATGAATATTTTTCATTAGGCGCTGCTCTAGGCAAGGGCAAAACACTTGGGAGACTCTTTTCACAGAAGTGTTTCAAGGTGTTGAATGTAAAAACCTAGTAATAAAAGCTTCCATAGCACATCAATGTACACAGAAAGGAAACTACAGTAGACATTCTTTCCACAAAGAACAACTACTCAGATGTACTTTTCCATAAGCATTTGAAATACAAGGAAAAAAAAAAAGGCATATAAAATGATAGATTCCTTAACCAGCAGAGACTTGCTGTTCAAAGAACAAGGACTCATCGTTAGAGATGGAAGGTAAGACAAAGACACAGTGATTGCACAGTTACCATAAACCAAACAAACCTCCAAAGTGCTGAAGAAATACGGAATATCTGTTTGGAGAGAACAGCAAAACGGGATGCATTTTCCTATGGACCTCCTAAAGCACTTTTGGTGATGGAAGGTTTGCAGATGAGATCATCAACATATTCCATAAATCTATTAAAAAAAAAATGAGTAATTTTTTTTAATGTCAAATAAAGAAAGGAAAGCTAACAGAAGTTAATCTTGTTCAGTTATCTCTAGGTGCTTTTTTGATATGAATGACTGATTCACTGCTCTCATCATGATAGAATTAACTTCCTCTAGCATGGCACTTTCTGGGTAAGCTGCTTGAAAATGTTAAAGTAAGGTATATCTCAGAAACAAGGCAAGACCACCAAAGCATTTTAAGAGATGGATGGAAAAGCAAACGATCAGGCTGGAAAAAAAATTCCCTCAGAAGCTGAAAAATGAAGTGGATGGAAATGTCAAAATGTTAATGTGTGGGTGAAGAGGCTGATAAAATTTTAAAGCACAGAGGTGGATTTTCATGGTTTCTTTTTTTTTTTTTTATCTTGTGGGGGTTTATTTCTGATATTTGAATTTATTTCTTAGTGATAAAAGCAAAGACAAGAAGAAGGAATTCAAAGTCACTTGAGGAGCCAGGGTTTGAGGAAGTGGCCCAGTGTTTCCCCATGCCTCCCCCTGTGATGTACTGGAGGAGCTTCTTAGCAAACTCAGCATCTGATGGTGGAAAAGGTGGCATATTTGAGGAGTTTTAACCAAAATCAAAAACAAAACCAAACAACCAGAATCCATTCTGCAGACCTGGACCTCAGTCACTGAGTCATCTGCAGATGAACCATGCTCTGTCTCCTGAACTGATTATTCACATGAATAAGGTGAGCTGGGCTTGTTCCAGGGTCATCCACAGGCAGTGGTCATTATAAAACAAGCGTGAATTCTGCACAAGCAGTGGAAAAGACTGAACAAACTAGCCCAAGAAATCCTGCTGCAAACCTGCCCATTTCTCCTCTAGGCTCTACAAGCTTTTGTGGAATGGCACAGAATCAGAGCAGAAAGACAAAGCTTACCTCAGAACAAGGGTTTTCCCTGGTAACCACATTGGATCATCAGGAAAAGAAAAAAAATGTATTTATTTTCAATGTGAGTTAAAAGTAACTGCTCCAGAGCATCAAAAGGTTCTTTTTTTTTTTTTTTTTTCCTCTGGTTGGCTCAGAGAAAGAGCTTTCAGATGAAGCCATGCTTATGAACTGCTGCTGGGTTTTGTGAATCTGTGCTTTCCAGTCAGTATTACTGCACTTATTAAAAAAACCCACAAAACAGGGAGAGAAGTAGCCTCTGAAAACCACTCCAGCCTCTCTGTGGAGATGAGTGTATAGCAAATATGTTGAACTTTTTTCCCTCCCCATTCCAATCATTTCCCTCCACTCCCCCTCACATTTACAGCTCTAGTGGTATTTCAATTCAGTTAATGTATGTGTGTTGTAAATGTCACAGGGGTTAATCTCTACCAAGCTTTTAAGAAAATAAATCAGCATTTTGACTGATTTGATACTTTAAAAAAGTTTCCACCCACTCTTCCTTTCTTCTCTTGACGTGGCAGGAGGGGTATTAAACTCTGAGTGAGCCTATAAGAAACTGTTGGGTATTTTCTGTTATCCCTGCCAGGTGGCAAAAAACCACAAGAGTATACAACTCCTTTTTGCAGGGGATTAGTTAAATAGAAGGATTCCTAAATGAGGGCCTGATCCTACTTGGTACCTTCTGTCCCCCTTGATTTCTGTAGCAACTGAAAAAAATTTAAAAAAAATATTAAATGAAAGAGGAAACATAAAAAGGAAGCAGAGCATGCAGGGCAAGATCATGCCCCTGTTGTTGCACCCGTGAAACTTTGAGCTGTGTACTGCATCGCGTTCAGGAATTTCTGAAGTTTATTTTTTGCCTTTGAATTGACATTTGTGGCTTTTCAGGGCCGTTGGTAAAAACCACAACCGCACTCCCGGCTGCTGAAATCAGCTCTCCAAGAGTGCCACTCGCTAAATGGAGCTATGGCAGCGGGGCTGGCTGAAGGCATGGACAGAATAGAGTTGCAGAGGGCAGCACATGTCCAGGGTGTAAAAAATCTCCTCATTCCCCTGTTTGTGAATGTCGGCAACCAGCAAAACCAGGCAGATGGGAGGGAGGGCTTGCGGTGTGCGAGATGCTGGCTGCTGTGCTGGGGGGCAGAAAGCCATACCATGACCAGCAGCTGCAGAAGCAGCAAGTGCAGCATTCTGAGGGTCCTCCTCCATCCTGAGCCAAGTACACAGAGATCCCTGCTGCACCCCGTTCCTCATGAGATGCTGCGGATCAGCTATGGAGAGCAACAGCAGGGATTGAAATGGAGCCATCAGTACTGCAAAACTAACATGATCTCTTCAGAAGAAGGTGGAATATTACTGGTTTATTGACAGAAATGCCTAGAATGAGCAAGCAGGTAAATAACACAGGTGGGCTCTGCACACCTCGTGTACATCAGTGACATAGCCTTCCTATCATCGTACTCAGAGAGGAAAATATTAGCATCTGCATTCTAGAACTTAGAGGTTTAATAAAAGACCTGGCACATGACTTTCGGAGATAATCTGTCACAAAAAAAAAGGAAAAGATCATAAACATAACATTCAGAACTTGGAGGCCTGTCACCATGTACAGCATGTCCTCCGAAACCTGCTGGTGTTGAACCCAGAGCTAAGAAACTCCCTTAAGAGAGATGTTACAAATCTCCAGTGTTTAAACTCTCACATGGGATACTCTGTCCCCCAGCTCAGTCTCGGATGATAGCAGCAGTTTCTGTGAATCAATTAATTCCTTCTCCAAAATCTCCCTTCAGTTTATTCTTTACCTTTTTCTGCAAAATTCTGGAAGTATCAAAATGTGCAGTTTTTCACAGATTAAGAATAAATTGCCAAAAAAAGCACCTCGTTCTCTCTAAATAACCTACATGCCCAGAAAACAGTGAATACCCCGTGAATGCACAATTTAAGGAAAATTAATCTACATCTGTCCCCAAAAGCACAGCAAAGGTAGCGGATGTAGATTGGCTTCCTGTATTTGCATTTACTTCACACAATGAGTGGATCTAGTTACATTTGTTTCACCTTTCAGCTATTTCTCCAATTTTCCTTTCTGAATGGAGGAATTTATCCCTTTTTTTTCTCCCAGAGTCAATGCTGGGGAGGGAAGCAAAGAAGTTATCAAAAGGGGGAGGGTGGGGAGAACAGCCTAGCCAGAGCTAAGGCTGTAATTACTTTAGAAACATAAAGGTCTATTCTCTCATTGCTGAAAAAGGGGAATTACACACATAACTTCCATTAACATTAATGGGACTCACCTACATAAATCCCTGGTACATCAATGGGAGAATAGATCCTGTATAACTATAGGTACCGTTTACTCAAAGGAAGTGTGTACCAAAGAATACTGCCTAAATCAGGATAGAGTGGGTGAAAGCTCTACCTTACTCATTTCATTGTCATTTGCTCTTGAAGGGCAATTATCAAGAAATTATTAGGTAGTGGCATCTTAATATCATGCTCTCCGGCCTTTTTACTTCTTGTCTGACAAAGGCAAAAGCTGACAGAATGTAAAATATTTTTATAATGGATTTTTTTCCTAGTTGTTTTTCTTGTACTCCCCCAGGTTAGTTTTCTGCAAACAGAGATATACATCATTTGTGTTTATCCCCTTCTGCTCTGTCTCTGTGTGTGATTATGAAGACTGGGCTGCTTTGCAGCCAGTAATATGTTTGAGGACTTTATCTCTTTTTCTTTTCATGGATATATGAGAAAAAGCATTTGCCTTTTCTTTTTTTTTTTTTTTTCTTTCTTTTTTTTTCCTTTCCAAATTGGTCTGCTATTCAGAATGGTTAGGTGAATGTCTTGCATGAATGTCACTCCAGAGACTGCACGTAGCAAGGGATTTAGTGTTCACTATTACTGCTACACACAGTGCAACATTTCATTGGGTCAGCGTAATCATAAGGAAGAAAACTGGGAGCACCAGCTACCCGCAAAGCTTTGGATTGCTCCAGATTTTAGAGTGGTAGGACAAGAATAAAGATTATTTAGAGCAATTCTGGAACTACAAATCACTGTCTGAAACCTTATGGCTATTAAAGTTAAGCTCCAGTAATTTTATAGGCTTGTCTTGGCAGGCTGTCTCAATGCACTGCCAGCACCAGCAAGCTGACGGGGTTAAAGGCAGAGTCCAGGCAGCTGTCTTGCTACCGAACAAAATGTCCCATTTCCTATATTCCTAAAACACGGGTCTCAAAGTACTGAGTGGTTAGCCCTTATTTAAATCTCACAGAGCTTAGTTTTGTTCATTTTTGTCTCAGGGATGGTAAAATTCATCTGCAGAAGAGCATTCATCTTTGGAGGAGGCAGGTATTACTCTCACCCAGGAACTGAGGGAAGGGGAAATACCAGTCAGTGCACACAGAGCAGGACCCCAGCCTTGCCCTACTGGCTAGTTGCCTGGTCTGCTCCATATCTCTCCTTCCTTGCTTGTCCTTCCCTAGTTTGTAGGGGGCTCGCTGTCTGCTCAGATGGGTTTGGGAGGGAATGTAAAGGATTCCAGCCAGATTGTGGTGCTATCCATCCATACATTGCAAAACAAAATCTAAAAATAAAGCAAAATGTTATGTGGGAGAACTTAATTGAGAAAAATGTAGGCAATGGTTCGTCAGAGCCACAGACTTTAAGTCTGAAAGTACTGCAGCAAAGTCATCCTTTACTCTGAGAGTTATCAGTTTCTATTGCTAAATGCAAGGATGCAAGAAGGAGGAACAGAAAGTCCAGACCCATTCAGGTCTGATATAAATGCCATGGACTAGACAAGATGGAAAGACTGGATTTATAAAGCAACAGAGCTAATGTGAGTGGCATGAGTCAGCTCAATATATCATATCCAGAGAGGGAAATCATTTGTGATGGTCTTGCAGCTCTTCCAGGCATCTGCAAAGATCGTATCAAATCTATTTAAAATGTGAAATTTCTGGTTCTGTAAGTCAAAGTCAATTATGTCCCTGACTTTGATGAGGGCAGAGTTCCACTCACTATAAAAACAGATGGTGCAGGGATGGAAGGTCTCACAGTTGGCTTGTTTTATTCTTTGGAGCTGCTCCTTCGATGAGCCCCCTTTCAATCAGACATATCACTTTGGCTGGGAGGGAAGGGACAGATTCTGCAGTTCTTATTTCTATAAAAGTGTGGTTGTGTCAATGTGAGTTCACTTGAGTAAGGAGTGCAGATGTGACCCTGCATTTCAGTAAGCCAGCCTCCAGAGAGGCAATTCATTTTGTAAGCAGCAAAGATGGGGAGAGCGGGACCAGCTGGCTGAGAGACTGGGGGTATAACTTTAGAAAACTAGTGAAAACAGGAGAGAGATTTTAAAACCAAAAAGCTATTTTAATTAGAAACGAGTGTCCTGTAAAGCTCTTACAATTTACCTGCTCAGCACAGTATGCAGCCGGTTGAAGCATAATGTATTGAATTTTCTTGGAAAGATTAACTTCCCTTTTGTACTTAGATGCCTATTTTTATGCTGAACTTCTGCCTCTCCTGGAAGCTCCTCAGGCAAGTGCTCATAGCCAGATTTTACCTATGTACGTAGTGATCAGGCAGGAAGGATACACTAGGTATGCTATTTTTGTCTTTTCATGCCTTAAGCATAGAAGACTTCTGTATCAGTCCAACCTGATAATAGGCCCTGGATATAAAGTCAACTAAGATTAATAGAAAGCAGTGCTTTAGTTAGTGCAGCATCCTATAAATTTATCTCCTCATAAAAAAGAGCTAACCAACCTTCTCTCCTGTGCAAAGAAAAACTAAAAATCCTGCCATTCACAATTTGGTCCACAAATGATGTAATCCTTTTAGAGTGTGTCAGATCCAGGAAGCTTCCCAGAAACAGGCAAAGCAGGTCATTTTTGTTGGTGAATATACACACAACATCTGGCCACAACTGTCATGGATGCTTATTGAACATGTAATCCATATCTCACAGACGTTATATACACATGTGTGTATGTATATATAGCTAGACTAGACTAGGCTGCTACACAGACCCATCTATGGAAAAGCCTGTCTGTGAGAAGGAATGTGCTAATGACTGGGTGATGCTCACAGAGTAGCTCTAAGGGGATAGAGGGTCTTACTGTTGTTACACTGTCGGACAGCTGTAGAGCTTGAATTAATACCTAAATTACCTGATGTCCAGGTCCAGCTTTGTAGCCACAAATCCATCTCTAAGCTACAAGAGCTCCCAGATGGGATGTAATATTTCATATACCTAATGTTATTCATGGAAGGCAGTTGAGAGACTGAGAGATTCATTTCTGCAGTGCTATTTACTCTTTGTAATTTCTTGTTGATGTGATTCTCTGCTTTAAATAATTTTTTCTCATAAAGGTGAAGGATGACAGGACCGGGAAGAATAAGAGTGTCTTTGGGGTTGTGCTTCATGGGACTCCCCACAGGTACAACACTTCCAACTGGAGTGAACGATCAAGAGCCCAGCAGCATCTCTGGTGCTTCAAACCATGGGTTACTGAGGCTTCTGTACCTCAAATTGTGTTATTTAGTAATTAATTACATCCCCCTTCCATGTTTAATTTTTCATGGACTTGCCTCATTTTAGAACTAAGTTCTGCAGAAACTGCCCTGTCAGGCTGCAAGATATCGCAGCAGTCTAAAGCAAATATGTACACTTAGAAGACCTCTTAAAAACACATATAATTGTTTAAGCTGTGCAAAAGGAAGAAATGCAGCTATTTAATTTCTCTTATACAGTCATTTCAACAAAGGATTTGGACTACATGACATTATTTTCCCATAACACAAATCCTATTGATAGAAATAAACTGCAAATGTAAATGCTAATAAATCTCTTCTCCTCTGAGAATAGCTCCTGCCACCAGACTTCTCACTGTTGCCAGCTTGGGGCTTTTGATTCCTCCTCAAAATGCATGTCAGTGCCCTGTGCATGCTACTAACACTTCTTAATGTTTCTTCCAGGGGAGCAGAACCACCTCAATTTGGGGGTTTAACTTGTGCAGGCAAAGAAAAGCTACCCTACTTTAGCAATATTGCTCAGTCAATGAAGAGTATGATGCCAGTTTCTGGTCTCAGTCATAATTATTGAACCATTTTTTCTTTTAGAAACACACAATTATCCAATTCATTGTAGACATACTGTATGTACTAACTTAATTTTAGCCGTATAATCTCATAATGGACATCAATGAATAGAGGATTAGTCAAAACCTATTAATAAAGAGATATAACAGGCCTTCCAATATTTTCTTTCAAAAGGCACAGTAAGCTTCAAGTTCTGCTTCTAGAGCCAAGCTTAAGTACCTAGCTTGCATAGTGGGTATCGCAGTAGGAGCAAGAGAGAGAAATCATTCTCTTTAAATTGTGGATTAGAAGCAAATCTACCTTGCAAGTCTGACAGTAGTTTTCATTTTGCAGAAAGGGCTTAGACTTAACGTCTCCCTCCTTTGAGGTCCCTGAGATCTTCCTTAGGGTTGGTGTCTGAATCATGCCCCAAGCCCACATGAGTGCCTGTTTTGTGTGGAAATCTGTAAGGCTGCAAGGGCTGAGACAGTGTGGGGCTGATCTGATGCTAGTATGGCATAGCTCCAGCAAGGGAGCAGCAGTGCAACCTCCATTCTGCATATTAGCTATGTATTTGCATTTTAGGTCACAGCAGAGCAAGTGTGCAAAATATCCAGACATGATCTGTTCTAAGGAGAAGCAGACAGAGAAAAGGATACTTCTGTTATGCAGGTGTGAACACACATATATGTGTTTAAACCTTAGGAGGAATAAAAGCTTCAACCAGTTCACATAGTAACTTCTTCCTGATGGCTTGATTCAATGCATTTGAAGTTGATAGAAACTTTCTCCTGCTAACAGTGGAGGCTGGATTGGAGTTTAGGTGAGCTGTATTTAAAAATTTATTTCAGCACACATTGGAAAATTGTTTGGAAAATGTGGACTATGAGCAGAGAAGTAGCTAGAAGGAGAGGTGTGGTGAAAATCATGTATGTGTCACTGGGAGTAATTTAGCTGCTTGACTTTTACAAGTTAGCTAACAAGAGAGTGACACACCCTGGGAACTATCCAGAAGGTTTTTTCTAAATATATTGCTACCAAAAAACAAAAAAAAAAAAAAAATCATAGCCCACCCAAACCTATTTTCATTCACCTTCCCTCCCAACACTTAATGACTTTTACATCTGTTGAAGTGCTCAGGGTCCCTCACACCCCCCCACACCTACAAAGTCATTCTGAACACAGACCAGGGAATTTTTTGTGAAAGTCACATAATACTACTGGAGAAACTGTCTGCCTTATCCAGCCAGCACTGAAAGTACCCAGCAGGTTCTTCCAAGCCTCAGACAAGCTCAAACAAGCCCAACAGCTGCAGCAGGTAGACCCTAACTCATATCTCACAGTGCAGTGATGTTCTGCTGTGCACCTCAGGCCCCAGCTGGCACAGAGGCACCCACTGAAGAACAGCCCAGGGCAGCTCCAGCCACCCCTTCCCTTTTGCATCCATAGAAGAGTAAAGAGAAAACTTGGATAAAGGGACAATGAGAAAGAAGGTGGCTCCTCCCAACAGTCTGTGCTGTTTGTTTCAGAGGACATTCAGTGGATCACTAGTGATTTCCTTTGCTGCCTAGAGAGAATATCTAGGCTGTTCCTGAAGGGTTCCCTTCTCAAAACCCAGAGGGGTAAAGGACAATGTCACCAAAAAGAAAAAAAACTAACAATCCTCCCCCAAAAAACCCTAACAACGTAACATGGGTGAAACATAGGACTACCAATGTAGTCCATTGCCATATATTGTCTGTAGCTTTCTTAGCCTCAAAAATTTCAAGGCCGTTTTCCAGGACATCCAAATCCAATTTTTAACACCATTTTCAATTTCAAAATTATGCCAAGGAATCACTGTTCTGAAAAAGGCATGAGCACACCAAAATTATACTACTATTATTATCATTATTGTTTTCATGTTTCAATAGGTCATAGTGAGACTGGAGGTTAAGAACCTTGAAAACACACAACATAAGCTCAGAGCAGATGGACTGTTCTGTTTCCCATGGTCTGGTGGTAGCTTTTGCGTTGTGATGGAGGCAGCTTTGTGTAGCACGGAGAAGTGCTGTCTGGACCACAGCAGTACTTAAGAACTGCTGGCAGAGCTGAGGGGCAATAGCTGTCACTTTATTCTGCACACTTAACTCCTATTAGTATTAATAGAGCTGCACATAAACAGTGAGAGCAGATCATGGCCTGCAGCTATTTATATATTTCTGTCTCATGTGTTGTATTTTATGGCATTGTTCAGTGGTGTCACCCATAAGCTTGCAGTCGTTGTGTTTCTATTTTAACATATATAGGAGTGTGCATGTGAAATTTATAAAGGCAAAAAGGAGGAATATGTGCTGAATTGAAGTGTATTCTTCAATAAAGGAAGCAAATTTCCTTAAGTAAATGCTCCTGCTTCACAACCCCCTACTCTCGGTCTTCATGTGGCCCCAAGAGCTCCTTTTTGTAGGCTGCTGGTGCCCTCACCATCTTGTGCAGAACTTGTTTATTTGTATTGCAGTGGCACTTAGAGCTTCCCGGGAGTGAGGTCCATTGTGTTACTTGCTGGGCACACAGCTGAATTGGAACGAGCAGGGCTTTCTGTGTGAGTGCTCTAGAGAGAGAATAGATCATTAAGGTCACTTGTTTTCCTTACAGAGGCCAAGGCAGGATTGATTCCTACATTATGTTCTATCTGTGTATGTATTTTTCCTTCCCAGTTTCAAATAGCCAAGGTGCCAAGACATCACTCGCTTCCCTTAGGAGAGTCTTCTGTTTCCCAGATGTCTTGTTCGGACAAAGTTATGACTGAATTTTTTAAGGCCACTTTTTTTTTTTTTTTATTTCATCCTATTATTTCCAGACAGGGAATATTCATGCAGAGAAGGAAGCTTGATGCAGAGGGAAAGGGGTAGGAAACCTCAGCCCCTGCTGGAGCAAAGAAAGGATTGGAGGAGGCAGCCTGAGTCAACCGTAAGAAGGGTCCCACCATCTCTTTCTACCTCCACCCACTTCTAGACACTTCTGGCCATGTTTGAGACAGCAGCATTGAATCCATTCAGCACTACAGCATTGTATCTATTCAGAGAAATGCACTTCAACAGGGCAACCACCCTTAAAAATAGCCCCATTGTTTCTGCTAAAAGCCTCATTGAAATCTGTGTATATAACTAGCTGCTGTTTTGTGAGTTAGCTATACTTGCGCCTTACTGATTTGAAAGTGAAAGCTCCTTGGAGGGTTATTTTACTTGAAATACAGCTTCTCAACAAAATGTTCCTCCTCTCTTCGACGATATCATCATGGAGATTCCTCCCTTTAGAAAGATGATCAATATTGCTTTGTGAGATGGGATCTGATAGGAATTTGTGTTGTTAAGGGCATCGAATTGGTGGTTTAACGAATCACACGTGTTTGCACATTTACTGAGAAGCAGCTTTACCTGGCTTGCCCACCAGAGAGACACGATTACTCACACAAGCACACGTACACGCACTCACCTCAGAATGTTCCTCTTGCATGCTGACGATAAAACAGCAAAGGCAGCTGAACTAGAAAGACTTGTTTCTCAGGAACAAGGAGGAGTTATTCTAAACACTGCATTCTTTGCTGTCAAGCTGTCTTGCAGTGGTATCTTTGAGCACAAGCACAGACTGAGTGCCGGCAGAGCCAGCAACCAGAGACAGTGGCACCCATTCCTTCAGGTGATGATGCAAAGCAGGGCAGAATGAAAAGGCATAATAGATCTGTGAAGCATAGTTCATGTCTGAGTTTGCCAAAGTTCTAGTCTGTTTCATTAATTATACCTAGAAAACCCCCAACTACATTATCAGATGTTGTAAATGAAGCCCAGCAAATATATCTGATGTCTAAACATCTAAAGCAGCATGCCAATCTTCATCCCTTTTGCAAGCCCCGTATTGATGTTCAGCAACTTAAAATGAGCTTTCCTGGACCTTTGTCAATGTAGGTGCTTCCTTCGAGGTACAGATGTAGTCTGAGGGTTTACCCCTTACCTGCCCACCAATGGACCCACCACCTAGCAACTGCAGGGTCATAGAATGGTTTGGGTTGGAAGGGACCTTTAAAGTTCATCTAGTCCAAGCCACCTGCAGTGATCTTTAACTAGATCCAGGTGCTCAGAGCCTCATCCAACCTGACCTTGCAAGTTCCTAGGGATGGGGCTTCTGCCACCTCTCTGGGCAACCTGTGCCAGTGTTTCACCACCCTCACAGCAAAACACTTCTTTACATCTAGTCTGGATCTCCACTCTCATAGTTTAAAACCATCACCTCTTGTCCTGTTGCAACAGGACCTGCTAAAAGTCTGTCCCCATCTTTCTTAAAAGCTCCCTTCAAGACCAGCTATATCTGTACCCCCACTTTATACAGCTTCTGCCCGTATGGGTTTTTTCCTGCAGTTGTTTGTGTGGCACTGAGGTGCATGGCTTCCCGGGTGCATTAGGAAAGGCGCATTCAGCCCTCTGTGATAGAAAGAAATTTCAATCTTCACTTTCAAATGAGGGGTTAAACAAACCTGTGGCAAATTTGACTGCTTCACAGAGTGTGGTAATGGAGTTGATGCCATGTGGATGGAGGAAAGTGTACACGATATTGGCCAGTTGTTTGATACTGCCACTCTAAAGACCCCAAGAATTAGACCAATTTCACACTAGAAGAGGTGCCTGTTTCTCACATTTTCTTTCACAGTTGGAGTCCTGGTCACTTGTTGATCTTCTGTCCTCATAAAATCTTTCCAGTTCATTTAAAAGTTGGCTCTCTTGTGCATTTCTTAAATTCTTTTTGAAGCTCAAGGTTTGAAATGCTACCTTACTTCTGAGACCAAAAGGGCAAAACTGTAAACTGAGCACCCTGACCCCAAAGGCCTTATGCTGCCAAATACAGTCAGCAGGAATTTGTGGTAAATGGGGCTGTGGGATCACGCTCCAGTATTAAGTACTAGCTAAATGGCAATTTGTACTCGAAGGCTTCAAAATCTTATGCTTTCCCTTCAGCTTTCTCCAATGCCTCTCTACGATACAGGATCGAAGTTCTCCACTGAGAGATTTCCCAACTTCTCTTTATAAAATTTCACTCTTCTCATAAAAAATGCCAGCTCTATAAGGCTAGTAAGTTATTTCCTTACAGTTAAGGATATTTATCCTTTCTACATTATTTTAGAAACTACTACTGTTGACTCTTTTTGATATGTTTGTTTGCAGGATAACCCTTGAAAAAAATGGTGCTATTCCCTCTTTCCTTCTTTCAAAGCACGCTGTGCACAGATATGCATGGAGACAAATATTTGTTGAATAGCAACATAGACCAAGTAGTATTATATTAATTAGCAATTTTCTAGTGAGCATTCTGGCTTGGACAATGTCCAAGTGGCCTTTAGTTAGCCAATTATAACATATTTTTCTCCAGAAGCAAAGTTTCTTCTATGTCTTTTAAAATTATTGTATGAACTAAAGCACAACACCTCAAATGAATCCTCTTGAGTTCTAGGTCTGAAATAATCCTGAATACAGAAGAAAATTGGTCCATACTTAGTACACAGTTCTAGCTATGGAAAGAGCTGAATTCAAGTCCCCACACTGCTTTGTGGTGCAAAAGTTACCTGTTGTCTAAAGTTACTTTACAAGTTACCGGAAGATTGTCTCTTACATCAATCAAGACTAAAAGTGTTGCTTACTAGCATTGTTGCAAGATGTATTAAAAGGTGAGTAATTCATTTGGTTGGTATCCCAGACCAGGCTGCCAGGAGTTAATAGCCTTGGTATTAATCCACACACAATTGGGTGATCCTCACACTACCAGGTGCCTACTATCACCTGCCAAATCATACCCTGCAAATACAGAAGTCACTCACCCTATTAATCTGAAGCTGATAGAAAGGAAGCAGATCATATGTAAGAATTTTATTTTATGTAAGTTGAATTGTGCGTTCTCTTTCTTCTGTACTTGTGACCTCTTAATCTTTACACATCAAGAACTTACAATAGGACATCTAATAGTTCTTTATGAAAATGTCAAAAAAATCCTAGCTGAAAGTTTTGTGTACTCTCTGCCTTTAAACATTACGTGATAAAGTTCAGAGTAACCAAGGTAAAAAAGACTGCTTTTTGCCAAAGTTTAGTGCACAAGAGCCATCTGAGGATCCTGATCTGAAAAGGCCAGTATTTCCCATCTTCCCATCTCCCACTTTAGGAAGTGGTGTAATTAGGCAGAAGTGCTTTTTTAGATGTCCCTCTGTGCTGATGCAGCTTTCAGGAGAGAGGTCACTGTAGGCATTTGTTCCTTTCTTGTTATCAAAATGCCTGCCCTGGGTTTGCTCTGCTGTTGGCTTCTCACTGCTTTGACCAGCACAAAAGGACAGTGCAAAATCTTCTTTGTCACTGCAATTTTTTCAGTGTTACCTGCATATCCACACCAGTTAGCTATGGAGTACAGGCTGTTTCAAGGATTCTTCTTAACAGAAGCATGCATATGTATACAAATAGATAGATATTAAACTTCTTGGAAGCTCTCAAACAGGTGAACTCCATCAATCTGTTTTTCATTAATATAATCCCATGGGAGTTAGCACAGCTATTTTATAGTGATAGTATATCCACATGCATCTAGAAAGGGGTGTATCTGTTCTCTAGGCTGGGAAACCAAATGAACAGATAGAAAATGATAATTTATCTTGATTTTAATTTAAACTAGCATTACAGTTCATTAAAAGGCTTGAACTTATGGCCGTAGAGTTTTCAGTGTTTACTATGTGCTCAAGGGTTGAAAAGCTGTTTGTTACTGTTATTCATATTAAAGCAGTTCTTACTGACTGGCCTAATTATGCAAATGTATAGCAGGAGAGAGTTTCTACCTGCAAATCTTACAGTACAAACTAAATAAGAGTGGGAGCAGAATGGAAAGGGAAAACAAATGGACAAAGTGCTAGAACTGGAGCTCTCTGATTACAAACCAAGGTCTGCATCGTCTGGCCCCACTGAATCTATTCTGATGTGATAGTTTCCAGCAGAAGTTTCCCAGGTACATAACTGTAGATCTGGAAAGAGCAGCGAATGCTTCTGTATAAGGATCCTGATCACTTATAGGTCGTAGAAGTCTTTTTTAAGTGATGTCAAGGGGATGGGCTTGCTCCTGTTGACTGTGACAGAACAAAACTGTGTTTCATGTATGTTTGGATTATATGGAGGTTATGAAACATGGTAATATGGTTAGAGTGGTAGGTCTGAATTAAGCTGTCTAACCTGCCCGATGAAGATGTGTAGTGTGATAACAGAACAGTGTGCAGCAACAGAATCTTTCAGCTGAAATAATCCTCTCTTTGCTAAATTCTGTTTGCTGTTTAAAGACATTCACGACATGTCATCTCATCCTTGACCTCTGATGTCAGTGTTATCGAGAGGCCCTTTACCATTACAGGTGCACTTTGAGATGTCTTCAAATCACTTCAGTCAACCCCCTTTTCACGCCGGTGTCGACTCCAGCAAGAAGCGAGCTCCGTCCTGCCAGATCCCTCTCTGCAAAGGACACCCCGGCCCGCGGCACGATGCCGGCTTTCTTCCGGCTCCCGCAGCCCGGCGTTGAAGCCCCTCGGTGCGGTTTCGGGTCCGAGCACCCTCCGGAAGGCCCCTCGGGGCCGCGGGTCCCAGCACCGCCGGGAAGCCAGGGCCGGTGGGGCCGCCGCTGTCCGCGGTGCTGAGCGGCCCCGGCCCGGCCGCCCGCGCTGCGCTGCCGGCGGGAGAGGTCTCCGCACCGGCCAGGGCTCCAGAGACCGAACTGCCCGGCGAGGCTCGGTCCGCAGCGCCCCGCGGGAGCGGTTTGTCCCTGCGATCGTCCCGTTTGCGGGCTTGTGCCGGTGGTGCTGCCGTTGCGCCGGTGTCAGTGCCCGGCAGAGCTGGTGGGCCACGGATGCGTTGGCGGCTCTCCGTCACTGCGGAAGGAAAAGCTCCGGGTTCATCAGGCACACTGTGGAGAAGGACAACTCGAGGTCCCACAGCAGCTCACCGAGCATGGCTGGGCCTCACTGGGAGAAGATCTGTCACTGAACATTAGCAGTTATACTTAAAGATACCCTATGAATCTTACTGAAATGGCTTTTAATTTGATTTTGTAGCATTGCTGGTGCTCAGGGCATTCTTGCAGAAAAAAAAGACAATAGCCTTTCTCTGAAATTGTTACGCCTCAAGGCCTCATTGGCTGAGATGGTCCTCTGGAGGGTTGCATTGTATCTTTCCACTTAGATTCATGTGTCTGACTGTCCAACAATAACATACAAAAATTCAGCTAGAGCATTAGAAAATTTGTCCTAGCTATAAATAACAGCATGGAGATAAAGCTCAGGCCTTAAGTTTTATACTAACTCTATCCAGATGGATGCAAAGTTTGGCTCATGAAGAAGTTTTGAGACAGTAACACCATCTCATCACAGAAACAGTACTCACTGCACCCAGGGCCCACAAAAGGTAAACACATACTCAAAACTCCTATTTGCAGGAAGTGATTTCTGGAGACACATTCTGAGTAACAGGATTTGGGCATCTTCCAGTAGAATTAAAATGGTTTTTTGTCACTTCTTTTTTGAAACAGATTTGTAATAAATACTATATTCAAAGAGTTTTATCTTTTCCCCATTAATCCAGTCTCCTCAAATATATTTTACATATTTGTTCTCAGCATTGAACATACTTCTTAGACATTCAAGGTATACCATAAAAAAGTCTCTACTGTCTTATTAGATGGTCATTTCTTCTTTTATCTTTATTTCTTCTTAGACATTGCTTTTGTGAAAGTCTGTGCATACAGTACAAGACATTTCCCTGGAGGAGCTTTGCCACTAAGTCAGATAACCACAGTCCTGGATAGAAACTTCGGGAGCTTAAATCAGAAATTAAATACAGACTAATATATGAACTGGAAATACAGCTTATATGACTGGTGTTTTTCCCTTGTAATAGGTAAATTCCATGCTTAAAAACTGAAATAATTTCCTCCATTTTTTTCCGAGCTTGGCTTTTCTAATGAAAAAGAAAAGCTACTCTAAATGCAAATGGCCTATACTAAGACTGAAGGCAGTATCAGTGTCACCTATGGAGATCATCTTCTTACAAAACACCATTTTAACTCTATGTGACAAGGGATCTGATTAAATCAAGTAAAGGCAATAGGAGAATTGTCAAGTGGGAAAGAAGTAAACACAGCAAGTTTCTTGGGATCTTAGACTTAATAAAGTGCAACTAATTCACGTATCTTGCACTATTTTCCCTACAACTGTATTAGAACTATGCCAATGGAAGGAAGTATTAAATATGCATGTGGACATGTTTAAGTTGGAGTAAATATCAGTCCTCTTGGTAAATAATAATGATGGTAAGAATATCTAAGAAGACACAATGCACTAAAAAATAATAAGCAAAATCTCTTTCATTAAAAATGTTTCACTCCATGGGGCCAGTAATCCAAGACTGTTTCCATAAGGCTTTGTTGTTTTAACAGCTGTGGCCATGGTATAAAGTTTCCCATTTGGAGCCAAAGCACAATTAAAGTCACCCTCAACACCTGATGAAATGACTTCTTATTTACTAATTCATCTTGGTAATCACCTGGTCATGGGGATGTTCTCAATGCTGTGTTCAGAGAAGAATAGAGATTATCTTGGAGCGTGCACTCAGGATGCCTTGGATTGCCTATTTATCCCTCCTTAGCACTTTATGGCAACAGCCGCTTTATTCTCCTGACTATTTCTGATTTCCATTTAGTATTTGGTTTATGAAATTGTTTAGAGGCCTCAAAGTGATTATGACCATCTAGCAGTAGGCACACTTGAGAGGTTTAAATTAAAGAGTACAGGCAGGAGAAAAGGGAAAGGAAGAAAGGTCAGGGTTAATGAGAGGGAATGACTGCAAACAATGAATTGGAGCTGGCTATGGTGGGTGTTAAGTTTTTGGTCATGATTTTGCCTCACCTTAACTGCAGCAAGAGTATATACTGATACCTCCTTCTACATAGGTTTAGATGAGTATCAGTATTCCCATTTCAGAGGAAGAACAGCAAGAACTCACGGACCAATGACTAGCAATGCTCTTAGGATCAGACACAGATTCTGGTAGAAACAAGAACTGGTGTCCTGTTCTTAATTTCAGGCTAGGAGCTAAGCTGTGAGGACATCCTTCCACACGTCTGTACACACATGATTTCATCCTTCACTTGCTTCTCTCTGTGATAGCATTTTTGTAGTCAGGATGAGGACTTATTTAACTTGAGCTTTCATATGGTTATTTTCAACTTTTTCCCAAGTGTGGTCTCAGTAACCTTCCTCATCCCTGTCTGTGTTCTGGCTGGCTTCATTCACAACATCCAGACTGAATCCCTGAAGCCACAGCTCCTAATTTGCCAATTTGATACTTGCCAGCATGAGTTTCTTTCTACCCGCCCTGACTTTTCTGTGAACTAAAGTAAGACAAAATTGTGGAAGGGAATTTAAAAGCACAACAACTCCATAAGGTTTTCCTTGCAAAATTTTCTCTGGATTATTCCTTGTGCAGCCAGGCTAATGAAAGAGAAAGTGAATCACTGAATACATAAGGAACACTCACCTTAGAAACAAGTCATGTTAACATTCATTTTCTTTTCTTTTTGGGAGAAACTTTAAAAATCAGTTTGCCTTTGGTTTTCCATCAATCTCAGTCTGGTTTTCATGCACCTTCGGTGATGTGCTGCTGTGTTGTAAGGAGAGGTTTCTACCAGATAGATGTACCCTGTTCTGTGAAACCTTTGTGGATCAGCCTTGTATGGATTGGACTGTGTTATTTATCCTCTGCTACAACCGATTCCTTGGCTGGCTGCTTCAGCTGAAAGATAGAAAACAAATTTCATTCACCCAAGCTGTAGCAACTCAGCAGATGAATCCCATCATCCAGCCTTCTGGCACTGGCCATAAAACCACGTGTCAGGTAAAGTTTTGTATTCCGGGCAAATTCTTTCTGGTGTGATGTTTTGTTCATTGCTCACAGCAGGGGGGTCAAATAGAAGAATAGGCTGCAGATAGCTGAAGAGAAAAAGGCTCTGGGAATTTATTACTTTGTTTTTTTCACAGTGAGAATAAGAAAGAAAAGGCAGCACCTCTTGGCAAACAGTTATATTAAGTGCAGTTTGCAAGAACTTCGTATGAAAAGAAGTTGAAAGGATTTTGATTGTTCATGTAGAAAGGAGATGAAGAAGAGGCAACGTGGTAAAAGAGACTTAAAAAGGATGTGGTTGCAGAAGGTAGCTTGGGAATGTCTGTTCTGCTGCTTCTAATGACAGAATTTAGGACTATTCATGTTAACAAAAAGAAGGAAATGAATATGCAAAATATAATAGTTTTGTTCTATATATATGATTGACCGTGGAACTCACTCCACTAGAAATGTTTAAGACAGCATTCCGATTAGAATCATTCACTCACAGAGATAATGAAGAACAGCATTAACAGTAACAACTACATTTAGAAAGATAATAAACAACATGCTTAAGTGTCTCAGCAATTATTAAAAGCAACAAGGTGAGGAGTAAACTAAGTTCTTACAGCTGAGACAAAAATGCTTCATGTCGTCTTCTCTCAGCCAGCCCTCTGGACCACAGCTATGGTCCAGGGTCACAGTCTGTATTATGGTGGCTACATAGCATCACATCACTGGATTTCACTTTAACTTCCCTGGTAATTTTGTTAAACACTTGTCAGTGACTGTGATTTGATTCTGTTCAAGAGTTATTCTTTTGGAGTGTTTTTCTTTTCTCTAAAGAAATAAAATACTCTGAAGTTAATCAGGGACCTCGTGTGCTTTTTTACATGTCACAAGGTCATGTATCTTGGGCTGATGACAGGGTTGCAAATGGAGACAAAGTGGTCAGGAGCTGCACTAATCCCTGGCATGAGGGATATGGTGGAGCAGCAAATAAAGCAGAGCCTATGTTAAGTGGGTGGGCAAAGGCTTTTGAAAAAAAATCCTCTAAATAGACTAATTCCTCTTTTCCCTACATGGACCTGGCTAACATTGTTTTCTGTTCACCCTGAGTGCTCTGGAGCTGATCCTGGGAGCTTTGCCTTCCTGAGTGCCACAGGATCAGACACTCTGTCCATGTACCAGTGAAAATATTCCTCGGTTTTATCTGAATGAACTGAAATAACCCACTCTGCCTTCAGCTTTTGTTATTGCTTGCTCATCCTAGGTCCTATGTGTAGCTGCTGCTAAAGGAAAGTTTGAGGAAGTCTGCCTGCCACAGAAATACTTTCATGATTTCCTTTAAGGAATCATGCTGGAAATAGATTCATATTTTGTTTATTTGCTTTCCTACTAAATATTCCTGCCCCTCACATGTGCATGAGCCCAGTATTCCTCAATTTGAGCTCAGGTGCCACAGTGATGGGCACAAATGACAATACCATATGATATGAAACAAAACCTTGCAGCAGCAAGTAGCTTCAGGAAGGTGGTTGGTGGTCATTGCACCAATAGAATGAAATTCAGCATTTCAGTGAAAAAAAAAGCAAGCAGTGTCTCTGGGAAGCACACAGTGCAGAACAGCTTTGGTGTAGTTGTCAAAAATAAATAAATAAATAAATAAACAGTGCTTAAAATTAATAACCAGTGTTTTGATTCAGGCTCACTGTGTATATGGATGTGCATATGCATGATTTTTAACTTGTCCTATGCATCGACACAGTTACAGGTGGTATTGAGGGAATGCCCATTTCACAAAAAGCAGATGAACGTGGTTTAATTTGTTCTCGTCCGAGTCACAAGCAGACACTGAAACAGGACTCTGATAATCCTGCACAGGAGAGTCTGCAACTTTAGCTCTGACCCAGCCCAGAAGCAGCCTCCAGTACTCAGATGGGACAGGTGGAATTTGAAGGAGGCAGGGAAAAAAAAAATCAGTAACATCTTAAAGTATTTATTTTACTTGAATGCTTAGACAAGACACCTTTGCACCTCAGGGCACATCCTTACTGGGAAATATTCAGAAATTATTAATAATAGTAGTAATAGGTATAACAATGTCTAGCTCTTCACATGTATACTGAGGACGGCTGCAAAGATGTAAAATAAGGATTTCTACTTTAGTGTGGCCCATTTAACTTGACACTCTCTTAAAATGCAGTAGGTGAGAATCAAAGAGCTTGCATTGACCATGGCTCCAGCCCTGGGACTGCAGGTCATGTCAGTGACCAGGGAAAAAGGGCCTCGCAGTGCCTGTGTGAGGGGGCAGGACCTCCCCCTTCTGTCTCCAGTTAAAAAAAATAGACTAGCAGAGAAATTCTCTTTTTAGATGAAGGCACCAGAAGCATCTCTGGCAGGACACATTTGTGCTGGTGTTCCCCATGGGTCACAGTGCAGCAGAAGAATTTGGGCAATGAAATGACCACATTCAAAAGCAGGGAGGTTCCTGTGGGACATGGCAAATTCAAGATGCAGGAGAGCCCTGAGTGAGGCAGGGAAGTTTGGGGAGGGTTTGAGCAATGGCAATTGCTTCCTTGGCAAAGGCAAGCCAGGCCGGGGCTCCTCTCTTTGTCCAGGGCTGTGGGTGATGTCGTGCAGTCCATGCAGGCAAGGCAGAAACCAAAAACTGTCCTCTCCCCCAGGATCTTCCTGGAAGATCTCTTTTGCCACACTCAGCTCTTTTCTTTTTAACACTGCTTTCCCTTCCATCCCCTTGAAGTTTTTTCAGTTTTGACCAGCAGTTTCAATGTCACCCAATGTGACCCGCAATCCCCTCCTTCACCTGGGTTGCCCTTCCCAGATCATTTCTACACACTTAAAAATAAAAACAACAAATCACCATCACCACCGCATCCTTCCCTCTTAATCAGTGCATCTGCCCTGGCTGGGACGAGGTCACAGCAAAGTCCTGCAGAGGCTGCACTGGGAACCCATGGCAGGGAGGAAACTGTGGTGCAGATGCCACAGCAGCTGCAGGTGGCTGGGCCTGGGGACTCCAAGTTTAATGACTTGTTGAGGCCCTAGAAGAGACAGGACCTTGGGGTCGGGGGGGGAAGCTTCTGAAAGACGTGGGCTCTGTCCCGCACTGGCTTCCATCCCGCACTGGCTTCCCAGCAAAAGACTCTTGGGGATGGGCTGCCACGCAGGATGAAAGAAAGGGCTGTTTAGAAAATACCTGTAAATATCCATATTTATGCACACAAGCATATATAGATATTCATATATATGTATGTATGTATATTTATACATGCTTGCAGAGCTATATATAGATAGGCACACATGTATATGCATCCATAAGTGCCTCCCAGGCCTGGCACCTGCCGCAGGCAGGAGAAGGGGTACGGCAGGGGCGAGGAGCCTGGCAGTGTCGCTGGGCAGCCCAGGCGCCCAGCTTTCCTCCCTGCCGAGGGCTGGGATTGGGCCCGCGGGGCCAGGGAGCGCTGGGTCGGAGCTGGGAAGGGGACAAGGAATGCCCCAAACTGCCCCAGGAAAAAGACATCCCTCTCCACAAAATGGACCTCATGACCCCCCACTACAAAACGGAAAATAAAATAAATTTTTAAAAATTTAAAAATTAAAAAAAAATATTAAATAATAAAAGGAAAAAGAAAATTGTGAGGTCTACATAGGGATAGGAATTTTTTTTGGTTTTGGCAGTGCAAGTATTAGATGAAGGTAATTTGGGTGCTAGGAATACAAGACGAAAATACACCTAATCCATCATCATATAGATATAATATATTTCACTCTCACCACATAAATACAAAACATCCAAATATCCAAAACATTCAGAACAAAAGTTAGTAGCAAGGGCTCAGCGCTCGAGTCATTCATTATTTTTTTTTTTTACTAGTTGCCTAGAAACTTCAGACGTAAATAATTTACAATAAAATTACTATTTTCTTTCTGTCCAGCTCCTTCTGTCCAGTTCTGGTCTATAATTAATTCTATATACTACAGCAACCATTCCACTTTTTGTAATATTTTTTTTTTTTTGGTTACAGTTTGGTGGCACGTATTTATACAGTATGTAAACGCCATGTGTTAAAGTTTAAAGGAAGAAAAGAAACTTAAAACCAAAGTAAAGATTTTTTTTTTTTCCCCAAAAGAACTAGCTAAATACAGCATCCCTTTTCTGGCAAATTCAAGTACCAAAACTGAACAGGAAATATTCGATCCGGAATGCTAGAACGTGAAATACATATGTTTGTGGAGAAAATAGCATTAAGAATTATGAAGAAAAAAGGAAAAAAAATTATTACATCGATGTATTTTAAAGTACAAAAATAACATTAAAAGATAAGCTTTTTTATATTTTACGTTTGTTTTAAATGAAGTGTGAGCGATATACGAGACGGTTATTTTAGGAGGAAGGAAGGCTAAAGATTTGGTTGTAATTTAGATGCGCATCGAAATTATTTTGAAAAATCACATATTAAAAAAAAAAAAAGAAAAAGAAAAATTACCATTGCAACATATCTGGATGCAACTGGAGTCCCAACTTCCATACTTTATCTGCACATTTGCTTTTGCAGATAAGGTCCGTGGGAATGCCAAAAAAAAACCCAAAAAAAAAAAAAAAAAAGGAATTAAAAAAAAGGAGAAAACAAAAAAGAAAAAGGGGCGTTGTGGTATCTCGAAGGGAGAGACAGTTTTACTCAAAATCTCTGCAGCCACTGGTTTCTGTCTCCCTGCTTCGTGCGTGTATTTTCAAAGCAGCCCGTTCCGGCCCTTCCCACATTCAAGATTTGTCGTGAAAAAGAAAAGTTGCTGGACGTTTTCCTGGCTGGTATTAAGGGTAAACAGCGAAGACGTTACCGGGGACTGTAGTGCAGTGGGTGTGGGCGAAGCGGAGAACACAGGTGGAGCCCCCAAATCTTTGTGCTTAGGAGTCACTGAAGTCGGGGAGGGGGGGGAATCCCCGGGCATCACCTGGCATTCCATCTTCCTCTCTCCGAAATCCTTCTCCCTCGCTCGGCATTGGCTACAGCCCATCGGAAAGAGCCCGGCCAAACCGCACCCCGTCCGCTCTCCCTCTCCGTCCCTTTCCTAACGGTGTCAAAGCAAGCGAACAGACAGACAACCCCCCACCCCCCTGCGAACGGACAGACGGACCCCCGGGCCGGCAGGGCAGGGAGAGCCGCAGGGGCTGCCCCGCTCCCGCCGGGCTGCGGGCAGACGCCCGCAGCCCCCTCGCCGCGCCCCGGCCCCGGCCGCCGCCTCGACTCGCCCC